>FR997850.1:1675367-2885118 GCA_905475405.1 Schrankia costaestrigalis
TCATTTAAAAATAAATTAATAAAATATTCCTGACAATCTGGCTAATATATGTGCTGTAGTAGGTTAACTGGCAAGTTTGTCTGGCTACCAAAGATTTATTTTAGCAATTTATTTTACTTTACTTTTACATTACCTGCAGTGAAGTCACATACTCGTTGCAGTGAAGTACATATTATAAAATATTATAACATGTTACGAGTATTATATTATAATATCTTAAAAATGTATAACTAAATAAGTATTAATTGAATTTTTTTTCGTCTCGTGAAAATGCGTAAAGACGGAATTTATACCTTAAGGAATACATTTATAAATTAAATTTATCTTCTTCTTTCGAGTCGTAAGTATACAATTCAGTGCGTCATCGATAGTCAAATAAAGTCAAACTAGCAGTATTATTAAATTTATATAAATATATAATTTATACATTGCACTAAGAGAGCAGAATTGTAATATGTATCCCACATTATTCTTTTTAATTATAAATATAATCTTACAATATTTTTACGTACGTAAAGAAACGCAATTATAAATTGAATATCAGTTATTTGAACAGCGTATTATAAGCGATTTAGTGTTAACTGCACTTTATATTTCTTTACATAAATAGGTATCATAAATAATTTTCTAAGAAATTCCGTTATAAAAGAGTTAGATTATAATGTCACAATTGCATAATTTTATTCGTCCAAAAACAATTGTTTGAAAGATGGAAATACAAATAATAATAAGAAATATTTATTCACTAAATAAACATTTTGCCTACTTTTGGAAATCGTAAATTAAATAACATATGGTATAAATTCTAATAAGATTTTAGCTTAATATGTTTAACTCACGTAGTATTACGTTGTCTTAGATCTACAGCTTCCATAATCACCACTTAGTTCTAATCACCATCATAAAACAACCACAGAACACATCACGCACACAAAAATAGTCTTTTGTTTTATAAATTTCCACCGGATTTGACAAAAAGTACCATCGAATTTGACAAAGTCGTCGAAGTTTATTACGCGAAATCGTATTTTTTTTATCCCATTGGCGCGTGTATTCCCTTGCGCGTGCGCTCAAAACTGATGTTTTAAGTAAAAACGAATGCCGTATATTTCTTTTTTTTTTGTTAGAAAATAGCAAAAATTATGTTCCCCACCCGGCCACCCCTAGTACAGTCGATCATTTGACAGGGGGCCGGTGCATTACTGAGCAGGGTTGGTTTACATGACTCGGTTGTCGTTAGTTTTGTAATGTCTTGTATGATTTATTATTACTGTTATACCAGTAATACCAAGTCATCTTAAATCCATTTTATCCCGAGGATGTCGTGGAAGTCAACTGAGAAACATCTACGTAATAGTCAATATCTCAAAATCTGTTAGTTAGTCAGAGACGGGAAAAACAATGTTTACTAATACCGTGCTGAGCAGAGCAAGACTGTTGCACGGTTTTATCAAGTTTTCCTTCTTTTGTTTTTCCAGAGAAAGGAATGAGATAAGCTACATCCTAACTCTGTTTCTCACAAAGAAACGATTATGAAATGAAATATAATTACTAGAAGATTATTATATACTTCTTGTTACTTTGTCTAAGACTATTTTACAAAACTCTGCAGAACCAGAGTATCTAGTCTCTCACGAAAAGTTTTTTGTATTGTTCTAATTATGAAAACATGACAAAATCAAATTTGAACTTTTTGTCAAAGAATTTAAAAAAAATAGGATTATTCATATTTATAAGAGCAAATTTTCATTAACATAATAAAAAAAATAACATTAGGTAATTTCAAGATTTCAAACAACCGCACCATGTAAACCAACTCTAACAGCAAACAATACACATTGCTTTCCGAAAATTTGGAAACACTATCAAAAGGGCGTCTCTGATCAAACATACTTTATCTCTTTCACACTTACTATATCCCCTTATTCCTGTTTCATATTGCTATCTCCCTCTACCGTTGTCTATAAGCAATCGTTATGAAATATTATAGTAGTTATAAATCATAGTTTAGAAATTGGGTTTTTATTTTTTTTAATTGTGCGTGTTCTTCGCGATTAATGAAATGGGAGAGGTAATCATTGTTTATTGCTTGCTTTGCCCTGCTCCTATATTTGAGCCTCTATAATTTTTTTTAACCAACTCCAGAAATAGGAGAATGTTTTTAACTATGTTACCTTAGACTTCAGCCCTAAGAGACCTATTAAAAGAGTTTTTTTTAAACATACTACTACTTTAAAAAAAATTAAGTTTGGTCCCATGGAAACATTATCAAAATAATAGGTCTTTACCTATGAAATTGCCATTTTTTTCGCCGCAGTCTTTAGCCTATATTTTCTTAAAAAACATAGATTGCTTATATTATTTCAGTAATTTGGTAAATACAGGACATTACTAACAACTAACACAAGATAATTAAGAAAAATAATTATTATTTGTATTAGAAATAAGCCTGTAAATATAGGTTCAATTTAAACCAGCGGATTTTTACATTCAAACAAATCCCACCCCTTCCCTTATTTTTTTTTCTTATAATTAAAATGGTAAAAGTTAGCTTAGATGTGCGCTATTACTTATACCAAATTTAATTCTATTAAGTTTAAAAATTATTTAAAAAACTAAGAAAACGTTAGTATGAAAAATCAAACTTCGCATAAAATCTCCATACAAATCGGCAATTTCATAGGTAAAGACCTAATATGAGTAATTTCGTTTTTTTATCTGAAGCTCTTTTTTTTCAATAGTAAGCACAGCAACACTAAGCCTTTCTTTTCTTTTTTTTTTTTTTTTTTGCATAGAAAGTGGTACATAATAAGGTATTGATAAAGTAAGAAGAACATCACATTTCACCAGTTACGGCATGCAAATATTTAGAATAAGACACTACATAAGATACGAGTATGTCATTACCTTACAAAAACAAAGAATAAAAACATAAAAACTTTTTACAATATTCTTAAAATACTTCATTCTTAACATAATTCGGAAATAACTTAACTAAAATACTTAATCCAAAATATTCAAAATGATTTCAATTCGAAAAATTCCTTAATTGTGTAAAAATTGTGATTTAAAAGCCATTTTCTTAACTCCTTTCTAAATTTTGTCAAGGGTAGCTCACGAATGGGCTTAGGAAGTTTATTAAATATCCCAATACACATCATGTAGCAGTTTTGCTTAAATAACGATGTCCTGCAAGCAGGCATCAGTAATCTAGTAGGATCCCTTTTTCCTATGATGGAATTGTCCTGTGCCGTAGTAAATTCATTTGTGAATTTTTTCACATGAATGCAGACTTCCATTATGTATAGGTCCACAAGTGTTAAGATGCCGTGGTTTCTAAATAGAGGTCTGCATGAGTCCAGTGGACCTGCGTTGCATAGAGCGCGAATGCATCTTTTTTGACTAATAAAGGCCTTGTTTATGTCTGTCGAATTTCCCCACAGAATCAAACCATACCTAAGAACAGACTCCACGTAACCATAATACGCTGTTAGCGCTGCAGGTCTCCCAGCCTCACGTTGCAAATTGCGGAGGGCAAATACAAATTTGTTTAGTTTAGTGCAAACATTCTTTATATGTAGTTTCCAGTTACAGTGCTGGTCTATGTGTAATCCCAAGAACTTAACATTATCTACCTTTGCCAGATTTTCATTATTATATGATATATTTAACGTTTCATGCACTATTTTATAATTAGAGAATTGTATATATTTTGTCTTTGAGATATTTGCACATAAATTATTTGATTCAAGCCATGTCATTATTGATTGTAATGTAGTATTTATGGTATTATTAAAATTATTAGAAATGTCACTTTTAGGTATAATTATTGAAATGTCGTCTGCGAACAATATTGATTGATAGGGTGTGATAGTTGGAAGGTCATTTACATATAAAACAAACAACAGCGGTCCGAGTATGCTACCCTGCGGTACACCACACCCATTTTTCAGGAATTGAGATCTATAAGCAGTCATAGTTGAATTTTCATTTGTACGATATAGTTCGACGCACTGCTGGCGATTTTTTAGATAACTTGTTATCCATTTTAGTGCTGGGCCACGGATTCCGTATCTTTCACATTTGTCCAGCAGGATATTATGAGCCACACGGTCAAAGGCCTTAGACATGTCGAAAAATATTGCAATCACGGGTATTTTTTTGTCTATGAACTGCGTTACTTTGTGTATTAAAGAAAATGCGGCCAGTGTAGTGGATTTTTCCTTTAGGAACCCGTTTTGTTCTTGTCGAATAATGTTAAATTTCTTCAGAAAGCCATACATCCGTGAAAACATGACCTTTTCAAAAATCTTTGAGATTATCGGTATGAGTGTAATTGGCCTGTAATTTGTGAGTTCATGACTGTCGTCTTTTTTAAAAAGTGGTTTTACAATTGATATTTTCAGTTTTTCTGGAAATGTACCTTGTGCAAATGATAGGTTTATTAAGTAGGTGAGGATAGGCGCCAAAATATCTGCACAGTTCTTTATTATACTCGTGCATACGGAATCATAACCCACTGCATTTGTGTTATTCAGACTTTTAATAAATTTGACGGTTTCTTGTTCTGTACATGGTTCCAAGAAGATACTAGGCAAGACATAATCTATTTTATTTGTATAGTTATAATTACTTTTACTATTTTCAGAATACATTGCCGTTTCTATAAAAAAGTTGTTAAACTTATCAGCAATCGTAACAGGATCTGTGATTTTACAATCATTAAAATTTACGCAGTCAATATTAGTTTTATTTTTATTATCATATTCTTTATTTTTAATAATATCCCATGTAGTTTTACAAACATTTTTTGACTGCTTGATTAGTTTGCTATTAATATTACGTTTCGAGGAGTTTATACATGTTCGCAATAATTTAGTATATTTTTTGTATTTACTTTTATTTTTATCACACCTGTTAGAATAATAAGTGTATCTTAATTTCCTTTTGTTTCTACTTGATATTTTAATCCCTTTTGTTAACCATTTCGGCGCACCGGTACTTTGCCCAACCTTGCACTTTTGTAATGGAAAGCAGAGGTTATACATCAAACAAAACATATCATGAAACATATTGAAGCCTTCGTTACAATCTTCAATAAAAACTTCACTCCAAGAGAGTGATTGCAAAGATTCTCTAAATTTTTTAATGTGTTCATTACAATAGTTGCGTTTGATAACAAAGCAAAGTTGCTTTGTCCCCTCCCTTTGCAAAATAGGGAAGTTCAAAGTTTGACATGTGTTATGGTCGGACAAATTATATTCATGTACTGAACTACTGGCCGAAGGATCTGTGATGTTACTTATTATATGGTCTATACATGTCCCCTGGCGTGTAGGTTCATTTATATGCAGTTTCAAGTTATAGTTCTGTGTAAGATTTATCAGGTCATTTGTAATATTATTACTTTTTAAAGTGTCTATATTGAAGTCTCCGCAAATAATAATTTTTTTATTATTTCTAAATGTAAGTTTATGCAATAGGATATTTAGATTATTCAAAAATATCGATACAGGAGAATTAGGAATTCTATAGACACAAACTACTATTGTTTTATAGGAAGGAATATCGATTCCGCAACACTCAAAACATTTTTCCATACTCATATCTTTGCAAAGTTGAATTTGTTTGTAGTCCAGCAATGTTTCTACTAGAATCGACACGCCTCCACGCCTTTCTTTGGCCCGGAAAAAACTAGATGCTAATTTGAAATTTTTAATTTTAATGTTACACTGCTCTCCCTCTTTCACAAACGTTTCACTGAGGCAAATTATAGTTATGTTTTTACCCTTGCTTTTTAAATCGTTGAGACATATTTCTAACAAGGCCATTTTGTTTAGCAAACCTGCAATGTTCTGGTTGAATAATGTTACGGTTTCATAAACATCCCTTTTTTGAGTATTATTTGTATGGACGAAAAAAGGGCCGAGATATTTTTTTTTCTGATACAGTAGTATTAGGTACCTTTGAGAAGAAATCTAATATTGTAGTTTGTATGCATTTGCGGTTAGATTGCTTAGGGTAGCTGTTTGTTTTATTATAATAAGATGTACGGTTAAACTCAGACATTAGCAAGTACTTATTTTTATAGTCTAAGGTGTCTATAAATAAGTTTATTTTTCTACAAGTATGATACATGTAATTATAACGAGTACGAAAGGCATTCAAAAAATGACAATTTAAGGAATTCCTCGAAATTAATCTTATCATGTTATTTAACATTTTTTCATTTAAGTGTTTATTTTTACACACATTTAGCAATAGTATTGTGTTATTACAAAATTTTCCCAGAATTTTCATTAATTCAATTTGAACATTTATAGGGTTAGCATCATTCTCTGCAATACCCAATATGATTTTATCATTTTCATTTAAATCCAAATCATTACAACACTTTAATATATCACCTGTAGAAGCAAATGGCTTAGTATACGCAAAAATATTGTAATTTTCGTATTTTGTATTCCTTCTCGATTCAAGAAGGTTAGCTGCTAATCCCGTACATTGTTGACTGCCAAAAATTAGTATACGTTTCTTAACGAGGTTGTGTTTAGTTGGTAGATGTGTAATTTGCATTCCAAAATGTATCTTATTACAATTGATTAAGATGTAGGGTGTCGGGGTTGATGTGTTGTCAAATGTTTATTTTGCCATGGTGGACAAGTCTTTATTGTAACCTTAAAGTAACCTACATACTATTCCATGCTCTATTGAATGATCTAAGAACCTTAACGTAAATAAATAGAAACAAATTAATCCTTTCACAGTGCCGCCAGCAGACACAATAGTAAAACAATGCACGTGTACCATATATGGTACACCACACTGGGAACGTGTTAAGTACCATAACGCTGTATTTCCACTAGCTTATGAACATCATTGCCTGTTAGAGTCCGAGCTGATACTCTATACCACTATATTTTAATCAGAGTACTGTTATGTGAAAGCCTTTACGACCTCTGTGGCGTAGTGGTTATGTTGATGATGACATGACATGACTGCTATGCAGAGGTCTCGGGTTCGATTCCCGCTCAATGCAAATATTTGTGTGCACATGATTGTTTGCATTGGTCTGGATGTTTTCTATGTATAATATGTATGTATTTACAAAAAAAAAGTATTTATAATAAGTATGTTTATCCGTTGTATCCATCATAGTACAAGCTCAAGATGATGATGATGATTATTATTATTATTTACATCTTTGTAGTTCTTCAATATTATAAACTTCTCCCTATAATATTATAACTTTAGATAACACATTCAGGCAACAAGAATTACAACGATAATTAAAAATACAAGAACCCAAGAAAAACATAATAAACAATCCTTATTAAGAAATTAAAAAAGTGGAAAAACTCGGCTCAAACTAATCTAATCAAAATAAAGAAAAACCTCTATTTAAAAATACCCGACCACAGAGCTCTTTAATTTTTTTTTTAACAAAATACTCGCGCAAAAGTTAAAACGAGTATAGTACGGAGCATAAACAACCTCCTTCGTTCGTATATTTTTTTTCATCGCATTTTTTCACGGGGCAAAGTGAAAAGTTTTATATTAAAAGTCAAAATAACAAGTTTAATTAGTTGTAGAGAGTGGAGGGGAAGTGGGGGTACATCAATTTATATTATTAATGTCTTATTGTATTCTAAAGCTAGATTTAAGATTTTTGTAAGTCTTTGCTATCATATAGGACAAGAGACTACTGACAGAAAGTTATGGATTTTTTGCTAAACCGTATAAGTAGGGTTTGAATGACAAGGAGCAGGGTTTTCCCTGTATGTCTTCCTGTAAAGACTAACATTTCACATAGTAAATCCCCATAAAAATATCCCTCCTGTAGTTCTAATCATCATCATAACAGCCTATCAATGTACCACTGCAGGGACGGGCCTCCTCCCGTGACGGAGGGATATTTGGCCTACTAATTGGATTGGTACAGGGTTTAATTTCAAGTTTTCCTTCTTTTTATTTCGCTAAGATGATAGTCCCTTAGTCGGTTCCTACGACACCCATGGGATGAGATGGGGTGGTGACATATTGTATTCTTACTCCGTCACCACACGGAGAGTTCTATTAAATTTATGTAACTATAGCAATACATAGTGCCCTGTAAAGTCCACTAAACCATATTTAAAGTTTAATAACATTATTAAATAGAACGATAGGGTATAATTAGTGGGATGTAGGAATTTATACAATGGAATGACGAAATATTCAGGAAATTCACTTTAAAAATGATTAAGTAGGGAACGACTCGTTGTTCAGTACAAATATTTTAATTTATTCAGTTTTTTTTTACTTTTAACGTTGTGGTATTTAAAGGAATGGTAAAATAAAACTGCGTTTTACAAGAGGGGAAGTTGACCTACTTAATTATAGTATACCACCGTTCTTAAAATAACCGCTGTTCATGTACGTCAGGGAAAAGCCTTTTCTCTGCTTACCCTGGACAGAACTTGTTTAGTCTCACACACAGTCCTGTCTACGGGATTTTACACCTATAGGTCAATTCTAACATACAGAATGATTGAATTTAAACTTCTTTTAAATTTAATTTTTAATTAATCTAAAAGTGGTATTTTGCTCCTTAAACGTTTCGTTAAAGTAAAAGTTAAAATTAAGATGATAAAAAAAACGTCACGTTTGACGTTTCTTAATAGGGAAGATTACATGAACTGTCACTTTAAAAATATTACAAGAATGTCGTTTTAAGTTTAATTAGCGTACGATTACATGGTACTTGAAAAAATAATTATAAATACAAGAATACATATTGTCACAATTTGACTACCAAGAGTTAACCCAATTTTTAACGATTTTTAGTTAAGAGTACACCAATGCTACATTATTTTCTCACTACTGCTTGGCTATGTATGGAGCGGTTATATAGCGGCGGGGGCGGTGGCGAACTACACAGCATCTTGCTAAAGAGGACCTACCTACCACTTGGTAAATTGATTGCTAATGTTAGTTTAACAGCATAACAGCCTCCAAGACCCAGTGGGGAAAGGTAATGAAATCTTTTACTTGTACATTCACCATTGTAGTTCATGAATGTCCCACTGTAAAGACAAGTCTTCTCCTTTAACAGATAGTGCACAAGAAGTTTTTTAGTCACTTTTTACGACAGCCTTGGAATGACAAGACAAGAATACAATATGTCACCACCCCATCTCATCCATGGATGTCGTAAAAAACGACTAAGGGATTATTCGTAAATTTTTTATCTTTACATATTAAAAAGAAGGAAAACTTGAAATTAAACCCTATTCCAAGCCGTCTGGCGAGCGTGGTATTAGTAGCCAAGTATCCCTCTGTCATGGGAGGAGGCCTGTCCCTGCAGTGGGATATTAATGGGCTATTATGATGGAATGACATTCTAAATGCAACTCTATAGTGATGAACTAAGAATTACTTTTACAATCGACTAGTAATAAATCTAAAAACGAGAATATTAGTTATTTATATTCTCGTTTTTTTTTAAATATAGCGTCGAAATTATGGCTTAAACAAATAGGTCACGGGTCGTTGATACGCCGGGGCTAGTAAATCGTGTCGATTGACAGCTACCTATCTAAATGTCCACTGATAATAATAGCGGGTTCGTTGTCCGGGTCAAGCAAATACTTTGTCTATTTTGGCGATATAAAAAAGTAAGTCTATTAGTTGATATTATTTTTGCTTTTATCACTCAAAAATGTTTGCTTAATCATATAAGCCTACACGCTAGTTAGCCTTCAGGCCAAAAGAAAAATGAAGCTAAATACCACACTGGATTGGAACCTATAGGTTAAATCCTGCTTTTGTTTTCGTAGATATAAATTCAACGAATTTTTCGGTTTTTTTTTACGACCGTACCTATTTGGTGCTAAAGAAATAATAATAATTGGACGATAGGTTCGTTGCGTGATCAAGTTGACACAGTGCCACTGCGATCGGAAGACAAATAATAATTGCACTAAGTATTCACAAATTATTGTATGTACCTGGATGGTTCATCAATCAATCAATCAACTAGCCTATTGCAGTCCACTCCTGGACATAGGCCTCTTCCGACACGCGCCACAGAACTCGGTCCTACTCCACTCCTCCAGGTCCTACTACAGAGACCTACTTACCTTTAATATTTCTAAAAGACCCGGCGACACTGGACCCGCCCCTAGTTTGATAACTGTTTTACACCTATTTTTTTTTTTACTTTTTTGTAAACCATAATCTCTACTTTAAAAAAAATTAGAATGCTTCTAAATTCAAGACAAGTTTTATATCGACGCCATGATAATTGCAACAAAAAAACTTCCTTACTTACATCCAAAAAACAACGTTAAACATTTTTACCAGTTATTCTATATTCATTCACAATTTTTCGAGTCAAGTGCTATATTTTACTGCAGAGTCGTTAACTTTGAAATATCGGTCGCGGGGTGGATGGGTGGGGGGCGAGGGTGGTTGACAAATAAAATAAAAATAAAGGCCGATTACTGCCGACATTTTATAATGGACGATGAAATGACATGCGGGCGCCGACCGGGCGCGAGTTACTGGAGACTTCACAAATGTCAGGGTATATATATATTTTTTGTTACGTTTTTTGGTTTAGTGTTTTGGTGTTGTAGTTACTATTGCAATTGGTATAACCTAATAGTTTGTTGTGTTTAATGTGCAGTACGTAGACAGAAACGTTTTAGTTTTGAGCTTTAAGCTATTATTAGTGTTTTTATGGCAAAGCGGTCGTGAAAACGGTTGGCGTTCACGAGATCGCAAAACGAATACCGTAAGATTTGTATGATCACTGATTTTATCGTCTTAAGTCAGGACATTCTTTGTGTCCTTGAATATCATGTTTGTATAAGTCCCCGCGACACAGTTTTAGTAGGACTTGTATAGACTTTCTCACAATAGTGACTCATATAAAACAAGATTATTAAAAGAACTCTATTGGATGCTTAACATCAGGCACCATAGAGTCATTCTGGTAGGCTAATTGAAATAAATAATAAGATTTACTAGCAAGACATAAAATTATAATAATATTATGAAGAAGTTCAAAACGCTTCACTCCATATAAAATTAATGACCCTGTGTTGATAGACTAAAAAACAAACCGATACAACCACAATCTGTCCCGACAACGTGTCGTAAAAGTAGACTAAAGATGATCGACAGGACACAACAAAAAACTTTAACTGGAAATCAAACCTAAAGCACATATAAAATACTTCCAAAACAATTTTAAAAAGCAATTTAAATTTACAATAAAAATTTTAATTTCACACGTCAACTCCAATGGTTTTTTTGTTCGAGAGACATATGTCACAGCGTATTTATATTCAATCACATTGGGGCGGGAGTCGAACCCGCGTCCCCACCCCCGCCAGGTGACAACCGCTGCGCACTTATAATTTTAGTAATTGACGCGTGTGACCAACACGAGTAAACTTTAAATGCTGTACTTTTAAATTTTAAAATAAAACAGAATTTTGACTAATATTACAATTATTATCATAATTATGAAAGACTACTCCGCACTAAGGATTGAGCCCTGTATAGGTAAAGTCATGAAAGGCTACAGTGCACGAGGTCGCGAATTTCATCCTAGGACTGTATGTATTCTTAGTGCGAACCACAAACTATTGTCATGTTATTTAATACAAGTAACTCATAATCATTCAAAAAAACGATATTTTTACACACTTCCACATAAAGACATTAGCACGCTACTGTTTAAATGTGGATTATGACACAACGGTGGCTGACAACATGGACGGCATCTTTCTTAAAAGACCAGCCGTCAATAAATATGTCATTTTATCTTTTTAAGGCTTTCATCATTTACCAATCATACAATCTGTTCATTCCTCAATATATAAAAGCTTGTATGACAGAGTTAGAAGTCCTTACTCGACAAAATATTATGTTGCCAAGGACTTAGGCTTTATACAGACTTAGGTATTATTTCATTCTACTTAATATTTGTTAATTTCTTGCTACGCATCTTCCTTGCTTGTTATACTTTTGCACGTTTCTTTTGTTACCACGTGTACGCTAAACTTTTACAGATGCTAGGCAAAATGGCACGTGTCAATCGTGAGATTGCTCTTGGCTAGGTTCAATACCGGAAGTGTTGGCTAGGGTCGCAGTTTCTATTTCCTTACGTTAAATATTCGAGATTGGCATCATACGTAAAGTATACCTATATAAGATATACCCGAGCTCTTAACATTAAGATCATGACTGGACTAACTGGAGCGCGGCAGAAATGTGCCTTGTGAGTTTTCTGCTGCTCTCTTAGCCTTATCCTTTTGGTATAAAAATAGACTCTACACATAACAAATTTGACGACCTCTGTGGCGTAGTGGTTATTCAGTGGTTGGCGTAGAGGTCTCGGGTTCGATTCCCGCTCAATGCAAATCTTTGTGTGCATGGACATGATTGTTTGCATTGGTCTGAGTGTTTCTATGTATAATAGACGACCTCGGTGTTGACGACCTCGGTGGCGCGCCGGTAAAGCCAGCGGCTGCCGCGCATGAGGTTGTGGGTTCGATCCCCACGCAGGACAATAATTTGTGAGATCCACAAATTATTGTCCTGAGTCTGGGTGTTATATGTGTCCGTTAATTGATGTTTGTAAAAGTCCCCGCGACACAGGGGATGATCCCTAGTGCGGGAGTTGTCTTTTTTAAAATTAAAAAAAAAATTAAAAAATTAAAATTTAAATATGTAAGTACCTATGTATTTACAAATAAAGTATATAAGTACTAATATCCGTTGTTCTATTACCCATAACACAAGCAGGTTAAGCCTAGCTTACTTTGGGAACAGATGGCGCTGTGTAGAGATGTAAGTGAAAAAAAAAAAAGAATAAAAAAATCTACCCCATTTAATCTAAAACATAACAAATTCCACAAATAATAACTTACAAATAATTTTGTCGACAAATCGCACATCAAGATATATCTTTATAAAAACACATATCCAAGTAAAGTCGCGTTGTATAACTAACTCCCATACATAATGTATGTGTACATACATTACTGCGACCGAATACTATTGATTTTGTGTCGAAAAATATATTTTTATCTTTATATTCAGTTTAAAGATAACGGTAGCGATAAGCTAAATTAAAAATGTAGTAAATTATACATAGATTATTATTATCATGACAGCCCCTTTAAATGTCCTATTGCAGGGACGGGCCTACTCTAGAGATAGAGGTAAACTTAGTCAACTAATACTAAAACAGATTTGTGTAGAGATTTTTTTAAAGACTTAGTTTTATGTGAACTTTCGGCCTTGGTCGACTTTTAAAGCACACATTGCACGAGACGCGTTGATATTATATCGAGAATTATTTATTGTATGATGACTGGCTAAGAATATTAAATGCCACTACGATTTCGGCTTTGAGGTGTAGTAAAAGACGAATGAGGAATATATTACTAATTATTATTTCTAATTCCAAACTAATATTTGGGACTAGAAGTAGAGTTAAAAATAAATGTTTTAGAAATGACTAATTTCTGAATAAACAAGCGTTAAGAAGAACACAAATTAAATGAGGAATTTTAAAATCAATTTAAAACTATTATCCTTTTAAAACACGAACAAAGTCACATTACAAAACTAGCTACATAAATAAATCGTCTAAACAGGTTAAGTAGATGTAAAACTTACATAAAGACATCCCTTAACGTTGTTAAACAAAAAACTATAAGAAAAAACGTAGCTAAGGGATGATTCCTGTTATTGCAAATACTTCTTGTAAAGTTCACGGCACTGTTATGTTCGGGTTCAAAAAGGGTACGTTATTAGGGGCTCGCTCTATGAAAGGTGAAACGAGTGAAAACTGGGCTTTTTGTCGATTCATTGACTGGTTTTTTTGTTGTTGATTATCATGGATTGACACTTGATTGTTTAATGATACAGGTTAAGCTGCCGTAGTGAGGTTGAAGACCCGTGGTTGGAGGTTAATTTTATTTTTTTAAGATAGGGTGACGAAACGAACAAATTGCTCGACTTTTGTTGATTTCACCTGGGCTTCCACCTAAATACAGTAACATAAACACATTACTTTTTAAAAGTTTTTAAATATATTAAGAACATAGCAGACAGTGAAGGTGACCGCTAACGCGTTGTAAAGGGGCCTCCTTAAACCTACATCTGGGTCGTAAGTCCCAGACGCTATTATGCAAGTGTTCCGTCCCCTATCACGCGATGGACCCGGCACCCGCACGGAGAATCCATGGAATGTTAAGATTAGGTCTTATGAAGGTTTTTAAATATAAAATATTATACTTATTCATTACATTAAACCAAAAATAGATGGCGATGATTCTAAAAATCATAACGGGGTAATAGACTTCTATTTGGTTTCACAGTAAAAATCTGTGTGCTATGTAATAGATATCTACGACTACGTCACAAAACAACTAAGTTCAGAGGTCAAAAGCGTGTTTGTACTTCTTCAGTTTTCAATCCTATGATCGGCAGTAGCGACCTTCGACTTAATTTTCTGCCGAGTTAAGTACAAAGTAGCCCCCTCTCTCGCGTCTCCCCAACTTAACTCGCCAAAAACTAGAATGGGGATCTATTTAAATCAACTTAATCAACAACTTACTACGTAACTCGCTACTGTACTTGTCGATTTCTATGAGTGCGTTGTCGAACACACTATCAACTTGGACTTCTGTTCATAGCTGTGTTGTCTTTCGTGTCAAGGTAAACTGAATTTAGGTTTTTCCTGAAATCACTCAACGGTTTGTTACACGTTCGATATAATGTAGTTATGAAATATTAAAAAAGGTTTATTGGGCATATTATTTTCAAATATTGTTAAACGAATAAACGCTCTATCAGACCATTTTATTACTGACAAATAAAACAGTGTTTTATTGCCTGTTTGTTTTTTAAGACTGTTAAAAAAGTTTTAAAATACTTATGTATGACATCTCTGTTTCTTTTTCTTATCAAAAAGATGGAAGACAAAAGATACAATTATGATTCTTTAGAATCCAACATGGTAAATTGTAAAGCTATTTGTTTTGTTTGAAATACTTTACGTAAGTAGTTGCATTTCTTTACGCTTTGCTTTCGGAGATGAACAGAGGTGTAGGTACGCGGTTGGCCTCTCATGAAATCTGATACTCTAAGTCTCAGGTTATAAAGGCTCTCATATCATTGTATTAGGTCGATTGTCCGTCCTCAAATCATATCTCCCTGCCCACCCCAGAACAAACACCAGCCTTATATTAATCTAATCACACTCCGTTTCGCCAAGAATGTGTGAGTATACGTCTTTAATAATATCTGGGGGGAGACCACCCCGCGGGGGGGGGGAGCGAGAGGGGGGGAGGCCTCACCCTCATACTAGTGAAAAAATATATCCTAAGGAAAACAATATTATAAATTGGACGGCGCGTGTAGAAATGGCAATGTATTTCCTTCACATGTCTTTTTATTTCATTTTATTTTATTCCGTGTGTGATGTACTATACAACATACATATATATATATATATATATCAACAATTTTTTCACTTTTATTATATTTTCGTTTGACGGAGCCACGGATGACAATGTCGCGGAATCGAATTTTTGTCGACGTTACGTTGAAGGTTTTCTAAATTAACGTGGGCGCCTTAAAAATATGCTTTTCATACATTTTTCTTGCTCAAAATATTATGTATTCTGTTGAGTACGCAATATTCTATGTTGAAATCAGTTTTGTGCTACAATTTCTTGTGATTACTTGAATACATTTTGTATTTACTTATGTGTTTGTGTGAAATAACGTCGTTTGTCCTTGGAATATTTCATACAAATGTATTAGATGCGTAACTACCATACATTTTATTACGTATGTTTGTAAATTTATTTGTATCGTTTACTTTGTCTATGCTTATCATGCTTTTTGTATGAAATAATAGATTAACTTAGGGTTAGCATGCCTGAAATATTGTTTCTTCTAGTATTTGTATGTCCCTTTCATGTTACTACGCACTAAGAATACAAAATGTCACCAATATGTTTTTGTCTAGTGGGTCTCGCGTATCGTAAATGTTGACTAATCAAGAAATACTTTTACTAAGAAACCAAAAAAAAAGGAAAGAAAATACAGAAAATGCGGCAGTAGACTTTGTTGCGCCGCTTCTGCTAGTAGAGAAACTAGTTTCGGAGGCAGTGGTAAAGTTTTCTAAACTTTAAAATTTAATTAAACTTAGATTAAGTAGTATAAATGACGTCAAAAAAGATAGAACGAAAGTTGTATTAATTTGTTGGAATAAAGTGTTTTTGAGTTTGAGTTTGAACACATAACATAAATTCCGATACCAATACTTTTGGTCAGAATTAGTAAGCCAAATTTAACCATGACAGGAAGAGAATAGTTGGTAGATCACTCATATAAGACGAGGTCATGCACCGCAGTTAGTAAAGATTGATTCCGTGTCTATAAGAAAACCTTAGAGTGGGTCTACTTTTCTATTTCATTTTAAGACTAACGTTACGGGGACTTTAACAAATATCAAATTAACGGACACAAAAAAACAATCAAGCCGAAGAACTTAATTTAAAAATCACATACATTTTGCATGAGATTTCGATCCCACAACCTCGTCCACGATGCTTACTTAACCGCTGTGCCACCTCGACAATATTCACAGTTACGTATTTATAAAAGAATCACTGCGAGAGAATCCAATATGGCGATATTTTAGAGGCTCTATACATTGTATGGCTTCGTATATTCAATCTGAATACCGACTTTTACGCAATTTTACTTTTCCGCATAAGATAAATGGAATATATTTCTATTTCAATAACTTATATTTTGTGGAATACTAGGCGACGCCCCCGGCTTTGTGCTATATATTGTTATATTATAAAAGCGTGTACGTTGTTACGATTGAAATTGAATTTTATTATAAGGAGTTTACTATGAAGATAATGTTTATATGTTGTCATCACTCTATCTCATACCATAATAGCGCAATAGTAGAATGTATGTTAGTCCCACGGCTAGGCAAAGACCTATCTCATAACCCTCTGTCAATATAGGAAATAATCCTTCTGTAGATACGGTCCTCATCCATGGAAATCTGGCCCGAGCTTCTAATAAGCTTAAATTTTCCAATAATTATCGTTACATTATTGTGTTACTTACTCATTTTTTTTAATTTATCATTTACATATTATTTCTTTCAGTTTGTAGCGTCATCTACCGACAACTCAAGCGAACACCTACACTACATCCTGAATCGCGATATCAACATTCGCACAGCGATTCCGCATATACATATACAACGTCCAACGAACAACTGTTGGGCAGTTGGCCCGCCAGGCGCGATCACCTTCGCCTGGTCGGAGGATCCTCCCTTTTCGTTGGAGGCGTGGTGCTGTTACGTCACCGCGACCTCCACAAGTTTATTTTTTATTGTCTAAAAAGGCGGCATATGAATATTCTCCTTAAACATTCTTTAAAGAAGTACATTTCATATCAATCAACTAGCCTATTGCAGTCCACTGCTTGACATAGGCTCCTACACGCGTATATAAAGCGCCTCTCCCATTTCATATCGTCCCTTTAAATTCAAAGAAATAACATACAAATTATCATTCTCTGAATTAGTTATTATTAATTATATATTTATTGTAATTAAATCTTACAATTCTTTTGAAAATATAACTTTGTATTAATTGAATTATTATTTTTGTTGTTTCCTTGAAATTAGAGTGTACGTGTTTGTTTAAGTTTTCCTTAAGCATGTGCAAGTTAAATTGTAATTGTGTACTTGTTCTAAGTCAAAATTTTATACAGTTAAAGAATATCACTAAAATATCAGAAATATGATTCAATATCATAATCATAATACACAATAGTAGAGCTTATAAGTACACACAGCAACACATCAAGTTAAACATTTTCATTTGAAATTGTGTCTTATTTCAAGGTATTAAGGTACATGAGTGTCTAGCTTGATTAGTTGCTGTGTGTACACTAAATAACGAAAAAACATACTTCTTCGCTTTTTTTGTAAATATGTACCTACATATATATATATTATAAACTAGCTTTTTCCCGCGGCTTCGCTCGCGTTAAATTCGGGGTAGCACTGTTCCCCTTTCCTGGACACAGAAGAAAAAAAAAGTAGCCTATGTTACTCTCCATCCCTTCAACTATCTCCACTTTAAAAATCACGTCAATTCGTCGCTCCGTTTTGCCGTGAAAGAAAGACAAACAGACAGACACACTTTCCCATTTATAATATTAGTAAGTATGGATAAAATCATTCAGATCAAAACCTTTTACACACACAAGGATTTACATTGAAAGGTAATCAAACACGAGACCTTATAAATACTATAACAACTACGAGTACATAGTCACACAGACCATTGTCAAACCATTCATCAATACAAACATCTCACCCGATAATCGAACTCGAGACCGCTTCACTAAACATCGATATTTTACTAAGCTATCACTAAAGTATCTTTACAAAAAAGCTAATAGGCTTAGTAAACATACAGGTCCACATTATACCCACCCACGCGTGAGGTCGCCGTGATCACGATCAATGAGTAGTAAAATAAAATAAAATAATCTTTATTTGCATAAAACATGTGTGCTTTACAAGAAATATTTCCAATAAATATGTATTAAACGATAGTAGTATCAACATGTTTTGCCATTTCTGGCATACAAATGATAAAAAAATGTATGACCATGCACTCATAGTAATCATAATAAAATGTAAAAAAATAATAAAATAAAAGAAATGTCAATAGGGCTAATTTCAACTGAAAATAACAATGTCAAGATCAAAACATAAAAAAAAACTGAAATCTAAATGAATCTATGTGGGCAGTACCGAGACATACTACAATACTTTTTTTGAAAATGCTATTCATACATAGAAAACACACATACTAAAACCATTCATAGGTAACAAAGATTCCATTAATCGGGAATCGAACCAAACCTGGCAAATACTACAACAACTATAGACACCCAGTTCAATACCAACATTTAAGCACACAAAGATATTCACTGAACGGGGATCGAATCCTAGACCTTATATATTACGTAAATATTAACTTTTTTGTAAAGATATTTGTAGTACAATAAAAAGCAACATAGTAAACATACATGTCCACATTATATCCACGCGTGGGGTCGCCATGATCGCGACATGAATGAGGATATTTACCACAAACGACGTTGTAAGGAGCCCGACACAAATGGCCCCTCTACCTGACTTTTGATACTACATATTATTGAATTGTCATGTTTTTGGAGTTGATATGAGTGTGTTATTTTAAGTTTTAGCGTTTATAAAGCGATTGGTTAGGTTAAGTTGTATTTTTATTGCTTATTTCTATATTGTTTATATTATTTATATTTATTTATTAAGTGATGTCAATTCTTAGGGCTGGTTCAGTGAATTTTAGACTGCAAGGCTTTTTGGCAGGTAATATATTTCTTGTATACTACTACTTATACAGTGGAACGTGATTAAGATAAATTAATAAAACAATACATGGTGACAGCGACTAGATGGCGTTGTGTATATGTGTGAGGGAATATTTTTTATTTCATTGCTCAGTGAGAGTATGCACGGCTACGATTTGTGACTGTACGAGGTAGCAAGCTCGAATCCCATGTAGCATAATTAATTGTGTGATTCACAAATTATTGTTTAGTCGACTAATTAAAATTGAAAACTGATAATTATGTCAAAGCAACGTCATGCTTTAACAATTTTTTTGTTGTATAAAATTGAACATAATAGTTTTATGATACGCCACTAACGTTTACTATAAATAAAGAAGGTAAAACTATTTTAATAATATGGTCGACTATTTTCAGCATGGATATCTTTAAATCTGTAAAATGTACGTATGTTTACTTCCTTTAAAAAAAACCATGTCTTTTTTAAATAAAACAATTACCAATAAAATCCCTAGTACAACATAAAGCATGGCCACACTCATACTCTCCCTAAAGCCCGATTTACACATCGACAAGTACAGTAGCGAGTTAAGCAGTAAGTTGCTGATTAAGTTGATTTAAATAGATCTCCATCTTATTTTTTGGCAAGTTATGTTGGCGAGACGCGAGAGAGGGGGCTACTTCGTACTTAACTCGCCAGAAAATAGGATGGAGATCTATTTAAATCAACTTAATCTTAAAATACTACTTAACTCGCCACTGTACTTGTCGATGTGTAAATCGGGCATAACAACCATCCGTCTTGTCCTTACACGAGATACGTCCAGAAACAAACTCATTTTAAACACGCCATACAAACACGATTGCTGTCATTCTTCAAATGTATTATCTTGTTACCAGACTATGGCCTATTGCAGGGACGGGACTCCTGCTATGCTGGGAGGAAAGTTGAATTGGAATAACTCTTCGGTAGCTATAATGTAGGGTTTATTGTTGACTTATCCCATCTTGGTACCTATAAATGGGACTTACGTAAAGCTTGAAAATTAATAGTGAGTTTGTTTGACTTCTCTTCTAGAGTAAAGTAAGGCTACATCTTTTGTGCTTAGTTGTTACAGTTGTAAATAAAAGACAAATTTCGCAATTAAAGGACACTTAGAACTTCCAGGCTTAAAATCATAATTATTGGATCACACAAATTTTGGTGAAAATGCCGCGATCTGTTTGCAATCGAGGCAGTGACAAGTAGTAGAGTTGGCACGGGAAGTTATTACAAAATACAGATGCATCGTCATAACAGGCCATTAATGTCCTACTGCAGGGACGGGCCCCTCCTGTGACGGAGGGATACTTGGCCTACTAATACCACGCTGGCCAGACGGATTGGTATAGGATTTAATTTCGAGTTTTCCGTCTTTCTATGTAAAGGTAATATTCACAAATCGTCCCTTAGTCGGTTCTACACCCGTGGGATGAGATGGGGTGATGACATATTATTGTATTCTTACTCCGTCACCACACGGATAGAAATACAGATGTATACATTTATAGAAAAGTGTGGGCAGCGTTTTAGTTGTGTCCTAGCATAGTTGAGGTCCTTAAGCAGAGCTTACATAGCACTAGGCAAAAAAGTTGTAATAAAAAATTAAGTCCGAAACATCCAATTCCGTTTACAAAAATACAAAAAGAGGAATAATGCTATAAATTATAACAAAAACATTTACAAAGTATTAATAAAAAAACAATTGTAGAAATGTAATAAAAATGAAAATGTATGAATATAAAGAAATAAAGAAAGGAAGAGATATAGTTATAAATATATATTTCCATTTACCAGTCGAGGATATAAAAAAGCAAGATGGCGTAATGACATACGAGTTGCGTAGCCAGAGACAATATTCTATGTTTACGTCATAAATGAGGCTTGAGGCTTACAAGGGACAGCTAGTGATAAGAGGATTGGATGGTTTGCTGTGTGCTGTGAAATAGGTCGCGGGTTTGAATACCGCGTAAGTGATATTTTTTTGTGCGATTTAGGTCTAAATTTATGTCTTGAGCCTGCAAGTTAGGTATTTGTGTACGTTAATTAAAAAAAATTAAAATACTTTAACAACAGTTCATAAATGTCCCTCTGCAAGGACGAAAACTTCAAACTTCTTCAAAATGCTTTATTTCATAAAATTGTTTGAAATCGTCTTTTACAATTTACTTGAAATTGAAGCTATAGTTAAAATTATAGATCGACACAGACAAACGCCACAGCACTAACACACTCTTTCACATTTGGACTTTCAGATGACACGTTAGCTAGACTGGTTTTGAGTTAAGTTTTCCTTATTTGCTTGGGGTCATCATCATAACAGCCCATTAATGTCCCACTGCAGGGACGGGCCTCCTCCCGTGACGGAGGGATAGTTGGCCAACTAATAGGTACCACGCTGGCCAGACGGATTGGTATAGGATTTAATTTCAAGTTTTCCTTCTTTTTATTTCGTAATTTGTATTCTTACTCCGTCATCACACGGATAATTGCTTGCTTATTGCTTGGGGTATTGACTCTCTCAAGTAAGAGATAGGTACATATTCACCTGTTACGTATAAAGTATTTGATTGTTACGATACTCTCATAATAAGATGGTATGCAAAAAAAAAAGTTAAATGCACACCATTAACAACAATAACATTGGAATATGTTATTTTTGTAAATGGTGTGCATTTATATATATATATATTGTTGAAAAAAATACTTTTTTTAAAGGGGGACCTTTTCTTAATAAAATTAAATCATACTTGTCGTCCACAGCAGCGGCACCGCTGTCATCGATGACCAAATAAACAGCGCAATACTATTTTTAACACGCACACAGCCGTTCAAAAGGTTAACACTTTGGCAGTTTGTAACATAACCTTACTTTTACAAAAAAAAATTATCTTGGATTTCAGATTTCCAAAACTAACAAAAGTTTTAGCACGAGACTAATAAGTGTGAAGCTATAAATTGCTAAAATTCCCATTTCTGTACAATCTTGACCCAAAACTCTTAGTGAAGGTTTCATTCTCCTTTGTGTAAATTACATATAATTTTTTACCTATTTAGCTTAGGTATAACTAGAAAAATCCGAAAAGAAGAAAGACAATGGAAAAATTGATTCTCGAGACGGGAATTGAACCCGCGTCTCTGGACTATACGCGTCCAGCGCCATAACCTATAAGTCACATAAGTTGTGTAGTTGCAATTTAAGCTTAACCGTATGTCAGTTAAACTGTGTTACATAATGTACTTTACTGCAGCTTTACATTGATGCAGATAAACTTACTTCAAACCAACATACTGTACTCTAAGCAACAGACACCTTACACCACTGAGCTATACGTAGAAGCATTTATTACAGAGTAATACGATAATTATTGAAGATAATTTCTCAGTAAAATTGTTACTCTATAGAACTAAAATTAATTTCAACATCAAATATATCAAAATATTTATCTTAGAAACGAAAATTAAATAACGTACAGTTTTAATTAAACATTTAATACAAGAATGTAATATTAAACTTATCATTTAGCGATAAACGTACATACATACATAGATAACTAGATATATAGATACGTATTCGTATATTAATTAACGTACAGTTCAACATATCCCACATACTAACAACTTTATTGATTTTTTTCCACCCCACGGCGGCCGGCCTTTGCGAAATTATCGAAATCTAACAAAAGCATCCCAAACCGAAACTGGTAAGAAAACTAATAACCCGTCTTTACACCACCCTGTATACTACACACGCACACACACACACACACACAACACACACAGAACACAAACACACGCCGCGCACGCACACAAACTCACACGAAAAGTCTAATTATATACGTCCACGAACAAAATAAAGATTGGGGAAAATTTTTACAAGAAACAAGTGCGCTGGACGCGTGGTGTGGGGGACTGACCGCTCCCCGTCATTAAGCCCCCAGCCCCCACCACCCCCCCGCGCTAGGCCCCTCGCAGGGGGGCTAGTTCTCCCCTTGGATGTTTAATAATATGAAGAATTGGAGATAATTTGCGAGAAACTAAATAAGAAACGCCGGACGAAAATTGAAAGGTCGAGGGTGGTTCTGACCTCTCGCTCTAGCGGAAACATTAGTTCTAAGAAACACTTCAAAGATTCTTATATGGTAGACACAGGATGTTATAAACATTATTAACTATTACTAACTAGACTATAACTTTATATTAAATTTTACATAACTATACGCAGGAAGACAAAAAAGATTTTATTTAAGTGTTGTTTCTTCCGGTATTCGTGCGCTAGCCATCAGGGTCAATACATTTAAAAAACTAACTAACTACTTCAAAATACACGTACATGATTTAATATAAACTTTTATTAGTACGTGGAAAAGGGCGCAATACAGTTTAATTTAAATTATTTTATTTGACAATTTTCCTTAAAATATGTAATGAAACTTACTTTTTCAATTACTTAATTAATTACTTAGAAAAAACTTGGCTGTAATTTTTTTATAAAAGATGATTTTAATTACAAAAATTTGTACCACGTGTAACCTTAATTTTTTTTGCGAGAAGCGATTAATTCGTATTTGTTTTTGAAAAACAACATGAATAATATAAAAAAACAGGCTGTTTTGTGATTGGTATAAAAATTGGTACTTAGATAAGATCCTAATTAACATATAAGTAAGTACTAGCAACAATTGAAAAATACTTAATTATGTATATACAAAATCCTATTGCGTTACGAAGCTGTCGTAAAAAGCGACCACGTTTTTTACGACACTCACAGGATGAGTTGGACGGGTGATACCGAGTATTCCTATTTTGTCACTACACAGAGAAATATTAGGACTTTAATTCTTCTTCTTAAAAATATAAATAAACAGTACATTGAACTCAGCACAATAAATAAATAAATAAATATTCCTCACACATTCACACAACGCCATCTAGTCCCAAACTAAGCAGAGCTTGTACTATGGGTACTAGACAACGAATAAACATACTTAAATACTTTTTTTTTTTTTTGTAAATACATACATATTATACATAGAAAACACCCAGACCAATGCAAACAATCATGTTCATGCACACAAAGATTTGCATTGAGCGGGAATCGAACCCGAGACCTCTGCGTAGCAGTCATGTTATATAACCACTACGCCACGAGGTCGTCAAAGCAAAGTAATTTTTTTTATTCTTCCTTGAAACATGTTTTCCAATTTTCCTTGCTTACCTCCAAAAACCTTGAAATGTTGGTACATTTTGTATAAAAGATTATTATTAAAAAATAACGTAGCACGTGCTTATAAAGTACAATATTTAAGTAGAAAAATTTAATTGAGTTTTAATACGACAATAATTTAAAATTAACAATGCTTTTTGTGTTTCTTCTTCGATTAAAGATTGATTTGTATACTTACATCCAAGATCTAATTTATGTACACTAAGTATCTTACACGGACGATTACTATTATTACGTTTCACTTTTCCATAATACTCGGGTCGATTGGAGACCCGGTTCTTTGGAAGGCAACATCGGGCCGAAACCAAGACGTAGAGGCCCTTTAAGAGATATTTAATCTGGTAATGGTCTATTATTACTATTATTTACGATTACGCTTCGAGATATCAATGAAAAAAATCAAAATTCATACATTTTCATTCATTAATGTATTTCTAAAATAATACAGGACATCGGCGAAATCTCAGTTTTAATACAAAATAAAACAATCAACGTCAGTGTTTTTTGGAAAAAAAATGTGTATAAACATAGTCATTGCTTGTTCCGATAAGCCATACAGCTGTTATGCTCTACTTTTGGACTATGGCATTGAAGACGAATTGTTGTCGAAAAAGGCACCATTCAAGGTACAAATATTTTGAGGAAACCCAAGCCCAGTTCTGGACTTATAAGATGTATACTTGACTTACTATTTTTGACTACCTCAGTGGCGTAGTGTCATGATGACCTCGAGAGAGGTCTCGGGTTCGATTCCCGCTCAATGCAAATCTTTGTGTGCATGAACATGATTGTTTGCATTGGTCTGAGTGTTTCTATGTATATTGAGTATGTATTTACAAAAAAAGTATTTGCTTATGTTTATCCGTTGGCTAGTATATATAGTACAAGCTCTGCTTAGCTTGGGACTAGATGATGTTGTGTGAATGTGCGAGGATTATTTATTTGTTTATACTTGACATTTTGTATACCTTATCTATACGAAAATTAAAAAAGAAAACTAGACATAAGACTCTCTACCAATCCGTCTGGCTACCAAATTGTCAATAGGGAAAATTTTCCCATATCTCTGCAGTGGCCCACTAACGCCCTGTTACGACGATAAAAACTACCTATCATTTAAAACTAAAAACATACATTTATTTTTCTCTCTAAACATGCTTCACATAGGGATGAAGACGGACTATAAATCGTTCCCTTGTTAACAATACGGGTTCCGTACAACAACTACATATTTATGAGGTGTCTGCGGAACCCTAAAGTAAAGCAATCGATACTCTTAGGCTTGTTAATTGGCACACTGAGATTGCACCCTCCTTCTACGTTCTATCGGTGACGTATACATGTCCAAATATACGAGTAGAGAGTACGACATTAGTTGAAATCAATAGAAAATGCAATTGAAACCGTTTTCTAATAATAAAACCGAGTCCAAAACCAGACACAAGTTTACTTAAGCAATTATTTACACTCTCCGTGTAGTGACGGAGTAAGAATACAATATGTCACCACCCCATCTCATCCCATGGCTGTCTTAAAAACCGACTAAGGGACTATTCGTAAACTTTACGAAATAAAAAGAAGGAAAACTTGAAATTAAACCCTATACCAATGCGTCTGGCCAGCGTGGTATTAGTAGGCCAAGTATCTCTCTGTCATGGAAGGAGGCCTGTCCCTGCAGTGGGACATTATGATGAATTATTTACAGAAATTCTAAATTATTTTAAACAAGTATTTCTTTTTTGCTTCTAGATGGCCTAGATAGAGTTTTCTAGTGAATATAATGTTGACCATCACCCATTTTTCAATTGGGTAACTTAACATAGACTTTCCAAAAGCGTCTGGAACTTTACTAAGCTATTTATTACACATACTAGTAATCGTATAAAAATAATACTGTTTTGTTATCTATAATAAATTAATAATAATTCTCACACATTCACACATCGCCACCTAGTCCCAAACTAAACAAAGCTTGTACTATGGGTACTAGACAACGGATAAACATTCTTAAATACTGTTTTTTTTTGTAAATACATACATATAATATATACATCATACATAGAAAATGATACATATATAAATACATACATATATATACATACATAGAAAACACCCAGACCAATGCAAACAATCATGTTCATGCACACAAAGATTTGCATTGAGCGGGAATCGAACCCGACACCTCTGCTTAGCAGTCTTGATGATATATAACCACTACGCCACAGAGGTAATTTGTGGATCGCACAACGAATTGATCTGCGTGGGATTTAAACCCGCGCCGCGACCTCATACATGTCAGCCGCATGGCATAGGTTAAACTGGCCAATCTTAAGCTGATTAACTGGTATTATGATGTGAGTAAATACATACATAATTATAATACACAGAAAACACCCCTATCAACACTCATACACACAAAGATTTACATTGAGCAGGATGCGATCCCGAGACTTTTGCCTAGCAACGCCTGCCTTAATGAGGTTGTATCGTTTGTTACACTTTTTATAGTGATACAGTTATTTGACCAACGAACCTGAAAAAAAGCCAAAATTGAAGCAAAATTAATGTGTCTATTCGTCGTCCAATACAGTCTTAGAATGAGTCATGAAATTACTTTACTTCGTGGCCTTTACATCTATTAAATAAATAATCCTCACACATTCCCACAGCGCCACCTAGCCCCAAACTAAGCTGAGCTACTAGACAACGGATAAACATACTTAAATAAGTACTTTTTTGTGTAAATTTTTTGAAAACACTCAGACCAATGCAAACAATCATGTTCATGTACACAAAGATTTGCTTGAGCGGGAATCGAACCCGAGACCTCTGCGTAGCATCCATGCAATATACCGACTGCGCCACAGAGGTCGTCAAAATTTAATACTTATTGAATATGGTCTACATTATTTATTCGGTAAAGTACAGAGATTTATAGTAGTCATTTTAAATTAACTGAATCTAGAATTGTAAGACATAGTTACACACATCAAAAGTGTCTAGGGATCAAGCATTTTTATGCGGATTTCTTGAGATTGAGATGTGGCTTTGTAATAAATTTATGATTTTATAAATTTATATGGATCCTTTTTGGTGCATTTCATAATTTGAAACAGGAACTGTGAATCAAATTCGAGTAAAAGATGAAAATCAGCTGTCAATATTTTCCCTATAAAAACATACAACGCATTGAAGACATTATTAGTGCTACTGTTTCCCTACTACTGATTAAAACCAACGTTATTATGGAGCGGCGACGTCATTTAAGCAGGGAAGAAATGCTCAGAGCCGTGGGAATGATAGAAGCAGGTTCCCAGCAACGTATTGTGGCTTTAGCTCTGAATACAAGTCAGAGTGTTATCAGTCGACTTTGGACACGTTACCGAAGCACTGGTACAGTGGCTGAGCGCCATGGAGGACGGTATCGCTGCACCACACGGAGACACGACCGATACATTCAAATCACAGCTCGAAGAGCTCCAACAATAACCGCCATAATGTTAGCCGTGAGGCTTCATCGCTCTTCAGGGAACTTAATTAGCGACCAAACAGTCAGAAACCGCTTGCATGAAGTAAACCTTCATTCCCGAAGACCGCTACGGGTACCACCTATAGCAATGCACAATCGTAGGATTCGATATCAATGGGCTCTTGAACACAGAAATTGGGCAGAAGAACAATGGCGTTTCGTGTGCTTTTCTGATGAGTCTCGTTTTGGTATGAGACCGGATACAAGACGTATACGACACTGGAGAACCCCTGGGCGCGAACAGCGATTAAAATCCTGCCAGGAAGTCCATCCTTATAGTGGTGGAACCATCATGGTATGGGCGGGTATTTGGATCGGCGGAAAAACTGAGTTGATTTGGATCAGAGGCAACCTCAACGCTCAAATTTATGCTGAGACGATTGTATCAGACGTCATCGTTCCTCTACAAGTGCAAATCGGTCCCTTATTTCAGTTAATGCATGATAATGCACGACCGCACACCGCAAGAGTTGTAAGACAGACTCTCGCCGCAGCTAACATCAATGTCCTGCCCTGGCCTGCTCAGTCGCCAGACTTGAACCCGATTGAGCATGCATGGGATATGCTACAGAGAAGAGCTCTGCCGAATATGGAGGGTATCCAGTCGCAAGAAGACCTTTTTTTGTTGTTGCAACGAACATGGGCGGCCATTCCACAGCGTGATTTGGATGAACTCATTTTGAGTATGCCAAACCGATGCTCTTGTGTTGTTAGTGTTCGCGGTAGAAACACGGATTATTAATTGTTAAGGTTACCCATTAAAATCTTAAAGGAAACTGTTATTTTAGTCTTATTTTCGAACTTTAATGTTAATGGTTCAAATGTCAAAAATCCCTTTATTAGGAAAATGGCAAATTTCTTTATTAATGCAAAGGTGACTTGGTTTATCGTTACTGTAGACAAACGAAAACACTTTATTTGATAAATCCTTAAAGAAAATTTTAATTAATATCAATCAGGAGAAAAGTTATTGCAAAAATATATGTTGATCCCTAGACACTTTTGATGTGTGTATTTAGTAAAAACTAAATAATTAGATTGTTACGATTAATGATACAAGCCAAAAAATTAAAAACTATGGTTGCTAATAAAAATAAAGTGTAATAATAGGAATGTTTATCGGTTGTCTAGGGCCTACCTACCGCACAAGCTCTGCTTAATTTAGGGCTAAATGGCGTTGATTGAATGTGTAAGGTATAGGTATTATATTATTATAATCTACTTATCATCATCAGACAAGAGCTGATATCCAGGTCCACTGCTTGACATAGACTTAATGAGCATGAATGAATAGCATGAACTTGGGCTTCAAGAAGCCCATGATTTTTTGCATTACTCTGAGTGTTTTCTATGTATTTACAAAAAAAAAGTATTTAAGTATGTTTATCACTAGGCAACGGATAACTAGACTAAGTACTATAGGTACTAACCCATAGTACTTTGTAGTAGCTTTGCTTAGTTTGGGACTAGGTGGCGATGTGTGAATGTGTGAGGATTATATGGGTTGGTATCAGGTCAGATCTCTTAGTTGGCTTTTATGATAACGATGGAACGACATGAGGTGAAGAAACCCTGTATATTAAACTTAGAAAAACAAATACGGGAACTAAACCGACATCTCCCCCAGGCAGATTTGTATCAACCCCTAGTCTATCAAGTATATTATTAAGTAAATTCATGTTTATCTTACAATACATGGCAAGCACATATCAGCTAAATACAAATGACGATTTTCCCCAATTTTCCTGGATATTTTCCCAATAGTTGACGCACTCATACAGACAAACATGTATGTATATGTCGAAATGAGAGGGTGATTCAGGGGGTGCAAGGGTGCTGGGGGCTCACAGGGGGGGTGGGAGTTCGAACACTGTTAAACTAATTATTGTGAGCAGCCCGCGGGGGCGATACTAAGATTTTTCTTCAGCCTACTCTCTATGTCCATGTGTGAGTTATGTGTACACATACATATATATAATTGTGTTAGATTAAGATTAATATTTTGCAATAAAAGTAGGTTTCTTTCTTTGGGCAGTTTATTGATTATATCCACTATGTACTTAATGTCAGTTTTTACGTACTACATTACTATCTGTACGGATGTGTACGGAATTTTAAATGTAACAATATTGTAAGTATTTGTCAAGGTTCTCTTCTTATCAATATTATAGATAAGAACTAGAAAACTCGAGCTAAGATTTGAACTTGGGTCCTGAATAATCAGAATCCCTTGACCAGGCCACCTTAGTTTTCGTCTCATCCTAGAAATGATTTGAGAATCCAAGAACTCTCAAACTCTCACTAAAACTAGACAAGGCAATAAAGGTTGTATGGCAATAAACTTTATAACTTTTTTTACCGTGTTCTGTGGCGCTTGTTGGGATAGGCCTATGTTCAGCAGTGGCCGGCAATACGCTAGTTGATTGATTGAAACTTTTAATGCTGCAATTGAAATGAATTGTAGCAAAGCTAACCCTCGATCACACTTCATTTCTGAACATAATTTCTGATTCTGAACATAATTTCTGATGTCTGATTTCTTACGCGAGTACAATAACTTCTAAGCTTTTATATCCAAAATACTTACTCTGAAATAATATTGTCATTTAAGGATGATGCTTTATTTACAATGTTTAACAAAGTGATTTTCTGCGATCACTTTTTACTAAGAAATATTTTTTGAACAAATATGAAATCAATGGACACAAAGAACATCCAAGCTCTAGACTGATAATTTGTGGATTTCACAAATAACTATCTTGCGTGGGAATTGAACCCGCACACACACGACCGCTCTGTGCCACAGTAAATCAATAGACATTGGATATTCTACGATTCAGGAAGACATGTCTGGGTAAGCCCCGGACGCCTTGACTGTTCGAGGTTTTTTCCTTCCAAAAGTCATAGCTTGACAGAAATTAATAGACAAATAATTAATAATTTATAATTTATTATTAATAATTCATTTTTGAATAATAATATTATTATATTATTATTCAAAAATATTATTATATTATTATTCAAAAATGAATTATAGTCAAGGTAAAAATAATATTTAATATTTTACAAAATATATTTATATGCTCAATTAGCAATCGCGCTTATCCATTTGAATTAAAAGTGGGGTTATTCCTTAAACTTCTGCAAAAACGCAGAAAAATTGGGTATCGAAACAATGGGTTTAATGCAACCACAAAAAAAGTTCGAGTTAAAACCATAGGTATATTTTTGTGATAAGGAGATTGCATGTGATGACAATTGCCTGCAGATAAAAACAATGATAACATTTTGGTGTAAGAAGAGATGAAATAAATAATACTTCCGTAAATAAAGTAAAGTGAGAGAACAATAGATAAATGGAGGATGAAAGTCCTTACTTTTATGCACAACGGCACAAGGAACGTGAGAATTCATTTTCCAAGGTCACTATGGTAGATCACGGCATGTATAGAATGAATCCACCTGGTATGATGGTCACCATACATGGACTCTACTGAATCCTTACCATTACAAATCATCATAACAGCCCATTAATGTCCCACTGCAGGGACGGGCCTCCTCCAATGACGGAGGGATACTTGGCCTACTAATACCACGCTGGCCAGACGGATTGGTATAGGGTTTAGTTTCAAGTTTTCCTTCTTTCTACTTCGTAAAGATAATATTCACGGATAGTCCCTTAGTCGGTTTTTACAACACCCATGGGATGAGATGGGGTGGTGACATATTGTATTCTTACTCCGTCACCACACGGAATATAACCCATTACAAATACATAGTAAAGTCATCCTATGATGCTTCATAAAAAAAGAAATATGGTTACCTCAATAAAATAATTACTTAAATTTCTTAGTCATCTCTATACTTTACGTATACAATATTATTCTAGTAACAAATGAACGCTTGCGACACACGTAGCAAAATTTTGTCGAACACGAGATTCAATTCGTACTGACAATACGAATAACGAAATTTTATCGAATTAGCGTACGTGGTTGTTATGTTCTGGGAAGTAGGCTTTATTTTGATAATATGTAGGTACCTACTATATATAAGTTTTGTGGCTTTACCTACTTTGTTTGACGAATTTGTCTGTTACTTATTTATTGGATTACAAACATTTTACATACACTGGGTCGGACTGGATGCGGAAGGCGCAGGAGCGAGTTCTGTGGCGCGTGTTGGGAGAGGCCTATGTCCAGCAGTGGACTGCGATAGGCTAGTTGATTGATTGATTGAAACATTTTACATTTCACTTAAATCAATATAAATTCTAACAGTGTTTATGGAGTGAATGGCGGTGCCTGTGCGATGTCGTCTGGCCCCAACACCTCAGTCAAAGATGGTCAACTCGTAAAACTTTTTAAATACTATCAATTGATAAAAATAAAATTTATTTATTTATATTTATTACTGTTTTTTGAGGAAACTTTACAGTAATATAGCTTAAATATCAGAATAACATATAGGCTACAAATAATAAGACTTTTAATCCCTAAGTAACCTTGTTGGTTACTTTATGTTACGATATGATAAAAGCTACTGATATTGCTGTATGAAAAGCTAAAATTATTTAAGACAGACTCCAGAAGAGAAGACAGGTACAGTCACGAGCAATAATATGTACACATTTTCAAATTTTCTAAACTATCTGCACGTTTATCTAGACATTACAATATCAAAATGAATTCGTAATTTAGAAGAGGTTCCGTACAGTTTTGAATTAATCTTCGAATTTTCAATTTTGGATCGGCAGAACTTTAGATAACTGGTTTACAATATGCGAAAATGTGTACATATTATTGCTCGTGACTGTACAGTTCAAGTAATTTATAATAAATTGTTTTTAAGTAATATCTTGTGATCTATTCATTTACCTATGTGTACATAATATGACCGGTAACTGTACGAAGTTCCTACTGGTCTTTGTACCCTTAGCTTATAGGAGTTCAAATAGTGCTTAATATTTTACAAGTCTTTTGGTTTATTAGAAAACATTAACATCTTATTTTATATATATTATAGGCAAACGATTAACGATATTATGATCACTTTGAAGGTATACTTTTTGGTGATATCTATGTTCCGAAATATTAATATACATGCAGTAGATAAGTGATTTGTGTTAATAGTAGATCGGTATAATTGGCTGATTAGCGATGCCGACTTTAGAGCACGGTGAGAAAAAATACGAACTATAAAAAGAATCTGTATATAAATATCTTCAGCACTAGTCACTAGCACAGCAAAGTCGTAAGACATAATTAGTGACAAAAAGAATGCCTGTGCCGTTCGTTTTGAATTTCTTATTACCCTTTTATTGTCCCACAGCAGGGAACGGCTCCCGTCACTGGTGGAAGATTACTTGGTTTCGGGTGTGATTCCCGCTCAATGCAAATCTTTGTGTGCATAAACATGATTGCTTGCATTGGTCTGAGTATTTCTACGTATAACATGTATGTATTTACAAAAAAAAAAGTATATAAGTATTAATAATATCCGTTGTTCTGTTACCCATAACACAAGCAGGTTATACCTAGCTTACTTTGGGAACAGATGGCGCTGTGTAGAGATGTCCGTGAATATTTGTTTATTTTATTTACTTGAGCTGGTCTACTGTTCATTTCGAGTTACCTAAATTAAACTATATTTTTTCATCCACGGACCAAAAATGTTGGAGACGTTTCATATTCCTCATCCTTTACCACACAAAAAACTTAGTACAGTCACAATAAAAAATCAATTCAAAAACAACTGAATAGTCATCTCTATAAGTTAGTAGTTACTGTGCTTGCGTGTTCCGCCATGGCAGTATCGACTTATGTACGATAATATTACATTTTACCCACTCATAATACATTATTACACGCACTTTCATGTAGCTTATTTAAAATTAATTGAAATAAGTTTCGTTGGTTGGCCCATTTTTTATGACCGCTTCTATACCTTAGGGCCTTTTCACACTAGCGATTGGTATGGCGATTTCACGGCGAGGCGAGTAGTTTGCTTCTAAAAAAATAAACGCTGTTAACTCCGTGTTAGCCAATATCATTTCGATTTATCCATTGCCACGTTCACGCAACGTACTCACCGCGATTATTAAAGAATAATCATAAAGTAGCAAATTTAGTCGCAGCGTGTTCCCCGCGTGTACGTCGCGATCTCGTCTCGCCGTGAAATCGCAGAAAAATCGCCGGACATTCGCTAGTGTGAACAGGCCCTTTGATTGGTTATTATGAAAATTTCGATCGCGTTTTTTGTTACCTTCCTATGCCTATATATACATTTTATTGAAAATGTCATGGTATTGTACTATATTAAGACTTTGAAATAAATTAGTCAAAGTTTTGAGTATACGGTACTGAGTAGCTGTAATGTATGTCATAAAAGTGGACTAAACTTTAAACTAGTTGATCTAGTTTCCACGATCATAAAGGCCAGCCGTTCTTGCTGTTTTAAGGTCGTGAGTTGTTAAGAAAAAAAAGTTTTAACATAATATATTGTTTAGGTAGTAGCTTTCGCTCCTGGTTCCCCCTTGCGTGAAGATCCCACTTAGATAAAGTTTTTGTGGACTGGCAGGGTGAGAAATTAGTTCATCAATTAACTATTTTTACATTTAAAAAGTTATAAAATTAATAAAGATTCTTGAATGGGATTTGGATTGGCCCAATACACGATCGCTTTCCTATAGCAACACGATACCTAATTTTAAATACAGCCATGTTTACATTTTCAAAGAGCATATTTCCTTATAGAGACTGGAGTCACTTTTACTTAGTTACAACGGGTTTTACCACACATTGGGTATTTTTAATAAGATACTCGATATAAATAAATTAACCCTTCTAGATTATTTTCTTATTGGCGGGGATTAAATAGGTTCCTATTTATTTTCAATTAACCTGACAGTAAGTAATAAGCGAGATGACGTGTTCTGTGGCGCGTATTGTAAGAGGCCTATGTCCATCAGTGGACTGCGATATGCTAGTTGATTCATTGGTAGAAGTGTGATAACAGCCGCTTAAGTACGTCAGCAATGTCAAAGCACAGCCACGTCGCTGACTAACCTAGACATAAATAAATAAAATATAAATAAATATACTTAATAAATAAATATTCCTCACACATTCACACAACGTCATCTAGTCCCAAACTAAGCAGTCATAAACATATGCTGTTAAGTCTTATAGGAAAGTAGTTACCTTAGCGACCCTTATATTTTGAGCGAGAAACGAACCCGCGAACTCTACACATCAACCATGGGCTCTAACCACCAAGAACGACGTCTGGTCTACACAATCCTTCTAAGATTTCCTGTTTTTAATTAAAAAGATAATATCACCACAAATTAACATTTTACAATACGTAACAGTAGAGTTCAAACAGAGACATTTTATTCATACTCTATCACAACATAAAAACCATCACCTTTTACCTATTACTTAACAACAAACATAACCCAAATTAAAATAACCAACCTAAATAAAGAAAACCAGTAATAAATAACAAAAACAAAAATCCCACAGCGCAAAAAACAATGCGTAAAATCCACAGTAGCATTGACTTGATCTTATATACGCGCACGCGCATTCAATGACACGAACGGGTATCCCCAATATGGCGGCCATATTAGCGTCACAGAATCATTTACATTCTAAACATGACATGTGGGTCTAGTGAAAAAGGCTACAAGTCCAATGCTTATGAAAACTAGCTTATTAGATAAATAAATAAATAAATATTCCTCACACATTCACACAACGCCATCTAGTCCAAAACTAAGCAAAGCTTGTACTATGGGTACTAGACAACGGATAAACATACTTAAATACTTTTTTTTTGTAAATACATACATATTATACATAGAAAACACCCAGACCAATGCAAACAATCATGTTCATGCACACAAAGATTTGCATTGAGCGGGAATCGAACCCGAGACCTCTGCGTAGCAATCATGTATTGTACTTATTGTATTATTAGTCCGTAAGCCTTCTGTAAAATAAAATAAATAAATACATCTTAACTTGTTAGCTAATCGAAAAAAAAAAAAAAATGTTATATAACCACTACTAATATAAATAAAAAAAATACACACTATAAATGTATAAGAAACTACAATTATATTAGATAATAGTATTATTATAGTAGTATTTTGTGTACATTATTTTTAAAGATAGCTTAACCTATTCCCTGTCCCATGTAACATATATGATACATACCCATTGTATTACTATGTATGTATTTACAAAAAAAAAAAAAATTGAGTATGTTTATCCGTTGTCTAGTACCCATAGCACAAGCTTTGCTTAGTTTGGGACTAGGTGGCGATGTGTGAATGGATGAGGATTATATATTTATTTACTATTGTGTCTACAGACGGGACAGGCAACCTGTTAACTCGGTTTACACCAACAAACAAAAGCTTTTTTTGTAAACATTTTTTTATAATTACTTAGTTAGATTTCATTATAATTGAACTTGTAACCTTTTTCACAAGGCCCACGTATATGTTCTAAACAAGTCGTATTACGCAAGTTACAATCTATCTCTTACTAACTTATTATATCTCGATAAGTGAGAAAAGGATAGATATAAGATTAATCTATAAGAAATACAGTGATTTTTTATTACATTTGTTGTTAGTAGACATTCTTTAATTATAGTCTCGACATACATAAGTAGTTTATTGTTATACTATAATAAGAAATAGTGTTAAGTTTTATTTATAAAATTGTAAACCTTTTTTTTTTATCTATATTTATTTATGGAGGGTTTTAATCAAATAGATTATGTCACCCTCGAACAGAAACTTAACATTTTTTTAACAAACTTAACTTAAAGATTAACATTCTATAACTAAGTAAACATAAATATTTTAAATTAAACAATTATGTTCTGCGCTTTAAGGCAACTCTGACAACCTTTATTGTTAACCTTGATTATGTGAACAGTTAAGGCTAGTATCCACTATGTTAGCGATCCTCTTGCGCACAGCTTTACATACATACTTACATAAACTTACGTTTTACTCCTATGGGAATACCACTAAGCGCCATGTACTACAAACCGATTTGACGACCTCTGTGGCGCAGTCGGTATATTACATGACTGCTAGGCTGCTACGCAGAGGTCTTGGGTTCGATTCCCGCTCAATGCAAATCTTTGTGTGCATGAACATGATTGTTTGCATTGGTTTGAGTGTTTTCTATGTGTAATATGTATGTATTTGCAAAAATAAAAGTAGTATTTAAGTATGTTTATCCGTTGTCTAGTACACATAGTACAAGCTCTGCTTAGTTTGGGACTAGGTGGCGTTGTGTGAATGTGTGAGGATTATTTATTTATTATTTAACCTTACAAAGGTACTTTGCTTATGTTCTTTTAAATTAATCACGTTCATTAAATCTAATTATTTGCCGCGCGTTATGGCAGTTACGTTTTCGGCTTCTTATAGCAGTCTTTCAGTGCCCTAAAAGCTGTACCCATCACATAGGAACGGCTCTGTAAAATGTATCACCGTAATTGTTAAGGAAATGAGCTAAAAAAGAGTAGTGATAATTACAAATACTATTGATTCCATTCTTATTAAGTCAAACAGCCGTCACCACGTCACTAAAATTAATTTTATTTATTAATAAAATTCACAAAGGCTATTGAATTATAATAATAAATCCATTATCTTTCCTTAGAGCACGCATTACATCAAACGATGAAATAAAATACGTCATAATTATAATATAAATATTAATATCTTCATAGACCTATTTAATTATTATCCCTATACTGCCCTGACGCAATGGCTTTGAGGAAATAATATCATTAAAATAAGTTAAGAAATAATAAAATCGACTCCTCCATTACAGCTTAGACATAAACTATCAAAAATGTCGTAACATTGTAACTTCCTTCCTATCCGTGTGGTGACGGAGTAAGAATACAATATGTCACCACCCCATCACAGACTATGAGTGTCTTAAGAACCGGGACTATCCGTGAATATTATCTTTTCAAAATAAAAAGAAGGACAACTTGAAATTAAACCAATCTGTCTGGCCAGCACGGTATTAGTAGGCCAAGTAGCTCTCCGTCACGAGAGGAGGCCCGTCCCTGAAATGGGACATTAATGGACTGTCATCATGATTATGATGACTTGTTTTAATAAGCGAATAAAAAATTACAACTAAATAAAAAGTGCCTTTCGAGTGACAATTTTTTCCATAGTCTTTCTTCTTCTCGAAATTTTCTAGTTATACCTAAGTTTTATAGGTAAATTTATATAAATTTAAATAAAAAGAGTTGCATAAATTAATTGATCCTTACTTATTTAGAAAGCGCTCAAGGTCGGAACCGAACCCGTTATCACAACAGGCGTGTGATCAACTGTGTCTTTTTGTATCATTAACATTGATACACGGACAGACCGACATTTTTGTAATATTTCTCTGATGATATACCACACAGATGAGTAAGCTTTAGTAACCGACTCTAGAAAGGCGCGAAGGTTCTCAATTTAGTTGCATTTTTTTATTGTTTGTTATCTCAAAACTAAGTCTTTTTTTATTCAATTTTTAAAAAAGTTTTTAAAAATAACTATTATTGAAATGAAATGAAATCTTTATTTGAAACTAAAATTAGTACAAGCGATTACAATACTTATACTAAACTATACTACATAAATGATTTCTTACATGCTAGATATTACAAATTCTCTGGACCCCACACTAGGATACCCTGTGTCGTGGGAATTTAATTGTGTATTTTAATTTATTTACAATTTAGGAATACTTTTTTTTAATTTATCGATGCGGAAGGCGCAGGACCGTGTTCTGTGGCGCGTGTTGGGAGAGGCCTATGGCCTTTTGACTTTATAGTTTGTTGTGCAGTTGCATTTAATTAAATTAATATTTAAAATAAAGTCCCATATAAAATTATGATTAACTCAATAGGGGATTTCTTAATTACATAAAATAGATCAACAAATTATTAATATTACAATATAAACACGGGGTTTTCTGCGAGAACTCGTATTAATTACTCTTATCAATTAGTAAACAAATATTAATAAATGGCTTTCCCAACAACTTTCTTACAATAAATATTACCAAACTATTGTCTAAGTTTTCCAATTTTTCTCTATGTATAAGACCCGGCCTTGCAGTAGGACGTCTAGGGACTGCGATAGTTAGCTAATATGGAGATCAAGGAACAATTTATCTACATTATATGTTACCCAATCTAACTACTATTTAACTCTATTTTACTTTGTATTTCTATGTGCTACAACACGTATCATAGCAGACATTTTAAGTTACCCTAGCTTAGATAAAGAATTATTTTTAGCTAATTATTAAATTATTATTAGCTAGATTAACTTAAATTCTTACCATTTAATTTAAAATTTGGCTAAAAAATAATTAAGTTTAAGAGGCGTTTAGGGGGTTAGTACATAAACTGTATTTATTTTAAGTAAGTGTTTATAGTTATAAACTGTGCTGCCGTACAATCTTGACAGAGTGGTCGTGGCTGCGTTTTGGTCTAGTCTTGCGCCACCGTTTCCTTCGTGATGCAACGCTATGTCTCTGGAAGGAGCGGCTTGGGTGTCTGTTCAATTTTGCTGCAGATCCTAATACATCATGTAACCAAACTACATTTCATCATCATTTTAGCCGATTGTCGTTCACTGCTGGACATAGGCACCTCGTGCGGTCCTGCGCATCCCTCATCCATCGGCTTCCCGGCGTCCTTACGAGGTCTTCTGTAACTACGTTTACGTTTCATTTTAATGAAATTTCTATAAAACTAACTTATAAGTGTACCCAACAAAAAGTTTTCTTTAAATTGGGCAAGGTTTAAATTAAAATTAAACTTAAATTAATTTAAATTAAGAAAACGTTTTGTTTTTCCTAATTTAGAGTTGGTTACAACCTTAAAATTGTATGCACTAATTTCCCAACATACTACAACTTAGACACCAAACACCACTTAATCTCAATTAATATAAAAAAAAAGAATTTCTCCACTCATTGTAGATCTTCAGGCAACAATAAAATTGATGACGTAAGTCGTGACGTCATTCCGCCCAATTTCCTGACCCGCCTAGTTATAATAAAGTAGAATTGCACTTTTATTAGTCGGACATTCGGTCAGGCTATTTACTTAATTTTTACTATTTCTTTTTTGGTGATAAAACATATTGAGTATTGTAAAAAGTTATTACTGTGGCTGGTAATATGGCCTACTGGCCAAGCTGGCTTACTGATAGGTTAGTAAAGGCTTTGTTTCAAGTATTCTTTTTTGCAGTATTATTATCGAACCTACCTTACTAGAATTTTATGACAACAAAATTTGGCTGGTCAGATTTATGATATTTAAAAAAAAACTCACATTAAAAAAACCCTAGGTCACTCCGCAGTGGGACTCTCATAGGCTGTTATGACAAAAAATATAAATATATTCTGTTATAGTCCACTAGCTTGTGCCCGCGAATTTAAAATCTTTATGTGTTATTCTGATGTGTAAACTACATTACTGTAAAGTTTCATAAAAATCTGTTCAGTAGTTTTTGCGTGAAAGAGTAACAAACAGCCATCCATTTATCCTTTCATCCTCACAAACTTTCGCATTTATAATATTAGTAGGATCAATGTCCTAACACAGATCTTCTCTCATCATAACAAGAAACTTGGCTTACTAACAGCACGTTGTCCTATTGGTATAGGGTTTAATATCAAGTTTCCTGCATTTTACTTACTTAGAGAAAAATTTGCGAACTTTCCTTGAATCGGTTTTTACAGACTGACCTTTATGATAACACTGTAGAAAGAATATTTATTTCTATATATTATTTACTAAAAATAAAGATGACACACACTAGGGATTACATGCCCGGTGCCGCGGGGACTTTTACAAATATCAATTTCACTAAGAACATCCAGACTCAGGACAATAATTTGTGGATCGCACAATAATTGTCCTGCGCGGGAATCGAACCTGCGATCTCGTACACGACAGCCGCTTGCGCTATCTTCGCGCCACCGTGGCCGTTTTAATAGATATTTTTAGATGATAAAAAAACCAGTTTTATTATGAATATTAATGTATTTAAAAGGATTTTCCAATATGTTGGGTATAATAAATGGTTAATGTTACCATTTTGAAACCCATGTCGTCAATGCGGGCTTATAAACGTATATCTACCAGTATTATTGTTATCGTAGGTTATAACTGGCCTACTGCAAGGACAGGCCTCCGTGACGTACTGACTAGGTGACTTAAGAGCAACCGTTAGTTAGCAGTTAGTAGAGGGTTCCCTTACAGTTCCTATTCATTCTTAAAGGTGAATTGATTAATATAATTAAAATTATGTAGAGTCTTTACTCTCCGTGTAGTGACGGAGTAAGAATACAATATGTCACCACCCCATCTCATCCCATGGGTATCGTAAAAACCGACTAAGGGACTAACCGTGAATATTATCTTTACGTAATAAAAAGAAGCAAAACTTGAAATTAAATCCTATACCAATCCGTCTGGCCAGCGTGGTATTAGTAGGCCAAGTACCCCTCCGTCACGGATGGAGGCCCGTCCCTGTAGTGGGCCATTAATGGGCTGTTATGATGAGAGTCTTCACTGTATCTACATGCCTCTTGATGTCGTGAGTTCGATTCTCGCACGAGACAATTGTAATAAAGTAATAATTGGCGATAAATAAATCAATCGATCATTCATTTAAATTACAAAAGAAAGAACATAAGTACGCTATTATTCTACAAGTATTTTGTAGGAAATGGTTTATCATCATCATAACAGCCCATTAATCTCCTCCCGTCACGGAGGGATACTTGGCCTACTAATACCACGCTGGCCAGACGGATTGGTATAGGGTTTAATTTCAAGTTTTCCTTCTTTTTATATCGTAAAGGTAATTTTGACGGATAGTCCCTTAGTCCGTTTTTACGACACCCATGGGATGAGATGCCGTGGCGATATATTGTATTTTTACTCCGTCACCACACGGAGATAGGAAATGGTTGCCCACAACAAATAATTTAATAGTGAGTCACCTAACTATCTATTCACAAAATTATACCACTATTCAGTTAGTTATGACTCAATAGTGGGACAACTCTTTCTATTGTATTTAGTTAAAAGTTGTATTTACTAATTACAGTTGTACGACCACGTGTACTTGACAATCGCCTAATTAAGTATACCAAATATTTGTGTGAATCAACTTAAAAAGTAAGAGTCGAATTTATGTTTATAACATAAAAATAATTTATGCCTGGCTAATCGCGAAGACCCTTATAAGTCCTGTTACAAGTCAGGCCTCTTCTAATGACGGGATTATAAATACATACTTACTATGTTCATCATAATCATAACAGCCCATTGTCCCACTGCAGGGACGGGCCTCGTCCCGTGATAGAGGGATACTTGGCCTACTAATACTACGCTGGCCAGACGGATTGGTCTAGGGTTTAATTTCAAGCTTTCCTTCCTTCTATGTAAAGATAATATTCACAGATAAACCCTTAGTCGGTGTCTACGACATCCATGGGATGAGATGGGGTGGTCACAGATTGTATTCTTACTCCGTCACCACACTATGTTGCCACACGTATTGGTATAGGATTTTATGTGAATGTTTATCTTTTGTTTTCGTAGTTATAATATTTCCTATAGATAGATTTCAGTATCAATCAATCAACTAGCCTATCTCAGACATAGGCCTCTCCCAACACGCGCCACAGAACACGGTCCGTACAGAGACCTTTTTTTTTATTTCACTATACATCTACCTATATAATAGGGAAAACTAATAATACAATACAAACTAACTAATAACTATCATAATAAGAAATCATCAATAAGTAATCGTATCTAATAAAACCTTTACAAAAGGACAAGATCATGTACAAGGAATTTAATACATAAAATAACTTATGTATGTATAACATAATCATGTATGTACAAACTATTCAACTAATATTATAAACGCGAAAGTTTGTTAGTCTTTAACGTACAAACTACTGAATGTCAATAATACAGCTTATAACTACATCAGAATAACACAAAGAGTACTATTTATAAAGGAAGTCTGTGAATTGTCCAAAATACGCAGACGAAGTCGCGGGCACTAGGTAGTATTTACATAATAAAGCTTATAAATAGTTTGTTTGTTGAACTGTCTATGTCAAATGTCCATGATTATGAAACATTTTTCGTTATAACCATCTCGCTATGACTAATAGCAGACAAGCAGCAATGCAATAATAAGTATGTTACTTACACTGGGAAAAAATATGTTGTAATGCTAATACATATTTGTGTCCGTGTGGTTACGACATACCACGTCATACACTTGCCTAACTCATCCCATGCATGTCGTAAAATACGACTAAGGTAAACATGCCAGATATTATTGCTAGAAAAACTTAACATAAGAACCTTAACTAAGGCTTCTGGCTAGCCTGGTATTAGCCAAAGCTATTAGGTATTAAGTCAAATACCTTGCCATCACTGGAAGAGGCCTGGCCTTGATGCAACAATAAATAAATAAATTAATATTCCTCATACATTCACACAACGCCATCTAGCCCCAAACTAAGCAGTGCTTCTACTATGGGTCCTAAGACAACGGATATACATACATAAATACTTTTCTTTTTTGTAAATACATACATATTATACATAGAAAACACCCAGACCAATGCAAACAATGATGTTCATGCACACAAAGATTTGCATTGGCAAATATTTGTGTGCATTTCATTTCATTTTTTTCATTCTTTTTTTCATTTTTTTCTATTTTTTTTACCTCTGCAAGTCATGTTATATAACTACTACGCCACAGAGGTCATCAATGGGCTAATATGGTTTCTATTTGTAGGACAGGCAAAGTAATATGAATAAACTAGTATACTTACTATATAACATAGAATATCATATAATATATCATTAAATAACTATTGATAAACAACTAAACATAATTTCGTGACAGCGGGAGGCAGTTATTTGGTAAAATATTATATTGTATATGACAGTAGTGCCTTTTCTTTCGTAAACATTAGTCTTATACATGAGACGAACACATTTGACCCAAAATCAAACTCATATGATCAGTATAGGCCTTTCTTACTTAAACTATTCTTAGAAAACTTAGCTAAAGTTGACATTTATGATAGTTAAACCAGGTGAATTATAAGAGTTAATACATTAGTACATAATCTTTACCTAAATACACAAATAGAGAATGAATCAAACCATAAACTACCACATAATATTGCGTCACTATTTCACGACCCACATACATAAAACAACAAAGAACATTATAAAACAAACAAATAAATCACAGGAATAAAACATAACAACATTAAATGCAATTAATAAAATGCAGTTTATTTTTCGATCTACCAAAAGCATTTGACGTATTACAATTAAATCACATACACACATATTACGCAAATAATTATAGCGAAGCTTCTGACGAACGAAATACTGATAACAAATCGTCTGACTCACAAACAACACATATATAAATACACTGCGAAGAAATAAACATTCATTCAAACATCGGATCTCACAGACTCAACATGGCCGTCAAATATTTACTAGTCGCCCTTGCGGTTACTATCATGGCTTATGACACCGTTGCAGAAAGCTGTGACTGCAATGATGAAGACACAAAAGCTCTCTGGGACTTCCTCAATAAGCTGTCCAAAGACTTAGATGGACTGAGTGAAGAAGATAAAGATTTATACTCTGTACCACCAGGCTTTTTATCACCACTTTTTGACTGCAATTGCCTTGAGAAGTCTAGAAAAAAACGAGCTATTACTCCCGAAGTGCCTGCAACTCCTAAGCTGGAATCTGCTGAAAACCATGAAGCTATTGAGCAAGAGACAAAGGTTGAGAAGCAGAGACGACTAATGACGTCAAAATCTATTCATTTTGGATCACGACACTGTCCTGAAGGATACGCAAGGATTGGATATTTATGTGTACAAGAAGAATACCTTGATAGTTCTATCGAGAATTAAATTAGAAGAAAAAAAATTAATGTGAATTAAAGACTTTTTAGTGGCAAGCGTAAATTGCAGATTTTGCACTTTCTTTTATGGTTGCGAAAGTGTAAAATGTATTACAAAGACTTTGTAATTTAGACACTGTTTTAAGTGTTATGCATTTAATTTTATAGCTGTTAATATGTTTAGTTATATGTTTAGTTCTTTTACTCAGTGAAAGTGATTTGTACCTAGAATGCTCAAATGCTCAATTGCGTTTATGAATTTATTTTATTTTATTTTATTTATTAAAAAAGAATTATTGCTTTTTTTTAAATAGCAAATATTATTGCAATTTATTTTTTAAATGGCATTTTTTTGTAAAAAAAAAAGTGTAAACTCAACGTTAGTTATTAAGTTTAAAACCAAATGTAATTTTACATGTTTTTATGTAAAATATATTATATTTATTTATTTTTCTATTTTAAATGTGACTAGTCCTCAAGTTACATAAAGTAGATATTTATTATGTGTGATAATTCAGTATTTTAGATGTAATTTATTGTTGTACAAAAAATAAATGATAAATACAAAATAATATACATTTTTTTATTTATTCCTTTTTTTATAATTTAGGTATGTTTAATTAGGATTTACAAAACAATTTAAAGTGAGTCTATAGTTTATCAGAACTTCCATCAAACATGGTTTCCATGGCTGTGATTGACTTAGAGTGGCCAACGATATTCAGATTAGTATAGTGTTGGTTTCATTCTAAGATATTAGTGGAATACCTTTAGGGAAATTCTCCAATATGTTGGGGACAAGAAGAGGCGATGTTTTGAATTTAAACCCTGACAGCCTGACACTAGGCAACAAAGTGCGTTATATTTACAGTTTAATTGTTTGTACAATTACCACAAATTAATTAATTTAATTATATAATAATTTAAATCAAGTAAGTCAATCAATCAATCAATCAATCAAAAACATTTAATTCAGTATGTGTATTCTTTATATAGTAAGAATGTATTGATAACTTTCTATAAAATATTTATTTACAGGAAAATTAATAATATATAGGCACATCTATTTAAAAGAAAATATATAAAAAAATCCTAAAATATTGGCGTCTAATTTAATCTATTACTAATAGTCTTAGTACAGGGTAGGCACGATGACTAACCGCGTCTAAAATATTTGACTCATCGAGTTACCAGTATTTCATATAAGTAGATAATTATGTAGCAATCATTTAACTTACTGGGGCCTTGACTAATTTAAATACCTACACCTGTATTTGTGTAGGTAACTTAGTAATAGTTAATAACTGATAGTAATAATTAAATTACTGCCAACTCTTTCGGAGTATAGTAGAGCTCTGAATAGTATGTGGGCAAAAAAATCAGGTCACTCTTTTCAAGCACAATAATTTAATTTGCAGGTCAATTCTCGTAACATAAAATTTAATTAAACTTAATTTTAACTTTTTTTAAATTTAATTTTTAATTAATCCGAAAGTGGTATTCTGGTCCTTAAACATTTCGTTAAAAATAAAGTTAAAAACGTCAAGATTCACGTTTCTTATTTGAAAAGATTACATGAACTGTCACTTTAAAAATTACAAGAATGCCGTTTTAAGCTTAGTTACAGTACGATTACATTACTTTAAAAATATTTTACATTATACATACATACAAGAATACCTATTGTGTGACAATTTGACAACTAAAAGTTAAATTAACCGAATTTTTAATGATTTTAAAGTACGAGAATTGGCATGTTGGTTATAATTTCTAGCACCATGAAGATAAAAGGTCACAGTCTTCAACTTGTACTACGAGTACCTTAAATAAAGAGGTGTTTTAAGAAAAAAGGTAAACCATAATAAAATCGAAAATACATACTTAATATCTTGTTTTTTTCGGGCTTTTTTCGAGCAGTAAACTCTGCTAGGCCTATTATGATGTTATAAGGTAGGAGTAACTTTGACTTCTTTTATTTTAAAGGGTATCGCAGCAAAAAAAATCCGTGAATTTTTTTTTATTACACATATCATATATTTTCAGATATTATGAGTAATTAAGTTTACTTTTTTACAAAATAAATATTGGGGTTCTGTAGAAAATAATGAAAACCATTCAAAGTTGCGGTCAAAAATTAGGTAAAGTGTTCAAAGTATTTGGAAACAAGACACCAGTCAACATTTTACTACGACAACCCACAGAGACATTCTAAAATCTAAAAAAAACATTAATAGCCACCGCAGTCAATCTATAGAGTATTATTTCATCAGAAGGAATGGGAACAGCCCGAGTCTAAGTGACATGATATTGTCAGAGACATATTTTATTTAAATTACATATAAAGCTTAGGAAAATCCGAAAAGAAGTTTTTCCAATGTCTTTCTTCTTTTCAATTTTTCTTTTTAATTTTTCTAATCGGTATTAGGGCACTTTAGAAAACACAAGAAATGACCATCTGAATGTAGGCTTAAGATAAATTCGAGACTGAACTAATAATGTCTTGCTTGGGATTAGAAAGCGCGACCTTGCGCACATTAATCGCATAAACGACTTGGCCACCGAGACAATTACTGTTATATTATTTGTTCTCATGGGCTACCTATTCTATCATCATCATTATCATATCAGCCAATTGACATCCACTGCTGAACATAGGCCTCCTCCAAACATTGCTAACTTGTGCGGTCCTGAGCACCAGGTCGTCGGTCCACCGTGTGAGGAGTCTCCCCATCCTGCGTTTCCCTATACGCGCTTTTTGTCTTTTTGCCCCAACGGCTGTCGTTTCTTCGCGCTATGTGCACCGCCCACCGCAACTTTAACCGGGGAATCCGGAGCGCTATCGGTCACTTTGGTTCTCCTGCGGATCCAAACCTATTCCATACCTACAAGCCAACTAAACAAGCACAATACAATTACAAGATGTCTTCTATACCTACCTGTTTTATGGCAAAAGTGACCAGGAAAATGAGTGCTTACGTCGCTAATATGAGGATAAAATATAACATAAGTTAACTCACTTTACAGTTGGTGACGCAATAGGGAAAATATATCCAACGGTAAAAACTTGTTATTCCCGTAATTATGCGTAAGAAAATATATTTATGTATATAACTGTTTAATTGTTTTTTTGACGTAAAATTAGATCTGTTTTGCGGTGATTGACTTAAAATATGACATTTAAGATCTAATTTTACGTATGGAGACTAAGAAATTTGACGTATTTAATAATAAGTATGTCAAAATAAATATAAATTCCATGTGGTGACGGAGTAAGAATACAATAAGGGACTATGCGTGAATATTATCTGTACGAAATAAAAAGAAGGTAAACATGAAATTAAACCCTATACCAATCCGTCTGGCCAGCGTGGTATTAGTAGTCCAAGTAACCCTCCGTCACTGGAGCAGGCCCGTCCCTGCAGTGGGACACTAAGAGGCTGTTATGAATATTAAGTAGTATATCAAAATAAGTAAAAATCCCCGTTCGGCTAGAGGCCCGTCCCTACATTGACATATTTATTAAGGCTCTGTAACCTAAGCAAACACGGCATTTACATAAATATATTATAAAACTAAGTATGTCTATTTTTTAATAATTTGTAAATTAACTAAATAAAGACCTTACACTGAATGTTTTACAAACGTGCTTATGTTTTTTTTTAAAATATGACTTATTATCATAATTGTAAGTATTTTAATGTTTTTAATTAACAGGTCAATTATTGTAACATACAATTTAATTTTAACTTTTTTTATATATGCAATTAATCCAAAAGTGGTCCTCAAACATTTCTTTAAAAATAAAGTTAAATGATTAAATAAACGTCAAGTTTGGCGTTTCTTAATGGAGAAGATTACATGAACTGTCACTTTAAAAATTACAATACCGTTTTAAGCTTACGTACAGTACGATTTCATTACTTAAAAAATTTAAGTAAATTATAAATACAAGAATAACTTTTGTGTGACAACTTGACATCTAAAAATTACGTACGAGAATTGACATGCAGTTTAGAATAATTTTAATTTTATAATTACGATAAATTTAATCACTTTTTAGCGAGAATTTTATTACGAAAACCAACCTTATACGAAACAACGTAAGAGTTTAAGCTAAATAATCAATTGACTAAAATTTAAGAGGCGTTTATGAGTAAGGGGGTTACTTTTTAAAATATTCTGACTCTAAATACCTAAACATTAAGTACCTACTTACTTAAAGTAAAATAAAATAAAAATGTTTGGGTAATAGTTATTGTCTAAGGTTGCACCGTAACAGTAATTTATTACCTAACAGTAACATTTTCTTCTTTTTTTTACTTTTGTCTATGGGATATAACAGGTTATAACCTAATCCAAATTATTTTTTCGACCAATCGTTAAGGGATTCATCGTTGATTCGGCCAATTATTAAAAGGAACATTGATTTTTCGGCCAGTAGTTAATCGACCAAATAAATTTCGATATCCAGTACGACACCCAGGTCAGGCGCAGTATAATCATATAATTAAAGCATGGAGTTTTCTATCAGGTGAGCCTCTTTTTCGTCAAGACTCGAAATTCGTATCAACCCATTACCACCCTCAATACTTAAACAAAAACTGTGTAGAGTTTACAAAATATTTATGCATAAAATATGGCTGTGTTAGGAGTGGTTTTGAGCCGGTAGAGGGTTATGTCAATCGAACTCATTACCACTTGAGATCAGTCTTTCTCTGAATATTTTGGATAGACAAAATTATAGGTATATTTTCTCAAAAACAAATTAAAAGCATATAATTATATTTGTAGTATTTATTATCATTATTAATTAAAGGTATTTCTTACGAGAATATGGCAATTAATTTAAGTACAAAATATTCTTTGGCTTAAAAGGTAAAAAGTCAAATTATAATTAATATAAAATACTATCAAAATATAGTCTCATTTAATCTTTGACTTATTAAGAATAAGTACACTGTATTTACATATAAGAATACGTAATTATAGTATGTATTTAGTATCTTTAACACAAGTTGTCTTTGGACAGCTTAGCTATGGCAAAAGTTGCGACGACAGAGTCACTTTAAATAGATCCTATATTGTATGTGTAATATATTATTCTAGAAAATCTATAGAACTTAAAAAGAAAATCTACAGAGGAACAATTTCTTTTAGTATCAATTAAAGCATACACCAAGAAAAACATATTTCTAATATGAATTGTTAAAATATGGCACGTAATTATATGGCATTACGATTCAACCTTGCACACAGTATTTACATACAGAATTACATATTAATAGTCTATTCTAACGTTTCAAAATCTTTAATACACAATTGTCCAACTCTGACATAGTTCTGTGGACAACGTCGGTCTCCAAACTTCACAAACTTACTATCAAAAGTCGGTTCTACTTCAGGTTGAAATACTTTCTCCTTCTTCTCTTGAACATCAGGGAATATCTTGCGCTTTGGTCTGTTCTTCTCTGTACAATCACAGTCCACTAACGGGGATAAAACTGCTGGATGAACGGAGTACGCGCTTTTGTCATTTTCATTCATTTTTTGTGAAAGACTTCTTAAATAAGTCCATATTTTTTGTGTGTCCACGTCTTTTTCACATTCGCAGTCCGCGTTCACGGCTGCGACTATAGCGAGAATAAGTAGGAACTTGGCAGCCATGTTGGATTGTTGACACTCGCGGCTTAAATGACCATTTGTCCTCATTGCTTATGCTTATATTGAGTAATTCTGAGTCACTTCATGTTATTCTAGATTACAGCCCTTTAATTAATTACAGCAATTATTATTGTTTACCTTTATGTAGAGCTAAAACAATGAGATCTAATAATAATATAGTTGTTTGAGGTTAATGGGGTTATGTTAATTAATGTACCTATTTCTAAATATTAAAACTGATTGCCTCCGTTGTGGTGCACGAGGTCGTGGTTTAAAACTCCTCGTCGCGACAATTTTTCTGTGCGATCTACAAATTATTGTCCTGAGTCTGGAAGTTTTTTGGGTCGGTTTCATAACATTGTAAAATTCCTAAGCCATAAGTTTAATTCCCTAGTTTGAGAAATCACTTATGAAAAAATTATTTAAAATTCATCATTACAGCCGACATGACAGCCAGGACCACGCAAGGTGGAAATATTTGGAGGAGGACTATGTCCAGCAGTGGACGCCTATTGGCTAATGATGATGATGATAATTACAGCCAAAGTCCCACTGCAACCACAAAGAAAGCATTCCCAAAGACAGGCCATCTTAACCCTTTCACAGTGCCGCCAGCAGACACAATAGTAAAACAATGCACGTGTACCACATATGGTACACTGCACTGGGAACGTGTTAAGAGTCAAAGAATCTAATAAATTCCCGGCAATCAAATTGTAACTATGTAAAAAATTTCTTTGTTTAAATAAATACCTAATATTGTTACGTTTTTGTTGCCTACGTATATTGCGCAACGTTTTCCTTCATTCTTAATACTTCACAATAATTATGAGTTCTTAGTATAAGTTACATAATTTATTATTTAAGTAAAAGAATAGGTGTTTCCTGTTATATGATAAACTTTTTAAATGTCATAAACTGATATGAAGGACAACAAAGTTTGGGCTTTCAAAAGGACTTATACTATGGACGATGTACAATAATGATTTTGTTATTAGAAGAAAGAAAGAAGAAGAAAGAAAAATATTAGTATATTTTTAATGTTTTCTAATTATGAAAATAAATATTGAAGTTACTTAAATAAAATAAAATGTCAGCTTTTACGACACCCATAGTGGTAGGAGTTATAAGAAATAAAGTTAATATTAAACATTTTTATTAGCTCACATATTATATAATTCATCAATATGAAATTCGTTTAAACAAATGTTAAACCGATGGATGAGAGAGGAATGCTTGGAGCAGGCCTATGTCACGCAGTGGTCGTCGATACGCTGATATGGAAATGATTTACAAACAAAATAGTTTTTGATATAAATTTTAATCAAATCACTATGAAAATGGAAAGCCCTTTTATACACTTTTAAAGAACTAAAGTTATTTTTGTGTTCTTAGGAAAAATCCTATCCTTAAAATCAAAATTTTCCTTTTTTTTAAATGGGCTAAAAATAATTTGCTTGCTTTTAATTGTGTTTTAATCAAATCAATATAACACTTCAAAAACATAATAGTTATTGTAGTTACAATTTTTAAAAGGAGGAAATAAATTTGATCTAAAACTAAGTGTACGTTATTCTTTACATTTAAGTTTTTTCCTCTACACAATATAACATGGCGCAATTACGTCTACTATACGTTATAGAAACGTAATAACTTATATTATGACGTCAAATATAACAGCTATGGTGTAGTTGTTGTAGTCTGGTGACGCTACGCGCTGAGGTCTCGAGTTTGACTTCCGCTCACATTTTTGTGTGCAAATAAATGTTTGTATTGGTCTGAACAAGTTTTAGGTACCTATGTATTTACAAAAAAGTATATAAGTATGTTTGTAAGTTTTCTAGTACACTTTACTTTTTTTAGAACTAGATGGCGTTGTGTGACATTGTGAGAAATGTCCTTTCTTTTCGTAGACATAGAAAATCTGAACTTTCCATTAGTAGTTTTTATTCGCATAGTATTGAATGGTGGGTATTCTCCGTGTGGTGACGGAGTAAGAATACAATATGTCACCACCCCATCTCATCCCATAGGTGTCGTAAAAACCGTCTAAGGGACTATCCGTGAACATTATCTTTACGAAATAAAAATAAGGAAAACTTGATATTAAACCCTATACCAATCCGTATGGCCAGCGTGGTATTAGTAGGCCAAGTATCCCTCCGTCACAGGAGGAGGTCCGTCCCTGCAGTGGGACATTAATGGGCTGTTATAAGGGTTATACAATGGTGTTCGTGTATGACGCGTGTTTCGTTCACGTAGAGTTAACCGCAGACCGCATCCATTGTGACAAACTCTTTAGATATGGTATTCCTCACACATCCACATAACGCCATCTAGTGGGCACATAAGCAGACCTTATTGTATGGAAACTAACAGCAGCACGTGTATGTATCATCATAACAGCCCATTAATCTCCCACTGCAGGGACGGGCCTCCTCCCATGATGGAGGGTTACTTGGCCTACTAATACCACGCTGGCCAGACGGATTGGTATAGGGTTTATTTTCATGTTTTCCTTCTTTTTATTTCGTAAAGATAATAATCACGGATAGTCCCTTAGTCGGTTTTTACGACACCCGTGGGATGAGATGGGGTGGTGACATATTGTATTCTTACTCCGTCACCACACGGAGACGTGTATAAATAATAAAATAAAATATTCTATTCTATGATACATACAAATAATTGACGTGAGCTGGGATTGTATCCACGATCTTTGCGTATGAATCATGTACTATAACCATTGCACCCTATAGGTTATTATACTTATTATTATTCGCATTAAAACCGACAAAGATTTAATTTATTTTATGACTAATATGTTCGTTTATTACTTAAACTTATTATCTTTTAATTGGCCTACCAGTATGACTCTATGGTGCCTGATATTAAGTATCCAATAGAGTCCAAGAATGGCGAGCGCCATGCCAGCTACAATATTTGTAGAGGCATGAATGTCTCCACTATGGCGGCTTAAGAAGATGCTTTTTCACGCCTCGCTTGAAAGAAACAGGATCGACTAATCTTAGACTTGCTGGTGCCCGCGACTTTTATAAGTATAAATCTCTTTATAAATTGTTGTCTATGTGTTATTCTGATATATAAGATAAAGTAAAGTAGTATTATCGTAATCATCATAACAGCCCATCAATGTCCCACTGCAGGGACGGTCCTCCTCCCGTGACGGAGGAATATTTGGCCTACTAATACCACGCTGGCCGGACGATTTGGTACAGGGTTTAATTTCAAGTTTTCCTTCTTTTTATTTTGTTTAGATGATAGTCCCTTAGTCGGTTTTTACGACACCCATGGTATGAGATGGGGTGGTGACATATTGTATTCTTACTCCGTCACCACACGGAGAGTGTGGTTATTATAGTAAAGTTTCATCAAAATCCATGTGGTACGTTTTTACGTGAAAGTGTAACAAACATAATCCATATAAACAAATTTTCCCGTTTATAAATATTAGTAAGATGAACAGGTAAATAATATTAAAATTTCCTAGTAATGTTGATTCACAAACACGTCATACATTTTTGAAATCATTAAGTAACAAGTCTACAAAGTTTCAAAAAGATTTCGAAAATTTTATCCGTCACAAATCGGACGCAATCAGTTTTCGAGGTCACGCTTACAAACGTACTTACGCACATTTTATAACAGGTAAATGGGATTCCCCGACTAAATTAAAATGTAACGGAATTTCTAAAAACAATTGTCTTTGGTCATGCACTGTTTTTTTATTATTTGTAATTGATTATAGAGAATAAAAATAATAAGTCTGTAACTATTGGTAAAAATAATTAAAATGTTTATCAGTTTGTCTAGTAGCTATAACAAAAGCTCTGCTTAGTTTGAGACTAGATGGTATTGTGCGGAAGTTTAATCACTGTATGCGATTTGTCCTAGCAGTATGACATAAAAAAACACCAAAAAATTAAATTTTAAAGCTAAGGGCGGGATAAGTCTTTTTAGCATTGGCATTGCTTCCAGCAACTTACCTATTGTATGACAATTTGACAACTAAAGTTAACTTAACCGAATTTTTAACGATTTTAAGGAACGAGAATTGACATGCAGGTAAACAAGGTAATTTTTATTTTCTTTTTAAATATTTTAAATTTTGAAAAAAAGTCTTAATATAAAAAAGTTATTTTTTGTACCAGATGGTGACAAGACTAACGACTCACCACCTGATTGTAAGCTTAAAAATTCAGTATTTTACAAAAAAAAAATATAGAGTTCAGAGCACACTATACTGCACTCGTCATCCTAATACACGAGTTTTTTAAGCCACACAGCCCTGTAATTTCATTAAAAAATTTAAGGCTTCGTGTTTTTAAAACAATGACTTGACATAACACCATGTTTACAGGTCAGACACCGAACCTACAACAGACAATGCCTTTGCTAACATAATTGTCGTGCGCGTGATGACGACAGTATGTCTTTGGTCTCCAAGGTAATTGAGTGAGTCACAAATTCCATTTACTTAGAAGCTATTCGTGTGGTGACGGAGTAAGATTACAATAAGTCACCATCCCATCTCATCCCATGGGTGTCGTAGAAAACGACTTAGGGACTATTCGTGAATATTATCATACCGAAATAAAAAGAAGGAAAACTTAAACTGACCTAAATTCAGCATTTAACGAGTTTTTTGATTATTTTTGCCTCCTTTATTATATGTGCTTTCCTGTCATAAAAAAAAAAATAAACTTGACTAGAAAAAGTAACTGGTTGTCTAAGGGACTAAAGAAAAGCTGTAAAAAGAAAAGAGAACTACGCTTTAAATATTATTGTTCCAAATCCAAACAAGATAAGCATATCTATCTGAAATACAATAAACTTTTTAAAAAATGTATCCATGCTGCGAAGAAAAATAATAATAGCAAATATATTTTAAAAAGTAAAAATATATGTAAAGCCACATGGGCAGTAATATAAGATGAGACTGAATGCCGCAATAATACACACTATATATCAAATATAACCAACAATAGCACTTCAGTGACTGAACCCTTAGACATAGCAACTGCGTTCAACAATCATTTTATTTCCACAACAAATTTAGCTAATAGTAGTCTCATTAATACTAATAAGAAGCGGTATCAAGCAAGTTCTATGTTTTTAACACCTGTAAATGAAGACTATGTTCATAGAGTTGTTATGTCTCTGACAAACACTACAGCTGAAGGATATGACTCCATCTCTACTAAAATAATCAAGTCATGCAGCTACCAGTTAACACCTACATTGACTTATTTAATTAACCTTTCATTGGAATCAGGTACTTTTCCAAACAAACTGAAGTTTGCTATAGTAAAACCCTTATACAAGCGTGGAGATAAGACTGACATACTAAACTATAGACCTATTACTATACTCCCAGTCTTGTCTAAATTATTTGAAAAGGTAATGCATGATAAACTTACGTCCTTCTTTAATGAGCACAATATTATTAATAAAAAATCAGTTTGGATTCCAAAAAGGTAAATCCACTAGAGATGCTTCTTTCACTCTTGTCAATGATGTTCTGTTAAGTGCGAATGATAAACATTATACTACAGTCCTGTTCCTTGATATGACCAGGGCATTTGACTTTGTTGTACACAGCCAGCTGTTAAACAAATTAGAACACTACGGCATCAGAGGTCCAGCACTTAACTGGCTACATACCTACTTAGAAAACAGACAACAATGTGTAGAAATAACTCAGCTTGATACCAATGATTCTATAGAGGTTCACAGGTCAAAATATGAATATAATAAATTTGGAGTGCCCCAAGGTAGCGTCTTGGGCCCGCTATTATTTCTAGTCTATATTAATGATTTACCAGAGGTTACGCGCCATAAGACTGTTCTTTTTGCCGACGACGTAACTGTTATAGTGAGAACTAACAAAGACATGACATTAAATCAACATGAAATCGAGATCAATAACACCTTATCATCAATTATTCAATGGTTAATTAATAATAATTTACAAATTAATTTACAAAAGACTAACTTTATTAATTTCAATAACTTTAAGAATGGTAATTTAAATGTGATTTATAATGGACAAACCTTACTAGAAGCCAATACAGTTACGTTTCTAGGATTAATCTTAAACAGTACATTTAACTGGAAAGAACACATAGAAAAAGTGAGCAATAAACTAAACGGGTTTTCATTTGCACTGTACAAATTAGGAAAATTGGCAAGTAGAAGCACTGCCTGTACAGCATATTTTGCTTATGTTGAGTCTGTGTTACGATATGGGTTACTTTTATGGGGAAATGGTACAGATATAAATAAAGTATTTTTAGCCCAAAAACGGTGTATACGAGCAATTTCTAACATTGCCCCAGACGTTTCTTGTCTACCATATTTTAGAGAGTTGAAAATCCTTCCTCTGCCTTGTCTGTATGTACTGGAGGTAGGTAAATTTGTAAAACAGCATCCTGAATTGTTTAAACAGGCCAAGGACATATATAAAAGATCTAATATTAGAAACCCAGACAGGCTTGTACTGGATATTGTTCCTAGAAGTACTAAGTTCCAAAAAAACTGCTATCCAATGTGTGTAAAAATATTTAATTGCATACCACAAAGTATCAAAGATTTACCCATTAATCAATTTGTATTATCCCTAAGTGCCTGGTTAATGAAAAATACATTTTATTCCATTAAAGAATTCTTTGAATATGGTGGTAAAACAAGCAAGTAGAGTAATATTTTATTTTATAAATTTAAATTATATCTCAATTAAATTTCCTATTATGTTATGTTAATCTGTATTTTGAAATGTATACTATTTATTATTGAAATTTATTATAATGTACCTACTTAATTAATAATTTGTAAGTTTAAATTGTTTATTATAATTTGCATGCTATCTGTGATGGCTAGATGGGTTAGAACCTAAAATTATTTTATGTGACATCAATTATTATGTACCCTGTCTAAAGTGAATAAAGATTATGAATTATGAATTAAAATTAAACCCTATACCAATAGTCTGGCCAGCGTGGTATTAGTAGGCCAACTATCCCTCCTTCATGGGAGGAGGCCCGTCCCTGCAGTGGGACATTAATGGGCTGTTATGATGATGATGGTAATCACTACGTCTGAATTCGACAAATATTTTTATATTACATGGTCATGACTCATGATATATAAATACTATTCAGAAATGTTATTCCTACATATTGGTATAACAGAAATAAATGCCATTTCTATACATTTTTACCGCACTATTGATGAAATTTCCTCGTACAGGTTAAGTAAGTGGAAACGGAAGCTGAACGATGTGCGGTAGTTTAAGGGTTGGTAAATGACGTTATTGAACGAATTATTTGCGTTCAGAAATGTTTATCTGTAGGTAAATATTTTGATGTTGCGATGTTTTAGATAAACTTTATGATAATAGTCTGTGATTTTCCCACTCTACATAGAAAAATTAAGTATTTTTTATCATGAAAAAAAAGTATTTAAGTATGTTTATTCGTTGTCTAGTACCCATAGTACAAGCTTTGCTTAGTTTGGGATTAGATGACGTTGTGTGAATGTGTGGGGAGTATTTATTTTTATTTATTTATTTATATAATAAAAAGACAAACATACGAAAAGCACAACTACAACTAATTTGAAAAATAATTAGCAACCGTTGCCTTTATTTATACTATGTATATTCGCGAATTCCATCAAGTTTTTAATAGTCATATTGGTGTGTCCTTTATAAAAAAAAAAGAAAAAATTGTATTAGTTAGACCCATAATACAAACTGCTTGGTTTAAGAACAATGGCTTTATGTGAATCATAAATTAGAAGTGTAATCACTGCACAATCAATAAAATGTACCATTTTCAATAAATAGACCGCGTCGGAGTATATTTCACATTGTGTGTAATAGGAAATTAAGAAAATTTTATTTTTGTCTTTTATTTCATTACACACACGACAAGAAAATAAAAAACTTGCTTGGAATTTGAACCTAAGCCCTTGAGCATACCAAGCGTATGTATACCTCTGCTAGTTCACCAAGGCAGCATTATTGGATTTATTTCAAGACCAGTGTGTCTTCACCCTTACATCGAAGAAAACACAAAAGCGAATGGAAATCAGTTCCTACCTGCTATAAGGTTGTTGGTACAGTCAGCATCATATAGATTGCAGCTGCTAAAATCCTCAAAGTATTTAAATTTGTCTCTTTTGACCACATAATATTATTATTCGGCGATATGAATGAATGCCAAAATAAGATTCTGAGGGTGAACTTTTTGCGATATGATGTTTTTGCCACCCAATATTACCTATGCGTTATAAAATGTTTGCGTTTGAACGTATGCAAAATGAGTGTATGTCAAACGATTTTCTGCTAAATGAAGTTTATGCCATTTGTTATTTTGCAAAATGGTGCAGTGGTGAACCAGTGTCGCAATGTAATTATTCTTTATACAATATTAAACAGTTTATTCTTTAACGGTCTTCTTTTTTTAAATTATTATTTTATTGACATTTAAAATAAATACCATCTATTACGGTTGCCACTTGCCATACGCTCTCAACGACCTTTTCATTAAACAATAAAAAGTATTCCTATTTTCAAAAATGTTGTCATCATTTTGAACACCATGACTGCGTAGATATATTGCTATATTGGATGCGGTAATATTTGATTTATTGGATGCGTAAAACTAATTGAACAACTGAATGCTTAAATAAATTTGCAGTGCCTTCTGAGTTAATTTTGACAAATTGGCTGCTTTTATAAAAATGACAAAATGTTTGATGAAATAAATTTGAATTATTGTTGTTGAGATTTTTTCGAGGATTTTAACAGCTGCAATCTTTAAGATACTGACTGTACATTGAATGCGTTCATTGCACTACGTATATATTAACATGGATATGGCCTGACGCCTGAATAAGGTAAGTCGTATATAGGTAATGACCAAAACTTATAACATAGATTACTCTAAGTATGGTTAAGTTGCATAAAAATATTTATCCATATAAGACGTTTTAAATCTTCCGTGATGATTAGACTGTTTATACGAGTACATGTGATTCAAGTAAATACCTAATAAAATAAAAAAAATCAACATTATCATATCAGCTAAATGACGACCACTGCTGGACCTAGCCTTCTCCAAATATTGCCACCTCGTGCAGTCCTGTGCCTCCCTCATCCATCGGTCTCCCGCCGTCCTAACCAGGTCGTCGTATATATAAAAAAAATGCGTCAACCTTATAATAAAACTGTTAACTCCACTTATTCCAATAGGTTTGATAACGAAAAGAGGTAAAAAAGTGACAATTTAAATGGTCATACTTCCTAAACGGATGGGTTTTTTTTCTGTGATTTTTTTTTGTGTCTTTTTCCTAAAATTATAACTTTACTTGCCTTAAGATATACTCGTGTTCACCTTGTATATGCGAGGAAGCGCAGCTAATCATGATGTTAAAAGAAATAAGTTTTGAAGTGGCCACGTCAGCACGTTCGTTCGTGCTAATTTCTATGACTATTGACACATGGATACATTTACTTGCCGTCAGAATTGTGTACGTTAAAACAACGATGATTTGTGCATACTAGAAAGGGAAACCATACAAATGCTATAAAGCAATATTAAAATTTTAATTAACCAAAATTAACATATTACGTTAATTAAAAAAATATATTAGAATTGAAAAAATAAATACGTGAAAAAAAAATAAAGTGTCCCCACCTGCTCTCATACCGTAATAGTCTTAAAACTCAAATAAGAGATTTGATTGGCATAAAAATAATACCAATAAGTACTTACTTCAAGAGAACTAAAAAAACTACATAAAAGTATGAATTAGCGTGACATCAGTAAACCAAGAATTGTCAATAAAATAAACCAAACAAAACTAAACCTTCCGCCTCATTTGTAAAATTCATTACATATCATTATCATCATAACAGCCCATTAATGTCCCACTGCAGGGACGGGCCTCCTCCAGTGACAGAGGGATACTTGGCCTACTAATACACGGATTGGTACAGGGTTTAATTTCAAGTTTTCCTTCTTTTTATTACGTAAAGATAATATTCACGAATAGTCCCTTAGTCGGTTTAACGACACCCATGGGATGAGATGGGGTGGTGATACACTGTATTCTTACTCCGTCACCACACGGAAAACAATTTAAATTAAATACATATTTTTAGGTAACTCTTCTTCCGTAATTAGTAATTAGATTTTGTTCAATAAATGCAAAACAAAAAACATAACCTTGTTACCTATCCTTTCAGTCAAGGTTGAACATAGTACTACACAGTCATGTCCACCCTATGACCGCAGCATCTCGTGAAAAGACAATAATCGTGAACCTCTCCGTAGGTAGGTAACCTTTTATATCAATAGCTCGAGATTAGGTGTAATCATTCTGAAGGACTTCTTGTAACCGCTACTATGTAGGTCTGAACATGGACATACCTTTACATTTTTATTTTTTGTTTAACCTTATAACTCTTTAATTTCGGTGTGTTTTTTAAGTGTTTTCATACCACGCTAAAAAAAATTGTGTATTATTGAATTGTTAGTTGTTTTTTTTAACTAAAAATCTGAACAGTTCTTTGACCTTATTAATGGACCACTTTCGTACTAGGGATCAAATCCTGTGTCGCGGAGACTTTTGCAAACATGAAATTAACGGACACCAATGACCATAGACGCTAATGTGCTGATCACACAAACAAACGTCATTCGTGGGAATCGAACCCGCGATCTTGTAAACTCAATACGAATAGGATTATATTATTAAAGTAGATTGTTATGAACGTTTTGTAGGAAATGAAGGCTTTTTATTTTATGTCTTATCTATATTTTTATTGTAAATATCCTTTAATTTTTGTCAATACAAGCCCTTGAGGCGACCGAGAAGGTCATAATGAAACGGACATACATAAGTACATATACGGTATGATTGAAAACAGGATACAATACTTACAGGGGGGTTACAATAAAGCTTATTTGTAAACATTTTAGTGTTTGTCACCAAGTCCGAAATAACATCATATTTAATATGATGTTATTTCGGACATCTTTAATATGAAATAAAAATAAAATAATGTTTACGAATATATTAATAATATTCCTGTTATCATCATCATCATAACAGCCCATTAATGTCCCACTACAGGGACGGCCCTCCTCCTGGGACCAAGGGATACTTGGCCTACTAATACTACGCTGGCCAGACGGATTGGTATAGGGTTTAATTTCAAGATTTCATTCTTTTTATTTCGTAAAGATAATATTAACGGTTAGTCCCTTAGTCGGTTTTTATGACACCCATAGGATGAGATGGCGTGGTGACATATTGTATTTTTACTCCATCACCACACGATTTATTTATATTCTTGTTATAATTATTACTTATTGTTTATTTTAATTAATATTTAATTATCTTCATATCAGCCTATAGACTTCCACATTGGATTCCACTGTTGGACATAGGCCTCCTTCAAACATTTCCACCCTGCGCGGTCTTGTGAATAATTTATTTATTTATTTTTATTATATTATAATATACTTTTTCTAATATTACAAAAATAATGGTGCTTTTCGCGTATCAGTCATAGTTTTTTTAAATAGTACTACTCACTTCGTTTTATATTTTAATTTTTAGTTTCCTTAATAAAGCAGATATAATTATTTATGATAATAACTAGATTTTTTAAATTAGAACTTAAGAAAAATGATTAATACGTTCGGTTATAAAGTAGATATTATTATTATTTTGACCTTAGCTGAAAACCAACTAATGTGGATAACGAATACAGAATAAACACAATAATATTATAAGGGTATAAATCGCTGCAAGTTTTTAAGTAATTATGGAAAAACTTATGTTTTTTCTAAAAATACATATATTCGTAGTGTTTGCATAAAATATTATCTCCTTCTAGATCAGTCCGGTAATGACTTTCAAAAATGTAAATAATCATATTTCAAAAATTTCTTCTATTTCGTAGAAAACATTTTGAAAAAAATGTAAAGTACTGTTTACATTTTTTTAAATTTATTTATTTATTCATTGGATATCCACCCCCTTACTTATAAACGCCACTCAAATAGTCAATTGATTAGCTTAAATTCTTACCGTTTTGTTTGGTATAAGGTTGATTTTGCTTATAAAAATCTCACTAAACAGTGATTAAATTTGAGAGGCGTTTATGAGTAAGAGGGCCAGTAATTATTACTATTGTTATTATTTTTTATTTTTTTTATTTTTTTCTAAAAAAGACAACTCCCGCACTAGGGATCATGCCCTGTGTCGCGGAGACTTTTACAAACATCAATTAACGGACACATATAACACCCAGACTCAGGACAATAATTTGTGGATCTCACAAATTATTGTCCTGCGTGGGGATCGAACCCACAACCTCATGCGCGGCAGCCGCTGGCTTTACCGGCGCGCCACCGAGGTCGTCAAATTATATATTTAAACTACAACGTAATTTGACTCGAATATTTACAAAGACCGTGTGGTGACGGAGTAAGAATACAATATGTCACCACCCCATCTCATCCTGGGTGTCGTAAAAACCGACTAAGGGACTAACCGTAAATATTATCTTTACGAAGTAAAAAGAAGGAAAATATACCAATACCAAATACCCTATACCAATCCGTCTGGCCAGCGTAGTATTAGTAGTCCAAGTATCCCTCCGTCACGGGGGGAGGCCCGTCCCTGCACATGGACATTAATGGGCTGTTATGATGATGATAATTTACAAAGACTATTAATATGGTGATGGTGACGCATCAAGAAAACACAATGTGACCGCCAGTTTTCACTCCGAGGATGTCGTAAAAGCCGCCTAAGGGAAAAGCTGTGCAGATATTATCTGAGCAAACAATGAACCTCCATGTGGTAACGGAGTAAGAATAATGTCACCACCCCATCTCATCCCATGGGTGTCGTAGAAACCGACTAAGGAACCATCCCTTAATATTATCTTTACGAAATAAAAAGAAGGACAACTTGAAATTAAACCCTATACAAATGCGCCTGGCCAGCGTCGTATTAGTAGGCCAAGTATCCCTCCGTCCCTGCAGTGGGGCATTAATAGGCTGTTATGAAAAAACAATGAACAGTAATAATCAGTCTGACTAGCGTAGTACCAGGAGGCCAAGTACCTCTGCCTCTCTGAAGAAGCCCCGTCCCAGTAGAGGGACATTTAAGGACCAGGTATATAATATCTTTCACATAGATATTATATATTTCCTTTGTCAACATTTACGACACTGTGTAGGTACATATTTAGTGACATGGTGCATCCATGTTGTGTGATAAAAAGGTACTGAAATTAGCGCCAGTTCATTGCGAAGGTTTCATAGAAGATGACTAAGAGACTACTACTTTAAATTTAATACCTCTACCAAAGAAGGAAACTTGACACAACCTGGTATCAAATCATTTGCGCCAGTGTGATATCTGTGTCATTGCAGTGGTACGTTCAAGAAACGCATTATTATAAGGAAACATACAAACAGTATAAATCAGACCGAAAAACAAATCGATAAATAAATAAAAAACTTACAAACTATAATCTTAGAACTCCCAAACGATAAAAGTTCATTCAAAACTACCCTCGCATTTCTTATTCAGTTACAGATACGATTCAATCAACAAAGTTCAGAATTCGTCATACATTGTTCTCTCAACTACTTCTTCAAGTGTCGGCATTACCATAACACAGTAGAGGTCACGCGATGGAACGTAACCAACACAAAACATCCGCATACCCACTCTTCCCTCCAATATTTTAACAATTTCTCAATATCCATCAGTGACCGCTCGCACACGTCATCGCCGACTGTCCTTTTCCCCCCAATAAATGAAATTTAACAGAATGAGGGAAAAAAAATCAATACGTATTCTAGTATCGGCCACCTCAGCCACTATCGAATCCCCTCTAATTTACTACCAACGATAAAAACAATCGAGAACCGCGTGCGTGCCGCGGACACACACACCTATCATAATATTAACTGCTACAATATTCATGTGACATTATGAACTCTGCCTTATGTAATATATAGCGCATTAATAATTCCTAAGTACGATTGATTCTAGAATGAGTAAACTTGTAGTACTTACGGATACAACAGCCGTCAAATGTGGTGGAAGTTGAGCATCGCTACTGGACCCTGACGAGGTCGATGAACTCGCCAAGCACGATGACAAACACACAGTCCGCCATGTTGTATTTCAAAACGTCAATTTATTATTTTTTTTCCAATCGGCCGAACTGTCAAACTCCGGCCGGCCGAAACTTGCTTACGGAACTTAAATCGGCTAATTCTCTAAATATTTTCCTCCGTTCAAATTTTACCGGACAACTCTTGGTGTAGTAACTTTATGTTTACGTTGTAATTACTCCTAGCTATAAACACTTTATTATTGTATAAAACGGTATAAAAATATTAAAATTATGAACGATGGAAAACTTGTAAATTAAAACGAAATATAAATATATATTAATAATAATATAAACGTACTAGCGGCTCTGAGTGCGAGCGCCTACTGACTTAAAATTTTTGGGTATAAAAACATGCTACAATAGCCTCCTGCAGGAACGACACGTCTTGATACTTTCACCGGGCGGGAAAATGTGACGCGTGGGGTAAAATAGAAGGGAAACGCGACAATATGCTCGTGCCAATATGAACTTTATTGCTTAGAAAACAAGACTTACAAAAAAAGTATTTCCTTATAATCTTCCTTGAAGTTATTAGTAATTGTATAACTTAATAAGATCCTCGCTTATTAAACACAGCAAATACTTAGGTACATATTTCTTTTTGATGTAATTAATATTTTATATTTTTGAATTAAATTGGTAAAGCACCATTTTTAAACATGAGCATTTTAACTGTTGTAAAATGCGGTTATCATTAGTATGGATTTATTAAACTGTTTTAAACCAATTGGTTTAAATATATTTTACTAATTAGGGTTGGATAAAATACATTTAGAACAACAAGTAAAATCCAAAAACCTATCGTTGACCTTCACTTTTAACAAAATTAAATATAAAGAAAATTTCAAGGGAAGAAAGTGCATTACTTACGTTCAAGATTTAAGCTTTACAAAACAACGTACAAAAGTTCATGGTATTTATTATCTCCTCACATAAATCTTTAAATATCTAGTGCTTAATTCAGCAGCCCCAATAGCTGCTGCGTACAATAGCTGTTGCATGTTAGGTTTCTTAAGCTATCCTTATATTTTTATTAAGCTCATACGTGAATACCTTAAGTACAGTTCGTCTCTAGCTATTTTACAATAAAATTTAATGCTAAATAAATACTATAACCTGAGACCTGAGCTTACATAAAAAATAATAAAGAACATAAAGGTAAAAATGTTTTATGTGATAGTATTTTAGGTTCTATTACAGATAAATATAAAAGTTTAATTCAACATTTTTTAAATTCAAGATTGCCTAGGAAATATTATCATAAACTGGCACATTTCAATAACATGACAGTACTTAGAGACACCAAAACTAAAAACAACAATTTTCAAAAAAGTGATAGTGAAAGTGCAAATATCAAAACGCAACCGTCGCGGTATAGAGACGCGTGTGTGCGTGTAAGGGGGGTCGCGGGGTGCGCGGAGTCAGGCTAGAAGGGGGGAAGGTGAAATTTTTCGTTTTTCGCCCACTTTTCCGTCCTGCTCTAGTTTTTCGTCTCCCTCATTTTTTCTTCGCCCGTTTCTTCTTCCTAGTGCCCCACCACATGTGTGCCGGGTATAGTACACGCAAATAATAAAGATACAACCAATTCGTTTCCGGTTTCATTAAATTTTGTTTTGATGGTATTATCTTAACTTATCTTTGTTTTTTTTGTGATATCGATCAGTTAACTAAAGTTTGTTTGGTGAGCTTATCTAAAATATTTGGTGTTCAATGAAAACTATGTAAATTTTTAAAATAAATACATTATTTTATAACCAAATAAATATGTAATGATTTAAAATACACGTATCATAAAAAAATGTGTAAAGTTTTTATACAACGTTATGTTTGCAGTTTCAACCTTAAGAATTTCCTTATCTACAGGAGTAGATCGGACGATGTCATCGACAGCACAATGTCGGAAAAATCCTGTTCTATTTTTCCTTGTTTAATAAAACTTCCGTACCGGTACTGTAACTTCTGTATCCTGTGTTGCGGAGACTTCAACATTTTTATATAACAGTTTTTATACCTCTACTATACCTCTCTTAAATATTAAACACAAAACTAATCCATTTACTTGTTAACCAATTAAATAAAAAATATTAAGTATACTACAAAATTCTATTTTTTATTTATCTTTCTTTTATTTTCAAAAAAAATCTTCAATATTTAAAAACGTAAATTTTTCTCTAAATTAAAACCGTTTTATCTGCATATAGCGGGTGTACTATGTCGTGAGTTCGTCCGCCCGCCCTCGTTCCTCGACGGAGCCTTATAGATATACAGCGTGTTTGTATTACGAACCGCGTATTTTTTATTTTAATTAATTGTAATTTATTGCTTTGCTGTCTGAAATGTGGATTTAGTTTTTCTTCGATAGTTGTATACTTAAATGTATAGGATGGAAATGAGTTGATATAGTACTATAAAACTCATTGTAGTATTGTTTTTTTTGTATGATGTGTAGTAAGACATTTTTTTTTATATATTAGTGAAATTATAAGTGGTGATGAGACTCAAAGTACCTAGTTTATTTGGTGGTAAATCACACTTGCCTTGTCCAAATACAGAATAATTCTGCTTTATAAATATAAAAATCAGAGTGCCTCTACAATGCACTTGTCACCTTAAAACACAAGCTGCTAAGTCCTCTAAAATATATCAACCGCACTTTTCAGCTCGCGGCTGTCGTGAAAAGTGACTAAGAAATATTGAAAACCGTCGTATTATTATTCATAGCATTGACTTGATAATTATACCCTGTACCAATCTGTTTGACCAGCGCCAGCTTGCCAAGTTATCCTCTGTAACTGAAAGGTACTCGTCCTTGTAGAAGTTTGGTGATGACAATTTTGGTAGTGCAGTCGAAACCTGTGTATTAAAACAAACCACAATGACTACTCTAATTATGGCCATTGTGTATATTTAGATGTGTGTAGTGACGGCTGTAAAAAAATACGAAAATATAGAACTTTATATCTGATACGGCAAAATTTGCATTTAAAATTGTTTAAGGAGTTTTCTTCGTAAATCTAGCTACAAACATCATAGACATTTAGCACATAAGCCCAAAACATCAATCTGCGTTCACAAATACTACCACAACATAAACTATCTATACCCGATATGTATCTAAATATATCCAAACGAAAAAGAAAGAAAATATTCAAGAAAATATAAAACAGTATGATATAACAAGACGAACGCAGACCGCCGGCGACACGATGCGTTATCTCATCACAAATCACTAAGCAACAGAAGAACAATATCGAACACCCTCTACAGCCGGCACAACTAGGAAACGAGGGAGTAAGTACACACGCCTCCCTACAAACCCCCCTGGGGGGGAGTACATGGCAAATACGCGAAAGCAATAGGACTTTTAAAAATTCTCCAGAAATATGATTTATGTGTTGACGGCAACGTAGGTACTTTCTCCCTTCAAGGACGGGGGACTGATTCGATTTTTAAACCACCCTGTGTAGGCTGTAGGTTTTTTGAATAAAAAAAAAATTATATTGTTTTTTTTTCGGCGTCTTTTAAAATTGAATTCAAATTGGCTTTGGAGTACATCGTATTTTTATAACGTAGCAAAAAGGTTTTACTTATTCGCTGGAAGAAATAAATGAAATAGTTTCTTTACGAAACGAAATATATTTTCCTACTTAATATGACTAATACGAGTACAAACATAGGCAATATCATAAAAGTTTGTCTCTTAAAAGACAACAACCCCATTATGGGACTTTTACTAATATCAATTTAAACGACACAAACATCGTCTACGCAATCTTTTGATGATTACTTAAACAAATTGTCAAGCGTAGAGTCGAACCCGGGGACTAGTGCAGGAGAGGCGCTCTATACAACTGAACCGCCCCATAATGCGACCGCTGATCATCAAGACAGTAAACTATAAACTGCATGTCAATTCTCGAACCTGAAATCGTTAAAAATTCTGTTAAGTTAACTTTAGTTGTCAAATTGTCTTATCTATTGTATGACAATTTGACAACTAAAGTTAACTTAACAGAATTTTTAACGATTTTAAGGTGCGAGAATTGACCTAGTGTTTAAAGCACATACTAATGTTTACATACGAGGATCTTCACTTTTTGAAAATAATGAAAAAAAATTGAACCTCAATACAGGATTCGTAGCTGTGTCTACTTAGCTGCCGCTTTTAACCGCTGAGCTATCGAAGCCCTTGTCTTTATATTCCAAGGCAAAGTTTAAATGTTGTCTCCAGCTTAATATTTTTCCATTTTATCCCAAATTTTTTTATTTCCTATTATTGAGTTTCAGCAAACCCAAGCTTTATTATCTACTAGCTGACCCGTGCCCACTTCGTTAGACGGCGAAAAAAACGCTTCCCTTTTTTAAACATATTTCATTGCTGCTCCACTCCTATTAGTCATAGCGTGATACTATATAGCCTATGACACTTCCCGATAAATGGACTATTCAACACAGAAAGAATTATTAAAATCGGTTCAGTAGATCCAGAGATTACTCCCTACAACGTCACAAACACACAAACTTTACCTCTTTATAATATTAGTAAAGATATCATATCTGCCAAAATCACCAGTATTTACTACCTATAGGTATCTACGAGTATACTACTATCTGTCACGTTTACAATGTTCACATCTTACTATCTCTTCATCACGTAAAAAAATCTATGTTTAACAAATAACTCGTACAATACTAACTTAGTTTTTTACGACATAATATGAATATTTTTTACTTTCTGTCTATAGTAATGTTGTTAACTAATATATTCGACCCCATCTCATTACATGGGTGTCGTAAAATGCATCTATAGGAAAGTTTACAGAATCACTACCAAAAACAAAAGAGACATTTTATATCCAACAAGAATCGACCAAAATCATTTTAGGCAAGTCACTCGTGGACAGTTTGATGACGGAGTATGTCTTAATGGGTGTCGTAAAAACCGACTTAGGGACTATCCGTGAATATTATCTTTAAAAAATATATAGAAGGAAAACTTGAAATCAAACCCTGTACCAGTCCGTCTGGTCAGCGTGGTATTAGTAGGCCAAGTATCCCTCCGTCACGGGAGGAGGCTCGTCCCTGCAGTGGGACATTAATAGGCTGTTATGATGACTCGTGGACAGTAGAACATTCATTAACTATTTTATTATCAAAGTCCATCTACCGCTACACACCATAAAAATGGTATTCATAAAAGACTCTAAAATAAAATCATTACTATTTGTTCACGAATCCTTTTGTGACGTTATCGTTCGGCGCGGTTACGTTTTTATATCCGAAGGGATCAAGATGTCTCTTACAAATGATTGTGTCAAACTTAACTGGATAACTATCATTAACTTACTATTATTTTAAATGAAATAAAAAAAAATAGATCCTAATAAATCCCCCAAATCATCTAAAAACATAGGTACTTTAATCTCAATTATAACTTTTAAACTATAGGCTTGTGCGCGACGGTGGCGACGCGTAGCGTGTACTTCATTTGCGGAAGATGACAAATAATAACAATGTAATCATTGTTAGATTTTTTTGCAAATACATATAAATAAAACCAAATATTAAAATAGAATTGTTGACATTATTTAAGTGCAATTTATTCAATAGTTTTACTGTAAAATAAATATACTTAATAATAGAAACTGGGTTTGAAACTATTTTAGCGTTTCATTGGTCATGTCTTTGCCGAAGCGTCAAGAGAAATAAACGTAACAGCACGTCGAGTTAATCTCCTGTTTACATAATATCAATCTCAATTATATCCTTCACTTTACCATACACTATACGATCAGTCTCCGTGTGGTGACGGAGTAAGAATACAATATGTCGCCACCCCATCTCATCCCATGGGTGTCGTAAAAACCGACTAAGGGACTATCCGTGAATGTTATCTTTACGAAATAAAAAGAAGGAAAACTTGAAATTAAACCCTATACTAATCCGTATGGCCAGCGTGGTATTAGTAAGCCAAGTATCCCTCCGTCACGGGAGGAGGCCCGTCCCTGCAGTGGGACATTAATGGGCTTTTATGGTGATGATAACACGATCAGTGGTTTCTCCAAGATTGTCAACTTTAGTAAGTCACAAAAGACAACGTGGTATTCGCATATTAAGATTTGTAAATTCAAAACAGTAAAAACTCGGGATTCGGAAGTTTTCCGACTTATTCTATACGATGTACGCTTTTAAATAAATGAGATTTAAAAAAAAAGCAGTATACACTCCGTGTATTGATGAATCAAACTGCTCAATACGAGTGGCTCTACCATAAATGCATCAGGTATGTTCACACAGAGCCATACAAATGACTTCTTTGCAATATGGCGCATAAAAACAGCCTCCTTGCTCTACAGAGTTCGGGCCAGCTCCAACAGTATTTTGCGAATGATTGCCGAAAGGTATTACTCGCCTATTTTGAACCATTGTATGTGTAGATGCATGTCCACCGTACAATTGGTAACAAAATAATTTTAATATTTAAGAATATTTTTGTTTACTAACATAGTCCTAAGTGTATTGTTAATAACATGATATGAATCCTGTGTTCGAAATAAAAACTATTTTATTTTATAAATATTGTGATCTAAAGTTGACAACCCTAGCGATACCACTGATCGTCGTTATAAAAAGTAAAGTACTTACAGGCTTACTTCCGTATTTAACTGTTTTGTGGTACCACAAAACAGTACTCTCAGTGATATCTAAATTGTAAATATTTCTTTAGAAATAAAAATTAAATTTTCTATTAACATCTTGAACTTTAAGTAAATTAATTTAATTAAATGAAATTTATTTATTGTACTAAGAAAAGCAAAATACATGTTATTATAGATCCTTGGGCCCCACACTAGGATTCCCTGTCGTGGGGACCAGTCTTTTTTCGTCCAGATTACAGTAAACAGTATCCTACTTGTATACAAGATTAAAGATGCAAGAATTTAGTATAAGTGAATGCAAGAACAATAAAAAGCTAATACTAATTGTCTAAATATAATTAACTACTTTCCCCTTAAATTATTAGTTACTAACTATCAATAACAAGAATATAAGATTCAAATATTACTCATGATAACATATTTTGAACTAAAACCACATGGAGAGACCATCATCACAAACTCTTTACCTTTTACGACGAGAACAGTAAAATCTTATTACAGCTTTAAATAATCATCAGCAAACGTAGCTCTATTTTGGCAGATATATAAATAAATAAATAAATATAAATATTCCTCACGCCTTCACACAACGCGTTCTAGTCCCAAACTAAGCAGAGCTTGTACTATGGATACTAAGACAACGGATAAACATACTTAAATACTTTTTTTTTTTTTAATACATATTTATTATACATAGAATACACCCAGACCAATATAAACAATCATGTTCATGCACACAAAGATTTGCATTGAACGGAAATCGAACCCGAGACTTCTGCGTAGCAGTTGTGTTATATAACCACTACGCCATAGAGGTCGACTATATCATATTTGATTGATCAAAACTCATTAAAACGATCTGTGGATCTTATATTTTGGTGGCTCACTCGAACCCTTCCATACAATATATTGACAATAAGACGTTTAAAAGGTTAAGCACTACAGGACTATAGAGGTTAAACTCGAGATCATTATTAGGGTTACAAAGGCTTTATTTATCGCTCAACTAACTAATATACGTAAAAATACTGTAAAATTAATAATAATATATTGTAAGTAATATTTCTCTCACAGCGCCATCAAGTCCCAAACTAAGTTTATGAGCAGTATGCAAGAGAAAACGTAATAGTTACTTCATTAGAAATCTCTAAATTGACATGGGTTTCTCTACTATATTGTGCATGTGTTATACATATAAATTCCTTTTGAATCACTCTACTTAACTATTAAAATAAACCCTATCAAAATCGGTTACTTAATTTTTTTCAACTTATTATTGGTACAAGTAACTACAATATATTCATGCACCCAATAACACTTTTTATTTAGTGGGTTTTGATACTGAAACATTAACGTATCAACTATGCACTCCATCGTCTACACCACAGACGTCGGAAAACAATGACATTGAATATACTCGTAAAATTATTGTGATTATTTTATTCCTCTTCATAGTACCCCATAAAAGTCCCACTACAGGGACGGGGATTATTACATGTATCGAAGAAAATTTGGTTTACAAATACCATGATGGCTAAAATGATATCAGATCTAGTTTCAAATGCACGCTGGCGGATTTGGTACAAGGTTCGTAAAGTTTTACTACTTTAGTGTTAACTTTCTCGTAGTCATCTTTTACAAAACCCATAAGATGAGATAGAGTGGTGACACTTACTACTTAATCTGCCACCACACATAAATCATCAAAAACAGTTACCCCAACAAAATTTTGCAACATCAAATCCAAACCCCATGGCCTCATAAACACATTTGTAAATACAAACCCTAATAACCCCACTTGAACTCAAAATGACACGTCAAACAATCCATTTAAATTTAAATTCAAACCGCAGAGGCCTGTGTTAAAAATAACACGGGCCCTGTGTAGGCACCCCTAGGAAGGGCCAGACCCTTACAAAGGCGACCCTTTCGCTCCCAAGACGCTTATTTGACTCACTTTAAAAAATTCCTACTGCCCTATATTTTTTGGAGGTACAGTCGGAATCAAATATTTTTATTTTATCGATATTCTTAGAAGCTTTAATTTCACTTACAGTAAAATTACGTTAGTAATAGTGCATTTTCATATGTAAGGGTTTTTGGTAAAGTATTACCACGCTGGCCAGACGGGTTGGTAAAAGCTATATTCCGAGTTATCCATCTTTCAAACAAATCTGATGGTAATATTTTAGATATAAATATACTGAATATACTTAATCAAAACAAATCCAAAAACTATAGTAAAAATATGAAACTCGATACACGCCTTCGTCCCCTAAGTAAAAGCTTTAGACGGCTCTGACCAATAGTTTAATCCAAATTTGTCCATTATTTTTGCATGGATCAATAAACCGTTAAATCTTACACTTTCACTCAAACTAGACAACGCCATCTCTAAGCGTATAGAAATAAACTTGTCTTTTAACATTAAATGTTAAAAGACAAGTTTATTTTTATACGCTTAAAGAAAATATTGAGACAAAACAAAGAAGGTTTTTTTATTATATTAAATTTTAATATAATAAAAAAACCTTCTTTGTTTTGTCTCAATATTTTCTTTTTTTCTAAAGGTTTTCGATTTATTTCAATAAATAATAGTAAAACCTACTTACATCTAGGTCGTAAGTCCTAGACGCTTTTATGCAAGTGTTCCGTCCTCTATCACGCGATGGACCGGGCACCCGCAAGGAGGCACTCCTACTACTCGGGCGGTAGGACTAATAAACGTCTTTTTAAAAGCCTATCCGACTGTTGACATATTTTTTTCAAACTATATAACAATTGAGGAAAATATAACCTTGTATCTAACCTAATAAATATTAAATAATTGTATTATATTTAATTATTGCATTATATTGAATTACTGTATTATATTAAATCATTATGTTATTTTGAATTATTTTATTATATTGATTATTTTTGGATTATGTGTATATGTATTAATATTGAAATTGCATTGTATTACTATGACATAGCATATAAGCGATTTGGTGTAACACTGTGAGCCTATAATGTTTATTAAATAAATGAATTGAATTAAATTGAAGGAGAATCCATGGAATGCTAAGATTAGGTCTTATCGACTAAGTAATATATTGATTTCTAAATAATACCAATAATATTTATTTACAACTGTTGCCGACTGTACTAACACAGCGAGAATTTAACTTACATATATTGTAAGCATAAATACACAATAACATGCTAATATCTACTTGTTTCTACTTACTAGCTAATGGCCCACTGCAAGGATATGTATGACGTGGGTCTAGTTTCTAAGGTCTAGTTATGGAAAGTATTTTGACCTAACAATATTACGTTAGCTAGCCGATACGGGGTTTCGTTCTAATTTTTTTTTCACTGATAATATTATGCTTCTTGTGTATCCCGACGGAGTAAGAATACGATATGTCACCGCCCCATCTCATCCCATGGGTGTCGTAAAAACCCAATAAGGGACTATCCTTAAATATTACCTTTACAAAATAAAAAGAAGGACAATTGCACCTTATACCAAACCGTTTGGCCAGCGTGGTATTAGTAGGCCAAGTATCTCTCCGTCACGGGAGGAGGCCCGTCCCTGCAGTGGGACATTAATGGGCTGTTATGATGATGACATCTAGTCTCACACCAATCACTTGTGGATCGCTCAATGGATTGTTTAGTGTAGGATTCGAACCACGCGACCCGAGCAACGATGTCTTATACTTACTTTACCACCAAAGCAGTTTTGTCATCTTAACAGCCCATTAATGTAATACTCTGTCTCTGCATCATCCTAAGGTTGACTGGTAGAAAATGCCTTTGGCATTAAGTCCGCCTTTGTGCATGATTTTGTACATAAGTTTTAAATAAAATAAAATAAATAAATAAATAATGTCCCACTATCCTTCTTTTTATTTTGTAAAATAATGTTTACGAATAGTCCTTTAGTCGGTTTTTACGACACCCATGGGATGAGATGGAGTGGTGACATTTTGTATTCTTACTCTGTCACCACACGGAGAAAGAAAGCAGTTTTTGTTTGTTGATAATTTATTAATTTACTGTAAAAAAAAGTATACAATAATAATAAAAGTAGAAAGAAAATAAGAAATGTAATTTTGTAGCAATAACCATGCTACGACGTAGACCCTCTACGACATATTACATTTTTAAATCTTTCTCTGTGCCTACGGAATATTAATACATACTAAATGGGGAATATTTTGTATTTTTACTTTTTGCTGTGGTGGTGTCGTAAGAGTGGACTAAGATACAGGATGATTGCAGGATATTTTCGACGACCTCTGTGGCGTAGTCGGTATATTACATGGCTGGGCAGAGGTCTCGGGTTTGATTCCCGCTCAATGCAAATCTTTGTGTGCATGAACATGATTGTTTGCATTGGTCTGAGTGTTTCTATGCATAATATGTATATATTTACATTTTTTTAAAGTATTTAAGTATGTTTATCCGTTGTCTAGTACCCATAGTACAAGCTCTGCTTAGTTTGAGACTAGGTGGCGTTGTGAGAATATGTAAGGATTATTATTATAATGTTAATACCACGCTGCGCTGTGGCATAGCGGTCAAAGTCGTAGTCAAAATCGCTTTAATCAAGATAAATACAATTCTCATTAAATATTTCTTGACGTCCTTTAAACTACTTAATCTAAGTTTAAATACATATAAAAGTTTAGCAAACTTTACTACCGCCTCCAAAGCGCTAGTAGAGAAGAAGCGGCGAAACAAACTCTACTGCTGCATTTTCTTGACGTCAATTTTTTACATAGGAGATAACTGTAATTAGGCGCTGCAACCATTGTGTACCATACATAACCATAAAACGAAGGATTTTATTATAAAATATTAAAGGTAGCGTCATGCAGGTAGTACATAAATGTCGTGTATGCGGCTGCTCTACGCGAGGACATAGTTTCGAATTCTACGTCAATTAATTATTTATGATATCCACAAATGGTTGACTTTGTGCTTGTTTAATTCAATAATAATTTTAAATATCACGAAAAAAATTGTGTGTCGTTGAACCGAACCCAGTTTTGTAAGGATCATAATAGTACTTGTGTGGTGACATCTCATCCCATGGGTGTCGTAATAACCAACTAAGGGACTATCCCTGAACATTATCTTTACGAAATAAAAAGACAGAAAACTTGAAATTAAACCCTATACCAATCCGTCTGGCCAGCGTGGTATTAGTAGGCCAAGTACCCCTCCGTCACGGGAGGAGGCATGTCCCTGCAGTGGGACATTAAATGACTGTAATGATAATAGTACTTGGGCTTTTTAATGTCTCTACATGAAGCTCGCCACTATGAGACACAAGCTGTTATGTTTTCATAGCTTTATAATGTCAATAACTACTTAACCCTTCTATCTAAACATAGTAACATTAACTCTCTAGGTAATGCTTGTAGATGTTATAAGCGTACGCATCTTAAATTATACTCAGATGATTAGCTTAAATTCTTACGGTTTTGTTTAGTATAAGGTTGATTTTACTAATGATAATCTCGCTAAACAGTGATTAATTTTATGAGGAGTTTATGAGTAAGGGGGTTAGTGGAAACAATCGAGATGGGTTCTTGACAGGGTCTTGTCTTATCTAACAGTGGTACTGTTGATACCATTTTGAACCCATCACCAGTGGTAAAAATACTATTCCCGTCACTATTAGAAAGTTATTAAGCAAGGAGGATTCTCGTAACCTTATATAAAATGCCAACCTCGAACAATTAACGAGAGCGCAGTACTAAATGAACCTCGCGAATCCATCGCAACAAACATATATAATATTTTTCTTTCTCTAAAACTATCTACTATCTCATCCCCCCTTCGCCCCCCCATGGCACGTGTATGTGTGTGTGTGTGTGTGGAAAAATTCGTACTTGCTACCCTTACGCACCACCCCCGCCCTTGCCGCTTTCACGGTTCTAATTTTTGGGGAATTTGGGGCATATTCGTAAATATGAAATGGAAAAAATATTTCTTATTTCCATCTAATTTCGACTTTAATGCGTTTGAAGAAGGTTGTGTTTCCGATGGATGGGAGTTGGAAAAAAAATTACTTCATATGTCGTCCTTAAGACGGAGCGCGGCGCGCTTCGTATGTGTGTTCTGAACATGGGATGCGTGGAGTCGCTCTTAATTATTCTATTGTTTTTTTTTTAATTTACGGGAAAGATTTTTATAATTATAGGATTTTAACACATTTAACCCCTTACTCATAAACGCCTTTTAAATTTAATCTCTGCTTAGCGAGATTTTTATAAGTAAAACCAACCTTATACTAAACAAAAAAGTAAGAATTTAATCTAATCAATTGACTAAAATTTAAGAGGCGTTTATGAGTAAGGGGGTTAATGAATACGGGATAAAATTTTAAGAACGGTAACAATTTAAAATCTATGGTAAAATAACTCAGTTATTAATTTTACATAATGATTGAAAACGCTTTTTTTTATTAAATAACGTCTTACCTAACATTTTTTCTCTTAGCTTTAAAATGTGTGCCACCCAGGTGGTATAGATATTGATACAGTCTTGTTTTTTTATTTCCTTTCTTTAAAAAATAATATTTTGTCCCTCGAATAATTCATACAGGTCGCTTATTGCTGACCCTAATATTAGACCATAGTAGATTAATCTAGCGACATGTAAGAATACAAACTATCGTTGCTTCTATCTACCACGTAGGTGTTATAAAAGCAAACTACGAAAGTTTCGAGGAGCATTCCACTGTAGCAATAGAGAGAAAATTCATCTGCGATTCTCTTCTGTCAACCATCACCTGCTTATTGCTTCTTCTATCAAATTATTTTACACACTGTATCTTCCGCAAAAACAAATTTTTCTATAGTAATTTCTCTAAAGTTATCTTTTTCTTATTTAACCAACTTTAAAATGAGGAAGAAGTACAGAATTCGGTTGCATTATTTATTAATTTTTTAAATGATGTTATCTAAAGCTCGGGTTTTAGTCAACCCACTTAAAAATAAATTGTTTAATTATTGTTAGGTTATATCCTAGTACGTCCAGAAATATTAACATAATTGGTTTAGTAATTTTCATCAATACAGCCCATAAATGTCCCACTGCAGTGACGGGCCTTCTCCCGTGATGGAGAGATACTTGGCCTACTAATACCACGCTGTCCAGACGGATTGGTATAGGTATTAGAAATTTTATTCTAATTATAATATATCATTGAAGCAAATGCAGCTGATAACAATCACATCATCATCATCATCATCATGGTTAGTTACAATATTGTTACAAATACATACTTTTGTAACTATAACATAGTCTAACTGTTCTCTATTCCCCGAGAGAGCAGTTTAACTTCTCTACCTATAGCGTACAGCAAATTAATTATTCCTATGATTCTTCATTTATTTATGAAAGACGAATAGCTTTCTTTCATAAATTGATATCGAGTAGTAAAATAACTGATAAACATTTACAGTTTCTCGCATTTTTATTAAAATGGAATTTTATTAGACCACTAGCTGACCTGTGCCTTATTACTCCTCATTACTGCTCCACTCCTCATAGCGTGATACTATACAGCCTATCACACTCCCCGATAAATCGACTATTCAACACAGAAAGAATTTTTAAATTCGGTTCAGTAGATCCAGAGATTACCCCCTACAACGTCACAAACACACAAACAAACAAACACACAAACTTTACCTCTTTATAATAGAAAAAAGTATAGATATAGACTACAGAATGTTAATAATTTTTTTAAAGATTTGCTATGTTTCATTATTTATAAATATGTAAATGTGGAAGCTTGGCCTACTCATAGTCTGTTCAGGCTAATTGGTTAAGACTTTTATGTCATTTAAACTATTTGGGTTTTCATAGAGATCGATAATATCTGGAAGTATTACCTTAATCGGCGTTTACAACAATCGTAGAATGAGACATAATTTATTTAAACACTTCGTTACTACAAATATTTTTTGAAATATTGTTTAAAAAAAAAAAAAAACAATTTCAATCAATCAATCAACTAGCCTATTGCAGTCCACTGCTGGACATAGGCCTCTTTCAACACGCGCTACAAAACTTCTTTTTTTAAAAACAATTTTAAAAAAGAAAATTAAATAATCATCTCCACAGCTCCCCTGTCCCATCAGCGCGCAATATATATAGCTCAAGCCGTAGCTATACGAACAAATATATTATATTTTCCTATATGTTAGTTCCATCATTTATACTTTATTACTATATACCAACTATTTATATATATATAAAATTCTCTGTCTGTGTGTGCGTTACACACAAAGGGAAAAGACTCAATTAAACATTTTCTCTTAATAAGAATCTACAAGATTTCCCAACCGTTATTATCTTGGCTTGGATGATAGAAATAATATTATATTTATGATTACATTCTCATTATTATTTATTTGTGGTGCAGTTTTTTGGTGGTATTACCATTTACGCTAACTTCCTTTAGATATGATGACGTTTGTTAAAGAAATGGTCACCACACCAATCATTAGTGGCAAGAAGCTATAGGCAATAGTTAAACAAAACGTGTACTTTATTTTGACGAGACGTTTGCTTATCATTTGGTGACCACAGTTAACTCGGTGGTACACTCAAAACTGCCACAGTAACGACATTGGGCGGGTGGGGTGTACACAGTGGCGGATTGCACCTCACTCATCACAAACTCCATGATCATCATCATCATCATAATAGCCCATCAATGTCCCACTGCAGAGAAGGATGGATACCTGGCCTACTAATTACCACGCTGGCCAGACGGATTGGTATAGGGTTTAATTTCAAGTTTTCCTTCTTTTTATTACTTAAAGATAATATTCCAGATAGTCTATTAGTCAGTTTTTACCGCACCCATGGGATGAGATGGGGTGGTGACATATTGTATTCTTACTCCGTTACCACACGGAGAACTCTACAAACTCCATTATAAATTACAATAATTATACTCTTTTCCTTACGAAACGAATAATAATATTGAGAATTCTTTTGATTTAAAAGACATTTGCTTACCGTTTGGTGACCAATTCACACGTTGATACCTACAAAACTGCCTCTACCTCTACGGTATCTCTGTGGTGTAGTGGCCGAAGTATGCGGCTGTCATACACACGGTCGCGGAGTTCGTATCTTAGGCCAGACGCAAACAGGTCAGCGAGTAGCCGACATCGGCTACACGTCTGCGGTGCGTCTATACAAAATACTAGCTGACCCGTGCCCACTTCGTTGGGTGGTGTAAAATACGCGTCCTTTTTTTAAACATATTTTATTACTGCTCTACTCCTATTTGTCATAGCGTGATACTATATAGCCTATGACACTCCACGATAAATGGACTATTCTACAAAGAAAGGATTTTAAAATCGATTCAGTAGATCCAGAGATTACCCCCTACAACGTCACAAACACACAAACTTTACGTCTTTATAATATTAATTATAGAAGTATAGATGGGTAACCTATTGAAACCTCGAATTTCTATTACCCGAATCTTAAAACCCAGAAAACAGTTGGTAGAACTTTTAAAAGACAGATGTAATGAATAACAACTTATTAAAATTCTGTTTTTAATTTCCCAGATGAATCGATTTCCAGATGCACTAAAACCAAATTATCAAATAGTTTTTTTTTGTTTCCCATATTCTTATAATCCAGATTTAGTTATACCAGATTCTCAGAATACTTTTTTTGGTTCCCATCGTACCACTTTCCAGATAAACTATTACCCAATTTTCATAATCTTTTTATTTGGTTCCCATATAATCATATTCCAGATAAATTTTAGCCAGATTTTCATAAACTTTTTATTTGGTTTCCATACAATCGTGTTCCAGCTAAATTATTGCAAAACATAATATTATTTTATGTGACCTAGGTTAGATTAGAACAGCGAACCGATTCACTATTGCTTAAGTTACCCATTACATATAGGTTTAATTGTCAAATTCCACTCATTTGGTTAGGTTAGGTTAGAACTGTGACCCTTCGCACGATCCGAGCAAGCGAAGCGACCTTGCCAGAACCGACTAGCTATTGTTTTACTTGCTACTACTCATAGATTTTTATTGTCAAATTCGACTTAGTAGGTTAGTTTAGGTTGCAATTAAATAGGTTAAGTTAATAATATTAGTAAAAGATAAAAGGATTTAGTTTATCTGGATATCGTTTATTTGAATTTCAAAAATATTGATTTTAAAAATCTGGATATTGTTTGTCTGGATTTCAATAAAGGTATTTCAATAAATTGTGTTTTAAAAATTTGGCTTTAGTGCATATGGATTACGGTCCTCTGGATTTCGTGCATTTAGATTTTTATATCTGGAACTCATTCCTCTGGATTTTAAAACGTCGTACAAATAAATAAATGGGCAAATGAAATTCGAAGTTGCGATTATATGGCAAATAATACTTCGAAATTTAAAAAAATGGGATAATGACGAAATGTCCAAACGTTTTCTGGATTTTGATATTCGGAATATTAAAATTCGGGATTAAAATAGGTAACCGTATAGATGTTATAGTCAAAACTCATAACCGGTCAAAACCACTTTTGACCGAAAAAATCAGTCAATAGTGGTTTTGACCGACGTGCTTAATCAAAACCCTTATTGACTGTTTTATGCAGTCAAAAGTGGTTTTGACCATCGATGTTAGTCAAAACTCATTGAAAATTGATCTTTAATACATATTAAGGTAAAAGTCCGAAACCGTTGGTTAGGTTAGCATGGTGACCAAAGGACGCAAATGTTTCTAGCAAATGTTTCTAGCAAATGTTTCTAGCAAATGTTTCAAGCAAATGTTTCTAGCAAATGTTTCTAGCAAATGTTTCTAGCAAATGTTTCTAGCAAATGTTTCTAGCAAATGTTTCTAGCAAATGTTTCTAGCAAATGTTTCTAGCAAATGTTTCTAGCAAATGTTTCTAGCAAATGTTTCTAGCAAATGTTTCTAGCAAATGTTTCTAGCACTCGCCGGCCGCTGCCGCGGCACGACTAAGGGAATAACCGTAACTACTATCTTTACGAAATAAAAAGAAGGAAAACTTGACATTAAACCCTATACCAATCCGTCTGGCCAGCGTGGTATTAGTGGGCCAAGTAACCCTCCATCACGGGAGGAGGCCCGTCCCTGCAGTGGGACATTAATGGGCTGTTATGATTTATGATGAAAGAAAAAAAAGATAAAAGATTTTTAATTTTTTTTAAAGATTTCTCTCGCACAAGGCACATCGCGCCCTGCCTTGCGGTTATGTAGGTATACGAAGATTAAGTTATTGAACACTAAGTTCATCCAGACTCAAGAAGGCTACATGTGAATTTTCTTGCGCTGTATTCGAGCCCACTATCTCGTGCACGATAGTCGAGCCAATTTCTATGAGAACAAGGTGTGTATAGTAACCCCCTTACTCATAAACGCCTCTTAAATTTAATCACTGCATAACGAGATTTTTATTACGAAAACCAACCTTATACCAAACAACGTAAGAGTTTAAGCTAATTAATCAATTGACTAAAATTTAAGAGGCGTTTATAAGTAAGGGGATAAATCTAAATATGCACCTACATAGATATTATAATTATGTTTTTAATAAACACCCACACCCGTTTGGCCTAAATGAAAAAAACTGTTGTGTATAGGTATGACAGCTTCCCGGACGCGGTTTCAAACCCCACACAAGACAATTTGTGCATTCTACAAACGATTACCTTGAGCCTAAAATTCCGCGACACAGGCTATCTTACCACTGCAGTGGCCACCACCAGTGCACTGGTGAGGGACTTATTAATTTTTATTTTACGATAAATAAACACCAATGAATATATTTATGTTCACGGGTGCAATGATTATCTTAGTTATTTTTAATAATATTAATACGAAAACTTCATAAATTATTTCTTTCATTTCATTTTCATCAAGAAGTTTAAAAAAAAATTGCGCACTTTTGCACTACCTGACTCTGTGTATTTACAGATGCCATTATTTTCATGTTCTTAAAATAACAACTCCTTTGAGAAGTACACTTTACAAAAACATGGAAATAAATATCAAAAATAAGGATTTTCCAAAATACAAAAGTATTTTTCACGACGTCTAGATGTGTCGAGCAATAGAGCGCCATCTTGCGAAGAAGGAAAGTAATCATATTCACAAAAGTTGAGCAAGCAAAAATTTAGAAACATAGTTTGAAACTTTATTAACAGATGGCGCTTTTTAACAATTTTACTTTTAATGGAATTCGTTTTTAGAATTCGTTCTTCTTTAAATTTACTCCTTTTACCAAATAATTTATCTATGACTTTATGTCAAGATAAAAAAGTATGTCAAAGTTCTGTCACCCCCAAGCCTCTCGTTCCTTACCCCTTTACAGCCGCAAACTTAAAAATCTTATTAAATTAACAAGAATGTAAGGCACAAAGTAACATAATAATTATGAATTCGTCACACAGACACACCGGGTGCTTAGATGCAATCAAAGAACAACGATAATCAAAGACATAAATGGATGGAATGCCCTAATATTACAACGGAGTTCCCTGGGTTAGCCTATTTCAATCCTTTGAAAGAGCTAATCATTGCCGAAGGTAGGGATTTACTCCATGATGTCATAGGTACCCGTGATTCAGTAAGTTACACAATATTCAACAACGAGAAACAAAAAGTATTCGTAGGAGTTCGAAAAAACGAGTGTAACAGATTTACAATAAGATTTTTTAATAATTATGGAAATGAAGTGATTGTAGTTAGGAGACCATTTCGGCTTTTCTTCAACAGAGTATTGGTCTGGGCCCCACCTGGCCACTTCGCTGGTTCTGTGGAACAAACATGGAATAAATATGCAGTGAAGAACCGCGTTGGTGATACACTATTTATTATTAAAAGTGAAAAGTTAATTGACTTTCTATATAATATCAAACAAGTGTACGGTAGTGAAACCATCGGTGTGATCAAGAAAAATTGCCCAATTGCTAAAACAATGAATGTTAATCATTATAACGTATCATTTCCGATACAACTAGACGTTCGAGACAAAGCAGTACTGATGGGAGCATGTTTTTTGTTTAAATTATAAGTGATAGCAACTTTGTACCTATTTATTAAGAAACAAGATTTACAATAAATAAGTTTTATAAAAGACATTTAATTGTTTTATCTGAGTGCGACGTAAAATACGCGGTTTCTACTTCAGGAGATGTTTGCTGCTCCACCTACGACAGATATTTCCTTATTCTACGGCTACTACATTGATTAGTAATTACATACCTACTTACAACCACCGACAGTATTTTGTTACAGTAATGGGTGCCTCCTGGTAATTACTGTAATAGGAAAAGGTATCGGTGTATTTAGACTTTGCAAGATGGTTAACACAAAAATTATGTGATACTTATGAAATATTCTAACAACGGTTGAAATGTAGATAATAATGATCCTGCGATGAACGGAAAGACTAGTTAGGACTGCGGGTAGCCGATGGATGAGGGAGGCACAGGACCGCGCAAGGTGGCAATACTTGGAGAAGGCCCATGTCCAGCAGTGGACATTGATGGGCTGATATGATGATGAATGGATCGTTGCCCTTTATTTCCCTTGACTATTAGTTTAGATACATACATAACAATAGCGTTGATATTGCTAGTAAAAGATACAAAAACGGATGGAATATTAAATTTTAATTAGAACTTTACTAAGAATTGTCACACACAAATTGCAATAAAAACTGTGCAAATTATTCTCGTTATCAATTTGAATGCAATTGCGTAATAATGTAGTGCCATAATAGTCTTATATAAGGTACCTGCGGGTAACAAGAGCCGGTGGGTATCAAAAGCCGTTGCTTGAAAATGACACTTTTAATGATCACAGCACCCTACATTTACACATGCTTAAAAATGACCAATAGGAAAGCTAAGATCCGAGCTCGCGTCGTCGCCCGGTCATCAATCTTACCAGTAACCACGAGTCAGTTGAGAGTGATAGACAACGCAGCTCCACTATAATTTTATCTTGCCAATACTATTTTTTTTTTACCTAAAATACAGCCGTTTGTTCAAATCTTGTTAATTAATTGTGAATGTTATACAAATAGTGTGGGCTAGTTGAGATAAGTTATAAATTTTTGTTAATAAATACAATACTTTTTACCGCTTTCAATTATGCTATTATCAGGGGCTAATACGGGCCACGCTCGAGGCGGGTATATAGGCCGGCCCTTATTATACATATAGAATGTAAATTAATTTTAACTTTCAATAGACTTCGTTATTTTAATACCTACCATATTTATTATTATTAAGCATGTATTTGTTATTATTTTTGTATCATAAATCATCCCTAATATCTTTAATTAACTTAAAAGTGTCCAAGCTGTTGATCTCGATAACAATAGATTTTATAGTAAGGATAAGAAGGGCCACATACGTGGCCTGTCTTATACCGTACTACTTATTTATAAAAATAAATGTTTTAGTTTTGTAATTTCCATAGATAATATTTAAAAAGTTACAAACTCATTGTTTACGTCTGTGATTATTTTGACGATATGATAAAGATAAAGGTTTTTATGACATGTTTTTGCTATGTTAGTTTATTAAGAGCCATTGCTAGTTTTTCCTTCGATTAAGTAATGTTAAAAGCGTGATTTAATGCCAAATGATAATTAAAGTCAAATGAAACCGAAAACAATACTTTTTCAATTGATTACTCTTTTAATATTTGAATTAAAATTTGGCCCTTATAAAACTACAGACGTTTATTAAGGGCCAAAGAGAGGGTATTTTAAAATCATGATTACTATGCCTAATTGAGATGAAAATACTTGTAATAGTACTTTCTGATGCAGATATTGAAATAAACATTACTATGATATTAAATATTTTATTATATTCCTTTATTTATAGAAATTATTTAGGTTTAGATTAAGGTGGCCCTTATTTACCGCAAGTACCTTAAACGTAGTACCCAAAAGGCAAGTGTTCGAAAAAGCAGTGCTGTACAAAAATGTTTGTTGTTTCGTAGTCTTAAGAAAGCACTTACACACAGTCTTACTAAAGAGTAATGATAGTTTTGTGAACTTAAATGTCAACCATGGAAAAAATGTTAGAAAATTTCATAATTGTTTTTGTGTAACATCATAAATAAAGTAATTTATAAATAAATACACAGTCATTTGCTTATCGTTGTATGTAAAATTAGTTAGTAAAAATATACTTTATCTACAATCCCAAGGCAGGCACGGGCGTGTATGTTGTTTGTGTTGGCGCAGAGGCTTGTCTAAGGGCCAGATTCAGAGACCGCACTTTGACTTTACTTTGAAGGAAAGTTCGACTTTGATACAAAAACGAGATATAAGGCCTAGATTCAGAGTCGTGACTTTACTTTTATTTCAAAGTAATCTTCCCAAAGTAAACTTTTCATGCGAAAGATTACTTATTGTTCAAATTCAGAGACAATAACTAGACCTTGCTAAAGTAAAGTCAAAGTGCGGTCTCTGAATCTGGCCCTAGCACTCATCTCCCACGCGTCGAGGAGTTGACCCACGGAACAGCTCTTAGGTAACCTAAAACAAAAAACAGTTGTTATTCCAAATACAGGAAAAAAAAGGAGAAAAAATCATTACAATTCAATGTATCTTAATACTAACATTAAATAAGAAGTTTTCTATTAAAGTTGTTCAAAACTTTCTGAACAAAACAAACATTTCAAATATTTTTAAACATTGATTTTTTCAGTGAATGTTTTAAACTTGTTATTTAGCATTGTGAATTGTGTTATTGTTGGCTAGTTACGTAGCACATCTAGCATCCATAGCGGTCTCGAGCCTGGCGAGGGAGCTGTCGGGCGCGTGCTTGGTGCGCGGCTTGAGTCTTAGGGCCAGATTCAGAGACCGCACTTTGACTTTACTTTAGCAAAGTCTAGTTATTATCTCTGAATTTGAAAAACATTATTTTTTCGCATAAAAAGTTTACTTTGGGAAGATTACTTTGAAAGAAAGTAAAGTCACGACTCTGAATCTGGGCCTTATACACTCGAGAGCAAAAGTTCCGTGTCACTAGCATTTACTTCAATATCTTGAAAACGAATAAAGCTATCGTATTAAAATAAATTGAACTTTATAGACAATTTAATAATCTTTCATTAAACATATAAAAACTTATTGATTGGCGGTAAGTAATGACATTAAAAAAGTTATAAAAAAAAAGATCCATTTTTTTAAAATCAGAACTTCTAATTTTCACTACTGTTTTTGCTTTTGTTTTTGTTCTGTCATAAAATGTATTTATAAGGAGTCATCCAGGTATCCAATAGTCATTATTAAAGTGGTAATTATGTCACTCACACCTGAGGAATGTACGAGAATCCTCACGATCCTGGAAAATGGGAGCAGTCAGCGAGAAACAGCAAGAATAGTCGGTGTATCGTTGTCTACAGTTCAGCGTGTTCGCCAGCGGTTTCTAGAAACTGGTTTGAACCTACGCAGACCAACAACAGGCAGACCCAGGTGTACGACGGCACGGGAAGATCGATATTTAGTGAACTCTATGCTACGAAATCGGTTTCTTACGGGAACAGCACTGACTCATCATTTTTTAGGACTTGGTGGAAGCAGCCCTTCTGCTTGAACTGTAAGACGGCGACTTGCTGAAGGTAATTTGAAACCATTTAGACCTGCAAATGGTCCTAAACTCGAGAGACACCATCGTATAGCAAGACGAATTTATGCACGCGAACACTCGAATTGGACGATTGAAAATTGGTCAAATGTCATATTCTCGGACGAATCAAAATTTATGCTGTATACACACGACGGAAGGGCAAAGGTGTACAGAAGACCAGGAGAAAGATTTATGCAAGCCTGTATTGAAGAAAAGGTGTCATACGGTGGTGGTTCGGTACTCGTGTGGGCTGGAATTTCTGCGGAAAGCCGAACAGAGCTTGTACTGATCGAAAACGGTACTCTTAATGGCGTAAGATACGTGGATGAAATCCTCAACGAGCACGTCGGTCCATTTATGGCAAGACTTGGTGAGAATGCCATCTTTATGCAGGATAACGCCCGTCCCCACACTGCTCGTGTAGTGCAAGACTACCTTGATGAGGTGAATATTCGTCCCATGGTGTGGCCAGCACGTAGCCCCGACCTCAACCCAATCGAGCACGCCTGGGACGAGCTCTGACGACGGGTAAGACAACAAGATCCTCCTTTAATTACGCTTAGTGACTTGAAACATGCATTGGTAGAGGAATGGGAGAACATTTCCCAACAGTGTTTCAGAAACTTGGTGTACAGCATGCCAAATCGCATTGCAGCAGTCCAGACAGCACGTGGGGGTAATACCAAGTACTAAACCGTGTTTAAACTACTTGTAAATATAAAAAATTCAATATTTTCAGTTTTGGTTTTACAAGCAAAATGACGCCATTTTTAATTTGTCCTTTTAAACATAATAAAATAAATGGTCAGTAGTAAATGTAATGCATTTTATTTTAGTAACATTAAATTGTCTATAAAGTTCAATTTATTTCAATACGATAGCTTTATTCGTTTTCAAGATATTGAAGTAAATGCTAGTGAGAGTGACCCGGAACTTTTGCTCTCGAGTGTATCTCGTTTTTGTATCAAAGTCGAACTTTCCTTCAAAGTAAAGTCAAAGAGCGGTCTCTGAATCTGGCCCTTATGCCCGATTTACACATCGACAAGTACAGTAGCGAGTTAAGTAGTATTTTAAGATTAAGTTGATTTAAATAGATCTCCATCCTATTTTTTGGCAAGTTAAGTTGGCGAGACGCGAGAGAGGGGGCTACTTCGTACTTAACTCGCCAAAAAATAGGATGGAACTGTATTTAAATCAACTTAATCTTAAAATACTACTTAACTCGCTACTGTACTTGTCGATGTGTAAATCGGGCATTAGCGGCGGTCGCTCCGGGTAGTCGTGCGGCACCGACACGTGCACGCCCGCCACGCTGGGCAGCCGCGGCTCGCCATCGACATCGGCTCCAGAGATACCTACACGGAAACATCAAGCCTTGAGATGTTGTACATTCATGCGTGAAGCTTAAGGCCTACGCGGACCGGGACGGCATGGCAAGGGATTTTAATTTTTACTAATGGAAATTCAACCGTACTGTTACAGAAATACGACTTAAATTGCTATGCTTTAAAATGATGCCGTGGCATTGAAGGGGATTTTATCGCACAGCATTTTTCATTTTAAAGCATAGCAATTTATGTAATTCTGCAATGTATGTATTTCTGGAAGAGTACGGTTGAATGACTATTAGTAAAAATTAAAATCCCTTGCCATGCCGTCCCGGTCTGCGTCCCTTCAGAGATGGTCGTCAAGACGAGAGTCGAGATTTGTGTCAGGATAGCGTTAAGTCGAGCGTCAAGATGGATGTCAGGATAGCGTCAAGATGGTGTCAGCATGGCGTCAAAACAGTGTCAGGATAGCGTCGAGTATAAGTCGAGCGTCAAGATGGATGTAAGGATGGGGTCAAGATGTGTTAGGATATCGTCAAAATGCGTTTTAGGATATCGTCAAAAAGCATGTCAGGATGGCGTCAAAATGAGTGCCAGGATGGCATCATATTGAGCGTCAAGATTCAAGACAGGATGGAGTCAAGATGGTGTCAGGATGGCGTCAGAATGATGTCAGGATGGCGTCAAGATGATGTCAGGATAGCGTCAAGATGGCGTCAAGATGGTTTCAAGATAGCATCAGGATGATGTCAGGATGGCGTCAAGATAGCGTCGAGATGGTGTCAGCGTGGCGTCAAAACAGTGTCAGGATAGCGTTAAGTCGAGCGTCAAGATGGATGTAAGGATGGGGTCAAGATGTGTTAGGATATCGTCAAAATGTATGTCAGGGTGGCGTCAAAATGAGTGCCAGGATGGCATCATATTGAGCGTCAAGATTCAAGACAGGATGGCGTCAACATGGTGTCAGGATGGCGTCAGCATGATGTCAGGATGGCGTCAAGATGATGTCAGGATGGCGTCAAGATGGTGTCAGGATGGCGTCAAGGTGGTGTCCGGATGGCGTCAAGATGTTGTTAGTATGGCGTCGCGATGGTGTCAGGATAGCATCAGGATGATGTTAGGATGGCGTCAAGATGGTGTCAGGATAGCGTCAAGATGGTGTCAGCATGGAGTCAAAACAGTGTCAGGATAGCGTCAAGATGCTGTCAGGATGGCGTCGAGATGGTGTCAGGATGACGTCAATATGGTGTCAGGATGGCGTCAAGATGGTGTCAGGATGGCGTCAAGATATCGTCAAGATGGTGTCAGGATTGCGTTAAGATGGTGTCAGGATGGTGTCAAGATGCTGTTAGGATAGCGCCAAGATGGTGTCAGGGTGGCGTCAAGATGGTATCAGGATAGTGTCAAGGTAGGTGTCAAGGTGGGGCTTCAAGTCGATCATCGAAATGGGCGTGCCTATTACAGTAATGGGTGTATCCTATTAAGGTAAAGATAGTTTACCTTCAGTTTTGATCATAAGTCATGTCATTTATTCAGAATATCAGCTCTATAATATCAGATCAGCCTAATGATTATTTAATTCGTCTTTCGAGCAAACAGTAACAACATTTTATTCTTAATTATCTATCTTTGAGAAAAGCTACATCTAGCGACGAAGTCTTAGTACTTCGTCGATGTCCCTTACAGTACACGTTTTCGAAGGTCTAGACTGATTTTATACTAAAAAATTAATTTAACGGACGTAAATATTTTTACGTGTTAAAAAAAATAATGTAAATACACACATCAAAAAAGTCTAAGCAACATGCATGATATTACAAATTTACCATTTATATTAATTAATTTCTAAGTATTTACTCACTCAAAGTGTATAGGTAAGTAAACTTTTTTGTTATTGATGACATACTGGCTGGTTGTAAAAAAAAAATTTCGATTATGTTTTGTTTTTTTTCATAAAATTCAAATGACTGCGAATTTGTTTGAATTTGAGTGCATGTTAATTGCTACGTTTTAGTCTTGATTTTATAATTTTACCAACCATTTAAATACAGTTGGCGACAAAATTGAATTGTTAGATATTCTTTACGTCATGGAGCGACGTCATTTGACGGCAGATGAAATGCAAAGAGCTGTAGGGATGTTGCAAGCGGGAAGTAATCAATCTCAGGTATCTCGACATTTTGGTATTCATAGAAGTGTTATTTGTCGTCTTTGGCAGCGCTACAATAATACAGGGGAACCCGCTGAACAGCATCCAGGCCGTAAAAGGAGTACAACCACTCGGCAAGACCGGTACATACAACTGACTGCAAGACGCCAGCCGATGTTAACCGCTCGAGAGATAAGTTTGAGGCTACAAAATTCAAGTGGTGTTGATGTAAGTCCCCAAACTGTGCGAAATCGACTGCATGAGTACGGCCTACGAGCTCGACGCCCTATCAGGTGCCCACCGATACGTCACGGGAATCGCGCTCGTCGAAATGAATGGTGTAGAGAACGCATAACATGGACCCAGGAACAATGGGATAAAATTATGTTTTCCGATGAGTCGCGATTCGGGTTTAGGCCTGATACAAGAAGGGTGCGAGTGTACCGTCGACCCGGAAATACTGAAAGACTCAGGTGCGTTCAGGAAGTTCATCCATACAGCGGCTCAACAGTTATGGTATGGGCGGGTATTATGAAGAACAGGCGAACTGAGCTCGTTTTTGTAAATGGAAACATGAACGCTGAAAATTACGTTGAGGATATTCTCAGACCTTATGTCCATCCATTTGCACAAACCTTTGGCTCCGATTTTACGTTAATGCATGACAATGCGCGTTCACATACAGCTCGGCGAACCAGTGAATACTTGGCAACGGAGAACATCCAGGTATTGCCCTGGCCTGCACAATCGCCAGACCTCAACCCCATCGAGCACGCATGGGACATGCTCCAGAGACGTGTTTTGAAGGACTTGGACGGAGTGACAACAACCCAACAGCTGAAGGATTTGCTACAATTCCATTGGGAGCGAATACCGCAAGATGACATAAACAGTCTCATTAATTCAATGAATAATCGTTGCCGACAAGTTCTGAATAGCAGAGGAGGCCATACTTTGTATTAAATTGTCCTATTCTTTCACAATAAATTCATTTTCTTAAGAAATTTCAATTTGTAAAAAAAAAGTTTAGTTTCTTATGTACCTAATATTGTTAATTTCTGTTATTAAAAGAACTTATAAAGAAAACAGCTGTTATTTTTACATCATAGAACCCTAAAAATATTATTTTAAAAATAAAATACAACGTTATAATTAAAATAAATGGTAAAATAAATTAATATAAATGGTAAATTTGTAATATCATGCATGTTGCTTAGACTTTTTTGATGTGTGTAGTTCTGAAATGCAATTCAGTCCCTTACATTAAACAAAAGTTTAGTACAATTCTCACAATATGACTTTTACGTTGAAACACAATACATAACTTTACTTTAATTTGTCGCTTACCTTAATATACATTCAGGGGCCCACCTTTAATTAAAGTCTAAAATTACGAAAAAATGTACATTACACAGTATTTTTCGGTATTATCAAATCATCATCATCATCATCATCTCAGCCAATTGACGTCCACTGCTGGACATGCCTCCTCTAAATATTGCCACCTTGTATTATCAAATATTTTACTTAATTACAAGTATGAATTTTACATGAACATTAGATTTTTATTGAACATTTATTTATTGAACATTTATTTATTGATCAAAATTTCTTAAAAAATCAACAAAATGAAAAACAGCCATAAAAACTGTAACATTTAGTTAATTTTCCTAGACATGTTCCATAAGATTTAAGTCTAGACTTCAAGGAGGCCATAATATTTTCGTCGAGTATAAGTCGAGCGTCAAGATGGATGTAAGGATGAGATCAAGATGTGTTAGGATATCGTCAAAATGCGTTTTAGGATATCGTCAAAATGCATGTCAGGATGGCGTCAAAATGAGTGCCAGGATGGCGTCAGAATGGTGTCAGGATAGCGTCAAGATGGTGTCAGGATGGCGTCAAGATGGTGTCAGGATAGCGTCAAGATGGTGTCAAGATAGCGTCAAGATGGTGTCAGGATAGTGTCCAGATGGTGTCAGCATGGCGTCAAAACAGTGTCAGGATAGCGTCAAGATAGCGTCAAGATGGTGTCAGGATAGCGTTAAGATGGTGTATGGATGGTGTCAAGATGCTGTCAGGATAGCGTCAAGATGGTGTCAGGATAGCGTTAAAAATGGTGTCAGGATGATGTCAGGATGGTGTCAGGATAGCGTCAAGATGCTGTCAGGATGGCGTCAAGATGTTGTCAGGGTGGCATCAAGATGGTGTCAGGATAGCGCCAAGATGGTGTCAGGGTGGCGTCAGGATAGCGTCAAGGTAGGTGTCAAAGAGGCGTCAAGTCGATCATCGAAATGGGCGTGCCTATTACAGTAATGGGTGTATCCTATTAAGGTAAAGATAGGTTACCTTTAGATTTGATCATAAGTCATTTCATTTATTTAGAATATCAGCTCTAGAATATCAGATCAGCCTAATGATTATTTAATTCGTCTTTCGAGCAAACAGTAACAACATTTTATTCTTAATTATCTATCTTTGAAAAAAGCTACATCTAGCGACGAAGTCTTAATACTTTTGCAATTTCATGATTTTAAGAGTAGCGTGTAAGGTATAAAAGATGGCGCTTTTATAAGTAATGTTAAACAATACAAATTTTATTCTACTCTTTTACTCCACTAGCTGATACTCATTATATTACACGAAATAGAATCTAAACCAACTTAATTTATGCATTTTTATATACTAGTCTTATTTTTTTAAACTATTACGAAGGGAGAGTCTCTACGAAAACAAAAGAAGGGAAACTTGATGATAAAACACTATAATATAGTGTATGGACACATTAGGCTAGCGATACATAAAATGAATATAATACTGATTTTGTGCTATAATTTTTTTTAACGGATACATAAAACATTCAGACCCAGGTCAATATTTAGGTATGCGTTTCGACTGCTCGGCCACGGCACGCAAACAGAAAAAAAATTAGTCAGGGATTCTGTCGAAATTTGTCGAAAACGAATGGCACAAACTAAAAATTTGTCGAAGTAGAAATAAAGAAGTTATAGGGGTCTAAACGTGGCCGCGCGAACGAAACGCGGAGGATTGCGCGGCCACGGAGATCTCAGCAACTACTTGAGCTAGAGAGCTAATTCTTTTTGTAAATGAATGGCTGAATTTGTCAACAATTGTCGAAAAAAGAATCACAAGCCTTAGATCAATACTTTACTAGATATTCACCTCTGAAGTCATGGCCGCGCAATCCTGCACTTGTGATTTCTTTAATGTTGATTATTTCTTTCAAACTAAGACTTTAGACAGTAAAATTGGTGTTGACAGCAAGGTTTTAATTGGTCGAAACTAATGAAAGCAATAGACTCTACTAAAGTTTAGCCATATAGACGAAATCAGAGGAAAACAAAAAGTTCATGGCCGCGCAATCGAAACGCTACTTTGGACGCTGATATCTCAGTAACTATTATTGCAAGGATATTCGTGTTTACATTTATTTATTCTACATTTTAACCTCATTGTAATGCCATATCGTTTGATCCTCAGAACAGTTCTCAAGCCGTGTAATCTCAAAAATAATGATACCCTGTACAATGTTCGAGCAGAGTAACCATAATTTCGATTTCATTAGGAAATTCCTTTTTGTTAATCATAGTAAATTTTATTTAATACTAATATTTGTAGATCTTAAACTATCAAGGAACTATTGACGACTACATTATACTTTAATTATTTTTAAAGACGAAAGATTTTTAATAAGTATGTGCTTGTACTTTTTTGTTATCGCCTTAGTTATTTTTCGTACATCGATCGCATGATTCTTTACGAACTTACTGTGTGTGTAGTGATATTTAAAAGATGTTCTGTGCCGTGTAGCATTACAAGATTTACTTACATCCTGGTTTTATAACACCACACAAACATTTTTATTTACACCCATTGTTATACCTATTATTTTAAAATAAAAATCGAAATGTAAAATAATTACTTTACAACAATTGGATAACAGTAGGGTATTATTGGGCATTCTGTACCACTTTCGTCCAGTCGCTCCGCGAAACAAGTTTCGCTCTCGCTCAGGACTCGTGGTCCAAAATGCCCAATAATATAAATTTAATATAACCAGCGACGTGTGGCTTCGAAACTTCAATAAATAACTAACGCCTAATATATTCACGTGAGCAATAACAATGACGACATTATAGCTAAGACATCAACAACTGGCACTTTAAAAATTACCAACAACCAGTATTTTTAATTTTAGTGTGTTTGTGTCATTATAGACAGAATTAATAAAAATATATTGTGAGGAGGATAATAGGATGGTAAAATTTGTTCCAGTACTTAAAAGAAGTTGAGTAGATTTAAGATCGATTAGTATTTATAAAGATTAACAATCTTTAAACTTGATCATTATTAATTAAGCTGTAATATGTATATAACATGAAATTTGTCAAACAACCACAATCTTTGCAATTAAATATAATTTGCAATGATTCTTGTAAGACTGAATCACGTCATGGAAAATTATTACCTAATACCATACGATGCATTATTTGCGGACCATCAAACTGTGGCAAAACAAACTTGTTAATTGGTCTACTTCTACATGAAAATGGATTAAACTTTCAAAACATCTACATATATTCAAAAACTTTACTTCAACCAAAATATGTGTTTTTAGAAAAGGTTTTACAGCAAGTACCATGTATATCATTACAAAAATTTCAAGGAAATGAAGAAGTGTTAAAAGTTGAGGATGCGAAACCAAACTCTATAATTATTTTTGATGACGTGGCGTGTGAGAATCAAAATAATATGCGTGATTACTTTGCTATGGGTAGACACAAATACATCGATTGTTTTTACCTAAATCAAACATACAGTAAAATCCCAAAACAATTAGTAAGAGATAATGCTAACCTGATAGTACTTTTTAAACAAGATGACATTAATTTAAGACATGTTTATGATGAACATGTTAATACCGATATGACTTGGTTTGAATTCCGTAAAATGTGTTCCAGGATATGGAGTGAACCCTTCAACTATGTTGTAATTAATAAAGATTGTTCTAAAAATAATGGATGCTATAGAACTAAATTTGATACCTTTGTAATCTTTGATTAAAATTTCGAATATTTAAGGTTGTCATCTTTGTATTATTATTATTCTGTATACGACTTTCAACCGATAACAAGCATGGAAAAATCATTAAAAAGACAAATTGTTGATGCTGCAGAAGCTGTAAAGAGAAAAGTACGGAACATGCGAGATATTGAGATTAGCAATAAACAAGCATTGGAATCAGTTTTCAAGCCTGTAACAGAATCTCTCAACCTGCTTTCCAACGCTAATAATCAAATCGAAGGTCCATTGAATAAACAAACTATGCAGAATGAAAATCCAAAAAGTAAAGATGACAGTGATGAATCTGACAATGACAGTGAAAGTTCTTTTCAATCATTGGTTGATGATGTTAATATTAAAGAGCACGACACTTCATCCTGGTCGTTATCTTCAGAAGCCCTACGAGACATCCCGTTTGGCGTTCGAGTAGATCAAGGGAAATTTATGTTAGGGTCTGCTAATATAACAGTTGGTGATGAATTTATTGTAGTAGCTGGTTGTAAATATCGTAATACACCTGGTTTGAAACAATTGTTATTAAAAAAGAATGTAGATTTAAGCGTAGTTACAGAGAGTGACATGCAAAATTATAAATCGATGTTGCTTGATACAAATGCACATCGTAGAGATTTCGAACCAAATAAACCAATAAAAAGTAATAAGGGAATGAAATATTTACAAGTTATTAAACCGCTTTTCTCAGTACAAAGTACAATTCCTGGTAAGCAATCTAAAGGTAAAGGAATGTCAATGAAAAAAATGTGGAGACAAAATGTGGATTACATTTATTGGGATGATCCAAATGAATTAGTTGATAGATTAAAGTTGTTAATAGCATCTCGAGATGCTGGCAATACAGGCTTAGATAATGAAATTATGTCTATTATTGAGGAATTACGTGAAAATAAAATTATTATTAAATAAAAGTTGTATGTATATAATGTTCATTTTATTTCTAACCTTACAGTACAACACACTCTAAACATGAATGTAGACAAATTCGGTCATTATATTCATAAACGAATGCGTTTATCTGAGTTATTCGAGATTAATAATAACGCTTTGTATAAATCTGAAAACGGTGACTTTGATTTGAAAGCATCACGACTAAGAGGTATTAGACTGCCTGAAGAAGCTGATGACGTGGTAAATAAGGAATACGTAGATAAAATTAAAACAGAAATTATACAAGAAATTAATAAGTCGCTACACGTTCAAAGTATTTTAAATACAAAGTTTACAAATACTTTGCTTCATTTAGAAGACAAATTTTATACAAAAACCACTGTAGACAAGTTAATTAATCATAATGATAAAGCAACAAATTGTTAATGAAATACACAAAGCAGCACGAAAAAACTTTCTGCGACGACCTGTAATATTGAAAGGAATCGATGATTTATGGCAAGCTGATCTGATAGATATACAGACGTTGAGAAAAAGTAATAAAGGATATAATTATATTTTATTAGTGATTGATTGCTTTTCTAAATACGCTTGGGCTGAACCATTGAAATCTAAAAACATGATAGATGTTACACATGCTTTCGATGAAATATTACGTAGTAGCCATCGCAGACCAATCAACTTACAAACTGATTCTGGAAAAGAGTTTTATAATACAACTTTTAAAAATCTTATGAAGAGGTTTAACATTAACCACTATTCTACTTTTTCTACCAAGAAAGCTTCAATAGTCGAGAGATTAATAAAGACTATCAAAAATAAACTATACAAATGTTTTAGTTTAAATGGAAGCTATAATTGGTTAGGATCGATATTGACAAATATATTGAAGACATATAACAATACATATCATCGTACTATTCAATGCAAACCTTCCGATGTGAAAAAATCAAATGAGTTATTAATAAAAAATAATATTAATAAATCACAAAATCATTTATGTATTCGGTCTAAACCTAAATTTAAAGTCGGTGACAATGTACGAATTAGTAAATACAAACATATATTTGAAAAAGGATATACTCCTAATTGGTCTACTGAGCTGTTTATCATAAAAAAGATCAATAAAACGAAACCAACAACATATTACATAGAAGATCAGCGAAAACAACCAATATTAGGCACGTTTTACGAACAAGAACTCCAAAAATCTCATCATCCTGGTGTGTACTTGATTGAAAAGGTTTTAAAAAGAAAAGGAAATAAATTATTCGTAAAATGGTTGGGATTAAGCAATGATGATAACAGTTGGATTAATAAAACCGCAATAACAGATTGAAATAACAATTATATAACCATATTCCTTACATATATTATATTTACTTTACTTTGAGCAATGCAAGGAGGTGGACTGCTTAACACTATTATTGATAATCTACCGTTTGAACTTCACCTGCCTGGTTATAACTATTGCGGACCAGGCACAAAACTAAAAAAAAGATTACTCAGAGGTGATCGAGGTGTTAATAAGCTAGACGAAGCTTGTATGCAACACGATATTGCATATGATAACCATAAAGACTTACCCAATCGACACAAAGCTGATTTACAACTACTAGATATGGCTAAAAAAAGACTTAAATCGAAAGATGCAAGAAAAGGAGAAAAACTTAGTTCCTGGTTAGTGAGCAAAGTTATGAAAGCTAAATTAAAATCTGGTGCTGGCGTTAAGGCGTTTAATAGTTTTATATCAAAAATTAAATCTGTGGTTAAGAAAATGAAACCCAAAAACAGTAAAACATTAATAAACACCGCATACTCAGTTGCAAAGAAACTTTTTCCATGCACTCCAAATATGCGAATACCACGAGTTATACCGTTACCAAAAACTGGAGGAATTCTACCTTTAATTCCAATTTTTGCTGGTTTATCAGCTTTAGGCTCTTTAGCTGGTGGCGTAGCCGGTATAGCAAAAACGGTGAATGAATATAAAGCAGCTCAAAAGAATTTACAAGAAACAGAACGACATAACAGATCTATGGAGACATTAGCCATAGGCAAGGGTTTATACATAAAACAACATAAAAATGGCAAAGGATTATATATAAAATCTCCAAAAAACTGAAGTGGAAGCTACCTAATCGACCTTTAACTAATTTGGATATTGAAAATCATGCACGAGACATTCCTCACTTTCGAGGAGTGTACATGAAGGATCAGTTACCAAGTTCACCAAAACGGATTGAGTGTGGTATAGTGAACTTGGATAATGCAAAAAACGAAGGAACACATTGGGTAGCTTATGTTAAAGTTAATAATTACTGTGAATATTTTGACAGCTTTGGTGATTTAAAACCCCCCAGGGAATTGATGAAGTATTTTAAAAATTATAATGTTTTTTATAATTATACAAGATATCAAAATTTTAATTCTGTAAATTGTGGACATTTATGTTTAGAATATTTGTGGAAATATTGGAATAAAAACATATAAATTTTATGCGTTTGTTTAATTTAAACCATTTGCAAGATGTCACTCACTTTGTCGATAACTGGGAACTCTTCAGATTTATCTGTGTACTATACTAACACACTACAATTATCTGAACAATATGAATGCGCCTTATTGCATTTCTCAACATTTAACTCTATTCCAAACATTGACAAAAGAAATAATAAGTTATATTATGACACCAATGAAGTTATTGAAGTACCGGAAGGCACCTATGAATTACAAGACATCGGTGATTATTTAAAATCAGAAATAAAGGACGCTGTGTTCAAATTAGAGTGTAATAATAACACTCTAAAAACTAGTATATACTGCACAAAAAATATAAATTTTAATAAAGAAAACACTTTCTGCAGTTTGTTAGGGTTTAAGAAACAGATCTTGGAAGGAAATAAATGGCATGTGTCTGAGTTTCCAGTCAACATTTTACCTACGACCGTGATCAGGATAGAATGTGATATTGTAAGCGGCTCGTACATAAACGGAGAATCCAGTCACATTATACACGAATTTGCACTGAACGTACCACCTGGATACAGAATAATAGAAATTCCTAAGAACGTAATATACTTTCCGATTAACCAAAAAAATATAAACAGCATACGAATTAGGTTATTAGATATAAATAACCGTTTAATAAATTTACGAGGTGAAGAAGTTCAACTGTATTTACACCTAAGAAGAAAAAATGATTGATTACAATAAATATGTGCTTCAAGAAAATAAACATATCAGTTCAGTTCAAGCTATCACCCAAACAAGAGCTATCTCGAAGAAAAAGAAAATAAAATTAACTAAAGAAAATAAGATATTTCTTAAAGCAATCGGTTTACTAAAATGAATATATTAGATGTTTTATCCACACCAACTTACGATAATACTGTTGAGGGAATAGAATTCCATTCTTACAAGCCATATGTAACAAGTTTCAATAGAAATGATGAAATTCGTATACCTATCAACCAACAAGATTTGTACATATTACCATCAGCAAGCACCTTGTATTTGGAAGGAACTGTTATCGTTAGTAAAAAAGATTTGAAAGACGTTGCTAGTAGCATCAATTTTACGAATAATGCGCTACTCTATCTGTTTCAAGACATAAGGTACGAGCTTAATGGAGTAGAAATAGATAAAATTAAAAATGCTGGCATAACAACTACAATGAAGTCGTTAATTTCAATGAATGAGAGTGAATCAAAGATGTCTTATGCCTGGGGCTGGAATATAGATGGTATAAAAAATGTGAATGGTGGTAGATTTTCAGCATCTATACCTCTTTGTAATATCCTCGGGTTCGCAGAAGATTTTAAGAAAGTTGTAATAAACAGTAGACACGAACTGATATTGTTAAGAAGCAACACTAACCTAAATGCTGTAAAACTTAATACAGGTGAAATTATAGAAGATGTTCTTATAAATAAAATCATATGGCGCGTGCCTCATGTTAAGGTATCAGATAGAGAAAAAATAAGTTTGTTAAAAATGTTAGAAAAAGATCGACCGCTCCAGATGATATTCAGAAATTGGGACTTGTACGAATATCCCGCATTACCTAAAACCACAAAACATACTTGGTCTATTAAAACTTCGTCACAAATAGAGAAACCACGCTTTGTTATTATTGGACTACAGACTCAAAGAAAAAATAATTCAGGTGCTGACATGTCTCAGTTCGATCATTGTCATATTCGTGATGTTAGAGTGTACCTAAATTCAACATATTTCCCTTATGAAAATCTAAATGTTAACTTTGCTAATAACAGAGTTGCTTTATTATACGAGCAATACACTAGATTTCAACAGTCATATTACGGACGTCGCGCGGAACCCTTATTAAGTGAAAAACAGTTTAAAGACTTAGCACCGTTATTTGTTGTCGACTGTTCTAGACAAGCTGATAATCTAAAAGGAGGCTCTGTCGTAGATGTACGAGTGGAAATTGAAACTGATTCAGATATACCAGATCAAACATCTGCTTACTGTCTCATACTAAACGACTGCATAATTGAGTATAAGCCGTTGAGTAACACCGTTAAGAAAATATCATGAGCCCAGATACTATCATATTAGATGTCCAAGGATTTAAAGACCTTAACAACGATTTTATAGTAAAGGAGTTAGCTTTAGCCACTTCTGAATACACACAAACTTTTTTAATCAAGCCACCTTACTTGTTTAAATATTTAACAAATGACGAAAAAAAGCAAGTTAAATGGTTGGAAAGAAACAGAGGAATTTATTGGAACGAAGGTTTCATAGACTATAGAGAATTTCATCGTGTAATTGTCCAATACCTGGAAAGTAAGGATATTATTGTAAAAGGTCTGGAGAAAATTAATTGGGTTAAGGACTTGTGTGTGAATTGTAATGTCTTAGAACTTGACGAAAAACAATGTCCTAATTTATCTGTGCTACACAAAACATTCAGTGGTGTAAAAAATAATTTTAATTGTAATTATCATTTAAAGCACTGTGCACTAAAAAATGTAATATGTATAAAAAAATATTTAGAAAATAGTAAAAGTTCAAATTGTAATCTATTATTCTAAGGAAATAAAAATACTTTTTACAAATATATAATGCTTTTATTTTATTACAAATATACGTACATTAATATCTAATACACATTAGAGACATAAAATGAATACAATTTATTACATTAAACATAACCTAATCAACTAACTACAATATTAAAAAAAATCAGTAAAAATCATTATCTATTAAAGATTTTGAGATTTTTTTCACCAATGATTCAGTTTCGTCCAGAACAGAATCATTAGCGTCTTTAACAATATATTGCGCGCTTAGTATAACGTTCTCGCAATCACTATCACTATCATAGGTTTCAGGAGTGTTATTACATAGGTCTAGCACTGAAACTTTTATCAATTTAATGCCAGGTCGTTGTGGTCGACTCATTACGTAAGATTTTGAAGATTTCAGTTTCTTCGATCTCTCCTTACGTCGTTGTTTCAACGTCTTATCTTTCGTTACTTGTTTGCAGCATACGGTTTCCTTGCGAAGCATCTCGTTATAGTCTTCATTAGGATCCTGAGCATACTGACTGAACATAATCGTTGAGTCGGAAATCTGAAACAAATTATAATTAAATCATTAACACGTTGTTAAAATAAGTTACTGTTTTATTGAACCCAAAGGTAACCAAAGTTTATTTTATTTTATTAATTAAAAACTTACCATTGACATGATTCTGTAGCACAAGTACACGAGTTAAATAATATTTCGTAATTGAAAAAAATAAAGTATTTTATACAAATTAATTCAATCTATATATTAAAATGCTAATAATGCATATTGTGTCTGCAAGAAGAAATATTTGCACAGTATGTTTGTCAGTTGAAAAAGTCTACTACATGACTACATATAAAAAAATATATATTAAGAATATTGTTATATTCTTAATACAGTTTTTTTTTTAATATTAAAAAAAAAACATTTATATCTAAGCGATGACTGGAGCAATCGCTAGTATATCATTATTGTCTGTATTGCATTTTATAATGTAGGTTGGTTGTATGTAATGTAGGTATATTGGTCTCGTGTTACATCCTGTTCTATATACTTCTATGTTTTTATATTCAACTATAATCCAACTTTATAATAGAAAAAGAACATAATTTGTACAAGGTTTTATTCGTGACTTTGTTCGCTTGAATTAATAATTGGTTAAGTATATAGTTAATTCGATTTCAAATACCAAAATAGTGGAAATGAGCGACAGAAAAATATTTACATAGTTATATAATATTATGCATGTACTTATATAAACTGATGGTCTTATGTATATATCATCATGAATTGATAACAATATAACATTTCATTTTTATATATTTTTCGCTAATATTCATCTAATAAAAACATTTTATTGTTTTTATTTTTTAAAGACAACAACTCTTGCACTAGGTATTACTCGTATGTCGCGGGGACTTTTTACATATATATTTAAACTATTGGGTACAAATCACAGCCAGACTCAGGACAACAATTTGTGGATCATACAAATAATTGTCCTGCATGGGATTCGAACCCACAGCTTCGAGCACGTTAGTCGCTTACGCTACCACCGAGCCATCAAGGAGGGCATTACGAAACGTTGTTCGTAAAACGCTTGCTAAGCGTATGTATTGTCATACGGTTGAAAGTAGGTCATAGCAAACGCATATTTATATAATAATCATAAAAAACTATTTATGGTTGCGACTCTGTTCGCATGGATTATAATGGTTATATTTATAAATTAAATAAAACAAGTAAATGTAGTCAACATTTTATTTTTACATAAACAAAAGCAGTACTTAACCCTACTAAGTAGGTAGATATTTAGATGGAACTTAAATATATTTTTAATATTTTCATTTATTAATATATTTACATATACAATCGATACTTAAATCTAATACCTTAATACTAAAATAAAGTAGTAATTTACTTATACACTTTCACAGCAAAGAAAGCTTAGTCTAAACCTCATCTTTAGTTTTAAGCATATATGAATGACCCCAAGCTTGTGTTGATATTTTATCCAAAGATATCGCTCGTTTATCATCGTTGTTAGATAATACAATTTTGTTGATAGACTGCGTAAATATTTCGTGTTTTATTGATTTAAACATTGGATTTTTTCTATGGATAACTCCACCATTAAATAAAATATTTTCATAATCTGTAATACTTAAATCTCTTACTACACATGACTTTATTCCCTTTGCTTTTTTAGTGATTTTTTTTTGAGTTTTTAAAGAGTACAATTTAGATCTTAAACCAACAAAATCGGAGATATATTCTCCTCCCATTTCATCTTTGAATAAACCAGGAACTTTTTTATTGATAAGCGGTATCTTAAAATAGTTCATAGCTTCATAGTTGCTGGTGTCAAAATATTGTAAAAACTGATACTTTAAATCATAGTAAAAGTCATTAGTATATATTTCGTACACAAAAGAGTCCGTGTCTGTATAACACAACTGTACTCGCTCTTTGTAATAAGGCTTTACAATATTGTAATGAAAATTATACATGTGTGACTTAGAAAGTTCTAATACAGTGAATCCTATATAAATCGGTTTATCTAAAATAATTTGGTCTGGCCTCATTTGTATTGCAACTAAGTTTTCAGATAGAATTGAAGCACTATGGAAATAAGGATTGGATACAAGCCTTTCAGCGGATATGGACTTTTTGGTACGATTATTTTGATCGCTCCATTGATTAACTAAATGTACGCTTACTCTTTTTTCAGTATTTTCTAATGTTTTACCAAAAACACTGTTATTCAGTAACTTAAAAAAATCTTGTTCGAAGGCACTTTGTGCCTTCTGTCGTAATTGTGTGTTCAATTCTATATATTGCTTTAAGTAAGGACTCTGTCTAAAAGTTATAGCTCTATGTATTTTACGTAGTATTAAACCATGTTCTATACATTTTTTTAAATGTACATAATGTATGACATAGTTATACTTATTATATAAATTAGCAATTAGTTTATTAGATTTACCGCCTGGGGGAATGCATTTCTCTGGACAAAAAGGCAAATCGTTATGGTAATCGTGTAAATGTTCAGGATATAAAAGATCAACTTCTAATATAAATCCCCACTCAGCATTATCTGTAATATTTTCTACGTGTAAATTATACAATTCGCGTTCACTAAGAAACCTAAAACCTGAATATGGTAGATACTGGCACATGCTATAACCGTAAAGATTATTACAGTCAAGGTATACTATGAAACTAGAAGATTTAGATGTATTATAGTCAGACATGTATTTATGGTTAGCCTTAGCATACCGACGGGAACACATGCATAAGCCTCCCCTAATACCATCTTGAATCATTCTAACGATTGCTAAGTCCGACAGAAGTTCTAATTCAACACCTGTTTTAAGTAACATTGCGTCAAAGGACAAACTAGGTGCTGTTATGTAAAATGCAGGATCGAGGTTGTAATGTTGTTTACATGTTTTCCTAAAATTTTGGAAAATATCTGTCAACAAAAGTACATCTGTTTTTAAATACAAATCCGTATATTCTCCTAAGTTATGTATATTAAATTTATCCCAAACAGTTTTAGCATGATTGTAGTCTTCGTCGCTAATATTTTCGTTAGTTAATGAATTATAAAAATGACACTTTGATGGTAAAGATTTATCCTTATAACATTGCCAATTTGTCATATAATCGTAAGGATATACACCTTTTCGTGTTAATAAATTTAATTGTGTTTTATCAGGAAAATGAAATTTAAGGTTAATAAAATCTTTAACTTGCATTGTTTTAGCAAGTTTGTCAAGGCTTGTTCCTAAAAAGTTAAACGAATCTAAAAATCTTAATTGTATATACTCGTTATTATCAATAGGGATAAACTTTGAAAAGGATATGTATTTTTCCTTGGTCTTTGGTATTATTTTTATCTGACCAGGAATTTCACCTAATTTTTTAATAAATAAATGAGAATCATATCCTGACAAGTTATGGAAAAATATCGGAATGAATTTGGGTAACTTGTGTTGTAAATTACAGTGTCTATGTGCTGCACCCCGATATCGCCCAGTAATGTGACAGTGATCTCTTACTTTATCTCCCCACAATAAATGTTCACAAATGTGGCACTTAATAGCACTAGTGAAACTAACAGCATCGTTTTCTGTGAATATCATAGTTTCATTTTTAGTCAAATATTTATGATATATTTTCTTAACATCTTCAGTAAGAAAATGTACAAATTTTGTTACACAATCCTTGCCTCGATAACTTCTGTAACCTTTAAAATGTTCAGTGAATGATGATACTATATTATATGCAAACGCAGCAGGCACGTGTACTTGTGAGTATGACGTATTACCGGTGTTCAATTCGTCGCCGGAAATCGGTTTGAGTAAAGTTTCGAAATCAGCATATATGACGAATGGAATATTTTGTTTTCTATTATAATTTTTAAATTTTAAAAATGAACCTTTTTCAGGTAAAACTGTAACAACTCCTCCACATAAATGTGATTCAAATTTACTTGAATTCGGAAAAAATAATAAGCATGTTTCACAGAAGTACAATTTACCATGATGTTTAGTTATTTGATTTCTAACCAAACGTGGCAAATCTTTAATTAGACAGTAATGGGAATGTGTATTATTTTCTAAAAACAAAAGGTGTATACTCTTTGATTTTTTACTATTATTAGATTTATACAAAGGTCCAATAATTGTTCTATCATTTTTCAATCCATAAACGAAAATATTCAGAGAGGGGTTATTTTTTTCAAAAACATTGATGTCCGAAAATGTAATTGGAAATAATAAATTATTAATATTTAAAACATCTCGAAAATGAGGATACGACGATACTCTGTCAGGATGTTGTATTGTGGGATACAAGGCAGCTACAATACACCACAAGAAGCAATAACTATCATTATTTCTAATATTTAACACAGCTTTTTTATTTATTATAAATTTTGGTAAAGCTATAAATTTGGATCCGCCGAGAGGCTGATATTTATTTATATTGATTTCTAAATGAGAATTTTTTAAAAATGTCCATCCACTATCTCTTTCCTGAAACTCTTCAATTTTCTTTAATAAATTTAAAAGTATAGTTTTGTAAATTGATTCGAAATCATAATTTAAATGAATAACATAATTTTTTGTGGTGAACGATTTAATTTCTTGGTGTTCGTTTTTATACATAAGAAAAACAGAGAAAAGTTCAAAATTAATTTTAATTGATGTATGTCTTTGTAACGATTGATCGATTAGGTTCTTAATTTGTTTTTGGTTATTATGGAGAAACATCTCAGGCAATATATTTAACTGTTTTTCGGTGGCAAGAATTCTGTAAGTTATAATACGAGATTTAAAGGAAGAATTAATGATTTCAACGTTATCATACAATGGGGTCGTGCTATTGTTTTTATGATTATTACTTCGTAAGTGACCAGACCATCGTCGATTATCTACAAATATTTTACAAACTGTGCAATGAGGCATTATTAGAGAGTAGTTAAAGTTAAGTACCTACTTCAATATTTTTAACAATATTTTTTATACAATATTAAGTTTAGTTTATAAAATATGATGTTAATAATGTATAATTTATAAGATATATGATGATGATATGAAATGACTCTTATCGTAAATACCTACTTTAAAAAATAATTATCTTACTTAAACTATTATTTTGTAAGTATCTTGAATTTCAGCTTAATATTGATACAGGATTGAGCGATTCAGTTCTATTTTGACCATTTAGCTAGCTAATTAGTTTTCACTCTGAAAAAAAAAAAAAATATATATATATAATAGGTACCTAGGTGACATAATTGAACACCTTTGAACTTTTAGCCTGTGGACAGTATTATGAAATAGTTATATTTAAGTCATAGTCATAATGTATTTCAAAACAAAAAAACTATTTAAGAGGTATAATTACTTAAGAAAAGTTAAAAACGAAAGAAACATACAATATATATTTCTTTTACCTTGTTTCATTGTGTACCTAAGAAGTACAATGATTTCAGCTGGAACACTTCAGTCTCTAACTATCTATGTATCTTTAATTTTAGTTTATGTTGATACAGGAATCAACTGTTCTCTTTCGATCATTTATATAGCAAATTAGTTTTTCATCCTGAAAAAAAAAAAACTGCATTTAATATAAATAGGTATATATTATTATAACAAGAGGTAGATATTATTACTTATTTAAAGTTCAAAAAGAGCAAAACATAGGTACAATAAATCTGTAACATAAAATAAATATTTTCCTGTTAGATTACCTGCCAATGTGCAAGTGGGTACAATGATTTCAGCTCGTACACTTCTATGTCTAATTCAAAATGTGTATTTAGTTGATTTTGATTCATCGATATCACTTCTCGATTATTTTTTCTAATTTAATATTCTGTAAAAAAAGAAATATATAAAAAGAAAGAAGTATATAATATATGTAAGTATACATACTTCTATCAAACAGCTTCCTTATGTATTTAACTTAATAAACATAATAGTTATTACCTTTTTAAGTCGTGGAGTATTTTGTATTCACATATTAAGTACTTAAATTTCTGCTGTATTTAAATACACGTCTGCTGAATGCAAGTAATTCGTTAAAATTAATTAATATAAGTAATCTTAGAATTTTGTATTATAAAAATATTTATTCGATTTATTAGATAGCTAGGTAGGTATTTAATTCAGCAATTTAATATTAACACAAATAATTATTACCAGTTATTGGAAACGCTTGAAATTTGCTAATATGTAACTAAATACGTGCGCTCAACCTACTTTTTATTAGGGTACAGTAGATCTAAATCGGTATAAATAATTATTATGGATTTACGATAATAATTCTATTAACAAAAATATCAATGATTATAAATTTACAAATAGCATTATTATTATTGTTTAGCTCCCTTTATTATAGTTAATTTCGTACCATATATAGATATTGTATATGTCAACGTAAGATTGTAAGAACAGCCAGTTTATTAATTAACTAATCAGTTTATACACTGTCGATTATTTGTAAACGCGTACTGAGATGACTTAATCCATTCCATTTATTTCAGTCAGAAACTGACAGTCTTCAACTGTTAGTTACACTAATCTGTGAAACTATAAACTTATAATATAATATGAAATAAAAGCAATAAATTGTACATCTCAGTGCGAGTTTACAATTTATCGACTAACGGTTCTTACAATCTTACGGTAAAATACAAATTACTTGTGTTTATCACATAAAAATAAGTCATAATATTATAAAAATTAACAATTCCAATTAAAATTTAAATAGGTACTTACCGCATAGCATTTATTTTGATTTAAAATAAATACATAATTATACGGAACCATAGAACTTGATATGACGTAGTCAGGCTACTTGCACTATATTTTTATTTTATAGTCAGCAATTTTGTTCGATTTTATTCAAAATTCCTTAGACATCATTTTTGACCAAGTATAATCCGTACAAGAAAAAAAGTCAATTGATACACCAATAACATGTCTGTTTAATATTTTTTTAAATTAACATTGTTTTACATGTTTCTTGATTTATAAGCTAAACATTATTTCACTACCGTACATTAAACGAAACTAAGTCTGCAAGTGTGGAAGTAATCATCAAGAAGTATACAAAGAACCGCTGCGCTTCAAACTGCCTGACGACACCTGCCTGCTGTACCTATCATCATCAGCACCATAACATTTATAATGTAAGTACATAAGTATACTATCTAATCTATGTACCGTATTCAATTGATTTTCTTCTTAATTACTAGCTAAATGTTTCATTATGTATCTTTAGTAGGTAATTACATAAGAAGAAAGAAAGCGTTAAGTTCAACTTTGATTTTATGATTTTAACTTTACTCAACTTGTAATCTTGGCTTGAGCATGATGTTATTGTCTGTCTATACATTTACTCAAGTAAAATTACATTTAAGTACCTAACGTTTTAGAATAACTTTGGGTAGGGTGTAAAAATAATGATAGAGTACCCTACTAATAATTATGTTGTGCTATTTCAGGTCCGGATCAGAGAGCGAGTACAGCTATCAGGAGGTCGCAGACGAAGGCAGAGCTAAATCGAAACATTTTGCAGACAGCAATGGAAAAAGGAAACGTAAAACTCCATCGACTAATTCGATTCGTAAAAGGTACGTAATTAAACTTTTATTAAATATGTACAATCAACGTCAAATCTAATTATTAATACCATTTTATTCTGACCTCTTATTGTATGGAAAGACTATACAATGTGTGATCAGGTTATATTGGATGTTAATATATTTTATTTAACGTTCTGTACACAATCGTTTGCAATAATATAAATTATTATATTTATAAATTAGTAATGCAATATATTCTAATTCTTTGATAAAAAGGTTTTAAGTAAGTTGTGAGTGTGAAACAACTATGTGTATAACGTACTGTACTACACTAGATAAACACAGCTGGTGAATTAAAGTTGCTGGGTTCGATCCCCAACAGTGTATTTACTTAGTATTTTTCCTTTCTAGAGATAGTCTGAATTTAGATCGGTAAATAAAAGTATTCACGAAAATATAGACTCTAATATTATTTTTATAAAAGTAGGTTGCTGTGTATGTTAATATTAATTTTCAGGACTCTATCATACTAACAAACAACCACTCGGTTATACTAACAACAAACAGAATTTTATTTACCTAACTGTTTACTAAAAACTACTTATTGTTTCAGTAAGAAAACCGAACCCGTTGACATTTTCGGTATAAGGAAATGCAAAACTCCTTCAGAATTTAAAGAAGATTCTAAGTTAGCATCATATTTAATAAACAAGGTCGCCAACGGTAACGAGCGGCGATACGCTACTACTGAAGGAGAGTACTACATTGACTTCAAAATTTACAAGACGAACGATGTCCATGGGACAGACTCGCTAGAACTGTGGAAAAAAGCCCTTCTCCGCTTGAAAGCTCAAGTGAATAGTGATTCTCCTCAGTGGCGCAAGCTGCAAGAATTTATACGCTCGATCGACACATTATTTACTGAGGAACCGAAAATGTTTAGTGATAAATAAATTATTTATTTAAGATGTACCCAATCGTTGTTTTACTAATTATAAACACAATGAGTGTACCGTGCTTGTTATAAACCTAATATCAAGTACGGTACACTGAATAAATACAGTATAGATAACAAATAGGTCTGGTAAAGGTTACAAGTGTGGTATAGCTAACAGGTAAGTACTTATGGTTAATTTTTTTATATTAGGCAATCTGGACTAATTTAGAACTTGTTTCACCGAGAGACACGTCAACCCACACAACTAGTCACAGGTGAGTTCTAACATCTATAGTTGTTTTTTTTGTTTTGCTACATTTGTCGGTTCGCAAACAATGTTGGTATCGTTATTAACGTTAGATAATAATATCCATGCTATGACGAACACAAGAAATAGGGAAAACATCGCAGGCGTGCGTAGTGTGACTGTTTTACAATCAATGAGCGTTTACCGTTTTGTGAACTAACTAAAATGTTACCGTTAATCGATCGGATATTATTGGGCGTTCTGGACCACGAGTCCTGAGCGAGAGCGAAACTTGTTTCGCGGAGCGACTGGACGAAAGTGGTACAGAATGCCCAATAATACCCTACTGATAACCCCTATATTTTAATTTAATGAATGATTTTATTTTATTTTTATTTTTAATTTCCACTAAATATGGACATGCATGTATCTAAACATTGTGAGTCTGAAATAAAAGATTTTATTTATTTATTATTATTATAAAAGCTTCAAGGTCTAATTTAAAGCAATTTTGCCAACGATTGCGCTAGAGTTAGCCACGAAACCGGGAGGATCAAGCGAAAATTAGCCTTTTGCGCTCTCACTCTAATGCCCGATTTACACATCGACAAGTACAGTAGCGAGTTAACTTGCATCATTGGCGAGTTAAGTCACTTTTTGCGTGTGGACGGCAAAAGCGAGTTAAGTAGTAAGTTGCCGATCAAGTTGTTTTGAATACAGCTCGATCCTATTTTTCGGCGAGTTAAGAACGAAGTAGCCCCCTCTCTCGCGTCTCCCTCACCCCGCCGGCTCGGCGCTCGCGGCGCCCGCCGTGTAGACGGGCGAGTTTAGTACAGTTCACAAGTTCTAATGTCGTATTTATTTTTATTTTTGTCTGTTTTTCTATGTATAATGTGTATCTATTTATAAAAGTATTTAAGTATATTTATGCGTTGTCTAGTACACATAGTATAAGCTCTGGGTAGTTTGGGACTAGATGGCGTTGTGTGAAAGTGTGAGGAATATTTATTTTTTTATTATTCTAAGTATACTTTTTATTAAAATTTCATTTTTAATGTGTTGCATGTTCAGTGTTAATACTATTTCTCGTATAATAGCGCGTAAATGGGTATTCAATTGTTCAATGTCCATTTTATCGATTAAAATAACCGTAAACAATCTCAGGCGACGCACGCACGACGCGACTAGTCTTCGTCTCTGATCGGCAACTTATGAGCTGTACTCGCCTACGTGTGAACTGTACTTACTACTTATTACTTACTACTTTACTGTCTATTTTTTTAACTCGCCACTGTACTTGTCGATGTGTAAATCGGGCATAAGATTATGATTTCTCACTCGCACATTTGTTGGCGAGCGAGCCACCGCACCGGGCGAGACGGCCGAATAGTAGTGGCTTTGATCCAGTGTTGCCAGCCGTACGATTTAAATCGTACTCATGCGACTTTTTGGTAAGTTAAACTCAAAATCGTACGCTACGTTCTTACCAAAATCATCATTTTCGTAACCAATTATGAATAATATTACAATCAAAAATACATTTTTCAGTTTAAAACATCAGCTTTTCTATCAGTTTGCCTTTGAAACAACGACATGATGTATCGCGAATTTTAATGTACAGTGTCTCTGTTGGTACCCTGTTAATAAACATTATTCGGGTATTGATTTTAACACATCTAACGAAATAATATCAAAACTAAATTTAAATAGGATATAATACATATTATTATTAAAGAATCAACACTTTGCCTTCTGTTAACGATAGTTGCTAAAACTTACTGAAATAAAATAAAAATTTAAGAAAATAATACACCCATTATTAAGATTTCAACATGTCTGTATCTACGAGCTTAATACAATCTTTTGTACTCCGTGGAAAAATAAAGTTTGCAACACTGTTTAGTTGCAGAGGAACGTTATTCTCGTTTAAAACTCAGCTGTGTGTCGATTTGAATCGGGAGATAAATACAGTGTATAGGTATGTATTCGTATTTAGTTGTTTATTTATTTATTTATCAATAGACATGTCAACATAATATTTATACATAGGTATAGACATTCAATTCAATAAAAAACACATTATTACATAGTCTTCATATTATATAAACCTAAAAGAGGCATGTACAACATTAACAAGAGTAGAGATACCAATAAAGAGAGGTGAGCAATATTTTTTTTTATTCTAAATAAACCAAACAAAATAAAAGGCAGAGCAAAATTAAAACAAATTAACTAAAAAAGAAAAGTTAATTTTTTTTTTATTTTTTGTCCAAAACTGGAAAAATAGTCATGGAATATATCGACTTTACCATTCAACCTATTATATTCATTACATGCACGCACTAAAGGAGTAATTTTATTGTTCTTTAAAATAAAAATGATAGTCTCCCATTAGAGGAATATCCTAATGAAATCGAAATTATGGTTACTCTGCTCGAACATTGTACAGGGTATCATTATTTTTGAGATTACACGGCTTGAGAACTGTTCTGAGGATCAAACGATATGGCATTACAATGAGGTTAAAATGTAGAATAAATAAATGTAAACACGAATATCCTTGCAATAATAGTTACTGAGATATCAGCGTCCAAAGTAGCGTTTCGATTGCGCGGCCATGAACTTTTTGTTTTCCTCTGATTTCGTCTATATGGCTAAACTTTAGTAGAGTCTATTGCTTTCATTAGTTTCGACCAATTAAAACCTTGCTGTCAACACCAATTTTACTGTCTAAAGTCTTAGTTTGAAAGAAATAATCAACATTAAAGAAATCACAAGTGCAGGATTGCGCGGCCATGACTTCAGAGGTGAATATCTAGTAAAGTATTGATCTAGGGCTTGTGATTCTTTTTTCGACAATTGTTGACAAATTCAGCCATTCATTTACAAAAAGAATTAGCTCTCTAGCTCAAGTAGTTGCTGAGATCTCCGTGGCCGCGCAATCCTCCGCGTTTCGTTCGCGCGGCCACGTTTAGACCCCTATAACTTCTTTATTTCTACTTCGACAAATTTTTAGTTTGTGCCATTCGTTTTCGACTAATTTCGACAGAATCCCTGACTAATTTTTTTTCTGTTTGCGTGCCGTGGCCGAGCAGTCGAAACGCATACAATATTTAGTGGATTGACTTCAGTGGATGACAAAGAATTGCCCTGCGTGGGAATCGAACCCGCGACCTCGTACACGATAGCCGCTTCCGCTACGCAGGCTATGCTCGCTCACAGGATTTTTTCATTGCTATTGTGGTAGGCAAGAAAAACAACTCAAAAAATATTTTGTAAAATTTATTTAAAAATTATCAGTCTTACAAAGTAAATGCGAACTAAAAATACATTAAAATAAAGTAAATACTAATAGTACATTAATTATTGGAATGTTTTATTTCCTTTGCTTCTTCTTCTGCGATTTGCTGTCAACATTATCTTCGATTTCTTCATCCAGCTTCCTCCTCACAGGTCCCGTGCGGGTTATAGTAATCGCTCGTTCATTCTCCAGGGCCTTACTCGCAGTAACAGTAAGTATTCCATCTGAAGACAATCTGGACTCTACAGCATCAGGGTTGCAGGACTCAGGGAGATCATAACGTCGCTTAAACTGACGAGAAACATAACCATGTTCGTCCTTCCTTTCTTCATGATTCCCTTCAATAACGACGTAGTTGTCGCACACCTTTACTGATATTTCTTCAGGCTCATAATGTTGCACGTCCAGATTTATTTGGAATTTATTCTTGTCAACCTTTATAGTGGAGCCAAGATCAGAAGATACTGCTTTTTTCCATGGTCTTAGATATTTACGTATAGAAAGTCTTGGGAGATCTAAAAACTCGTCCATTGATCTGTCCATAATCATAGGTTCACGCAGGCGAGGGTAAAGATTGAAATCGTCAATGATATACGGTAGAAGAGACATTTTTTAAGCTTTTCGTAGACTGAGATCCGCTCTTAAATTGATTCTGCCTCCAGCTACTACGCGCCCCGCTTTTATATTCTCTTTCACGGTATAAGCAGAAAAGTTGAGACCTCTCTTGAATGTAATAGAAAAATCTAGTAAACGAAAATTATTTGTATAAGTGACATCTAGCGGTAACTTCACAAACTACTTGCTAGTAATGTTATATAGAGAGGAACAAAATTAAATGACAATGTAAAAATATAACATAATCTAAACGAAATGTACTTTAAATAATTAAACAGCAAATCATATCAAAGGAACTGTAACAAATAACAGTACATCACTTAATTATTTTAAGTCATTATCATAACAAACTAAATAGCTTCGGCAACCCGCCGCTAGATGTCACACACTGAAGATTGTATCGTAATGATACCGGGAATGTTCTAGCAAATTCTAGTTTTGAGCTTCGATTATTCTCGATTCGAATGACCTTGCGCTTTAAACGGTATAACGTATAATACAATAGAGGACTTACTTGTTTACCCAGTACAGCAGGTATTTTTTGTTACAAAGGAAGGTTCTCGAAGGCAGCGAAAAAAAAAATGAAGGGCGTTTTGCTTAGAATGCGACAAACAACTAATATTTCAATTCATAGAAAGAACGCAGACAAAAGAAAGTTAATTTTAGTTTACAAAAATTATTATGTATTTTTAAAGCCCATACTTTCTTTGTCCAATGTTTTTAAAGCTTTCACCTACGCAGGCTATAAAGTCAATTAACCATCTTTCCGGTACTAAAGCTTAGTAAACTTAGGTAAGAAAAGGGACGTCATCTAAAAATTAATGACTAAATGTATGACACCTAACAATAGGATTACCTATTCATACTATACATACATAATATACTTAATTAGATTACCACTAGGCACCGGCCGGCGCGCGGCCGGTTATCAAATTATAACCTAAAAATTATTAAAACACGCACGTGTGAATGTTTCATTGATCAGTCAACGCGTTACTCATACTATTCGCTTTTCGCTTATCTGCATTACAAATTATCTACTATCGTAGTTACTATGGTATTTCATCATAAATAGGTATAATTAAATTATTAATAGATTCCCACGTATGATTCAATGACTTTTATAAATGCCCTTGGCCCTTCTACTGTGTGTGTGTGTGATTGTGTGATATTTTAAGGCCAAATTTCCCTTTTTTTAAGAAGGAAGTCTTCCCTGCATTGGGATATTTTATATGTATTATTTCATGCAAACTGAGTTTTAAGAAGGATCTAGGTTGTTGGTTTCTTCAGCAATAGGATTCATAGAGATTAATGAGAAAATGTTACTCTGTGTTGTAGGTGGGTGGTAGAGTGCAGTAGTTATTAGTTTTTTTTTCTTCATACCTACCACTTACAGTATGGTCTGCCACCTTAAATAAATTAGTTTTTATTATTATTTTGAGTCATTCCCTTGTCATGAATGCATGAATAAGTATAAGTACTTACTTTCAGATTAAAGTTATTCTTGTATGCTTGGGGTTACATAGGTCTAAATACAGTTCTTACTATACTGTGGTGGTACAGGTTGTCTTTTAATTTTACAAGGTGAAGCATTAATTTTTTTTTTGTCCGTAATAGGTAGTAGACCTATTCTTGTCCTTCATTAGGACATGGGGTGGCCTTTTAATGGATAGTAAGTGGACAATGGACTTTAAATTTAGCTTGTGCTAAAAATAAGACACGGGTTGGGTTGGGTTGGTACTTGGGCTACCTGCCTACCTACATATTAAAAGATGCTAATTTGAGTACCTACATATTTATGCAGATACAGTAAGGCTAAAGAAAAGACTGTGGTAAAGATAATTATACATTTACCTACTTATTAAAAGAGTTGTAATTTATTATTTTACAATAAGTATCATTTAAATTTGTAACAAAAGCCAGCAACTCAGCATTACAATGTGTGTTTGCGGAGTTTCCGCTAACCTAGCGTTGAAGGAAACACCATGGCCCCAAAACAGAACAAAGAGTTATGTTTAAAATGTATTGCTTATTATTATTTTTAATTATTACCCAAATATATTCTAAAAATGGATTAAGTTAATAATAAAGAGCTGCAGAATAAATAATCAATACACTGTACTAGAGCAGTGTTGTCAGTTAATAATTCCAAAAAACAGTCAAAATTAATCCACTATCACTCACTATGCACTTTTAACTAATGCGATTACAAAATTACTTTATTATAAAGTAGGTATATTATTATTTTTAGAAAATATATTTGAATTTTTATTCTATTTGGTTATTAATTCAGAAATCTAGTTTATACATTATTTTGCAAAAAAGGTGAAGTACGTACAGTCAGCCCCAAAAGTCGCTGAACACATTTTAAATTCCAAAACTGCTGAACACTAAAAGTGCCATAAGTCAGTGTCGCGGGTATTTCAAAAGTAGCTGAACACTAGTGTTCCAAAAGTAGCTGAACACTAGTGTCTATTATGTTTACTCGTTGGAATAGATACATAATTTCAAAGCAATTCACTGAGATTCGATAGCCTAGGGTATAGAACACTCGACTTTGATAAAGTAGACGTGCGTTCGAAACCGGGTTGTGCCAAGTATGTTTTTTGGTTTTTTATTTTTTATTTATTGTATTTTATCTCAAAAAAAATAAGTAACTTAAATTCACCGTCACTGTTCACAGGTATTTTAATAAAGTTAAAATATTTTTTTTAATTTTTAATTGTAAATTAAATAGTAATTTTATTTAATTTTTAATTTAATGAAGAATGATCATTATGACTTTAAATTGTATGAGAAACATTTTCGGAGATTCGATGATATGAGTCGAAATGTTATGTTAGAAGAAGCGCTCCCTGTTGTGCGACATTGAACTTAATAGTTTTATGACATGCAACTAAAATTAAGTCTAGAGGTGATAAAGCCATTTAATTAATTAATTAATTAATTAAATTATTTAATTTAATTGTCGAATATACATTTTTTTCGTAAACGAAGTCGCGGGTTACAGCTTGTATTGAATAATAATAGTAGAAAACAAAATAAGAAAAAATAAAAAAACACAAAAAGTAATCCGTTCCTCAGGATGGAACCAGAGCTGTTTTCTTTTCACCCAAGCTCTATACAAGCAAAGCTATCGTGTTGACAACTGTTTTGATGAAATTGTTAATGTAGTATTCCGCTTTGAAATTGGCTTGACTTTTGTCTACTGTCAAAATCACTCACTACAACTACACTGAAACTCGACCGCAGATGAGCGACGCAGCGGGCGACGTTGCCGTTCAGTCATGCGCGGCTCCCGTATACTGCACGAGTTGGCAACATCGATACTTCTGAAATACCCGCGACACTGACTTATGGCACTTTTAGTGTTCAGCAGTTTTGGAATTTAAATGTGTTCAGCGACTTTTGGGGCTGACTGTACGTAAGTACCTATTAATTAATTAGAAAAAATTTGAAAATTGAAAAAATTGAATTTGATACAATAAATAAAATATAGAGATTAGAGCCCCATGTCCAGCAGTGGACGTCAATTGGTTGATATGACGATGATGATGAAGCAAGAAGTTTAAGCTAATTAGCTTTGTTTCAAAAATATACCTACTAATAGTGTAGTAATAACTACTAGTAGTGTAGGTTAGTAAGTACTTAAAGTAAAAAAGACACTCTGGAAAAGTAAATTTAAAGTTTCAGTTCAAGTTTTGTCATTAAATAGATCATTATGCAATCTTAAAACAAATGGTTTTTGGATAAAATTTATTCTAAAACCATTTATTTAATATACTTCATAAATATTTATTATTAAAATCACGGTTTTAGTCTATAATATAAAGTTTTCAAACCAAAATTGTAAATGAATGTAAAATTTCACATAATAAATAGCGATATTAAATATGAGTATTGTCTCCCAAAACTATAAATATCATATTCTTTTTTAAAACAGACAAATTAAAAACATCATGAGGCTGGTATCCCAATGATACCGAATAAATTCAGAGTATGATAACCCGGACGCTCCTAGCGCCACTGGCGCGCAGTAGACAAGTTACATGCCGGATATGCATCGATCTTTCTAGTTAAAACTTTAAAATATGGCTAAAGTATAGAATTTCTACCTAACAGTTCACATTTTAGTGCTATTTTAGGCTAATTAATAATTAATCTTTGATTAAAAAGAATAAGATGACACAGTTTCATACAAAATACTCAAAAACTCAAATAAATAAATGGAACGTTCTCGAATGTTCTAGAATGTTCCATGGAAAATCATTAGTTCTACGCAAGCGCCACTACGTGTTCAATAGCAGTACTACACAAATCCGGCAGGGTTCTAAACATTTTTCAATGTATGCGGGGTTTTATAAAATGCGGGGTTATTTAAGAACTGCAAACATTTAAAATATCGGAGGAAATAAAGTAGATATTCGTATTGATGCAATATATAATATATATATTGATGATGACAAATAAAAAGTACATTATATTATCAGTTTACGTATTTTAGGTGTGAATTCCTTAAGCTTTTAACTATTTAATTTTAGTAGGTTGTTGCCTTATTGTATTTTAAAAGTTATTATTTATTAATTAAGCACAACCACATCATATAAAAATTGAAACATTTATAAAATAAGATTATACAGTATTTCATCTAATTAAAACGAAAGACAATTAATTATCATATCAGCCAATCGACGTCCACTGCTGGACATAGGCCTCCTCTTGGTGGGTCTAACTTTTCTTTATATTTTTAAATGTTTTTATTTTTATATTTATATTTAAAAATGTAATGAATTGTGAAAAATGTAAATAAAGAAAATGATAATATTATACCTACTCATATAAATATGCATAATATGCATGAGATTATTAATTACTACATAAAAGTTGTTAAAACTTTAATAAAGTTAATCTAACACACCAGTCATTAAAGAGAAGATTGTGGCATCCTAAATTTGGATTAAGTAGGTACATTTAATTGATTTACATTTTGTACTTTAGTTCTAAGCTAGATTCTTATTCTGTAAATGTGGTTTAAAAAATTCTATTCTCTCTATTCTCCCACTTTAATAAAATATCAGAACATAACTTTTTTTGAAAAAATAATTTATTGAAGTACATACTCTATATCTATATACTTAAAAGAGGTCTTCTATGTAATTATTAGTTTGTCCTCCAGGAATATTGTATAGTAGAGAACTAAATGGCTTTATCACCTCTAGAGTTAATGTTAGTTGCATGTCATAAAACTATTAGGTTCAATATCGCACAACAAAACATCAGCTAAAGCATGACGCTACTTTGACATATCAGTTCTCTTGTATTAGCAAATAGTCGTTAAATATTTATAAAAACAAATAGTAAAGTCAACGTTATTGACTGTTACTAGAGCATATTATCGGTAAAACTTTTTATTCCAATGGGTTTCTCTCTTTTTTCCTTCTATGTCCATCCCTATCATTTCTTGCATGACGTCATTGGCGCATATTTCAATTTAAAGTTTTTGTAATTTTATAATATAAAACAAATTAGGGTAAACCACTTAGTCGTTAGAAGTCCTACAATTATTGGCACTTATGAGTTAAAAGAAAGAAAACACTATAGATTATTCAAGTTCAGTATGATTTATTCAAGTTCAAATATTATTTATTTAATATTTTTACCATATTTTATTTATTTCATGTGTCAACATAGCAATAATAAATTTATCAGAATCTTTTTATTGGCATTAGTGCCAATAATATTTATTTAATACTATTCAATCACATAATAACGATTAGTAAGCAAAGATTAAAGTATTTTATCATTTTATGATATTTTATATTTTAATATGACACCGAAGTCCACTCTTAAGGTGCCAATTGTGTGCAAATTGGGTGACTTACCAGCCAATATTTAAATTCTACATTTTCAGTTTTTCAGAAATGACAAGCTTGTAATGTCACAAGTAACAAGTTGACTTTAGTTTTAAATTATTTAATGGTTTTTCATGGTTTTTCACATACAAACTCTACAGTTTAATATAGTGACATTTGTATTGTGTTAGTAGATATTATTATTTATTGCGTTGAAGTGAAAGTTTAAAATAGATTTCACCTTTAATCTAAGCATAGTTTTGATTACGGTCAACCAATGACGTCAAGCTCACGCATAAACATTAAATAACGATCTTAATGAATTTGAATTATGATAGAATTTTTTGTCAAAACTGATAAAGCCATTTCGTTTTCGACTATACAACTATGTATTTCTAATTCTAGAACTTGAGTAAAACTCAGATATTGAACAAATACAAGCAATGTTTCTTGAAATTTCGCCAACTGTACAGAACCTCTGTCGAATAGCGCGGCAAATCTAGAAATTTCTACTCGCACACAGATGTCGCATTGTAGCGACCTGTATAAAAGCATTCTGACATTTCTGCCGGCGTCATTTTCAAGATACGGCGAGTGTGATACATTACAGATTGTGTTCTCTGCGATATTATAAAACACGTGTATTAAAACTTAGCCGCGCCTAGTCAGTATTTTATAAACTCCAGTTATTTGAAAAGTACTTTAATTTAAGTGTAACTAAGTCAAAATGCCCGAAGAAATGCAGACCGAGACCGCGGAGGTGGAGACCTTCGCCTTCCAGGCTGAGATCGCGCAGCTCATGTCGCTGATCATCAACACGTTCTACTCCAACAAAGAAATCTTCCTTCGTGAGTTGATCTCAAACAGCTCTGACGCTCTTGACAAAATCCGTTATGAATCACTTACCGATCCTTCCAAGCTTGACAGCGGCAAGGAGCTGTACATCAAAATTATTCCCAACAAGAATGAAGGTACGTTGACCATCATTGATACCGGAGTCGGTATGACAAAGGCCGATTTGGTGAACAATCTTGGAACAATCGCCAAGTCCGGAACAAAGGCGTTCATGGAGGCTCTGCAAGCCGGCGCTGACATCAGCATGATTGGTCAGTTCGGTGTGGGTTTCTACTCTTGCTACCTGGTCGCCGACCGCGTGACTGTTCACTCTAAACACAATGACGATGAACAATACATGTGGGAATCATCAGCGGGAGGTTCATTCACAATCCGCTCTGACCACGGCGAGCCCCTCGGCCGCGGTACCAAGATCGTGCTCCGCATCAAGGAAGATCTGACCGAGTACCTCGAAGACAACAAGATTAAAGATATCGTCAAGAAGCACTCTCAGTTCATCGGCTACCCCATCAAGTTGGTCGTTGAGAAGGAACGTGAGAAGGAATTGTCTGACGACGAGGCCGAAGAGGAGAAGGAGGAGGAGAAACTGATCGAGGATGTCGGTGAGGACCTCGAGGAAGACAAGAAGGAAGGTGAGAAGAAGAAGAAAAAGACCATTAAAGAGAAGTACACAGAGGATGAGGAGCTCAACAAGACCAAGCCCATCTGGACGCGTAATGCTGATGACATCACACAGGAGGAGTACGGTGACTTCTACAAATCTCTCACCAACGACTGGGAAGATCACCTAGCTGTGAAACACTTCTCTGTTGAAGGTCAACTTGAGTTCAGAGCACTGTTGTTCGTCCCGCGTCGTGCTCCTTTCGACTTATTCGAGAACAAGAAGAGGAAGAACAACATTAAACTGTATGTACGTCGTGTGTTCATCATGGATAACTGTGAGGACCTGATCCCTGAGTACCTCAACTTCATCAAGGGTGTTGTAGACAGCGAGGACTTACCTCTGAACATCTCTCGTGAGATGCTCCAACAGAACAAGATTCTCAAAGTAATTAGGAAGAACTTAGTTAAGAAATGCTTAGAATTGTTTGAAGAATTAGCTGAAGACAAAGAAAACTACAAGAAGTGCTACGAGCAGTTCAGCAAGAACCTGAAACTGGGCATCCATGAGGACTCCCAGAACAGGAACAAGTTGGCTGACCTCCTCCGCTACCACACATCTGCCTCCGGTGATGAAGCATGCTCCCTCAAGGAGTATGTGTCCCGCATGAAGGAGAACCAGAAGCACATCTACTACATCACTGGTGAGAACCGTGACCAGGTATCTAACTCTTCCTTTGTGGAGCGTGTCAAGAAACGTGGCTTTGAAGTAGTATACATGACTGAGCCAATTGATGAGTACGTAGTACAACAAATGAGGGAGTATGATGGCAAGTCATTGGTATCCGTTACCAAGGAAGGTCTTGAACTCCCTGAAGATGAAGAAGAAACCAAGAAGCGTGAGGAAGATAAGGTTAAGTTTGAAAACCTTTGCAAGGTCATGAAGAACATCTTAGACTCCAAAGTAGAGAAGGTTGTAGTATCTAACAGACTGGTGGAGTCACCCTGTTGCATTGTCACAGCTCAGTACGGTTGGTCTGCCAACATGGAGCGTATCATGAAAGCGCAGGCGCTGCGTGACACCTCAACCATGGGTTACATGGCAGCCAAGAAGCATTTAGAAGTAAACCCAGACCATTCCATTGTTGAGACGCTCCGTCAGAAGGCAGAGGCTGACAAGAATGATAAGGCTGTCAAGGACTTGGTTATCTTATTGTACGAGACTGCTTTGCTGTCATCTGGATTTGCTCTTGACGAGCCACAGGTGCATGCTTCCCGCATCTACCGTATGATTAAGTTAGGCCTGGGTATTGATGAGGACGAGCCCATCCAGGTTGAAGAGAGCACCGTTGGTGACGTGCCACCGCTAGAAGGTGATGCAGATGAGGCATCACGCATGGAGGAAGTAGATTAAACTCTTAAAATCTCAAGCCGCCTATTAGCCATGTTGTAATGGTGTAAGAATGTTATTTGTGTCGCAGATTGTTTTGTGAACTGGTGTACAGCCAAAGACTGATTTAGTTCAAATTCCATTATTCTAAATAAATGGTAATAATATTAATAAATTGTTTTATTGTGTTTTTATTCACCTTTTACTTCCTGTAGGTTTTAATTACTATTTATGTATTGTAAACTACATAATTCATATAAAACACTTTCAATACATAATACATTGTCTAACTGGCAGGCAGTTACTAAACAACTGATAAAGATGTAGATCTATTTTTAATTCAATTTTGAATAGAAAAAAAATCCAAATCTTTATTTTGGTAGCATTGTCACTGGATATAGTGTTGCACTCATTCGATAATCGATATAGTGATGCACTCATTCGATAATCGATATAGTGTTGCACTTATTCGATAATCGATATAGTGTTGCACTCCTTCGATAATCGATATAGTGTTGCACTCCTTCGATAAATAATCGATAAAGTGTTGCACTCATTCGATATAGTGTTGCACTCATTCGATATAGTGTTGCACTCATTCGATATAGTGTTGCACTCATTCGATATAGTGTTGCACTCATTCGATATAGTGTTGCACTCATTCGATATAGTGTTGCACTCATTCGATATAGTGTTGCACTCATTCGATATAGTGTTGCACTCATTCGATATAGTGTTGCACTCATTCGATATAGTGTTGCACTCATTCGATATAGTGTTGCACTCATTCGATATAGTGTTGCACTCATTCGATATAGTGTTGCACTCATTCGATATAGTGTTGCACTCATTCGATATATTGTTGCACTCATTCGATATAGTGTTGCACGTATGCGTTTCGACTGCTCGGCCACGGCACGCAAACAGAAAAAAAATTAGTCAGGGATTCTGTCGAAATTTGTCGAAAACGAATGGCACAAACTAAAAATTTGTCGAAGTAGAAATAAAGAAGTTATAGAGGTCTAAACGTGGCCGCGCGAACGAAACGCGGAGGATTGCGCGGCCACGGAGATCTCAGCAACTACTTGAGCTAGAGATCTAATTCTTTTTGTAAATGAATGGCTGAATTTGTCAACAATTGTCGAAAAAAGAATCACAAGCCTTATATCAATACTTTACTAGATATTCACCTCTGAAGTCATGGCCGCGCAATCCTGCACTTGTGATTTCTTTAATGTTGATTATGACTTGACTTGACTTCTTCGTGAATGGCCTCATGTGAAACGTCACATATTTTGCCAGTGTCTTGTCGAGGGGCTCGTAATGTCATTAATCAAGAAGTGTCATGATCCATGCTATTAACCAAATAAATGGTAAACCAAAACAAATCACAAACAAATTGTTCAGGATGATTTAATGTTGATTATTTCTTTCAAACTAAGACTTTAGACAGTAAAATTGGTGTTGACAGCAAGGTTTTAATTTGTCGAAACTAAGGAAAGCAATAGACTCTTCTAAAGTTTAGCCATATAGACGAAATAAGAGGAAAACAAAAAGTTCATGGCCGCGCAATCGAAACGGTACTTTGGACGCTGATATCTCAGTAACTGTTATTACAAGGATATTCGTGTTTACATGTATTTATTCTATATTTTAACCTCATTGTAATGACATATCGTTTGATCCTCAGAGCAGTTCTCAAGCCGTGTAATCTCAAAAATAATGATACCCTGTACAATGTTCGAGCAGAGTAACCATAATTTCGATTTCATTAGGATATTCCTCTAATGGGAGATTTTTATTTTAAAAAACAATAAAACATCCTTTTTATTAATCATAGTTAAAGTTAAAATTATTATATGCTACAAATATTTGTAGATCTTAAACTATCAAGGAAATATTGACTCCATTATACTTTAATTATTTTTAAACACGAAAGATTTTTAATAAGTAGGTATGTATTTTGTACTTTTTTGTTATCGCCTTAGTTATTTTTCGTACATCGATCGCATGATTCTTTACGAACTTACTGTGTGTGTAGTGATATTTAAAAGATATTCTGTGCCGTGTAGCATTACAAGATTTACTTAAGTACCTTAGACTTGGATTTACTTACCTTACAAGATTTACTTTATCTTGGTTTTATAACACCACACAAACATTTTTTTTTACACCCATTGTTATACCTATTATTTTAAAATAAAAATTGAAATGTAATAATTACTTTACAACAATTGGATAACCCAAAAGCTTCAAAGTCTAATTTAAAGCAATTTTGCCAACGATTGCGCTAGAGTTAGCCACGAAACCGGAAGGATCAAGGGAAAATTAGCCTTTTGCGCTCTCACCCTAAGATTATGATTTCTCACTCGCACATTTGTTGGCGAGCGAGCCACCGCACCGAGCGGGACGGCCGAATAGTAGTGGCTTTGATCCAGTGTTGCCATCCGTACGATTTAAATCGTACTCATACGACTTTTTGGTACGTTACACGACCGTGAACTCAAAATCGTACGCTACGTTCTTACCAAAAAGATCATTTTCGTAACCAATTATGAATAATATTACAATAAAAGTTACATTTTTCAGTTTAAAACATCAGCTTTTCTATCAGTTTGCCTTTGAAACAATGACATGATGTATCGCGCATTTTAATGTACAGTGTCTCTGTTGGTAGCCTGTTAATGAACATTATTCGGGTAGTGATTTTAACACATTTAACGAAATAATATCAAAACTAAATTTAAATATAAAATAATACATATTATTATTAAAGAATTAACACTCTGCCTTCTGTTAACGATAGTCGCTAAAACTTACTGAAATAAAATAAAAAATTAAAGAAAATAATACACCCATTATTAAGATTTCAACATGTATCTACTATTATTTTTTTAAACATTCGAGCTTAATACAATCTTTTGTACTCCGTGGAAAAATAAAGTTGTCAACACTGTTTAGTTGCAGAGGAACGTTATTCTCGTTTAAAACTCAGCTGTGTGTCGATTTGAATTTGGAGATAAATACTATGTATAGGTACTGTGTGTTAATTTTAAGTGATTTGCTTTTAACGAAACATTCACATTTAGCGGACTATCATATTTTTATGTGTGAACTGTGATGGGACAGGACATATCGTATGGAATGTATCGACTTTACCATTCAACCTATTATATTCATTACATGCACGCACTAAAGGAGTAATTTTATTGTTTTTTAAAATAAAAATCTCCCATTAGAGGAATATCCTAATGAAATCGAAATTATGGTTACTCTGCTCGAACATTGTACAGGGTATCATTATTTTTGAGATTACACGACTTGAGAACTGTTCTGAGGATCAAACGATATCTCATTACAATGAGGTTAAAATATAGAATAAATAAATGTAAACACGAATATCCTTGCAATAATAGTTACTGAGATATCAGCGTCCAAAGTACCGTTTCGATTGCGCGGCCATGAACTTTTTGTTTTCCTCTTATTTCGTCTATATGGCTAAACTTTAGTAGAGTCTATTGCTTTCATTAGTTTCGACAAATTAAAACCTTGCTGTCAACACCAATTTTACTGTCTAAAGTCTTAGTTTGAAAGAAATAATCAACATTAAAGAAATCACAAGTGCAGGATTGCGCGGCCATGACTTCAGAGGTGAATATCTAGTAAAGTATTGATCTAGGGCTTGTGATTCTTTTTTCGACAATTGTTGACAAATTTAGCCATTCATTTACAAAAAGAATTAGATCTCTAGCTCAAGTAGTTGATGAGATCTCCGTGGCCGCGCAATCCTCCGCGTTTCGTTCGCGCGGCCACGTTTAGACCCCTATAACTTCTTTATTTCTACTTCGACAAATTTTTAGTTTGTGCCATTCGTTTTCGACAAATTTCGACAGAAACCCTGACTAATTTTTTTTCTGTTTGCGTGCCGTGGCCGAGCAGTCGAAACGCATACGTGTTGCACTCATTCGATATAGTGTTGCACTCATTCGATATAGTGTTGCACTCATTCGATATAGTGTTGCACTCATTCGATATAGTGTTGCACTCATTCGATAATCGATATAGTGTTGCACACATTCGAATCCTGTCGATTATGTGAGTTAGGTTACGCCACCGTGTACATGTTGTTCATCAGAAAATAGTATGCGTTTCGACTGCTCGGCCACGGCACGCAAACAGAAAAAAAATTAGTCAGGGATTCTGTCGAAATTTGTCGAAAACGAATGGCACAAACTAAAAATTTGTCCAAGTAGAAATAAAGAAGTTATAGGGGTCTAAACGTGGCCGCGCGAACGAAACGCGGAGGATTGCACGGCCACGGAGATCTCAGCAACTACTTGAGCTAGAGATCTAATTCTTTTTGTAAATGAATGGCTGAATTTGTCAACAATTGTCGAAAAAAGAATCACAAGCCCTAGATCAATACTTTACTAGATATTCACCTCTGAAGTCATGGCCGCGCAATCCTCCACTTGTGATTTCTTTAATGTTGATTATTTCTTTCAAACTAAGACTTTAGACAGTACAATTGGTGTTGACAGCAAGGTTTTAATTTGTCGAAACTAATGAAAGCAATAGACTCTACTAAAGTTTAGCCAAATAGACGAAATCAGAGGAAAACAAAAAGTTCATGGCCGCGCAATCGAAACGCTACTTTGGACGCTGATATCTCATTAACTATTGTTGCAAGGATATTCGTGTTTACATTTATTTATTCTACATTTCAACCTCATTGTAATGACTAATGACATATCGATTGATCCTCAGAACAGTTCTCAAGCCGAGTAATCTCAAAAATAATGATACCCTGTACAATGTTCGAGCAGAGTAACCATAATTTCGATTTCATTAGGATATTCCTCTAATGGGAGACTATCATCTTTATTTTAAAAAACAATAAAATTACTCCTTTAGTGCGTGCATGTAATTAATATAATAGGTTGAATGGTAAAGTCGATATATTCCATGACTCTTTTTCCAGTTTTGGACAAAAAATAAAAAAAAAATAACTTTTCTTATTTAGTTAATTTGTTTTAATTTTGCTCTGCCTTTTATTTTGTTTGGTTTATTTAGAATAAAAAAAAATATTGCTCACCTCTCTTTATTGATATCTGCTACTCTTGGTTTTACATGCCTCTTTTAGGTTTATATAATATGAAGACTATGTAATAATGTGTTTTTTGTTGAATTGAATGTCTATATGTATAAATATTATGTTGACATATCTATTGATAAATAAATAAATAAACAACTAATGTAATCTGTAAAATTTACTAGGTATTATCAAATAAAAAACTTGTTGTTTGGAATATCCTGTCCCATCACAGTTCACACATAAAATATGATAGTCCGTTAAATGTGAATGTTTCGTTAAAAGCAAATCACTTAAAATTAACACACAGTACCTACACACAGTATTTATCTCTCGATTCAAATCGACACACGGCTGAGTTTTAAACGAGAATAACGTTCCTCTGCAACTAAACAGTGTTGCAAACTTTATTTTTCCACGGAGTACAAAAGATTGTATTAAGCTCGAATGTATAAAAAAATAATAGTAGATACATGTTGAAATCTTAATAATGGGTGTATTATTTTCTTTAATTTTTTATTTTATTTCAGTAAGTTTTAGCGACTATCGTTAACAGAAGGCAGAGTGTTAATTCTTTAATAATAATATGTATTATTTTATATTTAAATTTAGTTTTGATATTATTTCGTTAAATGTGTTAAAATCACTACCCGAATAATGTTCATTAACAGGCTACCAACAGAGACACTGTACATTAAAATGCGCGATACATCATGTCATTGTTTCAAAGGCAAACTGATAGAAAAGCTGATGTTTTAAACTGAAAAATGTAACTTTTATTGTAATATTATTCATAATTGGTTACGAAAATGATCTTTTTGGTAAGAACGTAGCGTACGATTTTGCGTTCACGGTCGTGTAACGTACCAAAAAGTCGTATGAGTACGATTTAAATCGTACGGCTGGCAACACTGGATCAAAGCCACTACTATTCGGCCGTCCCGCTCGGTGCGGTGGCTCGCTCGCCAACAAATGTGCGAGTGAGAAATCATAATCTTAGAGTGAGAGCGCAAAAGGCTAATTTTCGCTTGATCCTCCCGGTTTCGTGGCTAACTCTAGCGCAATCGTTGGCAAAATTGCTTTAAATTAGGCCTTGAAGCTTTTGGGTTATCCAATTGTTGTAAAGTAATTATTACATTTCAATTTTTATTTTAAAATAATAGGTTTAACAATGGGTGTAAATAAAAATGTTTGTGTGGTGTTATAAAACCAGGATGTAAGTAAATCTTGTAATGCTACACGGCACAGAACATCTTTTAAATATTACTACACACACAGTAAGTTCGTAAAGAATCATGCGATCGATATACGAAAAATAACTAAGGCGATAACAAAAAAGTACAAATACATACTTATTAAAAATCTTTCGTCTTTAAAATTAATTAAAGTATAATGGAGTCAATAGTTCCTTGATAGTTTAAGATCTACAAATATTTGTGGCATATAATAATTTACTATGATTAATAAAAAGGAATTTCCTAATGAAATCGAAATTATGGTTACTCTGCTCGAACATTGTACAGGGTATCATTATTTTTGAGATTACTCGGCTTGGGAACTGTTCTGAGGATCAATCGATATGTCATTACAATGAGGTTGAAATGTGGAATAAATAAATGTAAACACGAATATCCTTGCAATAATAGTTAATGAGATATCAGCGTCCAAAGTAGCGTTTCGATTGCGCGGCCATGAACTTTTTGTTTTCCTCTGATTTCGTCTATTTGGCTAAACTTTAGTAGAGTCTATTGCTTTCATTAGTTTCGACAAATTAAAACCTTGCTGTCAACACCAATTTTACTGTCTAAAGTCTTAGTTTGAAAGAAATAATCAACATTAAAGAAATCACAAGTGCAGGATTGCGCGGCCATGACTTCAGAGGTGAATATCTAGTAAAGTATTGATCTAGGGCTTGTGATTCTTTTTTCGACAATTGTTAACAAATTTAGCCATTCATTTACAAAAAGAATTAGATCTCTAGCTCAAGTAGTTGCTGAGATCTCCGTGGCCGCGCAATCCTCCGCGTTTCGTTCGCGCGGCCACGTTTAGACCCCTATAACTTCTTTATTTCTACTTGGACAAATTTTTAGTTTGTGCCATTCGTTTTCGACAAATTTCGACAGAATCCCTGACTAATTTTTTTTCTGTTTGCGTGCCGTGGCCGAGCAGTCGAAACGCATACAGAAAATAAGTTACATCTGACACTTCGGGGATCTCAATCTATACCTACACACAAATCGAATTGATTCCAAATTTCATCCTTCTATGTTTTTACTGGAAGTAGGTTCAAGTTCTATAGAACCTCCTGCCATGAAGGGTCATAAATGTGGCTCAGGCGCAAAACGTCTCTTTTCTCAAAATGTCACTTGTCGTAAAACGTCTCTTTCGCAGAATGTCTCTTTCGCAAAAGGTCTCTTTCGCAGAATGTCTCTTTCGCAAAAGGTCTCTTTCGCAGAATGTCTCTTTCGCAAAAGGTCTCTTTCGCAGAATGTCTCTTTCGCATAATGTCTCTTTCGCAGAATGTCTTTTTTGGACTTAGAATGAAACTTCGATTTTCGACAAAATCATTTATTAAAATTACCTATAGAGAAAAATTGCGAAAAGAAAGTAAATATTGGAACAAAAAGATAACAGATCATTTATTTATAAAAACAAAAAACAGACATAAGAAAGATATAGACTTTGATATTAAATACAAAAAACTGTTGAAACAATTTGAGCGTAACAAACTGACGCTTCCACAATTCTTAAAAAAGATTATTTTTTTACAAATGTTCAAGTAGTAAGTTATGATGTAGTAAGTAGAGTAGGTAGCATGTTTATTTTGATTTACAATACTATATTAGCAAATAAGTACATTGCAGTATGCAAAGGTTTATTTTCATAATCACTTACATTTAAAAATAATAAATGTAGCAATAATGTATAATTATGAAAATGATAAAAATATTCTATTCGCAATGTTGCAATTAACCAAAGTAAATTTCAGTGCCTCAAATAATATATAATATGTTATAGTCAAAACTCATTGCCGGTCAAAACCCTTTTTAACTGCATAAAACAGTCAATAGTGGTTTTGACCATCGATGTTAGTCATCGATGGTCATACATTTATATATATATATATATATATGTATATATGTTACAGATTAACATATATATATATATATATATATATATATGTTACAGTCAAAACTCATTGCCGGTCAAACCCCTTTTTAACTGCATAAAACAGTCAATAGTGGTTTTGACCGACGTGCTTAGTCAAAACTCATTGAAAATTGATCTTTAATACATATTAAGGTAAAAGTCCGAAACAGTTGGTTAGGTTAGGTTAGTATGGTGACCAAAGGACGCACGAGCCGAGCGAGCGAAGCGAGCGTGCCGCGGCAGCGGCCGGCGAGTGCTAGAAACATTTTTTTTATTGTAAATCTAGAATATAGTATTATTATATTCTAGCATAGCATAGTCCTTTGGTCACCATACTAACCTAACCTAACCAACTGTTTCGGACTTTTACCTTAATATGTATTAAAGATCAATTTTCAAAGAGTTTTGACTAACATCGATGGTCAAAACCACTTTTGACTGCAAAAAACAGTCAATAAGGGTTTTGACTAAGCACGTCGGTCAAAACCACTATTGACTGTTTTATGCAGTTAAAAAGGGTTTTGACCGGCAATGAGTTTTGACTATAACATATATATTATTTGAGGCACTGAAATTTACTTTGGTTAATTGCAACATTGCGAATAGAATATTTTTAACATTTTCATAATTATACATTATTGCTACATTTATTATTTTTAAATGTAAATGATTATGAAAATAAACCTTTGCATACTGCAATGTACTTATTTGCTAATATAGTATTGTAAATCAAAATAAACATGCTACCTACTCTACTTACTACATCATAACTTACTACTTGAACATTTGTAAAAAAATAATCTTTTTTAAGAATTGTGGAAGCGTCAGTTCGTTACGCTCAAATTGTTTCAACAGTTTTTTGTATTTAATATCAAAGTCTATATCTTTCTTATGTCTGTTTTTTGTTTTTATAAATAAATGATCTGTTATCTTTTTGTTCCAATATTTACTTTCTTTTCGCAATTTTTCTCTATAGGTAATTTTAATAAATGATTTTGTCGAAAATCGAAGTTTCATTCTAAGTCCAAAAGAGACATTCTGCGAAAGAGACATTATGCGAAAGAGACATTCTGCGAAAGAGACCTTTTGCGAAAGAGACATTCTGCGAAAGAGACCTTTTGCGAAAGAGACATTCTGCGAAAGAGACCTTTTGCGAAAGAGACATTCTGCGAAAGAGACGTTTTACGACAAGTGACATTTTGAGAAAAGAGACGTTTTGCGCCTGAGCCACATTTATGACCCTTCATGGCAGGAGGTTCTATAGAACTTGAACCTACTTCCAGTAAAAACATAGAAGGATGAAATTTGGAATCAATTCGATTTGTGTGTATAGATTGAGATCCCCGAAGTGTCAGATGTAACTTATTTTCTGTATGCGTTTCGACTGCTCGGCCACGGCACGCAAACAGAAAAAAAATTAGTCAGGGATTCTGTCGAAATTTGTCGAAAAAAATTAGTCAGGGATTCTGTCGAAATTTGTCGAAAACGAATACTAACCTAACCTAACCAACTGTTTCGGACTTTTACCTTAATATGTATTAAAGATCAATTTTCAATGAGTTTTGACTAAGCACGTCGGTCAAAACCACTATTGACTGTTTTATGCAGTTAAAAAGGGTTTTGACCGGCAATGAGTTTTGACTGTAACATATATAATAGGTCGGGGAAAAAGTCTTTTCGCATAACGTAGGTATAAACTTATTATAAAATTTCTTTGACTGTACTACTTGTGTCTGGCTGGTTTTGGTAACATTAAAAAGGTTACATTATAAAGAAAAGAAAAAAATAAAAAAAAGTTGTTTCCCGCTATTTTTCATTTGTTTTTCTCTCCGTAAAAATGAGTCTAATGAAGAAATTCGATACATTTTAAAATTTTATTATAAAAAAGGCAAAAATGCAACTCAAGCAGTGAAAAAAAATTGTGATGTTTATGGACCTGATGCAGTGTCAGTAAGAGTAGCACAAATTTGGTTCAAACGTTTTCAGTCCGGAAATTTTGATGTTAAAGATGCACCTCGCTCTGGTCGCCCTGTTACGAATAAAATGGACGCCATTTTTGAAAGAGTGGAGCAAGATCGGCATATTAGTAGTTACGATGTAGCTGAAGAACTGGGAATTGACCACAAAACAGTTTTGACCCATTTGAAGAAAGCTGGTTATACAAAAAAGCTCGATATTTGGGTGCCACACGAGCTGACTCAAAGAAACTTAATGAACCGTGTACTCATTTGCGATTCATTATTGAGACGTAATGAAACCGAGCCGTTTTTGAAGAGATTGATAACTGGCGATGAAAAGTGGATCACGTACGACAAGAACGTGCGAAAAAGGTCGTGGTCGAAAGTTGGCCAGGCTTCACAGACTGTGGCCAAACCTTTTTTTTTTTTTTTTTTTTTGCGCTGGGAAAATGCTTTTACGCATCCCCTTTCCCGTCGGGGGACAGAAAAGGGGTATGTGAGACTCCCCGGGAAAGAGATTCCCGGTATACCCACTAAAAACCCAGCGGCGCTCCGACCTCGCCTTAGTGGAGGGGGTCTGGGAATCCATGACATCCAGTCCCCCACCGGCGATTGCCCGCCTTACGGCAGGCCCTTCACGCCTCCCCCCAATGGGGAGGGGGCCTTATAATGGCCGGAGCACAGGGGGTGGATCATGTGATGCAGGCGATGGCGCCCCCGCGCCTGTCGCCCGCTGATCACCCCCCGGGGCGGAGGAGGACGGACGTTGTGTTCGCCGTCCTCCACCCCTTCTTCGTCTGCGGAGCGGCGCCGCGAGAGGGTCGTCCTCCCGCACGCGCTCCGCTGCCTCCTTCTGTGACATGACGTGCTCACAGAAGGAGGCCACCACTTCCCACACCTCCTCACTCCCCAGCATGGCAGAAATCACGCTGGGGAGCGAGAGGTCGTCCCCGACCGCCGCCACCATGGCGCGGCGGGACTCCGCCCACGACGGGCACACCTCCAAGGTGTGCTCCGCCGTGTCCACCGCTGCTTCGCAGTGGTGGCATCGCGGAGTCTCCTCTCTCCCAATCCGATGCAGGTACGATCCGAAGCAACCATGCCCGGACAGCACCTGCACCAGACGCAGGGAGAGGCAGCCATGCCGCCGATCGAGCCAATCTTTTAGGACAGGCCCGATGGCGTCCAGCGTCCGCCGCCCAAACTCTGCGGAGGCCAGATCTTCGGCCCAGTGCCGAGTTATGGCCTCCCGCACCTCACCACGCACCTCCTCCCGTTCTGCCGGGTCCGGGCGCTGATTTAGCGCCCTTTGCCCCGCCGACCAATCATACACCCTGGCGAGCACCCAAGCCTCGAGTTCCCAAGGAGGGGTACCCGCCAGAGCGCACGCCGCCGCGAAACCCACTGTGCGGTACGCCCTCGCCACCCGCTGTGCTATGGCCCTTTGTGGCCTGCGGATGGCAGCAGCGTTCTCCCGTCTGCACAGTGAGTCCGCCCAGATAGGGGCCCCGTACAGGGCCATACTCTTCAGTATGCCGGCGTATAGACGCCGGCATTGGTCGCCGGGTCTCCCTAAGTTGGGGAGGAGCCCTGAGAGGGCGCCCGCGGTCCTCAACAAGCGCGTCGACAGTGCGCTGAAGTGCGCACTGAAGCGCCACTTGTTGTCGAGGACTAGGCCCAGATATTTAATCTGGGCCTGCACCCCAATGCGGACGCCCTCAACATGAATGTGGGCGTCGGGGGGTTGGCGCTGCCGAGGTCCGTGGAAGAACACGGCCTCGGTCTTGTGCAGCGCCACCGACAGCCCTAGGCGGGAGATTCGGTCCACGACCTGTGAACCGCCCGCCGAGGCCAAACTGGCCGCCTCTCCGAAATTTTTCCCCCGGGCAGTCAGTAGAGTGTCATCTGCATAGCAGATGACAGACGTGCCACGGGGGAGATTGCCTCTCAATATCCAGTCGAATCCGATGTTCCACAGGAGCGGCCCAAGAACAGAACCCTGTGGAACACCGGACTCGACGCCGTATTGGCGGAGCTGACCCGACTTGTCCTCGAGGAGGACTTTGCGGTCCGTCAGGTAGTCCGCCAACAGGCCCCTCAAATACCGAGGCACTCCGTGAAAGCGGAGCGCCTCTAGGATGGTGGAGTGGGGAATGGAGTTGAAGGCGTTGGCTATGTCGAATGACACAGCCAACAGTCCATCCCCCGCATCCATAGCCTCCCTCACCAGGCTCTTTAGTTGGGAGAGGGCGTCCACCGTGGAACGCTCAGCTCGAAACCCGAACTGAGCGTCCGCCAGGTCCGGGCCGATTGTGCACAAGTGCCTATTAATACGGGCAGCCAGAATCCCCTCAAACATTTTACCGACCTCATCTAGTAAGACGATGGGTCGGTATGCCGATGGGGAGTCCACCGGCCGCCCTTCCTTCCGAAGAAGGCACAATCGGCCCTCCTTCCATGGCTTCGGGAACCTCTCAGACGCAACACACGCACTGAAGAGGTCCCGAAGCCTCTCTCCCATCTGGGAGGCGGCGATGGCCACCACTCTTGCGGGGACGCCGTCAGGACCCGGGGCGGTCTTTTTCCCACGGAGGCGGAAGAGTGACCTCTCCACCTCCCCCTCCGTGACAGGAGGGACTTCTTCGGCCGAAGGAGTCGCACCGCGCGAGGCGCCCATTACTGGTGGAGTGAAGTTGTTGTCCCTGCACGGAAACAGGGACTGGACCACCCCATCCAGCAACGCAGGCTCGAGGGTCTCGGCAACTGGGGGACCGTACGGACGCAGTTTGTTCCGCGCCGCCTTGTACGGTCTCCCAAAGGGGTCAGCATCTAGACCCTCCGCCATTTCCGCCCTCGCGCGGTCCTGGGCCGCGCCCATTCGCGCCGTAAGGACCGCCTTCGCCTCCACGTAGACAGCATAGAGGCGGTCCTCGTTGTCTCGGTCGCGATAGCGTCGCCTTCGGCTCCTTGTGTAGGCCCGCCTGGCCACCACACAGGCTGCCCGCAGTCCCACCAACTCCTCCGACCACCAGTAGACGGCACGTCGAGGAGGCGGACGGTGAGACCGAGGCATGCTAGAGTTGCACACAGACTGTGGCCAAACCTGGCCTAACACGAAATAAGGTGATGCTGTGTGTATGGTGGGATTGGAAGGGCATTGTTCATTATGAGCTTTTACCGCCCGGCAAAACCATCGATTCTGATCTTTACGGCCAGTAACTGATGAGATTAAAGGAAGCAGTCGAGAGAAAACGGCCGGAATTGATCAACAGGAAGGGTGTGGTCTTTCATCACGATAACGCTAGACCGCACACATCTTTAGCCACTCAGCAAAAATTAAGAGAGTTCGACTGGGAGGTCCTAGTGCATCCACCATATAGCCCTGACCTTGCGCCTTCAGATTTTCACCTGTTTCGGTCTCTTCAGAATTCTTTAGGTTCTGTAAGGTTGACCTCAAGAGAGGACTGCCAAAACTATTTGTCCCGTTTTTTTGATCAGAAGTCCCAAAGTTTCTACAGTAACGGGATAATGTCACTGCCCACAAAATGACAGAAAGTTGTTCAACAAAACGGTACATATATATTGTAAATAAATGTAAATAAACTTTGAAAAAAATGTCTTGACTTTTCATACAAAAATACGAAAAGACTTTTTCCCCAACCTAAATTATATATATATATATATACAGGGTGTCCCAAAACTCGACGTTAATTCGAAACTGGGTGATAAGGCAAGTCATGCTGGTTATCAGAAAAATATTTAAAAAAATCTAAGTCGCATGGTTGTAAAGTTATAGGCCTTTGAAAAAAAAACGCAAAAATTCCCACTTTGTGACACTCTATTCCCTCCTGTTGTCACAAATCTTAACTTTTTACAACTTTTTTTTTTTGCTGTGTTACCCTGAATAGTGCCTCTTTAAATTCTAATAAAGAATTTAAAACCACCTGGTCTAGTTTTCACATCAATAGGACTTATTTCTTAGAATAAAATTTATTATGAAAAAAATGTCCAGTTTGAACTGACTGTAGTAAAAAAAAAAGTACTACGCGAGTTTCGCAAGTTCCGCCAAAAGTTGGCGCATTTAGTAAGGATTTAAAAATGGTATCATACTTGGTAAATTGTTGCCGCTATCATAGACAAAAAAAATCTTTTTTGTAAAATTTAGGAGCCGATTCCAATGCTGAATAAGTTAAACTACTAAGTAGTTGAACCGGAAAGAGTCATCGTATCAAGTGAAAAGTAGTAGAAACAGTAGTATTAGTTAAAAGTGCCAAAAATACAGCCCATCGTATTTTAAAAACACACGCATTTCTCCCGTACCACGTTAGTACAGCGAGTACAAACGTTAGTATCCGGGGACTTCCAACATCGGGTAAATTTTCCCGGACAATATTTAAGAGGTACTGAGATGACTCTTTATTTTTTTTTTAAGTTTTGGCCTGATGATTTAACATTAAAAAAGACAGCAACATGAACATGCATAATTTGCATGAATGTAATGAGTGTAACTGGTGGATTTTAAAATTGCTATAGGCTGTACTTTTTGGCACTTTCAACTAATACCATAGTTTGTACTACTTTTCACTTGATATGGTGACTCTTTCCGGTTCAACTACTTAGTAGTTTAAATTATTCAGCATTGGAATCGGCTCCTAAATTTTACAAAAAAGATTTTTTTTGTCTATGATAGCGGCAACAATTTACCAAGTATGATACCATTTTCAAATCCTTACTAAATGCGCCAACTTTTGGCGGAACTTGCCAAACTCGCGTAGTACATTTTTTTTTCACTACAGTCAGTTCAGACTGGACATTTTTTTCATAATAAATTTTATTCTTTGAAATAAGTCCTATTGATGTGAAAACTAGACCAGGTGGTTTTAAATTCTTTATTAGAATTTAAAGAGGCACTATTCAGGGTAACACAGGAAAAAAAAAAGTTGGCAAAAGTTAAGATTTGTAACAACAGGAGGGAAAGGAGTGTCACAAAGTGGGAATTTTTGCGTTTTTTTTCAAATGCCTATATCTTTACAACCATGAGACTTAGATTTTTTTAAATATTTTTCTGATAACCAGCATGACTTGCCTTATCACCCGGTTCCGAATTAACGTCGGGTTTTGGGACACCCTGTATATATATATATATATATTCGATATGTCACATAGTATTTAATTTTTATATAATATATAAAAAATAATGTTGTTTACCCATTGACATTTTTTGGAATACATACTTAAGTAGGTACCAAAATTTTAACATCAAGTGATACTTAAGCCATAGCCAAAGATTACTCTATAGGTAATTTTAATAAATGATTTTGTTTCGAAAATCGAAGTTTCATTCTAAGTCCAAAAGAGACATTCTGCGAAAGAGACATTATGCGAAAGAGACATTCTGCGAAAGAGACCTTTTGCGAAAGAGACATTCTGCGAAAGAGACCTTTTGCGAAAGACACATTTTGCGAAAGAGACGTTTTACGACAAGTGACATTTTGAGAAAAGAGACGTTTTGCGCCTGAGCCATAAATGGCTAAATGTAGCACCAAGTGGTTTATGTAATATTACACTACGCGCTGGCTAACCAGTTCCTATGCTTGAACTTAGCTTGACACGCAACAGCGTGTCTAGATTGTTATTGTATAGCGTCTTAATGGTAGATAGGTTCCTAGATTCCTGTGCTGTGCTATAGATATTTTAGAATATATAGGTTTTTGCTCAATAATATGCTTTGAGATGTGTGATGTGATGTGATAGGTCACAAAAGAAATACGTACCTATGTATTCTACTTTATAAATACGAAAGTATGTAGGTAAGTATCTATGTATGGATGTTTGTTACTCTTTCACGTAGAAACTACTGATTGTATTTTAATGAAACTTTACAATAATATAGCTTTTACACATGCTACAACTTAGTTAGTTAAAATAAATAAAGAGTAGCCTAGGTTTATGTTTATTTTTCTACTGACAAAGCCAGAAGATGGGAGGGTTAGGTTAGGTTAGTTAATTAACCTTATCCATAATAATATTGTCATAAGTCTTGGGCGTTGCCCAAAGTTAAGGTGGGTATTCAAATTACATAGGTCACAAGATCGTAGGATTTTTTGAAATATTGCTTGGCAAAAGTTTTGCCGCAAAACGAGCAAGCGGCTAACTGAAATAAAGTGATAATGGCCGCTCGTAGACGTAAGCAATAGTTAATTATTTTCTAACGTACCACCTATGATGACTTTTTTCATCACCTCAACAACAATGCTCTTATTGCCTCATGATAGATGTTATTCAATGTCATTGTTTTAGTAGGTATAGGTAAATTAAAACGTGTATTATAGTCATCATTCTCAATTCCATCTCTATTAAGTAATCATTATATTAGAGAAAATAAAAGTTGGTCTGACCCATTTCAATATGTCAAAAATGTATTAGTTAGGGATACGTGTAAATCGCACTCCCCACCGAATAAAGTCGTAAGATTAAAATATCAACTTTTCAGGAAAAATAAAAAACCGTTTTTAACTTTTTTGTTGAATAACTTAAGAACTACACGTCCTATAAACATGATTGACATGTCAATTGAAAGTAATTTTTTTTTCGGCTTAGTTTAAATATTTTTTAAATAAATATTGATTAAGTTCTATTAGATATTAAATAAAACGTGTAATACCACAAATTAAAAGGATTATTTTTGTGGTAAACATCTATTACCACTGTATTCGTGGCAAAAAGTACTCCTCGCGATTAGCGTATTAACCTATATTCACTATATTTGGTAAAACTTGCTGGTTTATAATTTAAAATAAGACAATGCCTATTTCTGTAACATTGACTTACCGAAAATCGGCGTTCATTTCTTCACGCGAATAAAGCGGTAAACGCGCCTTACAAGTTAACACGGTTTATTTTATTCCGATGTATAGGGTAAGTTGTCCAACAATGAACCATGTAAAATTTGAAGGCGCATAACTCTCTCGTTTAAGCTTCGAAATGATTCAAATTTTGTACAAAGATAGGTAATTTATCTAGCTTTAAAAGAGCATTGACAAATTTTCAATATTATTTATACTTTTAAAAATAAAAACATAAATATAAAAATAAATATTTGGATCAATGTGTACTCTAGGGTGTGCACATTGAACCGGGTTAATTTTAACATTGAACCACTTAATTATGAAAAAGAAATGTTATTAATAATTAATTAAGGTAAAAGTAAAACGTCCATTTCTTATGTAATTAGTCTTGACTTGTAATAGAGTAGTCTTTAAATCATAATTTAGTATATACTTCTTGTTAGCAAGATCATCTTTACGTGTGTGTAAATACTGTGCTACATAGCGGCGCAAAGTAGGATATAATGCAGCTTTTCTGATGATTACACCTTCTCTATTTAATTTGAAAGCTCTTAACATATTGGAAGCAGTGTGGCCCCCTTTTTTCTTTGACTTAATTTCATCATCATCATAAATATCAGCCTATAGACTATTATTCTGCTGGACATAGGCCTCCTCCAAACGTTTCCACCCTGCGCGGTCTTATGCCTCCCTCTTCCATCGGCTTCCCGCCCTCCTAACCAGGTCGTCGGTCCATTGTGTAAGGGGCTCCCCACCCTGACTTCCCTATTCTGACTTACTTTATTCCGTGCCATTCTGTAACAGATAGAGATATTGACCAAAGGAAGTAAATAAAGTAATATTAATAATGATAATATGAACAGCTAGGTAAAAGAATATTATGTAGTTTGAAAGTTTCAATACATTATCTAACAACACTAGCAAAATGAACCACGTTTTGTTTAATGTGTACGCCAAGGCAATTCTTGGGGTACACAATCCGTGATTCATTGAGTACCACCTCAACATGGTTCAATGTGAGACATAGCACCTTTTTATAAATAACCTTAAAAATTTAAACTGAAAGAAATATAATTATGAAATAAATTACAGTGCATAGATAAGCTAAATAACTATATAATTCGGTGTAGAAATAAAATAGTCGATATTTCTTAAAGGAAAAATGCTAAAAAAAAAAGTAAAATTTATTTAAAACTTACTTTTGTGACAGTTTTTTAAAAAAAGGTTCGCATACATACACCTCTCGCGCGATCTGCTCGCTAACTACTGAGCGGAAGAGACACGTCTGTACCTATCTTTTGCACAAATTAACACGCTCTGGCCACGTCGAATTTTGGAAATATAGCGCTGGTTAAATGTAGCTGCATGGTTCATTGTGAGACAGTCGACCCTACAGCCGCAATGGCGTATTGCAAGTTCGTTCAATACTTGTCCGAAATGTAAGTGTTTACTAAGTCTTTATTTGATGGTGAAACGTATTTTTTTCATGCGATGAATAAAGAATTTTTGTTATTATTATTATCAATATATTTAAAAAAAATCTGAAAAAAATCTGGGAGGTGTATTTGATCTTGAAGATCACGAAAATGAAAAAACCTTAAAAAGGTGGTAACCGCGTTTACGACTTTATTCGGTGGGGGGTGCGAAATGTAATTCCACTCATTTCAAACACTGACGGCATGGCAGGAATAAGTCGTAAACAATTTCACTTGTCGTCTCTACCAAGAGTATTATATACGTGAAAACTAGGTACACTAGTAAGCCTATAAGTTCAGTCAAAAAGCTTTGGGGTCATCTTTGTTTTCTGAACAATTAACAATTTATACACATATCAATGTATAACATCGCTTCTATACTCGTATTACCATAAAACAAACTATAAGTAGAAGACATCTCTACTAAAATATTGCCTTATGGCTTACTTTAATAGAATAATAGTTTAATAATTTTGATGTAATAAAAACTTTTCTACGTTAGTAATCACACAATTAATGCACTTGCTGGCAATTGGTTATAGCAAACACTACTTATGACTTGAAACAATATTTAACAAACATGAAGAGGTTATATAGAATAAGAGGTTTAATCGGCTTTGTTATTAATTAAATTATTTCCAAAAAATTGAAGAAAGATTACTTCTTATACAATTTTCCATAAGTTAACGCCTATCCTAAACGTATGAGCACTATTGTGCGTAATCTCGATTTATTGCTGTGATATTTTATAAATACCTTTTATTTTGATAGAGTTTATTATTAAAGAATAACGTAAACTGTGGCATAGTTAAATTATATGTATGAGAACATAAGGATTAGCAATAAAAATACAAAAATAGTCAACGCAATATAATTTATTATTAAAGCTAAATGAGGGACTCAAACATAAATAATATGTAGATTATTATTCTAAAATTACAACTTATCAGTCTTGTAAATTATTATCACAAAAACATAATATTAGAAATCACTAATTATTGAATCCATTCTTTAATCAACTTCTTCGACAGTAGGTCCGCTGTGCCTCTGGTAATCTCCCGCGCCCGGCATGCCGCCGGCTCCCGGCTGCGCACCGCCCGTGCCGCCCGTGTGCAACTTGGTCATGAGCGGCGCACAAAGCTGCTGCAGCTCCTTCAGCCGGTGCTCGTACTCCTCGCGCTCGGCGAGAGAGTTGTTGTCGAGCCACTGCAGAGCCTCGCTGCAGGCAGACTGCCCCGCGCGCGCCTCCTCTGCCGACAACTTATCTCCAGCTTCACCGAGAGCTTGCTTCACGTTGAACACATAAGACTCGAGCTGGTTCCTCGCCGCCACGCGCTGCCGCTGCTTCTCATCTTGTTCTTTGTACTTCTCAGCTTCCGACAGCATACGGTCTATCTCTGCTTGCGTGAGACGTCCTCTGTCGTTCTTTATGACGATGTTCTTGCTGAGTCCTGTGCTGTTCTCCTTGGCTGTGACGTTCAGGATACCGTTGGCGTCCATGTCGAATGTGACATCGATCTTGGGCACTCCACGAGGTGCTGGTGGAATGCCAGTCAAGTCGAAGGTACCAAGTAGATTGTTATCCTTAGTCATGGCACGCTCTCCTTCGTATACCTGGATAGTGACCGCCGGTTGGTTATCAGAGTATGTTGTGAATGTCTGCGACTGCTTGCACGGTATCTTACAGTTACGCTCGATGATCTTGGTCATAACGCCGCCTGCAGTTTCAATACCGAGGGAGAGTGGTGCCACGTCTACGAGTAACACATCTTGGATCTTCGAGTCTTGTTCTCCACTGAGTATAGCCGCCTGTACAGCCGCGCCGTACGCTACCGCTTCGTCAGGATTTATTGACAAGTTCAACTTCTTGCCACAGAAGAAGTTGCTAAGTAGATTCTGTACCTTAGGGATACGTGTAGAGCCGCCGACTAACACGACGTCGTGGATTTGACCTTTGTCGAGCTTAGCGTCCTTCAGAGCCTTCTCTACAGGGTCTAGAGTGCTGCGGAAGAGATCAGAGCACAACTCCTCGAACCTAGCGCGGGACACACGCGTGTAGTAGTCTATACCTTCGTACAGAGCATCAATCTCAATGCTGGCTTCTGTGCTCGATGATAGTGTTCGCTTGGCGCGTTCAGCAGCAGTTCTCAGTCTGCGAAGCGCACGAGGATTGGTAGCAAGGTCCTTCTTGTATTTCCGTTTGAATTCGTCTGCGAGATGATTGACTAGTCTGTTATCGAAGTCTTCACCGCCGAGATGTGTGTCACCAGCAGTGGCCTTCACTTCGAACAAGGACCCCTCGTCGATAGTCAGGATGGAGACGTCGAAGGTGCCGCCGCCGAGATCGAAGATGAGTACGTTGCGTTCACCTTTAAGATTCTTATCTAGTCCGTAAGCTAGTGCGGCGGCAGTTGGCTCGTTGATGATGCGTAGTACATTCAGTCCGGCGATAGCTCCCGCGTCCTTCGTGGCCTGACGTTGTGAGTCGTTGAAGTAAGCCGGCACGGTGACCACTGCCTCACTTATTCTCGCTCCGAGGTAAGCCTCCGCAGTCGCCTTCATCTTCGTAAGAACCATGCTGCTGATCTCTTCTGGCGCGAAGCTTTTCTTTTCTCCTTTGAATTCCACAAGTATCTTTGGCTTTCCACAATCGCTGATGATTTTGAAGGGCCAGTGTTTCATGTCCTGTTGTATTTTGGGGTCGTCGAACTTTCTTCCGATGAGTCGTTTAGCGTCGAACACTGTGTTGCTGGGGTTGAGCGCGACCTGATTCTTGGCTGCGTCGCCTATGAGCCGCTCGGTGTCTGTGAACGCGACATATGATGGTGTGGTGCGGTTCCCCTGGTCGTTGGCGATGATCTCCACGTTCCCGTGCTGCCATACTCCGACGCACGAGTACGTCGTCCCGAGATCTATTCCTATAGCTGGCATTGTGTCTTCTTCTCTTTGTATACCTAATACTTTATAATAAAGTACAGTTTATTTGTTAGAATTGCTTCCAACTTATTCGTATGAAGATTCAAATGATTCTGAGTTCGCGCCGTGATCGTCGTGTATATAAATAAAACGCGGCTGATTCGAGAAAATTCTTCACTGTTAGGGTCAGCCAATCAGCGTTAAGATTCGATGGAACATTCTAGAAGGTTCGACGGTGGGGACCAATAACAAGAGGGCAGTAAACGAAAGGGATAAAGCGATTCGTCGATGTGTTGGTGTTGCAGCTACTGCTAAAGCTCTCCCTTTAAATGGGGTATTTAAAAAAATATGACATTATTACATTAACAATTTATGTTATAAATTTGTCTCATAGAATGCCTATTATTTCTATTCTAGCTAAGCAACTCAATTTTGTAATAAGTGAACTTAAAATAAATGACTTATATATATAATGTATTAGTATATTATTTTAATAAGTATTTTCTCAACTAAGGTAAAATAATAATACCTATTATAAACTTGCTATTGTCAGCGTTTCTCCCTAATGGAAATTGTCTTTTAAAAAAATTAAATTTTGTGGTAAATTTAAAAGAAAAAAACATGAGCAGAAATATATTTTTTATTAAGTATCTTTTAGCATCTTAAACTTTCATGAATACAAAAGTGAATTATATTAAACTAGCTGTCCCGTGCCCACTTCGTTAGGCGACGAAAAAAACGTTACTAAGCGTCCCTTTTTTAAACATATTTCATAACTGCTCCACTCCTATTAGTCATAGCGTGATATCATAATCATTTATTCGTGTTTAACATACATATGGTAATAACAATATAAAATGTGAGGCTCACTATGTTTTGCTATACATACATGGCGCACAAAATATAGTTCTTATAACTAGTTTATATTAAGAGTAATTCAATTCATGCAATATTATAATTTTCAGTTCAATAATTATTCAAAATCAATACAATCCATAATATAAAATAATTTAGTACATATTCGTTCAGTAACACTTGTAAAATATCAAACATACTTTTGATTTGATTTGTCATTTAAGAAATCAGTGACAGTGTATTAACATTTATTGACGAGGAAGTTATACAATTTTTAACATTCCTACATTGGCTTCGCTCCTAATGTAGAGTGGTATAGAATTATATATTCTTGGAGCCATTCCTAATATGCTTTTGCTAATAATCATGTGATTAAAAGAATTAAATAGACTTTTTTTGAAGTGTTATGCAATGTCACTCGTAAAAGATGATACAATAATTTGTATAAAGTTGCAAGTTTTATGATTGTTTTAAATTTACTACATGTCAATACATTTTATTATTTTCAACAAGACATCAAACACAAATAACATTTTGAGCAAATTTCAGTTTGTTTTGCTGGCAACACTATAGAACATTCCAGATCGGGGAGATTCGAGTCTATGCCAAGTGATAGAAAGAGAGAGCAATATATTGGGTGAGTAAGCTTACGTGGGCCGCCAAAACCAAGTTTGGACATCTCTAGATTTTTCTAGTTCGCTTTTTAAGGAATTGCTTCTTAGAAAATGTGATATTTTTATAGGAAATAATTATGATCTAAAATTTTATTAAAATAGTTTGTAGTTTATTATCATGAACATATTTATGATAATTAATATGTGTAAGTCTACTTAAAAGGTACTCAGTAATGTATCCTAAAGCTGTCGTAAAAGGAGACCAAGGAAAAAGTATCCAGAATATACTTTATTAATATAATATAATACTTAATCATAACAGCCCATTAATGTCCCACTACAGGGACGGGCCTCCTCCCGTGACGGAGGGATTCTTTGCCTACTTATACCACGCTGGCCAGACGGATTAGTATAGGGTTTTATTTCAAGTTTTCCTTCTTTTTACTTCGTAAAATCTCTTAGTCAGTTTTTACGACACCCATGGGATGAGATGAGGTGGTGACATATTGTATTCATTCTTACTCCGTCACCACACGGACAATATAATAATAAGTCACTATTTCTAGGAAAATAAAAGTAGTAATAAAAGTAATACCTACTGGTCATACATTCCTATGCCAACCCGTCTAGTCAACGTGGTAGCTTTTAGTACCAATTTAAGTTGTTTCATGCATGACCCTTTATAGGTACCTACTTCTTTATAAAAACTCATGGTTTATTAGAAAGATGACGAGGAGGTTCTCAGCAAGAAGGCTTCTAAACTGGTGCTTTGCGATAACCGTCCATGAGTGGCGCTAGCGTTACCAATTGCAATAATAATATGGTGGACTGCATATCTTCTGTGGCGTACTGTGGTGGCGTAGGTTAAGGAAAAAAAGCGGGTGATCTAACTGTCATTATCTTTTTTTTTTTTGTTGAGGACAAGTAGTTGGTCTCTGATGACCACTACTACTTTACACTGGCTGTGGTGGGGCGGATGGCCCTCAACCAAAATGTGTCATTATCTCTTTGTTTCATTGTTTATATCTAAATATTTAGCTCAGCAGTCTTCCAGTTTTTTATAAACTATTAATACCTACTTATTATTTTTTGGCGTGGTGATATCCTCTTAGCAGCAGCTCCATAATTTCTTCTCAAACAAGCCTCTTCAAGGTCGATTTTTTTTTCTCTCATAATATTCACACAACGCCATCTAGTCCCAAACTAAATAAAAGCACAGCTTGCTTTTATTATGAATATGTATTAAACAACGGATAACATGTTTTTCGTAAATACTTACATAGGTACCTATGTAAGTATTTACGAAAAACATAACTTATGAGTAGGTATGCATAGAAACTGCCCACAAAAATATACATTGAGCGGGAGTCGAACCCGTAGACCTGTGCGTAACACAGCCATGAATTATAACTACTACTCTACAGGCGTCGTTATCAAGGTATATATTTAGGGTTTTGTATCTCTTATGTATGTGTAGCTAACAAAGTACGAGGTGACATGGGGAGATGACGACACCATCACCACAGATATTGTAACATTACCCAATGTTACAATATTATGACTAATATTACAAGTTGCTACAAATAAAGTTTATTTGATAACCCGCTACTTAGGCGCGCTATCTATTATAAAAAGTTCTAAAATCTATAATAAATAATTTTAGGATCCTAATTTTATTATTTCTTATATCTATAAGTATTTGACCAAAAAGCGCGAAAGACAGAGACCCTTGGGGAAACCTATAGGTACGCAGCTGTGGGACTATAAGGCCTTTATTGGCTAATAATATTACCAGAAGCTATTGTGGAGAGCCAAAATAAAAGACTTTATTTTTGAAAAATCAACATTACAAAAAATAAAAAACCTTTGGTCGCCATGCTGAGGCTAACCTAACCAACTGTTTCTGACTTTTGCCTTAAACATTTTGTCTTAGGACATGTTTTTTTTTTTCCCCGCACTAGGGATCATGCCCTGTGTCGCGGGGACCTATTACAAACATCAATTAACGGACACAAAGAACACCCTGACCAGGACAATAATTTGTGGATCTCACAAATCACTGTCCTGCGTGGGGATCGAACCCACAACCTCTTGCACGGCAGCCGCTTGCGCTACCGTGCGTCGCACCACCGAGGTCGTCTGACGTCTCGCACCACCGAGGTCGTCAACATCGTCACATGTTACTTCATAGCAAGAAAAAAAATGAGTAAATTGTGGTCTTTTGTAAATCTATGGAAGGACTCAAGTGCGTTTTTCGTCGCTGGTAATATTGGTGCTGCATCTGAATACAGTTTGGGTTTTTTAATTACCCATTATTTATTACTGCGCTTTCTGATTGGTGCAAATAGCCGGTCGCTGTTGTCTCGCGTATTCGCGCCAAATTATTATTGCGTATTCGCCTCCAATTAAAATATTTTTAGGTATCCCAATGATCCTAGCGTCAAAAAGAAATGGTTTGTTGCAACGGGTAGAGTTAATTGGATGCCATTTAAATTTAGCACTATTTGCTCTGAACAGTTTTTAGAATCCGATTTCTTTACATCAAATAAGAATATAGATACGCGAAACCTGCAGCGTTTCCATCTATAAAAATCGTTAAGAGCTATTTCACGTTTTCGCGCGAAATTCTAAGATTTTGGTTGCCTAATTTACCATCATAACGTAGACTCTGGCATTTTTAAATACATGTAGAAAATAGGCCCATCTTTTGCATTGTAAAAGAATTGAACACATTTATAAAAAAATATAGGTAAACTTCGTAGTGGCTAATCTCCAACAACAAGTTTACTGAAAAATCAACGCAGAGTTCATTTCAAGCTCTCATATCTAACACTAATACGTATAAGTTTGACTAAAAAAATAGGCGTATCCCATCAGAAATATAATTTTGTTGTTATAATAATAGTCTTCGTGTGGTGACGGAGTAAGAATACAATATGTCACCACCCCATCTCAGCCCATGGGTGTCGTAAAAACCGACTAAGGGACTATCTGTGAATTATCTTTACGAAATAAAAAGAAGCAAAACTTGAAATTAAACCCTATATGGCCAGCGTGGTATTAGTAGGCCAAGTATCCCTCCGTCACGGGAGGAGGCCCGTCCTTGCAGTGGGACATTAATGGGCTGTTATGATGATGATGATTACCAATATTTTGAAAGATAATAAAATCTGAAGTCGCTTTTTACGGTTTATACCTTTACTTCATTGCGGTTTTTAGCTTAAATTAAGTGCATTTCAATTTATAAAATTATAAAAAAAAAACTACGTTTTTAAAGAAATCTAATTCCAAAGTTTGATAAAACTCCCTTCTTTACTTATTTTTTAATAATACTATGAATATTATCACTCTTATTTAAAATTAATTACAATTCATAAACATACAATGATTGATTATTGATTAGTACCGCGCGAGCGCTCGTCGAGGTAGGACCTGTGTGCCATTTTTTCTCGTGCGCCGAACTACGAGTGTTCGTGTCGTAAACGCAATATTACACTACGACTACAAGATTTTGATCCTTTGTTTATTATTCCTACGGTAAGTGTATTATTGTTTTCTTTATTAAATTATATTGTCTAAGGAATTTGTATAATGTTATGTTTTTTATTTTATTCGTTTCAGCAATGGGGCGCAAGACTTCTGCATACCATTGTATCAAAAAAAGAAAAAACAAAAATTATGCAGTCTTAAAGAAAGCAAGAGAAGTGAAGTACATAATTTCTTTTATTATGAAGTTCATACTTATTTCAGTGGTCACGGTATAGGTAGTGCTATTTCATGACGTAGATTTAAAAATTACGTGATTTGAAGATACATTTCGATTTATTCGTAATAATATAGTTCATTATGATATGATACAAGTGTCGGAAGTCGCTCATTATGTAAAAGGTTGCCCGAGTCGCAGACGAGGGCGTAATGCAGCCGAGTATGCTCCTCACGTGTGCCATATGACGTATATGATTGGGACGCACCCCATATAAAGATGCCCATTCTTCTTTCGAATCTATATGATTTTTTGGACCCACAACAACAATCAATCAATCAACTTTTATTTATAAAACCTATATTGTATATTACGATAGTGATACACAATATAGGTATGTATATAATGACTTAAATTTCTTACCGCGCGCAAATATGACTAATAATGTATGTAAATATGTAATAATTTAGGCTTTATTGAACGAATGAAATAGATAAAGAGTTATGTACGTATGGCACTACCATACCGTAATTACAATTTTAATTATATACACATACTTGAATTTGCTTTTGAGATAACGAAATCTGAAACCTATTTTATTTTCCTATTAGAATGAGAAATCGCATGAAACGTGTACAGGAGCATAGCACGGACACTGTGCCGGGTACAAGTTACTTGGCAGATTTGACAACAGATAATGTAAGTTTTCGTAGCAATTCTTTGCTTCAAATAGAATTTTTGGTAGTTAATTAGGTTTCGTAGTAATTATCTTTTAAATGTTGTAGGAAAAACTACCTGACTTATTTGAACCTGGACTTGATATATCTATGGAACCTTCGAACTCGATGGTAAATATTACAACATTTTAATTTTTTATTTTTTCTTAGTTTCAATGTAAGTTAAATACTAATGTCGGACAGTTTGCTCTGTGGACAGGTCCTGATTTTCCTTTGAAAGTGGTAAGAATAGAAAGCGATGATAGTTTTTGGTAGGAAAAAATTCTGCCAAAATTAACTCAGTTTTACGAAGAATGTGTACTGCCAGAAATTATAGACACAAAAAAGGCAAGATCAATTCCTTTACGACAAAAATTTATGTAAATGTGTAAAATATGTTATTATATTAAGAGGTAAAGTTTGTGTGTTTGTGACGTTGTAGGGGGTAATCTCTGGATCTACTGAACCGATTTTAAAAATCCTTTCTGTGTTGAATAGTCCATTTATCGGGGAGTGTCATAGGCTATATAGTATCACGCTATGACTAATAGGAGTGGAGCAGTAATGAAATATGTTTAAAAAAGGGACGCGTTTTTTTCGCCGCCCGACGAAGTGGGCACGGGTCTGCTAGTTTTTAATATACACATACTTAACATTACATACATATTGGTGCATATTGGTACATTATTTATAAGGCAATAAAGTTTCATTAGACTAAATTAATAAAATAAAAAGTAAGTACCTATGCTTCGGCCAGAATGGGCTCGCACTGTTTAACCTTCAAGCGGGCGCGCGTAGTCGAATCGATTGCGCTTAGTTCATTTTCGGTTTCTAAACCAATAGTAATAGCATGGTATAGAATCATAATACACTACAACTCTTCAACATCTACTACATTACGATTATCTATAACGGATCAATATTATCTCGGCCGTCTCTATTGTCGCGCCATAGATAGTTACGCACACATACACAATGCTGCCGTCTTTTTACCTAAACTTGAGCGCTTCAATTTTGTGAAATAGCTCTTAAATTTCTTCACGACGTAAGTATTGTAGTATCATTTTGAAATAAGGATTAAAAAGGAAGGAAAATTATTAAGGATTAAAAATACGCAACTTGAAACGATACTTACACCTATCCGTAGTATGCGGATACACAAACACACACACACATACACACACACACTAATTGTAGGTGTGTGTGTATCACAATCCACATTCAAATACCTTCCCCTAATTCTTTACCATGTTCATTGTTATTGTTACAGATTTATTTTCGTTTTAGCTGCAAAATGTAACGTACCGTAGATAACGCGAATATCAACCTTATAAGCAGTGTTAAAGTGTAATTTTTGTAATTTAATATAATATAATTGCTAGAACTGCGAAAACCGCCATCTATGGAATTTATTCGAAAATCGAATCTAGTTTGATTTTAGATTATAAAACGTTGTATATTCTTTCTGCGCTACAGTAAAATATGTAACTTCTAATTATAGGCCTATGTCCAGCAGTGGACGTCCATAGGCTGATATGGATGGATGGATGGATAGTGAGTGAAGGTTCTCTTCCAGATGTAGGATCAGCTGCTACATACGTTAGTTTTGACTGAAATCGAAACAACAAATCAAACAACTTATTTAATTAATTGTGTGTAGGTACAATAATACGAAAATAAAACTAGTAATTGGAATTTTATTAATATTTTTATTTTAATGGTTTATTAATTTATTAACAACTAATTTTAATATTTTTGGTTACATAGCTGTACTTTATTTTTAATAAATACTTAGAGTTTTATTTGCGATGACGTCATACTTTTTAAAATCATTTTTACAAAATTATTTAATTTTGTAAGTATACTTACTGAATTATAGGTTGTCTATAAAGTCAAGAAATTAAAGTTTGAGGAACTAAATTGTTCATGTGTCTGGCAACACTGAAATTCAAAATAGACTTGTACATGAGCTGTCATCGAGTAGAAGTTGCGGAACGATTTTCATTTTGGGATATTTATTATGTTATTAATCTACAATAAACTAATACTGACTTACGAAGAACAACATAAACAATGAGTAAAGCAAATCAAAGTGGCACGCGGGAAGTGATTTTTAAGGTTATAATGTGATGTTTGTCGGAGCACGAAGCTGTTCAAATTATATGTGATTTGGCTGATGTTTATGGGCGAACTGCAACTTTGATGGGTATGTAATCGTGTCACTGTGTTTTGTAATCTGTCTTAAGTAATAAATTCACTCCATTTGAGATTTAGAGACCAAAAACAGGCATTGCGTACATAGCATATTTTTAGGTAAGATTGTCATTGAAAGTAAGAAAATATTGTAGTACGATCTTTTCTGTTGATACATTATCAGTTGCATTAGGATAATTCAGTCAAGATGTATCGCAATTTTGAAGTTGAATTAATTAATTGCTTTATGCATTACGGTTGATAACTAAAATAAGGATGTCACTTTCGCATCAACTGGTCTGTCGACAATAAATAATTAAGTAATTGCAATATTTTATTATTTAGTTCCTAATAATTCCATGTTAAATGATATCTTGTTGGTTAATATTTAACACTGAATACATTTTAGTTAGGTATTGCAGTTATTCTTTCCATCCCATTTTTTGCGTGTATTTTGTGTCTAGGTACCTATGCCTAAATTTATTTTAAGTATAATCAAATGTTCAATCAACATAACTTTTGTTAAATTCCAGGCTCCAACCCTCAGATAACAGCTGCAGGTGATAGCTAGAACTGAGATGGATTTTAATTGTAGTCTTGAAGTTCTACGCAAAATTTTAAATGCAATAGGCTTTACCTACAAGAAATGCCCTAGTAATATAAAAATCGAGATTTGCCTGAAGAACTAAGGAAAGACATTATTTATCACTCTTCATACAAGGTAACCTGTATAAGCATATTCTTTTGTATGGTAATTTTTCTTATTATTAACTGTATACAATAGTTAAAATAATAGTTTATAGCCTATTTTCCCATTCTACTCCTCTTTACCCCCTATACGCCCCTCCAAATAAACCAATAATCAATTCTTTTTTAAGAATAATATTAGTATAGTTAGTAAATCAGTAGTTTCCGTGTAGTGACGGAGTAAGAATACAATATGTCACCACCCCATCTCATCCCATGGGTGTCGTAAAAACCGACTAAGGGACTATCCGTGACATGTTATCTTTATGACATAAAAAGAAGGAAAACTTGAAATAAAACCCTATACTAATACGTCTGGCCAGCGTGGTACTAGTAGGCCAAGTATCCCTCCGTCACGGGAGAAGGCCCGTCCCTGCAGTGGGACATTAATGGGCTGTTATGATGATTAGTATAGTTTTAATTGATTTATAAAATAACAATATTTTATAAAATCATCACTAACAAGTAACTATTTATGTTCCCGCAGGTCACAAAATGTTGGCAATTTCTAAAAAGGGCCTTCAGCAGCATCACAGCTGAAACTTGGAAAAACAGTTGCCATCGCGTCGAGCAGCTCGGATCAGAATACTACAAGAGAAGAGGCAAATACTGACGATAATAGCAGCAGCAAAGAAAGCTTTAGTGATGACGATGAAGGTGGCAACGAAAGTTATCTCAACATCGAATATCTAAAAAATCCTATGATGAAAGCGATGAATAAATCTCCTTGTTAACTGTGTACATGCGTTTTTATTACTCTGATTCAATCCGTTAATTTATTCTAATACCCATACTATTCTAATAGGTGAATTTTGACCCATGTAGTTTAGGGTTGGTGTATGAAATCGATTAAGAGATTTATCGATTTAGATAACAAGCGATTAATCGATAATCGATTATTATTTATAGTTTAGTTTTTTAACTTTGATATACATGTGGCAGCAGCCATATAGTAGCAGCACTAAAATTAAAATCATAGAACATAATTGTTTTGCAGAAGTCAAAAATTACGTTATGGCTCATAATTCTTACACTAAATTATGTTACATTCTATGGCTCAAAACAACTGTCAAAATTTAAAATGGCTTGACTATAGTGCATATAAAACAGAAATAAAACATCGTCATCTAAAATGTTTAAAGGGCTAACACTACTTTAATTCTATAAAGGTCATGTTATAACAATTATTCAAACTTCTCAATCACTTAGGCCAGGCGCGCACTACGAGTTTTTCGCCGCGCGGCAGAAAAGCGCAGCGGTATAATGTCGCACAGTAATACTGGTGGGCTGCGGTGGCTCTGCCGTCAAGTGCGCGCAATACAATGTAAAACTGTTTGGTACAGTATTTCAGTGCGACATTATACCGCTGCGCTTTTCTGCCGCGCGGCGAAAAACTCGTAGTGCGCGCCTGGCCTTAGGGTTTCAACCAATGAAATGAATTATCTCATTATGAGTTGTGTGAATTTCTTACTTGAGTATTAGATATGTGTTTCAAAATTACTTATTTTATTTCAATAAATTACTAGTATGAAAACTATTTTCTCAGACTAAATAGGGTTGCTACGTGTAGCACAGTGGCGGCCTCATTTATTTTCAGGACTTTATAGACAGAGTGTACTTGAGACTGTGACTGTGCCCCGTTTAATCCATTGTTGAACTCAGAAACTTCTATCAAATTGACAGTTGAAAGTGACTGACAACTGACACTGCTGCTGAAAGTGACAGATGGAATTTCTGCTGCTGTATTTGTTGTAAACAAATTTTGTTTATAAATATATTTAAAAATTTAGATAAAGTTGATTGCGGATTTTTTTTTACTGATTCGATTATAATGAATCGGTCAAAATCAACTAGTGCTAGGTGTTTTGTACCCTGGTGTAAAAACAGTACTACAAATAGCCCAAACAAATTGTTTATGGTCGTAAAAGAGAACCTAAAAAGAAAGTGGTGTGAAGAAGTTGATATTGAGTACAAGCCTGGGCGGCGTCTTTATTGTTGTGAAGATCATTTGAACGTAAGTTCTATTTACATATTATTTTATTTGCTATGTGTTAATCCATTATTGATAGACGGTCATTCATTTAGAGGTTGAAATACTTACTTAACTTGCAAACTATTAGGTATCATCATCATCATAAGAGCCCACTAATGTCCCACTGCAGGGACGGGCCTCCTCCTCCTCCATATTAGGTATAACATGATCTAATATGCACATTGTAGAGGCAACTATTATTTTTCAAAAGGAATGTTGTAAAAAAATGCTATAAATATAATGTAATAAAAACGGTGTACTTTTTTGCAGCTAGAAGAAGATTTAGCAAATTATCAATATTTTAGGTTAATGAAAGGAAATCCTGTTTTGAAACCTACTGCAAAACTGCGAAATTTGCCATCAAGTAGTAAAGTAAGCGTTATCCCACTTACTCATAAACACCTCTTAAATTTTAGTCAATTGATTAGCTTAAATTCTTACGTTTTTGTTTGGCATAAGGTTGGTTTTGCTAATAAAGATCTCACTAAACAGTGATTAAATTTAAGAGGCGTTTATGAGTAAGGGGGAATATTGTTAAATAAAGTTTATTGATGCTTTGTAAAACAAGAAATTAAAATTTGTTTACTGTTTTAGGAAATAAAAACATCTGAGCCAGCGCCAACTTTAAAAGCCCTGCTCTTAAAGTCTGATGAAAAAATGTATATAAGAAAAGACACTCTTGCAGAGAAGGGGCACACTGAAATTAATAACAGTATCCCCATCAGTTATCCCATGAAAGTAAGATTTATATGTTCCTACTTTTTCATTAATCCTGAAAAGAAATGAAGTATCCATAGTATTATTGAATACAAATAACTATCTTGAGTCAACCAAACTATCATCATATGCACATGTACTGAAAATGATCTGTCCCATTACTCCACTTAAATGTTTAACCCTTAACTACCTACCCGGAGTCTCTCAGACCCCGACAAAGTTAGTTTTGTTAAAATCTCATCGTATGCGTGTCTTTGGTTTTTGTGTGTCTATGTCCTTTGCCCTGCTACCTGTAGTACAGTGTCTGCGGTAGTAGAGGTTTCACATTTGCGCGGTCATGCTCTGGTGAGTATAAATATTTTTTGTGGAGTCGCAGAGGCTCCAGGTAGTAGCTTTTATGCCTTTAGTGAAAAATGACAACTTTATAATGATAACTTTATTGTGCGTTGTTTGGAGGAAGAACAGCTGAGTGAGGATGATGCAGAATGCAGTGACGGAGATGTGGATATTGATAGAGATTATGAGAAAGAACGATGATGATTTAGATTGATATTAAACTTTCTCTTCGTTGTGTGCAACTCGATCCAGAGACCATTCCTGATTCCGCAGGAGGTAGTGCTGGAGCTCCAGAAAGGCTGGCAAATCGTAAGTATTTCTCTTAATGCGATCCCAAGAAAAAGTGCAAGACTCAGAACTTATGTCTTATTTGTAAAAAGCCTATGTCTGAAATAGACGCAAAGGCCCATGATGATGATGATGTATTGAGTGCTTAGAAATGTGAAAAGTGATAAACTTTGGGCCTCGCAATTCTTGTTAAGTTTTTAGCTATGTTTATATACGAGTTTACTAGTTGATTATTATTATATTACTACGAATTATTCAAGAAAAGTTCCTAATTTACGCATTTTTTTGTCTTGTCATATTTTTTTAAATTATCACTAGTGAAGAGGTGATTAAGTTTTTTCCTAAATATTATGGATATTTCTATAATTATTTTCATAATAGAAAAACTATGAATACAACATCTTTTATTTGAATTTACCTTCATTAGTCAAAATTTTAATTATCCGAGAAGTGAGGAGTCTGAGATACTCTAGGCAGATATGAGACTGAAATAAGAGGTAGGTAACTAAGGGTTAAATGGCCAGAAAATAAAATTATGATAAAGTTTTCATTTATTACTAAGCAAAACAAATAATTGAGTTTAACTTTAACATAAAACTTAATTAAAAGCAATATCATACATGTCTTTGTCAATTAGATAAGTTTTTAAAATAAATTCAGACATCAGAATATATTCTGTAAAATAAATCTATTCTTCTAAGCCTGCTAGCAATAAGTCAGCCAGTGGGTAAGTACCTATTTGTGTATGGACTTATAACAGATACCAATGACACACTTAAATATTCAATGATTACATGTTTCTATATAATTTGATATTATTTTTAAGTTTCCTTAATCAGGTTGTCATCCTTCTTGGACATAGGCCTCCTCCAACGCTCGCCATTCTTGACGGTCTAAAGCAGATCTGCGCCAAACTTCAACAGGTCATCTTCCCATCTTCTTTGTGGCCGTCCCCTTGTTCTTTTTCCATCTCGTGGGTACCAGGAACGACTTCTTAAGTCCACTTCTCTTTAGAAGATCTGATTACATGACCAATCCAGCGCCATTTAAGCCTTTTAATTGTCTTTGATGCCATACTTACATGTGATTAATTTTAGATTGATGCTGCAACTCAATATTCTATTAAGAAGGTAGACCGGAGTACCACTATTAAAGGTGCGCTGCAAACAATAATGTCTTCACATTTAAGAGCCTCAAAATCATCATTATCATTATTATCACATGCAACGAAATGTCACCAGTACCATCACTTAATGGATGCACATCTGATACAGAATCCATGGCTTCGTTAAACCAGCTAGATTACAATGCAAGAAAGCAAATATTGAAGTTTATTTCTGACTATTACGTGTTCCGCGTCGTGTCCCAAGGAGCACGCTCGTTGATGCGGGATTGTTACATCGGCCGTATGCCAGAACTAACCTCAAGCAATTCGCAGCAATACCCCGCATGTCCAAGACATTTAACACTATTTGTGGAGAGGTAGATGTGTTCTCTGATACATTGTTATGTTACAAAAAGACTGTTTTGAGGCTGTTAAAGTCTAAATTATAAATTGTGAAACTGAATAATTGTAAATTGTAATAATGTCAAACGTTTTTCTTTATTTGTGTTATGTATTGAGTCAATTTCATTTTATTTCTCTTTAATTTAATTTGTTTTTAATTTAATTTAGGGTAAGCTGGTCGACAATGAACCACCTAAAAGTTTAAGAGCTATAACACCACTGTTATGTGTCCGAATTATATAATTTTTACTTCTTACTGTAGATAATTTAACTGGCTATGCTATGAAGTATTATTTTTTTACTTAATTGCCATACAATTCTATAATTATTATTTTTTTTATTTTTTGAGAAATGATTCACTGTGTACACCGGATGGCACTCTATGAACCGGGGGTTGGTTAACAATGAACCATGACAATAGTTATGTCAATGGTGGGATTATAAATAAAGTTAAGAAATAAAACTATTTTATTTATATTAAATATATATGTCTATCACATAAATCAACAACTTTTTTTATAATTTTGTAATCATATATCCATATCCTTTGCTGCTTTTCTCAAGCTTACTTCACCGGTAAGATATAGTTCGACTGAGATCCGTTTTTCCTTCTACTTCTATTAAGGCTGAGCGCAGACTTGCAACACGACAGTCTTAAGACAGACTATTGCTTTACAATATGTATGAATATGCGCACACTTGGAACAAAACGTCGTAGAGACAATATTGTCTCAGATAGACGAATACCGCACGGCGACAAGTCTGACTAACGATTGTCGGCTTCCCTTTTGTATCAATGCGGGCGCGCACACTAAAGACAAAACTGTCTACCGTCACACCCCTCACCCCGCACGCACCCCACTCTCGTCCGAGCATTCAGAAAGTAAACACGTGACATCATGTTTACAGACGAAGAACTCGTAGAAAAATTAATTGATGAGGTTGAAATAGGGATGCGCGATCCAGTTCATCGATCCGATTTTAAGGATCGGATCGGATCGTAATGCGTTGATCCGATCCACGAATTGGATCGCATGCCATCGATCCGATCGATGTCAAGAAAATCGATCCGGATCGGATGCAAATAAGTAAGACACAATTATTTTTAGATAGGTAAGCATTTATTAAGTAAATACAATTATGAAAGGTGAGGAAAAAACAACCAGTTATATATAAGTTAAAAGTTCGAGTTGGCATCTTTAGAAATAGTTCTATAGGTACCAATCTTCGAACTCTAAACTTTTGAGAAACAATAATTTAGAGAGACGACATGGATCGAGTCTGTTTCGACATTCGCTTAAAGTTAAGTTTGCCGACGAAAAGAGCCGCTCTGATGGCACCATAATTCAGTTTTATAAAACAAAATGTCCGCACAATGAAGATACTCAATAAAACTAATCAACCGACCATAAACTTTACTCGTTTGTTTACGAACTTACCCACACAAATATTATAAATAAAATGTAATAAGATGCTCGTATACCTACCCGCAAAAGACGCCGCCAAGTTTGGAACATAACGTAACCTAAACAAAAGATCATTTCGTTCCTAACAACATCGTAAGCAGTTAATGTAGGTAGATAAACTGAATTTGAATCCATACGATCCAAACGAATCGATCATTGTAGCTTTGTATCGATCTTACAAAAAATCGTATGGACTCGATCCGATCCAAAAATCGAGAGATCGTATGGCTTCGATCCGATTTTCAACAAGATCGGATCGGATCGGCGCATCCCTAGGTTGAAAAGAGACCTGTACTTTTTAATAAAATGTGCAAGGAATATTCTGACATAAATTTAAAAAAAAGCAAATGGGACGAAGTTGTCACGGAACTAGTAGGTAATATGAGATGGGGAGAAATGTCGGCTGAGGAAAAAACAAATGCATGTAAGTATTTTCGTTATTAATTGCCTTTATTTTGTATAGATATCATTATTGGATGTGTAATGTTTGGTATTCTTCATAGGTATTAAGTCTAGTAAAGTCATATTATAAATATAATAACAAAGAAATCATTTTAAGAAATTAATATTAACAAAAAAGTTATTCAATTAACAAACTTTTGTATCATATACCAAACAAATTGAGATGATGAATTGGTGATACAGACAGTCCTCAACTTTCGTCGTTTTGTTAAATAATTTCATATCAATTTATATTTATCAGTTATATTCTTTTTTACATCAAATAAATTACTTCACAACAAATAACTAAACAAAAAGTGCAGTTAACTCGAAAATGTAGTACATCAATACTACATAATTAAAAATTCTTTCTGTGTTTGATAGTCCATTTATTGGGGAGTGTCATAGGCTATATAGTATCACGTATGCCGGTTAGGGTGTCGCAAAAAGGGTCCCGACACTTAGAAAATTTTTCATCGGTTTTGTATGGCGCTAGGAAAAAAAATTGATGTAAATTTTATTGTTTTATCGTATAGATTGATGTAAAATAATACAAAAACCTCTCTTGCACTTTTGGCGTAATACCTACGGATCACCGGCAAAACGCGATCAAAAATGTCTCTTTTGTATGGAGCCGGGACTTAGAATTTTTTTTCATATTTTTGATTTCACGTAGTATCGGAAGAAGGGTCCGACACTTAGAAAAATTTTGATCGATTTTAAGTACACAGCGCACGCAATGTAAGCTTACAAAAGTAGTAATTTACCCCCGTTTTTGCAACATTTTTCGTATATGCTCCGCTTAAATTTAACGTAATGTTTTATATATCCTATATTACTCGCAAAGAATGTATCTATATATTGGTATTTACGTGTAATAGCAACAAATAAAGCCGCAAACATTTATTAATGTAGTACAACTAATATTTTAAACCATAAAACACCTGCAGATAAACAATAACATGAAAATTAGTTAAAAAAACAATTAAAAAATCCAAAACATTAGATACATGAATGCAGCCGAGTATTTATCCGAACTTTTTGAGTATTTATCCAAGAATTCGGATATTTACGAGTATTTACTCACTTTTGGATATTTACTGAGTTTTTATCATTTGAGTATTTATCCAACTGCCCATCACTGCACGTGTTTACTTTCTGAACGCTCGGACGAGAGTGGGGTGCGTGCGGGGTGTGACGGTAGACAGTTTTGTCTTTAATGTGCGCGCCCGCATTGATACAAAAGGGAAGCCGACAATCGTTAGTCAGACTAGTCGCCGTGCGGTATTAGTCTATCTGATACAATATTGTCTATTAGACGTTTTGTTCCAAGTGTGCGCATATTCATACATATTGTAAAGCAATAGTCTGTCTTAAGACTGTCGTGTTCCAAGTATATTACAATAAAAAACTTATATATTAATATGTTTAAAAAATAAATAAAAGTATAGTAAAATAATATATTTGAATTTAGTTATAAACAAGTTAGTAACAAGCTGGTAGGATTACACCATCGTCTGCACAAAGTTCACAACACTTTTGTGGGACTCGGTGTGCGCTTCTATAACATGTTGCCCAAAGAAATAATGAGCCTACCCCTAAACAAATTTAAAATTGTTGTAAAAAATCACTTAATGCAGAAGGGTTATTATAAGATTGACGATTTTTTAAATGATAAAAACTTTTGGCTTAATACAGAACTTGACATACTAATGTAATCTTTGTATTATTTCTGCTTTGTTAATTAATTTATTAATTATTTACAATTTGTTAACTGATTTATTGATTATTTATAATTTATTAATTATTTATTGTTATTACCTCTTTTAATTTTTTTATTTTTATTTGTAAACATGTTTTTGACATTCATAAGTGTTATTTTGTAACCTACATGAATTAATGTTATTGACTATTGACTAGTATTTATTCGAGAGGGGTAAAATATAGTATTCTACGTAATGAAACCAAGATAAAATGAATTAAAAAAAATAATTTTCCAATTAAAAACGGACTTCAACGACAAACTTGATTATAATAACTACTTACCAATAATATTATATTATAAAAGTAAATAATTATATCATGGTCACAAATCAAAGAAAAGAAACTTCCTTCTTTGTTTTGAAGTCGGTTAAAAATATAGTAACTTTCGAAGGTAAATTTCCAGGTTGATGCAAAGTATTGCAAAGATAGTCAAAACCAGTTATAATATTAAAAAAAACTAAATATTTTGATAGGAAAATGCATCAGAGTTTTTATCCCAAGATTTGGATAAATACTCGGGTAGGAACGAGTGTTTATGAGTATTTACTCAAAAATGAGTTTTTATCCGATTATAATTCCATCACTGAACACGTGGTCATGTATGCCGAGTATAATCCCATCACTGATTATGAGACAAAACAGTTTTGTTTTATGTGTGCGACGTATCGTAGTCAAAACTGTTTCGTTTTAGTTTTAAGACAGACTTGTCTCTATGAGACAAGTCAGTCTTGAGACAGTCTAGTCTCCAATGTGCGGTCAGCCTAAGTGTTGTTTTCCCTATACTAAAATGTAAAAAACATTTTTGTAATTAAATTTACAATAGATTAAATCGGTTAAAATAAAGTAGATTCAATAAACCCTGGTTAAAATATTAGCGATACCAGTGGTTCATAGTGTACTCCCTCTAACTGATTCATTCTGTACCACCCCTTCCTAATCATATTCACGCTTTCGTGGCAACAACAACAAAAACGTGGAGCGTAAAGAAATAATTTAAATGTGAATCGTAAGAAATAAGTAGCATAACTTGCAAAATGATATTTAGCTAATATTTACACAAGTAAAATAAGACGAAATTTAACTTACTTAATTTTTTCACAAATTTTGGCGGAATAACACAAAACATGAACGCACACGTGTGCCTGCACCACTAGCTCGCCGTCGACAGGGGTGGGACGAGCGCCCCTATAAGCCCTTAGTTTAAACTATATAGCACTGAATGGCAACGTTACATTTCTGAGTTATTAGCCTGATTCACTCTGTACCTCTGATTCACTGTCGACCACTCTACCCTAATTTGTTTTTAATTTAATTTGTTTTTAATTTAATTTAATTTGTTTTTAATTTAATTTGTTTTTAATTTAATTTAATTTGTTTTTAATTTAATTTGTTTTTAATTTAATTTGTTTTTAATTTAATTTGTTTTTAATTTAATTTGTTTTTAATCTAATTTGTTTTTTTTTTGGCTTCGTTGCTATTTAATATAATCCGGTGTTACTTTCATAAGCATGCTGTGACACCTTCAAATGTTATGCATTCAATTTAAAAGTTATAATTTATATTTTAGTTGTAAGTTTATAATGTAATAACTACTGGTTGTCCTATTAAACAAAATAAAATAAATAAAATAACTATACAAAGGCATACATAGGTTTGCCAAAACGATACTTTTGGCTGCTTAGGTTGACACAATTTGTGATCAATTTGAGATTTATAGAGTCACATATTGTCAAAATAGAGTTACATATTGTCAAATCATGCGTACCTACGTGATTCTTCCAAGTTAAGAATAAAAGTGCTCCATCCGCTAAACTACCTACTTACTATAGTAAGAATAAAAAAATAAATCCTAGGTTTTCCATAAACAAAATAAGAAATCAACGTATTATTATAATCGTAAAAAAATAATTTATAAACTCGCAACGTCATTATCTCTTGTGTCCAATGCAAAGGTATTTGGTTATTTGTGTTTGTGGAATATTAAATACTTATCAATAAATTTCTAGACATTTACATTGAAAATAATTCTTTGAAAACATATTCATAATAACAATAATTAATAAAATAACAATACGACTCATTTAAAATTTGTCACAAAAAAAAACATCATTATTAAAACAGAAATGGTCTTCAATTTATCCAAGTTCCTAAACTATAATTCGGCAATGGTAAATATGTGCCGTATGCTCCCCGATCCCCCTCAGTTGTGCCGTGTGCTTTGAACGGAATGAACGTGTTGGATATCGCTCAAGGTAAGTTTGAATATCTTCACAATGTGGTTTTTATTATCTTTTTTATATTAGTGTACTTACTGATAACAATATAATTATCCGTATGTTTATTATGTTATTTACGTAACGTATTAAAACTTATCCCCTGTATGACGTGTTTATTGTAGTACGATTCTTTCTGAACAAGTTACGACACGTTTTATAGAATTCGTCATTATTACTAACATCATTATTCTGAAAATGTATGTTGAAGATAATGACGCAAGCATAGCATAATGACTTTCTCTTTTCTAATAATGACACCTGTTTAGAATAATGACGTTTCATATTCTCTATTAAAATAAATAATTATTTCTTCAGTTTATTAAAAAATTAAAACTGAAGAAAGATGGACTCAATGCAGGGTCTCAAATCTGGACCTCCTATCTGTTTCTAATTTAAGTTTGGTAAAATAATACGTAATTAAATATTTTTAGAAAAATATTTACTATGCCTAAAGTAACAAAATCTGCTCAAGAAAACCGCAAAGCACAACAAAGATTATGCCAAATGCGGCGATATCAAGAAATAAAATCTGATCCAGAATTGCTTGCATTGGAACAAGAAAAAAGGCGACAAAAATATAAGAAAAAGAAAGAAGAGGGTACATTAAAGATAATTACTGAATTAACGCCGCGTGAACAACGAGAGCAACGGAAAAAATGGAAAGAAAATTCTAAGAGGTAAATACTTCATTTATTTTTATATCTCTTACTATATTTCAGATTGCTACTTCATGTCAGCAAATAGATTATAAGTACTACAATAATATGCAATTTGTGGAGATAAATAAACAAAATATTAAATAAAATAAATAAATAAATATTTGCTTTTATATTTAACTAGCAGTAGCACGCAGCTCCGCCCGCGTTCCTGATTTTGTTTAAATTTTTAAAACAGATACAGACTCCGGCAAAAAGAAACAACGGAGAAGGAGACAAAGATTAATGCAGTTTTTATAGATGTAATAAAAAAATCTAGAATCGATCAACCAATAGCGGCAAAAGATCCACTAATTCAATATTCCTCACGTGTGCAAGCGGCTGAAAAGAAAGTAAGGTATAATGGAAATAAAAAGAAAAAAGCACTGGTGAGTATAATTAATTTTTTTTTTTTTTTTTTTTTTTTAAAGATCTTGCAATCAGTCTCAAGGACTATGAGCAGATGTGATGTAGGAATGGGCGTGGCAGGGGAAGGCATTCCTCATCAGGAAATTTTTGCCTTCTTAAATAACAGTGGCTTAGTTGGTGTTGCCGAGTTTAAGGATTCTGCGTCGTTTCAACCGGTTAATGCAATCAGGTAGTGTGAGCTGGACTGCCAACTGGTTAGGATGATTTTCCAATCTGGTTTTGTATTTTACAAGGCATCCCTTGATTTCTTCTTTTACTGTCCGCATATTCAGGTGTTCATGAATCTCCGTGTTTCTTATGAACCAGGGTGTATTGCCAATTTGTTTTAGTATGAAGTTCTGAGTTCTTTGGATTTTATCTATGTTGGAGTTACATGTCGCTCCCCACAACTCCATACCATAGGTCCAGATTGGTTTTATTATGGTCTTGTATATCAAGAGCTTGTTATCAACGGACAGTTTAGAGTTTCTGCCTAGCAGCCAGTATAAACCTCTGTATTTTAAGTTGATCTCATTTCGTTTAGTCTCGATATGTTTGCGCCATGTCAGTCGGCGATCCAAGTGTAGCCCTAGGTATTTGACTGTGTCATTGTGAGGGAGTTCTTTGCCGCCAAGATTCACAGGGGGACAAGTTTCTCTTCGTAATGTAAAGGTAACTTGGACTGACTTATTTGGGCTCGCTTTGATTCTCCACTTGTCAAGCCATTCGTTAATGTCGTTTAAGCTTTTCTGCAATATATTGGAGGCTTCCATTGGACATTTACTAGAGGCTAGTATAGCTGTGTCATCAGCATACGTTGCAATGGAGACTCCTGGTGTTTGTGGTAAGTCTGCAGTGAATATAGTGTACAGGACTGGGCCAAGGACTGATCCTTGAGGTACTCCAGCGTGAATATCGTAGAAGCCTGAAGTGTATTCTGCCTCTTTTACTTGGAATATTCGATCAGTGAGATATGATTTAAGCGTTTGAAAGAAGATGTGAGGCAGTAGCTGTTTAATTTTGCATAGTAAGCCCTTGTGCCACACACGATCGAAGGCCTGTTGGACATCTAGGAACACTGATGAACAATATTCCTTTTGCTCAAGACTGTTGCTTATGTATTTACACACCCTATGTATCTGTTCAGTAGTAGCATGTTTAGGTCTAAACCCAAATTGGTGATTTGGAGTTACAGCCTTTTCATTCATAAAGTAAGAGAGCCGTCGCAATATTATCTTTTCCAGAAGCTTGGAGGTGATTGGAAGCAAGCTTATGGGTCTATAAGAAGATAAATCGTGGGGTGGTTTACCAGCTTTATGAATCATAATGACTTGGGAGACTTTCCAGACCGCAGGGAAATACCCAACCCTTAGGACACAGTTGAATAAGGTAGTCAAGTAAACTATTGCCTTTCGAGGCAACTCTGTTAAGATCTTCTTGTCAATCAGATCATAGCCCGGCGCCTTACCAGTTTCTAATTGTTTGATGAGTTTAATTACCTCGTTTGGTGTCACTACTTTAAGAGGTGGGTCAAGCTGGAAATCCTGCAGGAGTATATTGTCTATATCCAGTTCATTGAATCCTGGCTTAGGTTCATTGGGAACGAAGACTTTAGCAAGGTGAGCGGCAAATGCGTTTGCTTTTTCTTGTTTTGATCTAGCCCATGCGTTTCCATCAAGTCGTATGGGCGGCTTTGGTTTTGTTGGCTGGGTGACATTTTTACATGCCTTCCACAGTGAGTAATCGGTGGCTTTACTAACAGATAGCGATAATAGGTTTGCCTCCACTGTAGCATTTTCGGAGTCCTTTAAAGCCTTTTTTAAGCTCCTGGCATAGTTATTGAATATTCTTTTGTCCTCAGGGTGACGGCTGCAGTGCCATATTCTGCGAAGCCTTCTCTTTTCTAGAATCATATTTCTAATGTCTTGCGGTACATAATTATGTCTTATCTTATTATGGCACACTTGAGAGTAACTTTTCCAGCAGGCGTTTTGAACTGTTCTTATGAAGGTCGTGGCTGCGTAGTCGATCTCATCCTCAGATTTTAAAGAAACACGTACTTGTAGGGAGTTGTTGATTAAATCACGAAACAGGTTCCAATCGGTCCGATTATTATATAGTTTTGGCTTATTTTGGTTAACCAAGGCATTCGTACTTACAGTCAGAATGACCGGGATGTGATTTGAAGACCCATCAAGGAGTATAATTAATAAACATAAAAAGGAAATTGACAGTCGGAGAAAAATCATAGAAAGACAAACTAAGAAACTCGCATAAGCATTTGCAATAAAAAAGTAATAAAGATCAGTTTAAAAAAGTTAAATTTATATCTTTATGTATACCAACAGGCCAAAAATAATATGTAGATAAATGAGAATGTAGATAGATTAGAATAAGGTTCAATTAGGCCCTGCGCAGACGACAGACTATCCGTGACGCACTTTTTAGTCTGTGAAAATAGAACCTATGCAATTATAAGGAGTAACGCAGAGGACGCGCAAAAAGTCCGGCGCACAAAAGACTCAAACATTCCATATATGGCAGACTTTTTGTGCGCCGCAGACTCGATCGCACAAAAAGTGTGCCGTCTGCGCAGGGCCTAATACTTACAAACGATTATGTTGTGTAACGAAGTGATTTTATAACTAATATTTTGATAGAGGCTATTTAAACATAATTACAGTATATTGATTCTTGCCTTTTGTTTTATTTGATATACTATACCTTGCCCACAGTCATTATCCTCAACATAAGTCATCATTTCATTATCATCATATATCATTACCATCTACAGTCGTCATTGTCCTCAACGGCTATTTTTAAATATTTTCAAATATTTCTTAAGCCATTAAGATTACATTGATTCCTCTCATGTAACTATATTATGTTAAGTATGTAGTATAATGTTGTTGTAAGAGCCATAATGAATTAATTAATCTAGTAATAAATATTTGCCGTGACACTAGTTTCATCACTTTTAACATGAAACAGATGAAAATATATTCCAATCGAAGTCATACCCATTTGTTAGAATGACGTTTAGACATATGTATTAGTATTTTTTTGTGTGTGCATACGTTTTTTCAATACGCTTTTACTCGTAAGCGACGGTTACCTTATTAGTAACTTATCTACGTTTTTTAACCAGTACCTCTAATATACATAACGTCATATTAAATATATCTATCTGTATTTTGAATTTTTGTTGCAGATTAAACGAGAGCCCCGAGATCCGTTGCCCCAAGAACCATTGCCCCGAGATGCTTTGTCCATTTCTGAAGAAAGTAGCGAAAGAACAGTGGGGGTAAGAAAATTTCCGACAGTTTTATTTTTCACTACACACTAATTTTTGGACACATTGAAAATAAATGTGTCCAAAAATTAGTGTGTATTTGTGTATGTAGGTATGAATAAAATTAGTGCATGAATAAACTTCGTAGAAATTCAAGTACTGGGCGAACGCAATACAGTACGCGCTATCTAACTCAGCCGGCCTGAAGTTAGGTAAGTACCGGAGAAGACCACACACGTACACTGTACAGGAACGACGACCTCGGTGACGCGACGGTAGCCCAAGCGACTACCTTGTACAAGGGGTGGGTTCGATCCGTACGCAGGACAATTATTAGTGTGATGTTCTTTGTGTCCGTTAAATTGATGTTTGTAAAAGTCCCCGCGACATAGGGCATGATCCCTAGTGCGGGTGTTGTCTTTAATAAAAAAAAAACAAGCTGGCCAATTTAGAAACTGTACTTTCTTCGATCTTTAATAAATTATGTATTTAAAGCGCCGATTGCACTACATACGACTACATGTAGTCAATCAACTACATCATGTAGGAGACTACATGTAGTCTAGTGTAATCACATGTAGGACAGTGTAGTAAACAGAACGTCCTAACACTAAAAAGTTAGGACGTCCTTATGTAGGAGACTACATGTAGTCTAGTGTTATCGGCGCTTTACTCTTTGTATTAATACTTATTATAACTGCTTTGTTACAGCCTGTATTATCACAATCCGACCAGAGTTCTACAACACACACCGTGAATAATTTAACTACTCCTGAAACACAAAAAATAGCAATGTTAGAAGAAAAACTTAGATTATGTAATAAAATTATTGGTACTAAGTGTCTACAAGTTATAAATGTACAAAAATTGAACGAAACATTAAGAAGAAAGAATGAAACACTTGAAAATTTAGTTAAGGTCCTTATATTGACATTGGGGTCAAAGGCTTTGTCAGATGATTAAAACTGTGATAATAATTAAAATATTTTTAAATTATATACTTATGTACCTACTGTTTTTTATTTAAATTTACCCGGGGAATAGTTCGTTTAAATATAGCCGTTTATTCATCCGTGTGTTGACTAGACATGCGCAAAACATTACTTTTTGATGCCATATCACATCACATTACATTACGCGGAACGTAATATTACTTTGTGATATTACAAATGTGATATGTATCACAGGAGTTCGATTCGCTATTCTATTCATATAATATTGCTTGTGATACATATTTAATTTTGTAATAAGTTATATTTATCATTTTATACAATTACAAGTTATTGGTGGTTTTTTTCAATTTATTTTTTATATTCTTTTATTCTTTTTTAATAAGTTTTTTATAACTTTTTTTACATTTTTTTATTAATTACAAGGATTTCATTTCTATTATTTTAGGGCATATTACAATTTATAAAAATTATTTAGAACTAAAGTATTATTTTAGTCTGTAAAAATCCATACCTAAGAACATTTTTATACACATAATACAAAGTAAGTGAGAGAGAAAGATTCTAAGATTTTCAATTTCGGGCAATAATCATTTGAAGACTGCAAGCTAGCATTACATTACGCGGACTTAAGATGTGCCAGAGCCATGAACGTATAGCGATCGAGTAATGTATTACCTACGTGATGTGATGTGATGCGTAATGCATAAGTGTGTCGCGTAATGTTTAATGTGATATTACCCGTCCGAGTAATATTACTTTGTGATATCAAGCGCATTACTTACACATCGCTTGACCCGACGTAGTAAGAATACAAGAATACAATGTCACACCACCCCATCTCATCCCATGGGTGTCGTAAAAACCGACTAAGGCGCTGACTCCACGAGCGATAAAATCGCGGCGATATAATCGTCGTGCCATGTATTTCTATATACTCTGTATGAAGGTGTCTCCACACGGCGATGTTATCGCGGCGATTTTTGTTCAGACTCGTCGCGATTCTATCGCTCGTGGAGTCAGCGCCTAAGGGACTAAGTTAAATTAACTTTACGAAATAAAAAGAAGGAAAACTTGAAATTAAACCCTATACCAATCCGTCTGGCCAGCGTGGTATGAGTAGACCAAGTATCCCTCCGTGACGGAAGGCGGCCCGTCCCTGCAGTGGGACATTAATGGGATGCTATGATGATAGTCCGTTGACGATACCACCAGGGGTATCTTGGGTCTTCCAAAAGTAAACGATACCCCCTACTGAATTTCTATTATGTTATTTGGTAATTATAATTAGGTATATTGTGATTAAAAGTTGAGATTGACTACTTGGCTTAAGTTATTTATGGGACATTTTGAGAAAAAGGGTGATTTCTGGAAGGAAACATTTCGGGAAAGGAACATTCTGAGCCTGAAGGATTATTATGTAAGTATATAGGTATAGTGTGTAAAAGACAATAGAGTTTGAGGTTAAATATGTGTACATTGCAATGATACCAACATTAAACAGAAGCACTTTGCTGAAAAATATATTATTTTACATAGTACACACAGCAACTAATCAAGCTAGACACTCATGTACCTTAATACCTTGAAATAAGACACAATTTCAAATGAAAATGTTTAACTTGATGTGTTGCTGTGTTTACAATAACGTAAAAGGTAAGTAATAAAACGCAAAAATTAGGAAACTTAACTTTATTAATATTTACATCATCATAAATTAAAATTGGTTTCAGTCTTAACAATTAATATCACAAATAAAGAAAATACTATATTTGGTATAGTTTAATCAACTTCTTCAACAGTGGGTCCGCTGTGCCTCTGGTAATCTCCGGCTCGGGGCTGCGCGCCGCCCGCGCCGGTGTGCAACTTGGTCATGAGCGGCGCACAAAGCTGCTGCAGCTCCTTCAGCCGGTGCTCGTACTCCTCGCGCTCGGCGAGAGAGTTGTTGTCGAGCCACTGCAGAGCCTCGCTGCAGGCAGACTGCCCCGCGCGCGCCTCCTCTGCCGACAACTTATCTCCAGCTTCACCGAGAGCTTGCTTCACGCTGAACACATAAGACTCGAGCTGGTTCCTCGCCGCCACGCGCTGCCGCTGCTTCTCATCTTGTTCTTTGTACTTCTCAGCTTCCGACAGCATACGGTCTATCTCTGCTTGCGTGAGACGTCCTCTGTCGTTCTTTATGACGATGTTCTTGCTGAGTCCTGTGCTGTTCTCCTTGGCTGTGACGTTCAGGATACCGTTGGCGTCCATGTCGAATGTGACATCGATCTTGGGCACTCCACGAGGTGCTGGTGGAATGCCAGTCAAGTCGAAGGTACCAAGTAGATTGTTATCCTTAGTCATGGCACGCTCTCCTTCGTATACCTGGATAGTGACCGCCGGTTGGTTATCAGAGTATGTTGTGAATGTCTGCGACTGCTTGCACGGTATCTTACAGTTACGCTCGATGATCTTGGTCATAACGCCGCCTGCAGTTTCAATACCGAGGGAGAGTGGTGCCACGTCTACGAGTAACACATCTTGGATCTTCGAGTCTTGTTCTCCACTGAGTATAGCCGCCTGTACAGCCGCGCCGTACGCTACCGCTTCGTCAGGATTTATTGACAAGTTCAACTTCTTGCCACAGAAGAAGTTGCTAAGTAGATTCTGTACCTTAGGGATACGTGTAGAGCCGCCGACTAACACGACGTCGTGGATTTGACCTTTATCGAGCTTAGCGTCCTTCAGAGCCTTCTCTACAGGGTCTAGAGTGCTGCGGAAGAGATCAGAGCACAACTCCTCGAACCTAGCGCGGGACACACGCGTGTAGTAGTCTATACCTTCGTACAGAGCATCAATCTCAATGCTGGCTTCTGTGCTCGATGATAGTGTTCGCTTGGCGCGTTCAGCAGCAGTTCTCAGTCTGCGAAGCGCACGAGGATTGGTAGCAAGGTCCTTCTTGTATTTCCGTTTGAATTCGTCTGCGAGATGATTGACTAGTCTGTTATCGAAGTCTTCACCGCCGAGATGTGTGTCACCAGCAGTGGCCTTCACTTCGAACAAGGACCCCTCGTCGATAGTCAGGATGGAGACGTCGAAGGTGCCGCCGCCGAGATCGAAGATGAGTACGTTGCGTTCACCTTTAAGATTCTTATCTAGTCCGTAAGCTAGTGCGGCGGCAGTTGGCTCGTTGATGATGCGTAATACATTCAGTCCGGCGATAGCTCCCGCGTCCTTCGTGGCCTGACGTTGTGAGTCGTTGAAGTAAGCCGGCACGGTGACCACTGCCTCACTTATTCTCGCTCCGAGGTAAGCCTCCGCAGTCGCCTTCATCTTCGTAAGAACCATGCTGCTGATCTCTTCTGGCGCGAAGCTTTTCTTTTCTCCTTTGAATTCCACAAGTATCTTTGGCTTTCCACACTCGCTGATGATTTTGAAGGGCCAGTGTTTCATGTCCTGTTGTATTTTGGGGTCGTCGAACTTTCTTCCGATGAGTCGTTTAGCGTCGAACACTGTGTTGCTGGGGTTGAGCGCGACCTGATTCTTGGCTGCGTCGCCTATGAGCCGCTCGGTGTCTGTGAACGCGACATATGATGGTGTGGTGCGGTTCCCCTGGTCGTTGGCGATGATCTCCACGTTCCCGTGCTGCCATACTCCGACGCACGAGTACGTCGTCCCGAGATCTATTCCTATAGCTGGCATTGTGTCTTCTTCTCTTTGTATACCTAATACTTTATAATAAAGTACAGTTTATTTGTTAGAATTGCTTCCAACTTATTCGTATGAACATTCAAATGATTCTGAGTTCGCGCCGAGCTCGACTCGCTTATAAATAAAACGACTGTGATTCGAGTAAATTCTACCCTTAGTTCGTGTCGACCAATCAGCGAGCAGAACAGATGGAATGTTCAAGAATGTTGTCGCACATTCGACCAATAGCAGTGTCTGTGTGCGAGAGTGAAAGAGATAGAGCGATTGCGTGCGTCACAACAATAGGGTGACTACTATGCATAACTTTCCCCGTTTACAGGGTAAATAATGTGAGAGCCATTGACGACTTACGCTGGCCAGACGAATTGGTATAGGGTTTAATTTCAAGTGGTTCTTCTTTTTATTTCGTACAGATAATACAATATACTTACAAGGATAGTTCCTTCCGTCGGTTTAACGACACCGGCCATGGGTGGTGTTGTATACTTACTCCGTCACCACGCGGATATTATTGATTTTAGTTTTGTATAAATATAAACATGAAACTAAAGTGTCAAGTAAATACAACATGTTTTAAAACTCAGTAAAGAGAAAATGAAATACATGATCGTGATCACGTAAATAAATATTTATGTTTTGTAACAAATTCTTACTGATTTTAACGATGTTAATACAAATAATAAAAAGTTTCTAGTTTCTGCATCTTAAGTCATGATTTAATATAATTATGTAAATTTAATTTGGTTTAGATTGAATATTGTGTCTAATTGTAAAAAATCATGGTGAATGTTGTGCAATATACAATGTACATACATGCCTCAAAAATTAGGGTATTATGTGAATAAGAACTATTAAGCTGTCTGATTGGTCAATAAAGTGTCAAATTTGACATAGTGACATTTGAAGATAACTATAGATTGAGAATTACACTACAGATAAAAAATCTAATTATTTCAAAAATAATCCACTACATTGGCATTGGAAAAGCTCTGGGAAATTTGCAATGTTTGCACTGGCAACACACACAACACAGTTCGAAAAATCTAATAATCTGGTACATGGGCGAACTTTCTAGGGCGTTCTTCAAACGACTTTTCTAGAATGCGAGGGCTGATGATGACAATTAATGCAATTTCCGCATTTTTACCCTTAATAAGGTCGTTTCAAGTTTTGTTGTATTATTTGGAAGTTTAAGTTCTATTTGTACGTATTATAGTTTACAGTTTTATTTTCTTTTCAGCCGCAAATTGTTAATGTAGCTTCTGCAGGTTCTTCAAAACGACAAATTATACTGACTGTGAGTGAGACTGAGATAACTAATTTAGAGAGCTCTGATGTTGAGTCACAGACAGGAAAAAATAGTTGTGTAAGTAAGTTAGTCTGTGGCGTAAGCATTTATTTACACGTAATTTATTAACTCATGTAAAACACATTAAAATATCTATCTATACATATAATAAAACTGTAGAAAAGTCGTTTTTGTACATTGAAAATAAATCCAAAAAAAATAGCCAGAATATTAAAAGACAACCAATAGAACCCATTTCCACCATTTTTGGATTTTTTGTCTGTTTGTCTGTTTATCTGTATATCTGTATGTCTGTATGTCTGTTTATCTGTAACCTAAAATTTGTTCGGGCATCACGTAAAAAGTACCAAAGCAATTAAGATGATTTTTATACACAACGATTGAGCGTAACTTGAAGTTTTATTTAGTTTTTGTTTCATTGAAATCGGTTCCGTCAATTAAAAGATATTTGAATTTAACTAATTAATATTAAACAGCGCCATCTTTCAAACTTAGACAGAACTACATCAAGAGTTAAACTGCGTGCAGTATTTTTAAATGTAACGTAAAATGTAGATGCCTTTAATACACAACGATTGAGTGTAACTTGAAGTTCCATTTAATTTTTGTTTCATTGCAATCGGTTCAGTCTATCAAAAGATATTTGAATTTAAAGTGCTCAAGAATAAGTTGTTTTAGTTTCATATGTAGTTTATGTTTACAAAGTGAAATATTAAACAGCGCTATCTTAGGAATGTAGACTGGAATATATTTAGAGTTAAGCTGCGTCCTGCGTGCAGTATTTTTGAATAAATAAAATAAAGACATTTAACATTTTTTTATCCGGCTCGAAGGACCATGAACAAATCCCAAAAAGTACTCGATGGAATTTTATGTAATAAAACTTCAATGGCGAGAGAAAAAGCTTTTATATTTAACTACAAAACATACTTATGCTATAAGATGAACATAAAAATATCTTAACTATATATCAAGTAACGCCATCTGTTGGTGGCTTAATTAAACTTATTATGTAAAACAAATAGAACATTAAACAATAATTTAATGTTTTGTGATTGTATTTCTATAGTTTATTGTCAGTTATGTATTTTTCAATGTTAATAATCTATCTATATACTATAATAAAACTGTAAAGGTCGAAATGTCTGTTCTTTTCGAAAATTCAGATAAAAATTATCTATAAAATCTAGAAAAAAGTCAAAAAGCACGAAACCACAATTTTTAGAATTAATGTCTGTCTGTCTGTCTGTCTGTTTGTTCCCGCACATCTTTAAAACGAATTAATATAATCTTAAGACCAATACATTGTATTGTAGCCTTTTTTATTAGGCTTAAACTGAGGTATGTTTCATCAAAATCGGATAAGTAATACTCGAGATATCGCTTGATCTCTTTATATTAGAACAGTCCAATACAAATCAAGGGCCATGAAAAATTGGATTTGGTTCAATATTGAATGAATTTAAATTTCGTTTCTTTTGTTCACGAGATGGCGTTACCAGTAGTAATCATACTCAAAAATAAATGAGTTTGTAAATAATCCATAACTATTTTATAATGAAAAGCTATTAATTATAAGTTATTCCTTTTAAATTTTAATAAAATTAACCATGAATCGTATGTGTTATATCAATTATAAGTTATATTAAATCTATACTAATATTATAAAGAGGTAAAGTTTGTGTGTTTGTGTCGTTGTAGGGGCTAATCTCTGGATCTACAGAACCGATTTAAAAAAATCTTTATGTGTTTCATAGTCCATTTATCGGGGAGTGTTATAGGCTATATAGTATCACGCTATGTCTAATAGGAGTAGAACAGTAATGAAATAAGTATATAAAAGGGACGCTTAAAAACGTTTATTTTGCTTCTGCTGCTTATACGTCTAGAGATATACTGAAATTATGTATTAGAGATTTACAATTAAGTCAACGATAGCATAATATATCTATCTTCTAAGGTTGACTCACTACGACCTTTTTTATAATAATCAAATTTGACTTAAAGAAATGCATTGTTTGTAAAGGTATTTTATGTATGGTATTGACCCTTATCAAAATAAATTACGTTAATCATTATATTTAGGTATTTAACAGCGATGAGATCCGATTATTAGTTTGAAAGATATCTCAGTTTTAAAATAATGCGCGCGAATAACGTAAAATATCTGTCTAACGCGATGTTAGTATAGATGAATTTTCTTAGTATCAACATTTTGGCTGGAGTAAGATTTTGAATGGGCTGTTATGATGAAGCAATCTTTTTGAGGTAGAATTAATTTATAGTACAAATTAATTCTACCTCAAAAAGATCGCTTCATCATAACAGCCCATTAATATCCCACTGCAGGGACGGGCCTCCTCCCGTGACGGAGGGTTACTTGGCCTACTAATACCACGCTGGCCGGACGGATTGGTATACGGTTTAATTTCAAGTTTTCCTTCTTTTTATTTCGTAAGGATAGTAGTTACGGTTATTCCCTTAGTCGGTTTTTACGACACCTATGGTTTTTTTTTTGTTTAGGACGAGTAGTTGGTCTCTGACGACCGCTACTACTTTACACGGGCTGTGGTGGGGCGGATGGCCCTCAACCAAAAACATCCATGGGATGAGATGGGGTGATGACATATTGTATTCTTACTCCGTCACCACACTGATAGAAAGATCAAGAAGATCTCTTGGTCGGACTAAATTCGTAGGGCGGAGAACCCTGTTCTGTGGCGTTTGTTGGGAGAGGCATTTTGTCCAGAAGTGGACTGCGATAGGCTAATTGGTTTATTGATTAATACCATGTATTCTGAATCCATCGTTACATGGATAATACTCTATAGGTACCTACTAATATTATAAAGAGGTAAAGTTTGTGTGTTTGTAAGTTTGTGAAGTTGTAGGGGGTAATCTCTGGATATTCAGAACCGATTTTTTAAATTCTTTTTGTGTTAAATAGACCATTTATCGGGGAGTGCCATGCTATATTAATAGTTTCACGCTATGACTAATAAGAGTGGAACAGTAATGAAATATTTTTAAAAAAGGCAAGCGTTTTTTTCGCCGCCCAACGAAGTGGGCACGGGTCAGCTAGTAATACATAATTATTATATTATGTACTAGCTGACCCGTGCCCACTTCGTTAGGCCGGGAAAAAAACGCGTCACTTTTTTATTAAGTACATATTATATATTTACACATATCACATTACATATTTCATTACTGCTCCACTCCTATTAGTCATAGCGTGATACTATAGGTAAGTATAGCCTATTACACTCCCCGATAAAACTACTATTTAACACAGAAAGAATTTTCAAAATCGGTTCATTAGATCCAGAGATTACCCCCTACAACGTCACAAACACACAAACTTTACCTCTTTATAATATTAGTAGTATAGCAAGTAGGGTCGAACTGTCTCACATCCCAACAACACACACGTGACACAATGAACCATGCAGCTACACTTAACCAGCGCGCAATATTTCCAAAATGCGACGTTGCCAGATCGTGCAAAAGACAGGGGTATAGATGTGTACTGTCTCTTTCGCTCAGTAGTTATCGAGCAGATCGCGCGAGAAGTGTTACGAGTTTAATGTGTGCGTAGCGGAGCAATTTTATTGAAACACTGTCACAAAAGTAAGTTTTAAATACATTTTACTATCTTTTTTAGCATTTTCCTCTATAAAATATCGACTATTTTATTTCTAATTATATATATTTCAGTTTAAAATTTTAAGCTTAGTTATACAAAGGTGCCCATGTCTCACATTGAACCATGTTAAGGTGGTACTCAACAAACATTGTACCTGAATAGAATAGTATAAACCAAAAAGTAATATCTAGACTATAAGTAATATCTAAGTAATATCTAGACTATAAAGACCTAAAATAAGAATAATTATACATTTATTGAAATAAACATTACACAAATATCATTTAATAATTACATATTTAATACAGTTGTATGCTTAAAAATAATACTTAAATAGGATAATATATTTAAAACAAATTATAAAGTTAAAACAAATACTAATAAACATAACTTATTATAGTATTAAAGAATATCTAGAATATAAAGACAATATCCACTTATGAAATAAACATTACACAATTTTTTATATAATAATTACATATTTAAGTACAACTAATTTTGCTAATTTGATATATTATTAAAATCTAGCATCCTCCTCTCTTTTAAAGTGCCATACCCAATAGGGTCCATATTGTATCTGTGATATTAAACATAACACCTTTTTGTAACATAAGTGCAATAAAGATATTGAGTATTGAGAATCACGGTCCCATCGATGTGTAGGCAAGAATTTTCTTGGCGTACACAGTCGGCCTTATTACAAAATACGGTCTAACTATAAACCACGATTTATGACGTCACAAAACCACTGTTTTTGAAATTTGTTATTGCAAAATCAGTCTTAACGCTAAAGTGTTAAAACTGATTTTGTATTAAGAAATACAAAATCATAAATTTGATAATACAAAATCAGTTTTAACACTTTAGCGTTAGGACTGATTTTGCAATAACAAATTTCAAAAACAGTGGTTTTGTGACGTCATAAATCGTGGTTTATAGTTAGACCGTATTTTGTAATAAGGCTGAGTGTGTTTGCTAGTGTTGTTAGGCTGAGCGCACATTGGAGACTAGACTGTTTCAAGACTGACTTGCCTCATTAGATAGTGTATTGAAACTTTCAAACTTCATGATATTCTTTTACCTACCTGTTCATATTATCATTATTAATTACTTTATTTACTTACTTTGATCAGTTGTACATATCTAGATATGTATCTGTTACAGAATGACACGGACTAAAGTAAGTCAAAGAAAAAAAGGGGGCCACACTGCTTCCAATATGCTAAGAGCTTTGCAATTAAATAGAGAAGGTGTAAGCATCAGAAAAGCTGCACTAACTTGTGGTATAGCGTATCCTACCTTGCGCCGCTATGTAGAACAGTATTCAGACACACATACTGATGATCTTGCTAAGAAGAAGCTTATACCAAATTATGAGAATCGTTTGGTTTTTAATGAATATCAAGAACAAGTTCTCAAAGAATACATAAAAGATTGTGCTTTAAAGTATTATAGACTAAGTGAAAACGATTGCCGGAAAGTTGCTTACCAAATGGCCACAATAAACAATATAAGCACCCCAGATAGCTGGAACCGCAATGGCATAGCCGGAAAAGAATGGTTTCAATATTTTAAGAAGCGACATCGTGATCTATCTTTTAAAAAAGCAGAAGCTTGCAGTTCCCGGGCAACATCTTTTAACCGGGAGACGGTAAAATATTTTCTTGATTAAAAAATCATCATAACAGCCCATTAATGTCCCACTGCAGGGAAGGGCCTCCTCCAGTGACGGAGGGATTCTTGGCCTAATAATACCACGCTGGCGCTGGCCAAACTGATTGGTATAGGGTTTCATTTCAAGTTTTCCTTCTTTTTATTACGTAAAGATAATATTCACGGATAGTCCCTTAGTCGGTTTTTACGACACCCATGGGATTAGATGGGGTGGTGCGGGTGACATACTGTATTCTTACTCCGTCACCACATGGAGGTGATTTGGGGGAAGTCAGTTTGGTCAAGCTGATCTAACTTGGCTAACAATGAGATGTACTCCGGTATTAAATCGACACAGATTTCAAAATAGTAGTACTTAATTAAAAAATAATATAATGTAGGTATGAATAAACGAGAGAGTTGTGTGCCTTCAAATTTTAATGTTTGTCTTATAGGATTGACAAATAATGATAAAAAATTAATAAAGACTGATTTAAAGACTCTATAACAAGATAAGACTGATTACATAAGAAATGCATATCTTGTTCAAAATTAAGTGATTCAATGTTAAAATTAACCCGGTTCAATGTGCACACTCTACAGTCCACACGCATTGATCCAAATAGGTATTTATTTTTACATTTTTATTTTTAAAAGGTAAATCGATTAAAAGTTATTCTTAAATAAAATCGATAATTCATTCAAACCGAATCGAAAAAGTGTGGGGGCACTAATCGTCACTAATTTCGAAATTTCTCAATGTGTCAGAAGGAAAATAAACGAATGAACAAAATATATTTAATTTTGTACTATGGCGCATGGCGGCGCGTCTTTGAATCGATTTGTTTTTTTTCCATCACTAAACTGTGATTGTGGTGTGGTGACGTCACAGTAGTTAGAAAACAAATAAATGGCACACTTGTACTGCGTTATCTATGGGAATCTATAATAATATCTGTGCTGTGGGTATTTCGGAATACCATACGGACTTCTTTTTATAGTTTAATTAGTTGCATTGCATTGCATTTCCACTTGATTCTACTTCCGTAGTTGGCGCGTAATGCGTATTGTATTTGTAAGAATGACGTTTAGACAAATTAATATTTAAGTGTGCTTATGTATATACGTTTTTTCAAAACGCATGCCACTCGTAAGCGACACGGTTACCTAAATAGTAACATTAGTAAGTAACCTGTTTCTTAAATAGGGTAATGGCTCCAGTGAATGAACACCCCCCAGTGAATGAACAAAACGCAGTTTTTTCCAAAAAATAAGAAATTAGGGCATTTTTACCAAATAGAGTATTTTTTTTAGTAATAGTAACGATATTCCTAATATTATTAGCAACATTGATTTCTAAAATCACTGTCCGTTTCAAAACGGCGAGCATCTAAAGCGGTAGGCAACGTGACACTGGGAATTTGTTCGAGCCGGAATTTACGTCTCAGGTATTACGAACCGTTTATGATTCGATATTATAACCAAACCTGCGGTATTTTCGTCAAGATATCAGGCATCCAGGACATGATGAGAGGTGGGCCATAGTTTGGGGAATACCGCACAGGCAACTCAGTCCGCCAATATTTGTAAGGCCCCACCGGAGCATGTTCTCCTTGCTTCGTCCTAACTGGGTTCGCAATGTTTTTAAGGACTTCCAGGTAGCCCATGGTAACTCATGCCCGGGCGAAAGTCTCACAGAGAGTGACACAAATGGTTCTGGTAGTGACACTATTTTCGCGTGAAAAGTTGCCCCTCCCGTGTGCTGGGTCGGTACTTAAAAGGTAGACGTACTTTATGAAGATCTTTTGGGTACGCAGCCTTTGCTGCACTGGAACATAGCCGTGCATTGGGTGCCGATGGTCGTCATCAATTTTGCTCCTTTCAAGGGAGGCCGCCACATCCCTACGGACAGGGGGGCGATGCCAGCCAGTGGGTACAGCAGTCTGACCATCGTAGGTTTAAGGCAACCTGTAATAATCCGGGAGTTTTTGTTCAAAGCTGTATCCACTAACCTACCATGAGCTGATCGGTTTCAGACTGCGCACGCGTATTCTCCAGCCGAGAAAGCAAGCGCCAGCCCAGAAGTCCGCATTACCAGGGACGAGGTTCCCCATTTTCTGGAAATGAGCCGTTGCTACGAGTTGTTGCGAGAATGCACCTTCTGTTTAACATTCTAACAGTGTTTTTGAATGACAGTGACCTGTGCAGGGGGATTCCGAGATATTTGAGGGAGTCATTATGAGCTATCGGGATACCTTGCCATTTGATATTTAGCTTACGGCCCGTTTCCTTGTTCCAAAGGTGGAAGGAACAGGATTCAGTCTTAAAAGGATTAGGCTTAAACGAGTTTGCCTCATAGTTACGGCTCAGATTGTTAAGAGCTGAGGTGAGATTGGACTCAACTTCGATGAGGTTTGTTGCTTGGGAAGTTAGCGCGAGATAGTCAGCGTATAGGAAGCGGAAGAAGCAGTAAATGGTAAAAAGAAGGGGAGCCAGAACGCTAACTTGTGGTTGGGCATTCTTCTGTGATCTCCAGCGACTTTGGTCTGAGAGAAGGAGGACCGGAAAGCGGCCATTGTGGAGGAGCTCTCGAAGTATTGCGACGAATTTATGGTCAAGGGTCATGGTTTCCACTTTCCATAACAGTTGCCTGAGGCTCACTGTATCATAGGCCGCCGATAGGTCCACGAATACAGCACTGGTTACTCTTACCATCTCAAAACGTAAAAGTGCTGCGTAAGTTTGAGTGTCTGGTTGCAGCACGAATTAACCGGCCTGAAACCTAAATGCTCTGAGACCTGATCCCATTCGGGTCTATAACCTTTGTGAGCCGGGTCAGAAACAATCTTTCGAACAGCTTGTATGTGTGGCAGAAGACTTATGGGCAGAAAGTGTCTAGGAATGTCATCTGGTTTCCCCGGCTTGAGGATGGCTATGACCTTAGATTTTCTCCAGAGACGGGGAACTGAAGCGGATTCCAGGTAGACGTTAAATTGGCACAACAGCCATGAGACCGCAGCAGGGCCAAGGTCTTTAATTTGAGGCTTTGCCATTCTTTAGGTTAATAATATTAAATAGTTTTTTTCTGCTCTTGCCCATGTATCTTGCTTTTCTTTCTTTCTACCTATGCTAAAGTTAATAATTTTGAAGAATAGGTAGATTTTTTTATTTTGTTTGCTGCAATAATTACTGTTTTATAGCATAATTAAAAAAAACCAAATCGTGTTCATTTACTGGGTTTTTTTGTGTTCATTTACTGGAAATTTGCGTTCATTTACTGGGGTTTTGGGGTATTTTTCTATATATTGCTAAATATCTTACAAACTGTGTATCCTAAAAGGTAAAACGGGCCTGAAAAATATTTTTGAATAAATCTTCTTAACTAAAAACTAGCTCTGAGGACCTATGCATAACGAAAAACATACGTTTTTATTTTTTGAAGTTTGTAAATTGCTTAAGTGTTCATTCACTGGAGTCTTTACCCTAGTACCTATTGGCACAGTATAATTTATCTTTGTACTATGCTTATGTGCAAAGCGAGTAGTGTGTAGTTTGGCGGACTGGCTTGGCTAGGCGGACAGATAAGTACCGCAGCGCAGCGCCCAACACGTCAGAAGTTGCAAACAAATGCGGATGATCAGCTGTCAAAAGTGTTGATTGCAGTACAAAATCAAAGCAACGAAATGGGCCATCATGACTATTGTTGCGTTGTTAACTGCAAAAATAACGGCGTCAAGAGCAAATGTACATTTTATACTTAGGTACACACAGTAACACATCAAGTTAAACATTTTCATTTGAATTTGTATCTTATTTCAAGGTATTAAGGTACATGAGTGTCTAGCTTGATTAGTTGCTGTGTGTACTTATGTAAGCCTCGCGACAAGCTTTAATGATCATATTAATTGTGTATCATGAGCTTATAAGGGGATATTTAAAATTTTGAAGGAAAATATTATTTTCATCTTTTCAGAGCATTTAAATAAAAGCTTTTTCTAAAAAATATTACATAAAGTCATATTAAATATTTCCAAGTGTACCTAGTACTATATTTTTAATTTTTGTTGCAGATTAAACCAGAGCCCCAAGAACCAGTGCCCCAAGATCCGTTGACCCAAGAACCAGTGCCCCAAGATCCGTTGACCCAAGAACCAGTGCCCCGAGATCCGTTGTCCCAAGAACCAGTGCCCCGAGATCCGCTGTCCCAAGAACCAGTGCCCCTAGATGCTTTGTCCATTTCTGAAGAAAGTAGCGGAAGTACATCGGATGATAATGATGTAATTAACTTATTGTTAAGAGCACGTTCCCAGAGCACTAATAGTCATCATCATAACCCATTAATGTCCCACTGCAGGGACGGGCCTCCTCCCGCGACGGAGGGATACTTGACCTACTAATACCACGCTGGCCAGACGAATTGGTATAGGGTTTAATTTCAAGTTTTCCTTCTTTTTATTTCGTAAAGATAATATTCACGGTTAATCCCTTAGTCGGTTTTTACGACGACACCCATGGGATGAGATGGGGTAGTGACATATTGTATTCTTACTCCGTCACCACACGGACAGTGAAGTCTGACTGATAGCATAGTCGTCATATTCTCAGCAAAATTTATAAAGACTTTTGCCATTATTCTAGGGATAAGACGGGGAAATAATTTTTCTCAAGGATAAAGCACAGTGTCGCGTGGACAAAGAACATCCGGACTACAATTGTGGACCGCACAAAAAATCATCTTACGTGGTATTTGTATCCACGACCTCGTACACGGCAGTCGCTTTATTGACGGCTTTAATTACTTTTGTTATGGTTTATCTTTCATTCTTCCATTCGGATGAATGGATGAAATGCATCTCACAAAAAAAATTAACAATTTTTATTTCTTTCTTTTCACAAACTTTCGCATTTATAATATTGGTAGGATAGTAGGACTATTTCCCTTTGTATTAATATTATAACTATTTTGTTACAGTCTGTATTATCACAACCTGGCCAGAGTACTTCAACAGCCACCGCGACTGATTCACCTACTTCTGAAGCTCAAAAAATAACAATGTTAGAGGAAAAACTTAGTTTATGTAATCAAGTTATTGAAAGATTAAGAAGTAAGAATGAAACACTTGAAACTTTAGTTAAGGGCCTTGTATTGACATTAACGGCTAAGACTTTGTCAGATGACTAAAACTGTGATAATTATTAAAATATTTTTAATGTCTATACTTACTTATCGTTTTTTATTTATCCGGGGATGTAGTCCGTAAAATAACTTTGCCAGCAGCTGCATCGTGACGTCTTAGAATTTTGACAGATGATTCGTGCGTGACGTTGTAGAATTTTGGCGGGAAAATATATTTTTTAAATATTATTACTTTCCTAAGCTTATCATTGCGTGTGCTCTGCAAAAGGTTACTATAGCTACACAAAAAAAATGTACTACGGAATTAATGCTCCCTAAAAGTAAAAAATCCCGGCAGAATGTTTCCTTAATATCAGCCCAAAGTAACTATTCCACGCGGACGAAGTCGCGGGCTGCAGCTAAATTTAATGTTTTGTGATAGAATGTTTCTAGGTTATCAACTATCACCATACAAAATTTCATCATAATCCGTTCAGCCTTTTAGGCGTGAAAGAGTAACAGACAGACAGAGTTACTTTTCGCATTTATAATATTAGTATGGATAAGGATAATTAATTAAGTATTTGATTTACGGTCTTTTTGTTAAAGTTAAAATACATCATTGTATTTAATACACTTTTGTAAGCATTTTCACGTAAGTGTGCTTCTTTTTATTAATATTAATGCATTTGTAGTTCAGCAATAACAAAACGTAATCGCGTGTTGGCCGCATCGTGCACTGGCGCTACTATCTACGTAGTAAGAGAAGAAAAGAAACAACAAAAATATATCGCGCACTCTCGCACGATTCGCAGCGTTCAACTTCTAATAGTTTAAAGTCCAACAAAACAAACACAGTCTAGGTTGATATGTCCGTGATTACGTGATTTCGTTCGTGTTGTTAGTGATAAAATAAAATGGCACCGCAATTGACACCACAGCAAAGACAATCAATTGTAGTTCTACGTGAAAGTGGTTGCACCATTAAGGAAATAGAAAAAAGAACTGGAATAACGGTGAGTGTCACAGTCATCATTTTTTAATTATTGTTTAAAATAAATGCATACTTATTAATATTCCGTCTATTTATTTAAATAACGGTAAAGTATCTTGGTATCCCTTTTTAAATTATAGAAACATTTAAAAGAAAAGATAAACTAGGTAATAGTTGTATTACAGTTCAATAACATAGAGAGATAACTCTATGTTATTTACTCTACTCTTTTTGATAGACCTTTATTTAATTACCTAAACAGACGGTAGAGTTGGTTATAATCACGGAAGAAAAATCAAGTGGAAATGCAATACAACTAATTCACTATGGGAACCGCTGTCGCCTAAAAACAAATAAACACACAAATAAACTACTCACAAAAAATAACATTTATGTATAGGTTTTCTATAAAGTCAAGAAATTAAAGTTTGAGGAACTAAATTGTTCATGTGTCTGGCAACACTGAAATTCAAAATAGACTTGTAGGTACATGAGCTGTCATCGAGTAGAAGTTGCGGAACGGTTTTCATTTTGTGATTTATATAAGTTCATTAATCTACAATAAACTAATACTGACATACGAAGAACAACATAAACAATGAGTAGAGTAAATCAAAGTGGCACGTGGGAAGTGATTTTTAAAGTTAGAAGGCGTTGTTTGGCGGAGCACGAAGCTAGTCAAATTTTATGTGATTTGGATGATGTTTATGGGCGAACTGCAACTTTGATGGGTATGTAATCGTGTTAATGTGTTTTGTAATCTGTCTCAAGTAATAAATTCACTCCATTTGAGATTTAGAGACCAAAAACAGGCATTGCGTACATAGCATATTTTTAGGTAAGATTGTCCTTGAAAGTAAGAAATATTGTATAGTGTGACCACAGGAGCTGTGCACCTCCTGAGGTATGCGCGCGGCGAGAGGGGGGTGGACATATAGAGTACATGTTATATACTGGTATAGAATAAACAGTCTATGATGTAGCTACTAGCGACATCTGACGCAATATACTTAAGATATTTGGCTGGTACGGGTCGCTACACGAGCGGCTGTAGCAGTTTTCTATTAAAAGACAGTCATTTTTAAAAACTACAAGAAATTATTTACATTATTGTATGGTTTTAATGGTAAATAGGAACATTATTTGTGTTTTTATAATGTAACTTTGAGAAAAATGACATCTAGCGGAATGTATCAAACACTCTAAGAACATGAAATTCTTAAAGAAAAATATAATGTTCGAATTGTTATGACACTGCTGTCAAAACTCGTGACGGCAGGTAGGTGTCCGTTATGGTAGCATACACAAGAGCTATATCGAGTTGGTTACTATCAAAAACTCTGCATAAATAAAAATTTAAAAAAATCCAATTGTTAAGATTAATGATGAGGAATTAGAAATCAGATATACAGATTACCCCCTTACTCATAAACGCCTCTTAAATTTTAGTTAATTGATTACCTCAAATTCTTACGGTTTTGTTTGGTATAAGTTTGATTTTACACATAATAATCTCGCTAAACAGTGAATAAATTTAAGAGGCGTTTATGAGTAAGGGGTGAGTTCTTATTTATCACCTGCATATTTTTAATAAAATATGAGTATATTTGGGTTACATTGTGATCAACTAAGTAAATGTAATATATTACAGATATGTCTATAAAGTCGTCAAATTTGTGATTTTTATTAGTACATTAATCTACAATAAACTAATACTGACTTACGAAGAACAATGTAAACAATGAGTAATCCCAATTTGAATTTGAATTAATTGCTTTATGTCTATATTACGGTTGATATTGATAACTAAACCGACTAAATTGGTGACAACCTGCGGTAGACTACATAAATATATTTTTTTTTGAAATAGTATATTGGTTCAGTTCAAATAATTTGTCTCTAAATAAAACAAAGACAAAATGCATAAAATTTACCATGCCAAACGTTCTTGATATAAAACCAATCCTTAAGATCAATGATGAGGAACTAGAAATAATTAACACTACAGTATTCCTAGGCATTACTTTAGACAGTAAATTACAATGGGGCCCCCATATTGAAAAGTTGACAGGTAGGCTTTCTTCAGCAGCATACGCATTAAAAAAATACGTCAGTCAACAGATATAGACACAGGTAGGCTAGTTTATTTTAGTTATTTTCATAGCATAATGTCGTATTGTATTCTGTTATGGGGTAGTGCAGCTGATATTAACACAATATTTGTTTTGCAAAAAAGAGCGATACGTTGTATATATAATATGGGCCCAAGAGAGTCTCTTAGAGATAAATTCAAAATAATTAAGATTATGACTGTGCATTGCTAGTATATATATGATAATTTAATGAACGTACACAAAAATATTAACAAATATCAAAAAATGAGTGATATACGTAATGTTAACACTAGAAATAAAAATAAACTTGCTGTTCTCCACACTAGGCTTCATAAAATAAGTAATTCTTTCGCTGGTAATGGTATTCGTTTTTATAATAAGCTCCCTAGGGAAGTTAAAGAATTTTCAGTCAATAAATTTAAATCTTTTAATAAACATAAGTTAATATCGAAATCATATTATAGTGTAAAGGATTACTTAAACGATAAAAATGCTTGGATCTGAATTGTCCTGTTTACTAAATAAAATAATATTTGTGAAGTTTATGATATGAGCATATTATATAAAACGACTTTCACAAGCGGTATCGTTATATCTTACGTGAATAAATTATTTTTTGTTTGTTTAATTTTTTGTCAGGACTTTATAGACAGACTGTACCTACATTTAAGAAAAATAGTTGTTGTAGTTTTAATATTATAGCGTAATGAAATAATTCCAGCCCGGCCCCTATGAACCGTTAATATCTCCGATAATATTGAATTTTGTATTGAAATAAAGTGTTACACAGGCGTTATTTCACGGTTACATTTCTACTGTATTAACAGAATTACTGTACCTATAATTTGTAGTTCTCGAGATATTCAAATCACTTGTGAGCATATTATCTGTACCAGTACTATGAACATAAATTAAAGTAGGGTATTATTGGGCATTCTGTACCACTTTCGTCCAGTCGCTCCGCGAAACAAGTTTCGCTCTCGCTCAGGACTCGTGGTCCAAAATGCCCAATAATATAAATTTAATATAACCAGCGACGTGTGGCTTCGAAACTTCAATAAATAACTAACGCCTAATATATTCACGTGAGCAATAACAATGACGACATTATAGCTAAGACATCAACAACTGGCACTTTAAAAATTACCAACAACCAGTATTTTTAATTTTAGTGTGTTTGTGTCATTATAGACAGAATTAATAAAAATATATTGTGAGGAGGATAATAGGATGGTAAAATTTGTTCCAGTACTTAAAAGAAGTTGAGTAGATTTAAGATCGATTAGTATTTATAAAGATTAACAATCTTTAAACTTGATCATTATTAATTAAGCTGTAATATGTATATAACATGAAATTTGTCAAACAACCACAATCTTTGCAATTAAATATAATTTGCAATGATTCTTGTAAGACTGAATCACGTCATGGAAAATTATTACCTAATACCATACGATGCATTATTTGCGGACCATCAAACTGTGGCAAAACAAACTTGTTAATTGGTCTACTTCTACATGAAAATGGATTAAACTTTCAAAACATCTACATATATTCAAAAACTTTACTTCAACCAAAATATGTGTTTTTAGAAAAGGTTTTACAGCAAGTACCATGTATATCATTACAAAAATTTCAAGGAAATGAAGAAGTGTTAAAAGTTGAGGATGCGAAACCAAACTCTATAATTATTTTTGATGACGTGGCGTGTGAGAATCAAAATAATATGCGTGATTACTTTGCTATGGGTAGACACAAATACATCGATTGTTTTTACCTAAATCAAACATACAGTAAAATCCCAAAACAATTAGTAAGAGATAATGCTAACCTGATAGTACTTTTTAAACAAGATGACATTAATTTAAGACATGTTTATGATGAACATGTTAATACCGATATGACTTGGTTTGAATTCCGTGAAATGTGTTCCAGGATATGGAGTGAACCCTTCAACTATGTTGTAATTAATAAAGATTGTTCTAAAAATAATGGATGCTATAGAACTAAATTTGATACCTTTGTAATCTTTGATTAAAATTTCGAATATTTAAGGTTGTCATCTTTGTATTATTATTATTCTGTATACGACTTTCAACCGATAACAAGCATGGAAAAATCATTAAAAAGACAAATTGTTGATGCTGCAGAAGCTGTAAAGAGAAAAGTACGGAACATGCGAGATATTGAGATTAGCAATAAACAAGCATTGGAATCAGTTTTCAAGCCTGTAACAGAATCTCTCAACCTGCTTTCCAACGCTAATAATCAAATCGAAGGTCCATTGAATAAACAAACTATGCAGAATGAAAATCCAAAAAGTAAAGATGACAGTGATGAATCTGACAATGACAGTGAAAGTTCTTTTCAATCATTGGTTGATGATGTTAATATTAAAGAGCACGACACTTCATCCTGGTCGTTATCTTCAGAAGCCCTACGAGACATCCCGTTTGGCGTTCGAGTAGATCAAGGGAAATTTATGTTAGGGTCTGCTAATATAACAGTTGGTGATGAATTTATTGTAGTAGCTGGTTGTAAATATCGTAATACACCTGGTTTGAAACAATTGTTATTAAAAAAGAATGTAGATTTAAGCGTAGTTACAGAGAGTGACATGCAAAATTATAAATCGATGTTGCTTGATACAAATGCACATCGTAGAGATTTCGAACCAAATAAACCAATAAAAAGTAATAAGGGAATGAAATATTTACAAGTTATTAAACCGCTTTTCTCAGTACAAAGTACAATTCCTGGTAAGCAATCTAAAGGTAAAGGAATGTCAATGAAAAAAATGTGGAGACAAAATGTGGATTACATTTATTGGGATGATCCAAATGAATTAGTTGATAGATTAAAGTTGTTAATAGCATCTCGAGATGCTGGCAATACAGGCTTAGATAATGAAATTATGTCTATTATTGAGGAATTACGTGAAAATAAAATTATTATTAAATAAAAGTTGTATGTATATAATGTTCATTTTATTTCTAACCTTACAGTACAACACACTCTAAACATGAATGTAGACAAATTCGGTCATTATATTCATAAACGAATGCGTTTATCTGAGTTATTCGAGATTAATAATAACGCTTTGTATAAATCTGAAAACGGTGACTTTGATTTGAAAGCATCACGACTAAGAGGTATTAGACTGCCTGAAGAAGCTGATGACGTGGTAAATAAGGAATACGTAGATAAAATTAAAACAGAAATTATACAAGAAATTAATAAGTCGCTACACGTTCAAAGTATTTTAAATACAAAGTTTACAAATACTTTGCTTCATTTAGAAGACAAATTTTATACAAAAACCACTGTAGACAAGTTAATTAATCATAATGATAAAGCAACAAATTGTTAATGAAATACACAAAGCAGCACGAAAAAACTTTCTGCGACGACCTGTAATATTGAAAGGAATCGATGATTTATGGCAAGCTGATCTGATAGATATACAGACGTTGAGAAAAAGTAATAAAGGATATAATTATATTTTATTAGTGATTGATTGCTTTTCTAAATACGCTTGGGCTGAACCATTGAAATCTAAAAACATGATAGATGTTACACATGCTTTCGATGAAATATTACGTAGTAGCCATCGCAGACCAATCAACTTACAAACTGATTCTGGAAAAGAGTTTTATAATACAACTTTTAAAAATCTTATGAAGAGGTTTAACATTAACCACTATTCTACTTTTTCTACCAAGAAAGCTTCAATAGTCGAGAGATTAATAAAGACTATCAAAAATAAACTATACAAATGTTTTAGTTTAAATGGAAGCTATAATTGGTTAGGATCGATATTGACAAATATATTGAAGACATATAACAATACATATCATCGTACTATTCAATGCAAACCTTCCGATGTGAAAAAATCAAATGAGTTATTAATAAAAAATAATATTAATAAATCACAAAATCATTTATGTATTCGGTCTAAACCTAAATTTAAAGTCGGTGACAATGTACGAATTAGTAAATACAAACATATATTTGAAAAAGGATATACTCCTAATTGGTCTACTGAGCTGTTTATCATAAAAAAGATCAATAAAACGAAACCAACAACATATTACATAGAAGATCAGCGAAAACAACCAATATTAGGCACGTTTTACGAACAAGAACTCCAAAAATCTCATCATCCTGGTGTGTACTTGATTGAAAAGGTTTTAAAAAGAAAAGGAAATAAATTATTCGTAAAATGGTTGGGATTAAGCAATGATGATAACAGTTGGATTAATAAAACCGCAATAACAGATTGAAATAACAATTATATAACCATATTCCTTACATATATTATATTTACTTTACTTTGAGCAATGCAAGGAGGTGGACTGCTTAACACTATTATTGATAATCTACCGTTTGAACTTCACCTGCCTGGTTATAACTATTGCGGACCAGGCACAAAACTAAAAAAAAGATTACTCAGAGGTGATCGAGGTGTTAATAAGCTAGACGAAGCTTGTATGCAACACGATATTGCATATGATAACCATAAAGACTTACCCAATCGACACAAAGCTGATTTACAACTACTAGATATGGCTAAAAAAAGACTTAAATCGAAAGATGCAAGAAAAGGAGAAAAACTTAGTTCCTGGTTAGTGAGCAAAGTTATGAAAGCTAAATTAAAATCTGGTGCTGGCGTTAAGGCGTTTAATAGTTTTATATCAAAAATTAAATCTGTGGTTAAGAAAATGAAACCCAAAAACAGTAAAACATTAATAAACACCGCATACTCAGTTGCAAAGAAACTTTTTCCATGCACTCCAAATATGCGAATACCACGAGTTATACCGTTACCAAAAACTGGAGGAATTCTACCTTTAATTCCAATTTTTGCTGGTTTATCAGCTTTAGGCTCTTTAGCTGGTGGCGTAGCCGGTATAGCAAAAACGGTGAATGAATATAAAGCAGCTCAAAAGAATTTACAAGAAACAGAACGACATAACAGATCTATGGAGACATTAGCCATAGGCAAGGGTTTATACATAAAACAACATAAAAATGGCAAAGGATTATATATAAAATCTCCAAAAAACTGAAGTGGAAGCTACCTAATCGACCTTTAACTAATTTGGATATTGAAAATCATGCACGAGACATTCCTCACTTTCGAGGAGTGTACATGAAGGATCAGTTACCAAGTTCACCAAAACGGATTGAGTGTGGTATAGTGAACTTGGATAATGCAAAAAACGAAGGAACACATTGGGTAGCTTATGTTAAAGTTAATAATTACTGTGAATATTTTGACAGCTTTGGTGATTTAAAACCCCCCAGGGAATTGATGAAGTATTTTAAAAATTATAATGTTTTTTATAATTATACAAGATATCAAAATTTTAATTCTGTAAATTGTGGACATTTATGTTTAGAATATTTGTGGAAATATTGGAATAAAAACATATAAATTTTATGCGTTTGTTTAATTTAAACCATTTGCAAGATGTCACTCACTTTGTCGATAACTGGGAACTCTTCAGATTTATCTGTGTACTATACTAACACACTACAATTATCTGAACAATATGAATGCGCCTTATTGCATTTCTCAACATTTAACTCTATTCCAAACATTGACAAAAGAAATAATAAGTTATATTATGACACCAATGAAGTTATTGAAGTACCGGAAGGCACCTATGAATTACAAGACATCGGTGATTATTTAAAATCAGAAATAAAGGACGCTGTGTTCAAATTAGAGTGTAATAATAACACTCTAAAAACTAGTATATACTGCACAAAAAATATAAATTTTAATAAAGAAAACACTTTCTGCAGTTTGTTAGGGTTTAAGAAACAGATCTTGGAAGGAAATAAATGGCATGTGTCTGAGTTTCCAGTCAACATTTTACCTACGACCGTGATCAGGATAGAATGTGATATTGTAAGCGGCTCGTACATAAACGGAGAATCCAGTCACATTATACACGAATTTGCACTGAACGTACCACCTGGATACAGAATAATAGAAATTCCTAAGAACGTAATATACTTTCCGATTAACCAAAAAAATATAAACAGCATACGAATTAGGTTATTAGATATAAATAACCGTTTAATAAATTTACGAGGTGAAGAAGTTCAACTGTATTTACACCTAAGAAGAAAAAATGATTGATTACAATAAATATGTGCTTCAAGAAAATAAACATATCAGTTCAGTTCAAGCTATCACCCAAACAAGAGCTATCTCGAAGAAAAAGAAAATAAAATTAACTAAAGAAAATAAGATATTTCTTAAAGCAATCGGTTTACTAAAATGAATATATTAGATGTTTTATCCACACCAACTTACGATAATACTGTTGAGGGAATAGAATTCCATTCTTACAAGCCATATGTAACAAGTTTCAATAGAAATGATGAAATTCGTATACCTATCAACCAACAAGATTTGTACATATTACCATCAGCAAGCACCTTGTATTTGGAAGGAACTGTTATCGTTAGTAAAAAAGATTTGAAAGACGTTGCTAGTAGCATCAATTTTACGAATAATGCGCTACTCTATCTGTTTCAAGACATAAGGTACGAGCTTAATGGAGTAGAAATAGATAAAATTAAAAATGCTGGCATAACAACTACAATGAAGTCGTTAATTTCAATGAATGAGAGTGAATCAAAGATGTCTTATGCCTGGGGCTGGAATATAGATGGTATAAAAAATGTGAATGGTGGTAGATTTTCAGCATCTATACCTCTTTGTAATATCCTCGGGTTCGCAGAAGATTTTAAGAAAGTTGTAATAAACAGTAGACACGAACTGATATTGTTAAGAAGCAACACTAACCTAAATGCTGTAAAACTTAATACAGGCGAAATTATAGAAGATGTTCTTATAAATAAAATCATATGGCGCGTGCCTCATGTTAAGGTATCAGATAGAGAAAAAATAAGTTTGTTAAAAATGTTAGAAAAAGATCGACCGCTCCAGATGATATTCAGAAATTGGGACTTGTACGAATATCCCGCATTACCTAAAACCACAAAACATACTTGGTCTATTAAAACTTCGTCACAAATAGAGAAACCACGCTTTGTTATTATTGGACTACAGACTCAAAGAAAAAATAATTCAGGTGCTGACATGTCTCAGTTCGATCATTGTCATATTCGTGATGTTAGAGTGTACCTAAATTCAACATATTTCCCTTATGAAAATCTAAATGTTAACTTTGCTAATAACAGAGTTGCTTTATTATACGAGCAATACACTAGATTTCAACAGTCATATTACGGACGTCGCGCGGAACCCTTATTAAGTGAAAAACAGTTTAAAGACTTAGCACCGTTATTTGTTGTCGACTGTTCTAGACAAGCTGATAATCTAAAAGGAGGCTCTGTCGTAGATGTACGAGTGGAAATTGAAACTGATTCAGATATACCAGATCAAACATCTGCTTACTGTCTCATACTAAACGACTGCATAATTGAGTATAAGCCGTTGAGTAACACCGTTAAGAAAATATCATGAGCCCAGATACTATCATATTAGATGTCCAAGGATTTAAAGACCTTAACAACGATTTTATAGTAAAGGAGTTAGCTTTAGCCACTTCTGAATACACACAAACTTTTTTAATCAAGCCACCTTACTTGTTTAAATATTTAACAAATGACGAAAAAAAGCAAGTTAAATGGTTGGAAAGAAACAGAGGAATTTATTGGAACGAAGGTTTCATAGACTATAGAGAATTTCATCGTGTAATTGTCCAATACCTGGAAAGTAAGGATATTATTGTAAAAGGTCTGGAGAAAATTAATTGGGTTAAGGACTTGTGTGTGAATTGTAATGTCTTAGAACTTGACGAAAAACAATGTCCTAATTTATCTGTGCTACACAAAACATTCAGTGGTGTAAAAAATAATTTTAATTGTAATTATCATTTAAAGCACTGTGCACTAAAAAATGTAATATGTATAAAAAAATATTTAGAAAATAGTAAAAGTTCAAATTGTAATCTATTATTCTAAGGAAATAAAAATACTTTTTACAAATATATAATGCTTTTATTTTATTACAAATATACGTACATTAATATCTAATACACATTAGAGACATAAAATGAATACAATTTATTACATTAAACATAACCTAATCAACTAACTACAATATTAAAAAAAATCAGTAAAAATCATTATCTATTAAAGATTTTGAGATTTTTTTCACCAATGATTCAGTTTCGTCCAGAACAGAATCATTAGCGTCTTTAACAATATATTGCGCGCTTAGTATAACGTTCTCGCAATCACTATCACTATCATAGGTTTCAGGAGTGTTATTACATAGGTCTAGCACTGAAACTTTTATCAATTTAATGCCAGGTCGTTGTGGTCGACTCATTACGTAAGATTTTGAAGATTTCAGTTTCTTCGATCTCTCCTTACGTCGTTGTTTCAACGTCTTATCTTTCGTTACTTGTTTGCAGCATACGGTTTCCTTGCGAAGCATCTCGTTATAGTCTTCATTAGGATCCTGAGCATACTGACTGAACATAATCGTTGAGTCGGAAATCTGAAACAAATTATAATTAAATCATTAACACGTTGTTAAAATAAGTTACTGTTTTATTGAACCCAAAGGTAACCAAAGTTTATTTTATTTTATTAATTAAAAACTTACCATTGACATGATTCTGTAGCACAAGTACACGAGTTAAATAATATTTCGTAATTGAAAAAAATAAAGTATTTTATACAAATTAATTCAATCTACTTATATATTAAAATGCTAATAATGCATATTGTGTCTGCAAGAAGAAATATTTGCACAGTATGTTTGTCAGTTGAAAAAGTCTACTACATGACTACATATAAAAAAATATATATTAAGAATATTGTTATATTCTTAATACAGTTTTTTTTTTAATATTAAAAAAAAAACATTTATATCTAAGCGATGACTGGAGCAATCGCTAGTATATCATTATTGTCTGTATTGCATTTTATAATGTAGGTTGGTTGTATGTAATGTAGGTATATTGGTCTCGTGTTACATCCTGTTCTATATACTTCTATGTTTTTATATTCAACTATAATCCAACTTTATAATAGAAAAAGAACATAATTTGTACAAGGTTTTATTCGTGACTTTGTTCGCTTGAATTAATAATTGGTTAAGTATATAGTTAATTCGATTTCAAATACCAAAATAGTGGAAATGAGCGACAGAAAAATATTTACATAGTTATATAATATTATGCATGTACTTATATAAACTGATGGTCTTATGTATATATCATCATGAATTGATAACAATATAACATTTCATTTTTATATATTTTTCGCTAATATTCATCTAATAAAAACATTTTATTGTTTTTATTTTTTAAAGACAACAACTCTTGCACTAGGTATTACTCGTATGTCGCGGGGACTTTTTACATATATATTTAAACTATTGGGTACAAATCACAGCCAGACTCAGGACAACAATTTGTGGATCATACAAATAATTGTCCTGCATGGGATTCGAACCCACAGCTTCGAGCACGTTAGTCGCTTACGCTACCACCGAGCCATCAAGGAGGGCATTACGAAACGTTGTTCGTAAAACGCTTGCTAAGCGTATGTATTGTCATACGGTTGAAAGTAGGTCATAGCAAACGCATATTTATATAATAATCATAAAAAACTATTTATGGTTGCGACTCTGTTCGCATGGATTATAATGGTTATATTTATAAATTAAATAAAACAAGTAAATGTAGTCAACATTTTATTTTTACATAAACAAAAGCAGTACTTAACCCTACTAAGTAGGTAGATATTTAGATGGAACTTAAATATATTTTTAATATTTTCATTTATTAATATATTTACATATACAATCGATACTTAAATCTAATACCTTAATACTAAAATAAAGTAGTAATTTACTTATACACTTTCACAGCAAAGAAAGCTTAGTCTAAACCTCATCTTTAGTTTTAAGCATATATGAATGACCCCAAGCTTGTGTTGATATTTTATCCAAAGATATCGCTCGTTTATCATCGTTGTTAGATAATACAATTTTGTTGATAGACTGCGTAAATATTTCGTGTTTTATTGATTTAAACATTGGATTTTTTCTATGGATAACTCCACCATTAAATAAAATATTTTCATAATCTGTAATACTTAAATCTCTTACTACACATGACTTTATTCCCTTTGCTTTTTTAGTGATTTTTTTTTGAGTTTTTAAAGAGTACAATTTAGATCTTAAACCAACAAAATCGGAGATATATTCTCCTCCCATTTCATCTTTGAATAAACCAGGAACTTTTTTATTGATAAGCGGTATCTTAAAATAGTTCATAGCTTCATAGTTGCTGGTGTCAAAATATTGTAAAAACTGATACTTTAAATCATAGTAAAAGTCATTAGTATATATTTCGTACACAAAAGAGTCGGTGTCTGTATAACACAACTGTACTCGCTCTTTGTAATAAGGCTTTACAATATTGTAATGAAAATTATACATGTGTGACTTAGAAAGTTCTAATACAGTGAATCCTATATAAATCGGTTTATCTAAAATAATTTGGTCTGGCCTCATTTGTATTGCAACTAAGTTTTCAGATAGAATTGAAGCACTATGGAAATAAGGATTGGATACAAGCCTTTCAGCGGATATGGACTTTTTGGTACGATTATTTTGATCGCTCCATTGATTAACTAAATGTACGCTTACTCTTTTTTCAGTATTTTCTAATGTTTTACCAAAAACACTGTTATTCAGTAACTTAAAAAAATCTTGTTCGAAGGCACTTTGTGCCTTCTGTCGTAATTGTGTGTTCAATTCTATATATTGCTTTAAGTAAGGACTCTGTCTAAAAGTTATAGCTCTATGTATTTTACGTAGTATTAAACCATGTTCTATACATTTTTTTAAATGTACATAATGTATGACATAGTTATACTTATTATATAAATTAGCAATTAGTTTATTAGATTTACCGCCTGGGGGAATGCATTTCTCTGGACAAAAAGGCAAATCGTTATGGTAATCGTGTAAATGTTCAGGATATAAAAGATCAACTTCTAATATAAATCCCCACTCAGCATTATCTGTAATATTTTCTACGTGTAAATTATACAATTCGCGTTCACTAAGAAACCTAAAACCTGAATATGGTAGATACTGGCACATGCTATAACCGTAAAGATTATTACAGTCAAGGTATACTATGAAACTAGAAGATTTAGATGTATTATAGTCAGACATGTATTTATGGTTAGCCTTAGCATACCGACGGGAACACATGCATAAGCCTCCCCTAATACCATCTTGAATCATTCTAACGATTGCTAAGTCCGACAGAAGTTCTAATTCAACACCTGTTTTAAGTAACATTGCGTCAAAGGACAAACTAGGTGCTGTTATGTAAAATGCAGGATCGAGGTTGTAATGTTGTTTACATGTTTTCCTAAAATTTTGGAAAATATCTGTCAACAAAAGTACATCTGTTTTTAAATACAAATCCGTATATTCTCCTAAGTTATGTATATTAAATTTATCCCAAACAGTTTTAGCATGATTGTAGTCTTCGTCGCTAATATTTTCGTTAGTTAATGAATTATAAAAATGACACTTTGATGGTAAAGATTTATCCTTATAACATTGCCAATTTGTCATATAATCGTAAGGATATACACCTTTTCGTGTTAATAAATTTAATTGTGTTTTATCAGGAAAATGAAATTTAAGGTTAATAAAATCTTTAACTTGCATTGTTTTAGCAAGTTTGTCAAGGCTTGTTCCTAAAAAGTTAAACGAATCTAAAAATCTTAATTGTATATACTCGTTATTATCAATAGGGATAAACTTTGAAAAGGATATGTATTTTTCCTTGGTCTTTGGTATTATTTTTATCTGACCAGGAATTTCACCTAATTTTTTAATAAATAAATGAGAATCATATCCTGACAAGTTATGGAAAAATATCGGAATGAATTTGGGTAACTTGTGTTGTAAATTACAGTGTCTATGTGCTGCACCCCGATATCGCCCAGTAATGTGACAGTGATCTCTTACTTTATCTCCCCACAATAAATGTTCACAAATGTGGCACTTAATAGCACTAGTGAAACTAACAGCATCGTTTTCTGTGAATATCATAGTTTCATTTTTAGTCAAATATTTATAATATATTTTTTTAACATCTTCAGTAAGAAAATGTACAAATTTTGTTACACAATCCTTGCCTCGATAACTTCTGTAACCTTTAAAATGTTCAGTGAATGATGATACTATATTATATGCAAACGCAGCAGGCACGTGTACTTGTGAGTATGACGTATTACCGGTGTTCAATTCGTCGCCGGAAATCGGTTTGAGTAAAGTTTCGAAATCAGCATATATGACGAATGGAATATTTTGTTTTCTATTATAATTTTTAAATTTTAAAAATGAACCTTTTTCAGGTAAAACTGTAACAACTCCTCCACATAAATGTGATTCAAATTTACTTGAATTCGGAAAAAATAATAAGCATGTTTCACAGAAGTACAATTTACCATGATGTTTAGTTATTTGATTTCTAACCAAACGTGGCAAATCTTTAATTAGACAGTAATGGGAATGTGTATTATTTTCTAAAAACAAAAGGTGTATACTCTTTGATTTTTTACTATTATTAGATTTATACAAAGGTCCAATAATTGTTCTATCATTTTTCAATCCATAAACGAAAATATTCAGAGAGGGGTTATTTTTTTCAAAAACATTGATGTCCGAAAATGTAATTGGAAATAATAAATTATTAATATTTAAAACATCTCGAAAATGAGGATACGACGATACTCTGTCAGGATGTTGTATTGTGGGATACAAGGCAGCTACAATACACCACAAGAAGCAATAACTATCATTATTTCTAATATTTAACACAGCTTTTTTATTTATTATAAATTTTGGTAAAGCTATAAATTTGGATCCGCCGAGAGGCTGATATTTATTTATATTGATTTCTAAATGAGAATTTTTTAAAAATGTCCATCCACTATCTCTTTCCTGAAACTCTTCAATTTTCTTTAATAAATTTAAAAGTATAGTTTTGTAAATTGATTCGAAATCATAATTTAAATGAATAACATAATTTTTTGTGGTGAACGATTTAATTTCTTGGTGTTCGTTTTTATACATAAGAAAAACAGAGAAAAGTTCAAAATTAATTTTAATTGATGTATGTCTTTGTAACGATTGATCGATTAGGTTCTTAATTTGTTTTTGGTTATTATGGAGAAACATCTCAGGCAATATATTTAACTGTTTTTCGGTGGCAAGAATTCTGTAAGTTATAATACGAGATTTAAAGGAAGAATTAATGATTTCAACGTTATCATACAATGGGGTCGTGCTATTGTTTTTATGATTATTACTTCGTAAGTGACCAGACCATCGTCGATTATCTACAAATATTTTACAAACTGTGCAATGAGGCATTATTAGAGAGTAGTTAAAGTTAAGTACCTACTTCAATATTTTTAACAATATTTTTTATACAATATTAAGTTTAGTTTATAAAATATGATGTTAATAATGTATAATTTATAAGATATATGATGATGATATGAAATGACTCTTATCGTAAATACCTACTTTAAAAAATAATTATCTTACTTAAACTATTATTTTGTAAGTATCTTGAATTTCAGCTTAATATTGATACAGGATTGAGCGATTCAGTTCTATTTTGACCATTTAGCTAGCTAATTAGTTTTCACTCTGAAAAAAAAAAAATATATATATATAATAGGTACCTAGGTGACATAATTGAACACCTTTGAACTTTTAGCCTGTGGACAGTATTATGAAATAGTTATATTTAAGTCATAGTCATAATGTATTTCAAAACAAAAAAACTATTTAAGAGGTATAATTACTTAAGAAAAGTTAAAAACGAAAGAAACATACAATATATATTTCTTTTACCTTGTTTCATTGTGTACCTAAGAAGTACAATGATTTCAGCTGGAACACTTCAGTCTCTAACTATCTATGTATCTTTAATTTTAGTTTATGTTGATACAGGAATCAACTGTTCTCTTTCGATCATTTATATAGCAAATTAGTTTTTCATCCTGAAAAAAAAAAAAACTGCATTTAATATAAATAGGTATATATTATTATAACAAGAGGTAGATATTATTACTTATTTAAAGTTCAAAAAGAGCAAAACATAGGTACAATAAATCTGTAACATAAAATAAATATTTTCCTGTTAGATTACCTGCCAATGTGCAAGTGGGTACAATGATTTCAGCTCGTACACTTCTATGTCTAATTCAAAATGTGTATTTAGTTGATTTTGATTCATCGATATCACTTCTCGATTATTTTTTCTAATTTAATATTCTGTAAAAAAAGAAATATATAAAAAGAAAGAAGTATATAATATATGTAAGTATACATACTTCTATCAAACAGCTTCCTTATGTATTTAACTTAATAAACATAATAGTTATTACCTTTTTAAGTCGTGGAGTATTTTGTATTCACATATTAAGTACTTAAATTTCTGCTGTATTTAAATACACGTCTGCTGAATGCAAGTAATTCGTTAAAATTAATTAATATAAGTAATCTTAGAATTTTGTATTATAAAAATATTTATTCGATTTATTAGATAGCTAGGTAGGTATTTAATTCAGCAATTTAATATTAACACAAATAATTATTACCAGTTATTGGAAACGCTTGAAATTTGCTAATATGTAACTAAATACGTGCGCTCAACCTACTTTTTATTAGGGTACAGTAGATCTAAATCGGTATAAATAATTATTATGGATTTACGATAATATTCTATTAACAAAAATATCAATGATTATAAATTTACAAATAGCATTATTATTATTGTTTAGCTCCCTTTATTATAGTTAATTTCGTACCATATATAGATATTGTATATGTCAACGTAAGATTGTAAGAACAGCCAGTTTATTAATTAACTAATCAGTTTATACACTGTCGATTATTTGTAAACGCGTACTGAGATGACTTAATCCATTCCATTTATTTCAGTCAGAAACTGACAGTCTTCAACTGTTAGTTACACTAATCTGTGAAACTATAAACTTATAATATAATATGAAATAAAAGCAATAAATTGTACATCTCAGTGCGAGTTTACAATTTATCGACTAACGGTTCTTACAATCTTACGGTAAAATACAAATTACTTGTGTTTATCACATAAAAATAAGTCATAATATTATAAAAATTAACAATTCCAATTAAAATTTAAATAGGTACTTACCGCATAGCATTTATTTTGATTTAAAATAAATACATAATTATACGGAACCATAGAACTTGATATGACGTAGTCAGGCTACTTGCACTATATTTTTATTTTATAGTCAGCAATTTTGTTCGATTTTATTCAAAATTCCTTAGACATCATTTTTGACCAAGTATAATCCGTACAAGAAAAAAAGTCAATTGATACACCAATAACATGTCTGTTTAATATTTTTTTAAATTAACATTGTTTTACATGTTTCTTGATTTATAAGCTAAACATTATTTCACTACCGTACATTAAACGAAACTAAGTCTGCAAGTGTGGAAGTAATCATCAAGAAGTATACAAAGAACCGCTGCGCTTCAAACTGCCTGACGACACCTGCCTGCTGTACCTATCATCATCAGCACCATAACATTTATAATGTAAGTACATAAGTATACTATCTAATCTATGTACCGTATTCAATTGATTTTCTTCTTAATTACTAGCTAAATGTTTCATTATGTATCTTTAGTAATTACATAAGAAGAAAGAAAGCGTTAAGTTCAACTTTGATTTTATGATTTTAACTTTACTCAACTTGTAATCTTGGCTTGAGCATGATGTTATTGTCTGTCTATACATTTACTCAAGTAAAATTACATTTAAGTACCTAACGTTTTAGAATAACTTTGGGTAGGGTGTAAAAATAATGATAGAGTACCCTACTAATAATTATGTTGTGCTATTTCAGGTCCGGATCAGAGAGCGAGTACAGCTATCAGGAGGTCGCAGACGAAGGCAGAGCTAAATCGAAACATTTTGCAGACAGCAATGGAAAAAGGAAACGTAAAACTCCATCGACTAATTCGATTCGTAAAAGGTACGTAATTAAACTTTTATTAAATATGTACAATCAACGTCAAATCTAATTATTAATACCATTTTATTCTGACCTCTTATTGTATGGAAAGACTATACAATGTGTGATCAGGTTATATTGGATGTTAATATATTTTATTTAACGTTCTGTACACAATCGTTTGCTATAATATAAATTATTATATTTATAAATTAGTAATGCAATATATTCTAATTCTTTGATAAAAAGGTTTTAAGTAAGTTGTGAGTGTGAAACAACTATGTGTATAACGTACTGTACTACACTAGATAAACACAGCTGGTGAATTAAAGTTGCTGGGTTCGATCCCCAACAGTGTATTTACTTAGTATTTTTCCTTTCTAGAGATAGTCTGAATTTAGATCGGTAAATAAAAGTATTCACGAAAATATAGACTCTAATATTATTTTTATAAAAGTAGGTTGCTGTGTATGTTAATATTAATTTTCAGGACTCTATCATACTAACAAACAACCACTCGGTTATACTAACAACAAACAGAATTTTATTTACCTAACTGTTTACTAAAAACTACTTATTGTTTCAGTAAGAAAACCGAACCCGTTGACATTTTCGGTATAAGGAAATGCAAAACTCCTTCAGAATTTAAAGAAGATTCTAAGTTAGCATCATATTTAATAAACAAGGTCGCCAACGGTAACGAGCGGCGATACGCTACTACTGAAGGAGAGTACTACATTGACTTCAAAATTTACAAGACGAACGATGTCCATGGGACAGACTCGCTAGAACTGTGGAAAAAAGCCCTTCTCCGCTTGAAAGCTCAAGTGAATAGTGATTCTCCTCAGTGGCGCAAGCTGCAAGAATTTATACGCTCGATCGACACATTATTTACTGAGGAACCGAAAATGTTTAGTGATAAATAAATTATTTATTTAAGATGTACCCAATCGTTGTTTTACTAATTATAAACACAATGAGTGTACCGTGCTTGTTATAAACCTAATATCAAGTACGGTACACTGAATAAATACAGTATAGATAACAAATAGGTCTGGTAAAGGTTACAAGTGTGGTATAGCTAACAGGTAAGTACTTATGGTTAATTTTTTTATATTAGGCAATCTGGACTAATTTAGAACTTGTTTCACCGAGAGACACGTCAACCCACACAACTAGTCACAGGTGAGTTCTAACATCTATAGTTGTTTTTTTTGTTTTGCTACATTTGTCGGTTCGCAAACAATGTTGGTATCGTTATTAACGTTAGATAATAATATCCATGCTATGACGAACACAAGAAATAGGGAAAACATCGCAGGCGTGCGTAGTGTGACTGTTTTACAATCAATGAGCGTTTACCGTTTTGTGAACTAACTAAAATGTTACCGTTAATCGATCGGATATTATTGGGCGTTCTGGACCACGAGTCCTGAGCGAGAGCGAAACTTGTTTCGCGGAGCGACTGGACGAAAGTGGTACAGAATGCCCAATAATACCCTACTAATTAACATGGATTTTTGACATATTCCACTGTGAATTCGCATAAAGCATTTACCTACACTAATTCAGTCAGAATTTCACGCATTATTTTTACATAAAGAATTTATCAAAAGAAAAGTTCCCTTTCTATCAGAACTATCACGTGAATGCTACCATAACGGACACCTATTTTTTCTTCGTCCCCCACCTCGCCGCGCATACCTCAGGGGGTGCACAGCTCCTGTCACCTGTGGTCACACTATAGTACGACCTTTTCTGTTGCTACATTATCAGTTGCATTAGTATAATTCATTCAAGATTTATCCCAATTTTGAAGTTGAATTAATTGCTTTATGTCTATATTACGGTTGATAACTAAACTAAGTAAGTTTCGCATCAACTGGTCTGTCGACAATAAATAATTAATTGCAATATTTTATTCTTTAGTTCTTAGTAATTCCATTTTAAATGATATCTTGTTGGTATTTAACACTGAATACATTTTAGTTAGGTATTGCAGTTATTCTTTCCATCCCATTCTTTGCCTGTATTTTGTGTCTAGGTATGTCTAAATTTATTGTAAAAGTATAATCAAATGGTTAATCAACATAACTTTTGTAAAATTTCAGGCTCCAACCAACCCTCAGATAGTTGCAGGTGATAGCTAGAACTGTGATGGATTTTAATCGTAGTCTTGAAGCTCTACGCAAAATTTTAAATGCAATAGGCTTTACCTACACGAAATGCCCTAGTAATATAAAAATCGAGATTTGCCTGAAGAACTAAGGAAAGACATTATTTATCATTCTTCATACAAGGTAACCTGTATAATAAAGTATTTTCTTTTGTATAGTAAGTTTTCTCATTATTAACTGTATAAAATAGTTAAAATAATAATTTATAGCCTATTTTCCCGTTCTACTCCTCTTTACTCCCTATACGCCCTTCCAAATAAACCAATAATCAAATCTTTTTTAAGAATAATATTAGTATAGTTAGTAAATCAGTAGTTTCCGTGTAGTGACGGAGTAAGAATACAATATGTCACCACCCCATCTCATCCCATGGGTGTCGTAAAAACCGACTAAGGGACTATTCGTGAATATTATCTTTATGTAATAAAAAGAAGGAAAACTTGAAATAAAACCCTGTACCAATACGTCTGGCCAGCGTGGTATTAGTAGGCCAAGTATCCCTCCGTCACGGGAGGAGGCCCGTCCCTGCAGTGGGGCATTAATGGGCTGTTATGATGATTAGTATAGATTTAATTGATATATAAAATAACAGAATATTTTATTAAATTATCACTAACAAGTAACTATTTATGTTCCCGCAGGTCACAAAATGTTGGCAATCTCTAAAAAGGGCACTCAGCAGCATCACAGCTGAAACTTGGAAAAACTGTTGCCATCGCATTGAGAAGCTCGAATCAGAATACTACAAGAGAGGACGTCACCTGTGGGCAAATACTGACGATAATAGCAGCAGCAAAGAAAGCTTTAGTGATGACGTTGAAGGTGGCAACGAAAGTTATCTCACATCGAATATTTAAAAAATCCTATGATGAAAGCGATGAATAAATCTCCTTGTTAACTGTATGATACATGCGTTTTTATTACTCTGATTCAATCCGTTCATTTATTCTAATACCCAAACCATTCTAATAGGTAAATTTTGACCCATGTAGTTTAGGGTTGGTGTATGAAATCGATTAGGAGATTTATCAATTTAGATAACAAGCGATTAATCGATAATCGATTTTTATTTATAGTTTAGTTTTTTAACTTTGATATACATGTGGCAGCAGCCATATAGTAGCAGCACTAAAATTAAAATCATAGAACATAATTGTTTTGCAGAAGTCAAAAATTACGTTATGGCTCATAATTCTTACACTAAATTATGTTACATTCTATGGCTCAAAACAACTGTCAAAATTTAAAATGGCTTGACTATAGTGCATATTAAACAGAAATAAAACATCGTCATCTAAAATGTTTAAACGGCTAACACTACTTTTATAAAGGTAATGTATAACAATTATTAAAATTTCTTAATCACTCATGGTTTCACCAATGAAATTAATTATCTTATTATGACTTATGTGAATTTCTTACTTGAGTATTAAATATAATGTGTATAATTTCTTACTTGAGTATTAATTAAAATGTGTTTTAAAATTACTTATTTTTCAATAAATTACTAGTATGAAAACTATTTTGTCAGTTTAGATAGGGTTGCTACGTGTAGCACAGTGGCGGCCTCATTTATTTTCAGGACTTTATAGACAGAGTGTAGCTGATCCTACATCTGAGAGTGAACCTTCATGTCATTTAAATTTTCTGTAGCGTTGACAGAATTATAAGATGTTTTGTAATCTAAATAGATTCAATTTTCGAGTTAATTCCATAGATGGCGGTTTTCGCAATTCAGGCAATTATACTTTAAGGCTTGTCTCTCGAAAAATCAACATTTCTGCAATCTTTGAGCTCGTACTGCTGTTCAAATCAGAAAGATATGATTCTTATACTCATACACTTTATTTTTCATTTCATTGTGAATAAAAGCGCCAAAACGCTTTTTCAACCGACTTCAAAAAAGAGGAGGTTCTCAATTCGGTTGTATTTTTTTTTTTTTTATTTTTTTTTTTATTTTTTGTGTTTGTTACCTGATTTCTCGAAAACGGCTAGACCGATTTGAAAAATTTTTTTTTTGTTCGTATGGGTATGCTTCCCATTTGGTCCCATTGTCACCAGATCTGGATCTGGATGACGGGATCCCAGAGAAATCGAGGGCATCTCTTGAAAATTGTAGGGACGCATTGTGTAAAATCTTGTCATACATGTGCATCTCTGACGTCACTACCAAATAGTCAAGAGTAAGAACTGGTCAGATCCTGGAGACCAGAGTGAGTCGAGGGAACACCTCAACGGCATATTGCAGCTACCTTGTGTTTGGGCTTATTTTAATTGTATTGATGAAGACTTTACAAAACTTTACACAAACATGATCTGATGATGAAGAAGATTGAGGGTCGAGGCAACTCCTCAACGGTATATAGCAGTTACCGAGTGTTTGGGCTTATTTTATTCGTATTGATGAAAACTTTACACAACTTTACACAAACATGATCTCATGATAAAGACGACTGAGGGTCGAAGAAACTCCTCAACGGCATACAGCAGCTACCTTGTGTTTGGGCTTATTTTAATTGTATTGATGAAAACTTAACATTATGAATGTAATCGCAGGTGTGGTTTAAGACTTGAATGAAATTCTTATTTTAAATTAAAATAGGAATTAATAACGGATTATAAATAGACAAAATTGTTGAATTGCATTTAATTTATTTTAAACTTATTCTTTAGATATAACAAATTGATAATAATAATTATTATATTTATTTGATTTATTTTAATTTTAATTAACTTAATTATTATTACCAATTAACCATGCCGAGACGGTGGCTACGCTTTTCGATGTTCTCCCTATTTAAAACTTTTTGCATGTAGGTCCTCCGTTGTTCACTAGTCTCTTTTGAAATGACATTGGAGGTAGATTTCCTACATTAAAAGGCGTTTATCCCTTTCTTCGTTTGTTTCATTCAATCGGCGCTGTCTCATATAAGCAGCGCGTTTCGTAGGTCTACCCATATTCCGACAAAGTAATGTCCCACTGCAGGGACGGGCCTCCTTCTGTGACGGAGAAATACTTGGCCTACTAATACCACGCTGGCCAGGCGGATTGGTATAGGGTTTAATTTTAAGTTTTCCTTCTTTTTATATCTCAAAGTTAATATTCACGGATAGTCCCTTAGTCGGTTTTTACGACACCCATGGGATGAAATGAGGTGGTGACATATTGTGTTTTCACTCCGTCACCACACGGATTTATAGAATTGGAATTCACTAAAAATTTAGAAATAAAATTAATTTTCACAAAAAAAAAGAACCGACTTCAAAGACAAAAATTGCACTAAAAAGTAATAAATAATTACTTGTATTTTGATTTTACAACAATAAATCAGCCATTATTTCTATTTAATTTTAATTTATAGAATAGGTTCTTTTCATTAAGTATTGTAAAAGTATTGTTAAGGATATTTCTTGAAGAGTCTGTAAATATATTTATTTGTAGATTGTTTAAAAGATAATCAAATTATTACAAATAATGTAATATTATTGTTATTTTTGGAGGCGGTGTCAGCCAACGGAATAAGTACGATAATACCTAAGCAAACGGAATGACGGCCATGAATTACAGATTATAAATGACTTCGACATTATATTTGTTGATTGTGTATGGATTAGTTTAAAAATTAAACAAATATTAAACAACTATTCTTATCATATTTAAATAAATATATTTTAAAATACCAGTATCACATTTAAACGTTTTAATATTATATTTAATAACTGATTAAAGCTTTCCAGAACTTAAAATAGATTAGATTTAAAGAAATAATTCGCGAATAGGATCAATAATGCAAAATGTTGTCTACAAGTTCGTTAGAATAGGCAATAAAGTTTTGTATAACACACTCTCATCACTTTAAATGGTTTCTAATTAGATAAATATTGCATTTAAAACGAAAACGGCCGTTTCATTTTCGAATGTGAATTTTATGTAATTATTAGTCTGTGTATAACACGGCGCCATAATATTTGTTTAAGTTTTCAGTCAGAAATAAAAAATGGTATACTTAATAATAACGATCGTGGCTGACACCGACTCCAAAAATAACAATAATATTACATTATTTGTAATAATTTGATTATCTTTTAAACAATCTACAAATAAATATATTTACAGACTCTTCAAGAAATATCCTTAACAATACTTTTACAATACTTAATGAAAAGAACCTATTCTATAAATTAAAATTAAATAGAAATAATGGCTGATTTATTGTTGTAAAATCAAAATACAAGTAATTATTTATTACTTTTTAGTGCAATTTTTGTCTTTGAAGTCGGTTCTTTTTTTTTGTGAAAATTAATTTTATTGATTATTTACATTATGTTAGATGAAAAAAATATCTCAAGTATCTTAATTTTAACATATAATTGCCTTCTTCTCTTTACCAACATAACATTATGGACTTGAAACCTAGACTAAAAATTATAAAAAAGGCCGGGCAACAGTTTTGCCAAAAAGAAATTTGGATTACATGAACAGTACTCTAAAAATCAGAAGAAATCGTTTTGGCGCTTACGACTTTTACATCCAAGCAACTGCGAGGCTCTTGCGCGGTGAGAGGGACGAGCCGCTAGTGCCGCTTATGCTTTCTTAGACGACGGACCTACGCTGCTTTCTACAAAACTCATTAACCGAAACCGAAATATCGTGACATAAATTACAGTGTTTATAAAGTGTCAGTACTAAATTTATTTATCATGCCAAGAAAAAAAGGTCAATATTTGCGTGAACTTGCCGCCAAAATGAGAGAAAAGAAAAGGTATGTACAATATAATTATAATATCTAATACTTAGTGTTTATGAGTTTTATAAGTGTTTTTTATTATTCTCTTTATTTACATTAATCACATTTAATTACATTTTTAAATATAGATATAAATAATAAAAACATTTAAAAATATAAAAAAAAGGTAGACCCACCGGCATCGGGTACAGGGACCAAGCTACCGGTGGTTAGGGCTCCAGAGAGAGGAACCTCCTCACAATACGTGCCGTGTCAAGCAGTACTGCCTTCTGCATCAGACCTATGATCCAACTGTCAAGCGAGAGTCTCCGTAGATGTATTATTTTTATTATTATTGTTATCGCCGTGTAATTTTTTGGGATATGGGAACTTTGCTACCAGTAATTTTAGGTTAGGACTTTGAATATTATCATAAATTTTATGGTCGAATTGTATTATTTTAATTAAGTACTAGATACATAATATATCCTAAAGTTTAAATTTTCTTTTACAGATCATATATGCCTTCTTCAGCTCCTAGCGAAAATGAAAGAAACTTTGAAAAAAATCCACAAGTACGTTACTAATGTTTATAGTCAAAAGCAGAAATATCATATGAATCCCACCACCTCACCCTCCTCTCCTACTACTGGTAGTGAGAGACCCAAACAAAAAATATGCGATTGTTTTCAAGAAATCTCAAAAACAGTGCGCCAGATGGGGTATCTTTGTAAGCTAATGTTAGAATATACCGAAGCATGGGCGTAGGCAAGGGAGGGGGGGAGGATTCACTGCCTAACCGATCGTTCCATACATAACTACTAAAATATTTATAAAATATAGCTACTTCACAGTTTCACTAGCGTTTAAAAAAGGAAAAAAAAATAGGGTTGTCAACAAAAAATTGTGTTGCGATTCAAAATTGATATCGCTATATTTTAAACACTACCATGGTGCAATAGGCACACAATACGTGTAAAATACATATTATGTACTTTGTAGGTGTTCAAACCAAAGTTGGTCTGGGTCGGCCGGTCTGTAGAGGTCAAAAGTCAAATTTTACCTGATACTTAAACTTGGCCCCGATGTAGCTTGAACTAATTTGATAATTGAAATAAAATATTTAATTTTATTTATTGTTTTAGCAATTATTGGACGTGATAACCCAAAAGCCGCCTTCACTACTACTTCTTAGTGAACCTGTTGAGAATTCTGAAAGATTCGACAAAAATTCTAAATGTGATGAAGCTGTTTTGCACGTAAGTAAATTTTAATTTAAACATACACGAACACCTTCACATATCCTACCTAGTGATGTACGCTTGGGAATATTGCCACTGCCGGCAAATTTCCACTGCCAATGTGCCCGGGAAACTTCCGGGTGCATTGGCAATATTGCCGAAAATGCCCACTAAACAGATTGTTACTTTTAAAGTGTAAATATGATTAATTTTTATCTCTTGTACCTGTTTACGCTTGCTATAGCTACCCCCCGACCCCCGCGCTCTCCCACCGCTCACGCGCCGCACGCGCCCCGATGTGCGCAGTATTTACGTGTTTGTTGCCGAGAATACACAATAATATCATGTTAAAGCACTGGGCGCATCGTTATATTTCATTGTAATGCGAGAGAAATCAAAAGAACACGAATATTTTATAGAAGACAAGAATAATACGTGTCGTACAATTTTTAAATGTACATTCTTTGGTGACAGTTTTACTTTAAATATTATTGTATAGCTAGCTGTTGCCCGCGACCTTCGTCCACAAAAGCACACATTCACCATTTTTTGTTTTGCGGAACCATTTAAAAACCCTTTGACTAAACAACTATCTAACTACAACGAAAGTCAGAAGCCACGTTTTACGTGCCCTCCGAAGTGCGGATATGTTCAAATAAAATACCACTGAGTGGTCACCCGTCCATGCAATGACCTCGGTGAAATTTTTCGCTTTTAAATCTATGACCGCAACGGGCTGTGAGTGGCTGCCAGAGAAAATGCATTTTAAACAAAACCATTTTTTTTGCGGAAACCTGAAAAAGAAGCCTTGAGATCATAGCACACTTTAACGACTCTGCTCCAACATCGCTCCCACCCAACACCGTCCCTATACTAAAATGACTGCTCATAGTCTACGCGGCGATAGCTAGCAGGCATCCAGCAGTCCACGTAGTAACTGTTAGTAGACGGCCAGCTGTCCATAGATAGTTCTTAGATACTGACCGACCGACAGCTAGCAGTGACCGTGCAGACACCGCACCGACAGCTAGCAGTGACCGCGCAGACACCGCACCGACAGCTCACCTGTAACGAGCGGTAAGCTAGGCCTTAACTACCGAGCAGCATGGCGGCGGTAGACTCGCTGACAGCTGTCTGTTAATTTAGGATGCCAATGTAAAATATATTTAAAGAGCAATATTTAAAGCCCTTACTTGAATCATATTATTTTTTCCGGGTGGGAGCAAAGTCGTTTAGGTGTGCTATGACCTTAACCCCTAGTGCTTTGTTAAAAAATCAGCTGTATGCCTAAAAAAGCCCTGTAAAAAAACCTAAAATGTTACAATTTCCTTTTTTTTGCAGAACCCTAACAATGATTTTTTAGAATAGGTACGTAGTTGTCAACATTACTTTTTTAATATAAACAGCGAAAGCTTCATCTGAAAAGCCAAACCCCTACCAACGACGAAGGTTTTGTAAAAAAAAACTAACCTCCCGTAAAAGCCCATTCAATAAAATCATATAGGTATCATTGACATTTTTATGGTTTTTAATCATTTCTGCGGAACTTTAAATGTTAATACAAAATCGAAAGTAGCCTAGTTTACGCGCCGTAAAATTGACGATCCAATAGAAAAATTCCCATCGAAATCGGTCCAGCGGCTTTGGAGATTAGCCGGAACAAACAGACAGCATTGGGATCGTGTACACATTGATATGCAAGACAATTAGTAAAAGCCGTAGATATCATGTTACAAACAGACACTCCAATTTTATTTAACTATATGAATAGATGTATATATAAGAAAAGTACTTCTCCAATTACATATCTTAATTTAATTCTATGCCTATAATCCAAGTTATAGTTCAATCAGAAGATTATGGTCTTGATTGTAGTATTCGTATCATAATAATTACAGATTTTCATTGTTTATAAAAGTAAATTAGTTGCATATTAAGTTATAAATATTATTCTATAAAAAAACAGCTAAATAATTTAAAACTGTTTTCATTTAAATCTGAAGAAATTATAAAACTCTTTACCCATTGGGAACATTGCCGGCAACAAACTGGAAATAATGCTGGGAATATTGCCAGGAATATTGCCAATGAACTGGGAATTTTGGTTAATATTATGTTATATTGTCATTCTTTTATGAAAAGTCTATAGACATGAATAAATTAAAGCAAATTTAATACTAATGTCATAAAATTTCTGAAAAATTAACCTAAATTCCCAGTAAATTCCCACTTTGGGAACATTGCCGGCAGCGCTGCCGGCAATATTTCCAGTCCTTGGCAGTGTGCCCGGGCACGGTACATCACTAATCCTACCCCATACACACCCTTACGTGCGTGTTAGCTACAAGGTCATCTAAAACTCATTTTACCTTCCTTACTTTCATGCACTATAAAATACTGCATAAATACGATGTAACTAAAATGTTTTACAATGATTCAGGATTCAGCTGCTATGACTATTCAAGAAATACCACTACCTGTGTTAGAAGATACAATTATCGAGCGTGTTGAAAACCCTGTCGAAGAACTTGCTCCTTTTGACGTAATTATTATGCACAATTCATTCTACAATTTAAATGATTATCCTTAATCATTGTACATAGTTAATAATATGATACTTATTTAGATACTAACTACAGAATCCGTACAACGGAAACCGTGTCAACTTGAAGGACGACGGATTTTGAACCTGCAAACATTTTACTCCAGGCTGCAGGAGATATCTACGCATGGTCCTTTGAATTGTGGTCTTAGTAGCGTGAAAATCATACACGAAAAACAATCTGGATATTCGTCTACTTTTACTTTTCAATGCAAGTTATGTAATATGAAACTTTACATCTCCAGCGACGAAGGTAGTGAAATGAATATAAATAATTGTGCAGTTTTAGGAACGATGACAATTGGTTGTGGTCACTCACAGCTGCAAGAGTTATCTGCTGCTTTAGAGTTGCCTAGTATTTCTTTTAAAATGTACCAACAGTGTAATAAGAAAATTGGCGATATGTGGGAAGATATTTCAATTAAAACAATGAATGATGCGGCAAAAACAGAACGAGACATAGCCGCATCACAAGGTCGCGTTGATGACAAAGGTGTCCCAGTTATCGACGTGATTGTTGACGGTTGCTGGAGCAAACGCACGTACAAAAAAAATTACTCCGCATTATCAGGGGCAGCTGTCACTATTGGCAAGAAAACAGGGAAAATCCTGTACATTGGAGTAAAAAATAAATACTGTTGTATTTGCGCACATGCACAGTATAAAAAAGAGACACCGAATGAACACCAATGCTACAAAAATTATTCCGGTCCCTCAACCGGAATGGAATCAGCTATTCTTGTCGAAGGATTTAAACGTTCCATAGAAATGCACGGACTGATTTATGGAAGAATGATTAGTGACGGTGATTCCGCTACCTATGCGAAACTAATCGAGACTCGTCCTTACTCAAACACCACAGTCCAGAAAATTGAGTGTAAGAATCACATAATGAGAAACTTATGTAATAAACTTTCACAATTAAAGACTGACACAAAATACCCTGTCCGTTTTAGGAAAACCATAACAGATCAAAAAATAATAAAAATAAGAACTGTTATCAAGCGGGCTATTGAAAAATTTACTTCTCCATCAGAATCAGAGAAACAAGCACACGTAGAGCCTCTTTACAATGACATATTGCTGGCCCATCTACACGCCTTTGGAGATCACAGTCGTTGTAAGGAGTATTTTTGCGAAAAGACGGAAGAAACTTGCGACCGTGATTTTAGAACAAGTAGCCTTTGGGGAAAAATATGCAACATAATGTCTAACGTTGCCTCCCATGCACCAAGCTTAGTACATAATGTCGAGAGCAATAAGGCTGAAAACTACAATAGCATAATTGCAAAGTTGGTTGGCGGTAAACGCATCAACTATAGCTTGAAAGGTGGGTATCAAAACAGGTGCAAAGGTGCTGCAATATCGTTTAACACTCGTGCATTATTGTCTACGACATATAAACATGCAACTGGCACAAGTCCTATAGGGAAAATGAAAGTACTCGAACAAAGAAGATTATTAAAAAAAATTAAAACGATAAAAAAAAGTATCAGAAAAAAGAACAGATACATGTTTTCTAAAGGAGAAGACGTTCACTATGGTGAAAATTGCGCTCGGGAAGATATCGCACCAGAAATGATGGAAAGGTAAAAAACTACTTTCATCAATAATTTGAAAAAAAAATAAGGAAGAAAGGCAAACTATTGAAAGACTAACAATATTGCAGAGTGCATCTAGTGAATGGCTGGAATTGAGAAGGAAGTTGTTAACGGCATCAAATGTTGGCCGTATAATTAAAAGACGTTCAGATGTCAGTTGCAGCAATCTCGTTAAAGATTTATTGTATAAAGTGTGTGCATGTTAAATCAATAAAACATGGAACAGACCATGAAAAAATTGCAATTGAGCAGCTTTCTAAACAAGAAGGTATAAAAATAGAGCCCTGCGGTTTATATATAGATGACGAACTACCATATTTAGGTGCTACCCCTGATGGCTTATGTGAAGACATGATAGTTGAAATAAAATGCCCTATATCCGCTTATCAGATTGATTTTATAACAGCGGTTGAAAAAAAGAAAATACCATTCTACAAAGCTGATAAAGACGGAGAAATAAAAATTAATACGAATCACAATTGGTATTTTCAAATTCAAGGTCAGTTACACATCACAAAAAAACAAAATGTCTTTTTGGACTGTGGCTGGGTGAACATTTTCCAGTAAAAATAAAGGTAATTGAAAAAGATGACAAATTTTGGGATGAAGTGATGAAAAATAAATTAATTCGATTTTATATCGACTGTATGTTGCCAGAACTGATCGATCCAAGGCATCCTAGGAATATGGAGATTAGAGATCCTATCTACATACAAAAAGCTGTAGAAGAGAAAGCTTGTAGAAATAAATTATTTAAAAAAAGTAAAGACAATGAAATTAAAGAAAACATAGAAAAAACTTTAATGGAGAGTGAGAGCATAATCAAAGAAACCATAAAGGTAAAACATAAAAAACCAGAAACAAATAAAAATCCTAGCGAGAGAGAGGAAGAGCAAGATGGTAAAAAAGTATACTTTCCTAATATTATCGTGCAAGAAAATGGTGATATTAGTGATGATGAAGAAGTTCCCAACAAAAGGAAGAAAATTATGCGTGAACGAAAACAAATTTTAATAAGTTTTAAAATGATTGCTTACAAATTTTGGGTCCATATTGGCTAACGCTTGTGTTCATAATAATTACTCTTCATAATTTTGTTCTTCATAATTTTTTTATTCATAATTTTTTATTACTACCAACGGAGCTCATAACCGTTAGTGATCATATTTTTTTTATTCATAATGTTTGTACCGAATATTGGAATAAAACAAATTTATGAATATTATAGTTATGTATAGGGACTATTATGAGTTTCGATCATTAGTATAAACAAATATATTAAAACAAATATTAGTAAAAATAAAATGTATGATTAAATTAGTGATATTATGAATTGCGATTATTATTAATTTGAATATTCATTTTATAATTTTTTTATGAAGAATGATCATTATGACTTTAAATTGTATGAGAAACATTTTCGGAGATCCGATGATATGAGTTGAAATGTTATGTAAGAAGAAGCGCTCCCACAAATTTATTAAAATATTTTTTTTACATTGCACATCCATAAAATAGTTGGGTAAAACTCTAGAAGTCGAGTTATTTATTAATAGTAACAACATTGACATCCTTTGTATTACTGAGCATTGGTTAAGAAGTGACCAATACATGTTTAATTTTGATAATCACCAGATAGGCAGTTCATTCAACAGAGAGCATGCAATACGAGGTGGTTCATTGATAATCCTTAACAAAAAATTTAAATATAAGGAACGACTTGATATTGTTATACCCCTTCCAGCGTAAGTTTAGCTTTTTGACAATTCACGTCCATGAAGTTTCGTAATATTTCTGCTTATTTTTCAAACAAATAATATTGTATTTCATGGACGTACCCATGTTTTTTTCAGTTACCATGGTTACTTAGTGATGGACACTCATAACGATTACCACCATTATGAAACAAATTACAAATAATCGGTAGAAATGAATGCTATGAATAAACCTGAACTCTTCATAATACGTTTATAAAATGTAATATAATATTTTAGATTAGCTATAACCCGCGAATGTGTCACGATAAATTATGTATTTTAAATAATACCTAAGCTAACTATAATTTTATAATATTAAGCTATAGGCTAATTCTCTTAACATGGATAAAGAAAGAAACAGTAATAAAATTATAATGTAAGTTGATGTAAGGATCCAAATGTGTAAAATAAAGTAATTTAAAAAATCGAAAAATCGCGAAATCGCTTACAATCGAATGGCATTACATTCGAGATACTGTTGAACGTCACTAATGTCAACCTGTCAAATGTTGTTAAATATAGTGGAAAGGGTATAATCTCTCGGTTGAACGTTCTGTTGAGATAGCCTGTGTAGAGTTGAAGCATTTTATTGTATTAAGTGTGTACAGACCCCCTTCGGGTATGTATGATTGCTTTGAGAGAGTTATGGAGGATGTCTTAGATAAGGTAACCAAGTCTAAAAAATATGTAATGGTTTGTGGTGATTTTAATATTGATTTACTTGTAACAGGGAATGAAACCCCAGAAAGGGTATCTAAATACTTAGCTCTTTTTCAATCTTTTAATCTGAAAAATGTATTTTTGGAGCCCACTCGTATAACTGAAACAACAGCAAGATGTATAGATAATGTATTTATTAATTTTGTAATTACTGATAAATTATTAATTAATAAGCTTCAGTCAGACCACACTGGTCAGCAGATTACATTTTTAAATAGAAGGGAACAAAATGTATCTAAGAACATTGTTGTTATACCTAAAACTGCCCATAGAATTAAATGTTTTAAAAACAAAATTGAGTTAGCCTTTAGTTCCACACCAATTATCAGTGCGGATGATAGTGTAAACACTTTATTTTATAATTTTTTTACTACTTATTGTAATGTGTTTAAATCAGTTTTTATACCAAAAACAATATTGATTAAAGGCAACGCCACATTCAGTGAATGGGCAACAGTAGGATTACATAAGAGTAGAATACGGCTTTATGAACTTTATGAAGAAAGGAACTATAATTTTAGCGATACATTTCAGAGTTATGTTAAAAATTATTCTAAATTATTTAGGAAGCTTTGTAAGGTAGCTAAATCACGTTTTCTGAGTTCAAGAATTAAAAACAGTAATGATAAGATTAAGACCATATGGAATATTATCAATAGTGAGACAGGCAAAGTAGTCAACCGCAACATTGAGTACAACTTAAACATCAATAACTCAACAATCACATCAGATGTAGAAGTCGCCACTGCCTTTGAACAATTTTTCACTGATATTCCAATTACTACTACTCAAACTTTGAACTCTTCACCTATAAACGCAGAATTAATTTTAAAGGATAATGTACCGATTTTCAACAATGATTTTGAATTTGAACATGTTACTCCTTTTGATATAATTAAAGCTTTTAATACCATTAATGTCAAAAAGACATCAGATTTATGGGATAATTCTGTAGTTGTTACTAAACATATTATTTACTCAGTTGCAACGCATTTAGCTCTTATATTTAATCATTCGATAGATAGTGGTGTGTTTCCTGATTTAATGAAATCCAGCAAAATTGTTCCTTTGTATAAATCTGGCTGTACATCAGACCCAACTAATTTTAGACCGATTTCAGTACTGCCAACTTTCAGTAAAATTTTTGAAAAACTTATTGCAGACCAACTGCAAACATATTTAAGTAGATACAAAATTTTACATATTAAACAATTTGGTTTTACAAGGGGTCGCTCCACAACCGATGCTGGTGTGGAGCTTGTAAAACATATATATGATGCCTGGGAGAAGTCTTACGATGCTTTAGGTATTTTCTGTGACTTGTCCAAGGCTTTTGACTGTGTCGATCATGATACACTTTTACGGAAACTACATCACTATGGCTTAGGTAAACTTGGATTAGATCTTTTCACGTCTTACTTAAATAATAGAATACAAAGAGTTAATATTAATGGAAAATTATCTCCAGGATCTGTCGTAAAAATGGGCGTTCCGCAAGGTTCCATACTTGGACCCCTTTTGTTTCTCATCTATATAAATGATTTACCACATCTAGTTAAAGATCAACATGAGATAGTTTTGTTTGCCGATGACACTTCGCTTTTATTTAAAGTGAAACGACAGCAGACTAGCACTGACGAAGTAAACTTGGCTATCTCTAAAGTTGTTCGTTGGTTTGACATTAATAACTTGCTCCTTAATAGCCGCAAAACCAAATGTGTTAGACTTATAACGCCGAATGTACAAGAAGTGAAAACCACAATAAGAGTTAAGGAGGATCAGGTAGACCTTGTGGACACTACAAAATTTCTTGGTATAACACTAGACTCTAAGCTTCAGTGGGGCCCACATATTATGACATTGGTAAAGAGACTAAGTTCTGCAGCTTATGCCGTTAGGAAAATTCGAGAACTGACAGACATAGAAACTGCCAGATTAGTATATTTTAGTTATTTTCACAGCATAATGTCATACGGTATTTTACTATGGGGACATGCTGCCGATATTCATTCTATCTTTGTGCTGCAGAAGAGAGCTATTCGTGCAATTTATAATTTAGGTAGGAGACAATCACTTCAAGAAAAATTTAAAGAAATCAATATATTAACTGTAGCAAGTCAATACATTTATGAAAACATAATTTATGTTCATAAAAATAAAGACCAATTTGTCAAAAGAAGTGATGTCCATTGTATAAATACTAGAAATAAAGATAGACTTATTCATCCGTATTCTAGGCTCCAAAAAATACATAGTTCATTTCAGGGTCAATGTGTGCGATTTTATAATAAAATTCCGAAAGATATTCAAGATCTAAGTTTTAATAAATTTAAGAATGTAGTCAAACAAAAACTTATCGTAAAGGGATATTATACTATCCTAGACTACACGAAAGACAAAAAGGCTTGGGATTAACTGCTTCTGTTCCATAGGCTGTTTCAAATAATGCAAGTTTATGCACTTTTTTTATATATGTGTGCTACTGTTTTGTTTTATCTCTAAGTTCTAATTGTATTATTGTATCCTTTCTTTTTTTTTTTTTCTGTCTTCCTTGTTCTCATGCTTGTCTTCTACTTTTCTTTTCTTTGATTATTATTTTTTTATGATGTATAAATGGTGTATAAATGGTGTATTATCCTGTCTGGTACTGTCAAATATTTTGATAGGGTATATGATTAATGTAAAAAAAAAAATTGTAAACACAACTGAATTTTAAAAGAGTTGCCATGAGTTTCTTTGCCAGGTTTCTTCTCATTGGCCCTACCATTTGGAAACTGGAATTTATAGATCAACACAGACAGACAAGTAGATTCGAGTAGTAGATTGGTTTATTTTTCTCCTTTAATTTACATTTGACAATACAACGCGGCTTTTCTTAGTGCTGTAGCGTTTGTCTGTGTCGATCTATAATTTTAAATGTAGCTTCAATTTTAAGTTAACGACGATTTCAAACAATTTGTAATAAATTTTATGAAATAAAGTATAGTAGTAAGTAAGTATAGTATTTTGAAGTTTGAAGTTTGAGTTTCCTTATTTTAATGCACCCTTGTCGGTTACTAACAATAAATTCAGTTTGAAATTCTTGTATTCATTTTTATTAAGTGTTGGCAACCCTAGCCGTTAATGAACTACGCGGTGTCGAACATAAACACTCAAACTTTTGAATATATTATACATACCTATTTATTATTTACAGTAACATAAATAATAAGTATCATTTATCACAAAATGTCTATTTTTGTAAAGATATAATATTTATGTATTTCTATAATATAAAAAATTAATACACATATTTACGCAATTTTCAATACACTTCTTCGTAAAGTGAGAAGTTGTATTCATCAAAATTATTCTTCAAATTTATTATTTATCTTGAAGTTCTGTGATCGTTTATTCCGTGACGACCGGAATGAGACGCCGCAACGCAATTGAAATCTAGTCATCCCACAATCCCACGTCGCAGCGCAGTGCAGCCGCGATCTTTTGATGCGGGGTGAGGTAGCGAGATAGCCTGCTCGCGCGGGTTGAGGTAGCTAGCTCTGCCCAAACACTGAAGGTCATTGGCGTGTACCTAAGCCTTAATATGTTGTTCATAAGGGTGATATTCGCGTTATGTTTTACCTATGACTTTAGCGACAAGTTAAGTTATGCATACCAACGCATATTAGTGACACGCATACCACGCCTGCCTGCACTTGATTTTTCTTCCGTATCCGTGGTTATAATAATATAGATCTATGAAGGTTGTGTTTCTTTGGGCTAATTAAAATCTTCAGTTAAGAATATCACATTGTTACAGTTACGAGTATTTATTGAATCTTGTTAATACATTTTGGCAAATGACGGAGTGAAACTTGGTTTGGTTTGAAAAAGGTGTTAGGACAATAGAAGACATTTTATGTTACTAGGCCGCTGATAAAGTAGTATTAATTTATTAATTTGACAATTGAATCAAATTGATATACCTACCTACCCCCGGTTTTCGAATGACTGATCAAGTAAAAACCAACTAATCAAGTGTCAAAACTGTCATTTTAGTTCCTGAAAATGATAAGGAAGATTAAGAATATCACATTGTTACAGTTACGAGTATTTATTGAATCTTGTTAATACATTTTGGCAAATGACGGAGTGAAACTTGGTTTGGTTTGAAAAAGGTGTTAGGACAATAGAAGACATTTTATGTTACTAGGCCGCTGATAAAGTAGTATTAATTTATTAATTTGACAATTGAATCAAATTGATATACCTACCTACCCCCGGTTTTCGAATGACTGATCAAGTAAAAACCAACTAATCAAGTGTCAAAACTGTCATTTTAGTTCCTGAAAATGATAGTTTTGACACTTGATTAGTTGATTTTTACTTGATCAGTCATTCAGAAACCGGGGCTTAGTTGGTTTAAAGTTTATCAAACATGACAGGCTCGGTAGACTAGCGATAGTGTAATCGGCTGCCCTGCATGAGGTCGTGGGTTTGAATCCCACGCAGGATATTATATTATTTTTAGAAACTTGCTATAATTATTGTTTTAGAGAACTACAATTCATTTATGGTTGCGACGACATGAGGAAACCGGGGGCGATTTGACGCCTCATCACAGGCAAGTCTATCAACGAGCTACCACCGCTGACCAAGATTTGGCCATTGTCGCCGCTCATACTAGTCAGCCTTCCTTGAGTACGCAAGTTACAGCTACTACATATAATGTAAGTTCATTTCTATTATTAGTCAAGGCATTATAATTTTATTTAAAAAATAGGTAGGTAAGTAATAATTTACCTACCTAAAAGGCTTATTACACTACCCGATTTCGACCCTAACCCTAACCTAGTGTGGTGTACCTAATAAGACTTAGGGGGATAGGGTCCCAATTTTGGGCGATCGGGTCAATCCGATCTGCCTCGCTCCCTAAGCGCCCTGCAGTTTGGGTAATTAACGTTTAGGGCGGTTAGGGAGGGAGCGGGAGCTCAGTTGCCGAGCGACTGGTGCGTAGAGTGGACGTAAAGCCCGATTTACACATCGACAAGTACAGTAGCGAGTTAAGTAGTAAGTTGTTGATTAAGTTGATTTAAATAGATCTCCATCCTATTTTTTGGCGAGTTAAGTACGAAGTAGCCCCCTCTCTCGCATCTTGCCAACTTAACTCACCAAAAAATAGGATGCAGATCTATTTAAATCAACATTATTAACAACTTACTACTTAACTCGCCACTGTACTTGTCGATGTGTAAATCGGGCATAAGTGAGTAGGTAGGTACCGCTAAGCGGCTGTCCGTTGCGTCAAACCTTATTTGTACATTATTCGTAAAATAATTATAAAACCAGTGACACGATAAATAAAGATCGATAATATACAAAATTTACTAAGCACTGCACACATTTGCTCCACATTTTTGTAATTAATGTATTTAATTATTTATTAATTTAGACCCGCTTTAAGCGATATATCTTTTAAATTAAGTCTTTACCAACTCTAGTATTCATTTTACAAATGTTTTAACAACTTTTCCTGTGCACTATTATTAATTAAACTAAAAAATCAGCAAAAAAAAATATTGGACCCTCAATCCACACATAGGTACATAGAATTTTGACGAAAACACTACCGTAAAAACAATAAAAAAAGATGATCAAAAATATGCGTACGCGTTATGCAAAAGAATTTAAATACGTATATCTCTCTAAACATTTACGTATAAACTAAGTTAGGGTCCAATACGCAGGGGCGCGTGGGACTTGGCCGCCTCCTCTTTCTGGCCATTGATGCTGGAGGGGAGAGGCGTAGGAGCCCCACGGGTGGGATACCTCCGCGCTGGTGCGTCCCGGGCAACGGGGGCGACCACGCGGTCTTCAGGGGAGGAGCACGTGGTCGTCCGCGGCAGAAATCCTGCCAAGGGGGAGGCCTTATAGGCCTTTCTGGGTCGCTCCACCTGTGCTCTGGCCTATCAGAGCACACAGTGTGGAGCAACCAGACTAGGGCGACGGGCTCGTCACCGTTGAGCTTATCAGCGGTGTCGAGCACGGTCTCACAAAGACCACCGTTCGGCCGACCCGTAAGCCCGTCCATAGACGGGTCCGGGGGCTCCCTGGAGCCTCGAGGAAGGACGCCTCTATAAAAAAACCACCGGGCGGGCGGGATCGTCGTCGCAGGCTTGCCCAGTGACGGCGGACATGGTCTGGCACAGACCACCGTCCGGCCAAACCGTAGCCCTGAACGGACAGGAGCGGTGGCCACTCGTGGCTGCGAGGACGGAAAACCTCTATAAAAACCTAAACCCAAGTTTTTGGCGCCCGGCAACGGGGATACTGGTCAGCTTCGGCAGGCCGCGAGGGCCCCCGCAGGGAGGTGTAGGAGGAACCATCCCTCCTGCGCGTCCCTGTGTATTAGGTTAGGTACTAGGTTAAGGTTAGGTTTAAGTTTAAAACAATGGCAGATTATCATAAGGATACATCTACCCAGGAGGGTTCCGGGCGCGTATCGCGTCCCGGGGAGTCCCTTGTTGAGACCGGTTCTCGACTGGCTGATGACCAGTCGGGTACCGGCCTCTTCGGTCCCGGGCCGAGTGAAAACACTCGGCTCGTATCTGGGCGGGACCACCATTGTTCAACGAGCCCGGGGGTGTGCTCTAAAACCACCCCCAACCCCGACGCGGAGGTCGCGTCGACCGACGGAGCCTCGGTTCCTTTGCCGGGGCCCCAGATGTACACCCAGGATGGGGTGTCCGTTGGGGACTCCGACACGGGGAGCGAGGCTCAAACAGCTGCTTCTGGGCGCGGTAGGAAGAGGGGGCGCCCAGAGGAGAAGGAGACGTTTTTGTTCCGTACCGGAAGCCGGAGTCTTTCCGGCTCCGGTATGGAACTAACATCTGGGGAGGAGGCGGGTAGGCCTGCGGCACCCAAGGTGCCCGCAGTGAGGACTGGGCGTGGGAGGGGTGCCCCGCTCAGGGGACAGAGTCGGCCGAAGGCACCGTACGTGCCACAGGCCGACGGAGCAGTACTTCCTCCGGGTCTGGAGACACTTCTGGCCAAACTAGCCGATGCGGCTAGGGGCCAGAAGGGGCTCTCACAGACCCGGAAGAAAATATTTGCGGAGGTCACGGAGGCCGTCCGCAGGGAGTGGCGGGCTCCTCCGTCCCCGCCAGCCTCGACTGGTGAGGCAGGGGTAGTGGCGGAGCTCAGGCGGCAGATGGCGAAGAAGGACGCCGAACACGCTGCCGCCATAAAGCGCCTGGAGGAGCAAATGGCTGCCCTCCAGGACGAGCTGAGGCAGGCGCGGAGCGGCGGCGTGGCACTGCCGCCAGTGCCGCAGCGCCCTGCGGCGTCAACATCATCCGCTCAAGATTTTGAGCGGATGATGCGAGAGATGGAGACGCGCATTATGAAGCGCATCTCCACTCTCGAAGACATAAGGCGCCGCCCGCCGCTGACGTCGGCCGCGGGGGCGTCCTGCGATGAGGTGGCCCGCCCCAAAGCTGGAGAGCGAGCGCCTCCACCTGCGGCTCCTCCGCCGCCTGCAAAAAAGAACGTGGCTGCTTCGGCCCAAAAGCCGAAGCAGTCCGACAATAAGAAGGGCAAGGGGAAGGGGAAGAAGGCCCCCTCTGCCCCCCCTACGGTCGTAGATGGGACCCCGGATCCCTCCCTCCCTGAAGCAGAATGGAGGGTCGTGGGGTCCAGAAAGAAAAAGAAGAAGAAAGTCGCCGCCGCGACAAAGGCGCCGAGGCTCCGCGCCCCACGGTCCACTGCTGTCGTCCTGACGCTGACGACAGCAGGCGTGGAGAAGGGCGTGGAGTACGCCGAGGTTCTACGGAGGGTGAAGGCCTCCGTAGACCTTAAGGCCCTCGACATTCAGGGCGGGCTCCGGTACAAAACGACACGTACCGGAGCAAGAATGCTCGAGGTCTCCGGCGCCACCAGTGGCCCCAAGGCAGATGCCCTAGCGGCTAAGCTGCGGGAGTCACTGGACGCGGAGGCCGTCCGCGTCACCAGACCCAACAAATGTGTTGGCGTGCGCGTGTCTGGTTTGGATGACGCGGCCACAACGGAGGAGGTGATCTCCGCCGTTGTGGAGGCGGGCGGCTGCCCACGCGACCAGGTGAGGGCCGGAGAATTATTCTTTGGTCCCACAGGTCGCGGGACGGTGGTCGTCCACTGCCCGGTCGCGGCGGCCAAAAAGGTAGCGGATGGACGGAGCCTCCTGATAGGAGGCTTCCTCAAGGCGCAGGTGCTCCTTCTGCAGCCCCGCGAAGCCAGGTGCTTTAGGTGCCTGGGAGCGGGGCATGTAGGAGTGCAGTGCACGGCGGGAGTTACCGTGGGGGACCGGTGCTTCCGCTGCAGTCAGCCCGGTCACAAGGCCGGATCATGCACGGCCCCGCCACACTGCTTCAAATGTGTGGCGGAGGGCAAGGATGCGGCACACCGGGCGGACAGCAAGTCCTGCGCCGCCTCAAGGCCGAGGCCCCGTCCCCGTCCATCCGCAGGTAGAGAGGCCCCAGAGCGGCCCAGTTCGCGGCGGGAGGCGGAGATGGACACTCATTAATGGGTGCCCATGTCCGCTTCCTGCAGGCGAACATAAACCACTGTGCCGGTGCTCAGGATCTTCTGTACCAGAGCGTCGCACAGTGGTCTATCAATGTGGCCGCAGTCGCCGAGCCGTACTGGGTACCACCGGGCGCCCCGGTGGACTTGGACGGCTTGACGTTTCTTATCGGGGGAACCGCCGCTGGCTCCTCCCCCCTTGCTGTTTTAGCAAGGGGACGAGGATGCGTCGCGGCGGATTATGAGGGGATAGCGGTGGTGGCCGCTTACATCTCGCCGAACCGAGACCAGTACCAGTTTGAGCAATGGCTCGCTGGACTGGACGTCGTTCTCGCTGTGTGTCGCCCCCGTCCGATACTGGTCATGGGAGACTTCAATGCCTGGTCACAGGCTTGGGGCTCCCGAGAGACCACGGTCAGGGGGAGGTTGTTGGAGGACTGGGTCGCTACACGCGGCCTGGCGATCCTCAACCGGGGGACTGTCGCCACCTGGGAGCGAGGGCAGCTCGGTTCGGTCGTGGACGTAACGTTCGCGACCCCTGCGCTTGCCCTTCGCGTCCAGGACTGGCGTGTTGTGGAGGAGGGGGAGACGCTGTCCGATCACAGATACATTCGGTTCAGCGTCGACCCCGATGCCTCTGCACCGCTGAGGATTGACAGCCCTCCGGATCCTCGTTGGGCACTCAAAAAAATGAGCAGGGAAGTCCTTCTGGAAGCCGCTACCGTGCAGGCCTGGGTACCCGCACCGGACAGGCCTGTCTGCGTTGATGACGAGGCAGAGTGGTTCCAGAGGGCCATGTCGCTAGTCTGCGACGCGGCGATGCCAAGGGTGAGGCGCACCCCGGCAAGGAACCAGGCGTACTGGTGGAACGCAGAAACGGCGCAACTCCGCGAGGAGTGCGTCCGTGCACGCCGCCAGTGCAAAAGGTTCCGCCGAAGGCGTCGCCGCCCAGACAACGCGGCAACCCTGGAGACGGAGCTCCATGAGAGGTACAGGGCAGCCAAAAGAGCCCTCCAGGCGGCTGTAAAACGGGCCAAGCAATCAGCTCGTGAAGAGCTGATTGGGACTCTGGACCAGGATCCGTGGGGACGCCCATACCTTTTGGTACGGGGCAAACTACGCCCCAGGGCCCCCCCGCTGACGCAGAGTCTGCAACTCGACCGTCTGGAGGGAGTGCTGGACGCCTTGTTCCCATCGGGAGGGGAGGAGCATGTCCCCCCGACGATGGCTTCGTCTCGAGTACTCAACGCGAGTCGTAGCGAGAATGACGTGCCCGAAGTCACAGAGGGTGAGCTAGGGGCGGTGGTTCGACGGCTCAAGGCCAAAAAGAACACCGCGCCCGGACCCGACGGCATTCCAGGCCGTGCATGGGTCGTGGCCCTTGCGGAGCTTGGACCCCGACTTAGAAGGCTATTTAGCGCATGCCTCGAAAGAGGTCAGTTTCCGAAGGTGTGGAAGACGGGGAAACTGGTCCTCATCCGAAAGGCGGGGCGGCCGGTGGATTCACCATCCGGATACCGACCGATCGTGTTGCTTGACGAGGTCTGCAAGCTCTTTGAGCGTATCATTGCAGATCGCCTCGTCGAGCATCTCACGGTGGTAGGGCCAGATCTGGCGGATAACCAATTTGGTTTCCGCCGGGGGCGATCCACTGTGGGTGCGATCATGTGCGTGGGTAGCCTGGCAGAGGAAGCGACCTCCCGGGGTGAGGTGGTGTTGGCGGTGTCTCTTGACATCGCCAATGCATTTAACACCTTGCCTTGGAGTTGCATTAGGGAGGCACTCGATTATCATCGGATGCCCCCCTACCTCTGCCACATTGTCGGGGCCTATCTCTCTGAGAGGGCCATAGCTTACCCTAGTTGGCTAGGGCCAGGTCGGCGAGATGTGTCGTGCGGTGTTCCACAGGGATCGGTGCTTGGCCCGCTCCTGTGGAACATCGGATACGACTGGGTGCTGCGTGGTTCGTTCCCCAGAGGTGTCGCGGTGTTTTGTTACGCCGACGACACCCTCGTGACAGCACGAGGGAGAACGTTCCAAGACGCAGCCCAAGCGGCCACGGTAGGGGTTGCCCAGGTCGTTGCCCGAATCCGGCGGCTGGGGCTGGAGGTGGCGCTCAACAAATCTGAGGCCCTATGTTTTCACGGACCCAGACGGGCGCCCCCTCCAGGCTCCAGTGTCACGGTGGATGGTGTTAGCATCGGCATCAAGCCCTCGATGAGATATCTTGGGATCACCCTCGATAGCCGATGGGGCTTCGGACCACATGTCCGAAGCATCGTCCCCAAAATTAAGGGCGCCGCGGCTGCACTGTCGCGGCTTATGCCCAACATGAGGGGACCTAACACCCCGTGTAGGAGACTCTACGTGGGGATCGTACGATCGATGGCGCTATACGGCGCGCCTGTATGGGCGGAGCGCCTGACGGCCAGCACAGCGACTATTCTTCAGAGTCCGCTGAGGATGCTGGCCGTCAGAATCATCAGGGGATATCGTACGATCTCCTTTGAGGCGGCGAGTCTCCTAGCCGGAACTCCTCCATGGGATCTGGAGGCGAGGGCTCTCGCGTCACTGTATCGGTGGCACAGGGGGGCTCTGGAGCAGGGACATATACCTGCCCCTCGCGAAGTCGAGGCGCAGCGGTCCTTGCTCCATGACGATCTCATGGAGGAATGGAGACAGCGACTTGGGCAACCGAGGTACGGGCACGCCCTTATCAGGGCGGTAAGTCCGGTCATGGAGGATTGGCTCGAGAGGCGGCATGGCAGCCTCTCTTACCGGATGTCGCAGATGCTTACCGGGCATGGATGCTTCGGTAAGTATCTGCACCGTATTCGCCGGGAGCCAACGCCCGAATGTCACAGTTGCCGGAACTGCAGCGAGGATTCCTCGCTCCACACACTGGTGGAGTGCCCGGCGTGGGCACGGCAACGGCAGGACCTCGTTGTGGGTCTAGGAGTGGCATTTCTCTCGCTGGAGACAATGGTTCAGGCCATGGTCTCCAGCGAGAGCGCGTGGCGGGCCGTCGCCACCTTTTGCGAGCATGTAATGCTAGCGAAGGAGGCGGCGGAGGGCTTGCGGGAGAGAGATCCCTCATTCCCGCATGTCGCCGCGCGTCCTGGGCGTCGGAGGAGGCATTATGCCAACGATCTCCGACCTCCATGACGGGGGGCCTGGGGGTAACGGGACGGATGGGCTGCCCGTTGCCCCGTGCAGAAGCAGGCCAAGACGTTGGCGTGTGTAGGTGCTCCCCCCCACACACGCCCCCCCCCCGGTAGAGAGGACTGGGGATCCTCTCCCACATAGGGATGGGGCCGTAATAGAGCGGCCGAGGTCTGCAGGGGACCCTGGGGTCGATGCTTAACGGTGCATACCCGGGGCCCCTGCGAAGAGACCCAGAGGGAGAATAAAAAAAAAAAAAAAAAAAAAAAAAAAAGGGTCCAATACGCAGATAAGTGTAATAAGTGCCGCACTAACTAGGGTACACGCTTGATGCAGTGCCCGTTTCGATTGCTCGGCCAAGGAACGCAAACAGAAGGATTTTGTCGAAATTTGTCGAAAACGAATGGTACAAACTAAAAATTTGTCGAAGTAGAAATAAAGAAGTTATAGGGGTCTAAACGTGGCCGCGCGAACGAAACGCGGAGGATTGCGCGGCCACGGTGATCTCAGCAACTACTTGAGTTAGAGATCTAATTCTTTTTGTAAATAAAGGCTGAATTTGTCAACAATTGTCGAAAAAAGAATTACAAGCCGTAGATCAATTACTTTACCAGATATTCACCTCTGAAGTCATGGCCGCGCAATTCTTCACTTGAGATTGAGTATGTTGATAATTTGAGTGTTTACAGCAAGGTTTTAATTTGTCGAAACTAATGAAAGCAATAGACTCTACTAAAGTATAGCCAAACAGACGAAATCAGAACAAAACAAAAAGTTCATGGCCGCGCAATCGAAACGGTACTTTGGACGCTGATATCTCATTAACTATTGTTGCAAAGATATTCGTGTTTACATTTATTTATTCTACATTTTAACCTCTTTGTAATGACATATCGTTTGATCCTCAGAACAGTTCTCAAACCGTGTAATTTCAAAAATAATGATACCCTATACAATGTTCGAACAAAGTAACCATAATTTTGATTTTATTAAAAATAAAGAACCGAATAATATTGATATTATGTATCGATCATTTACCATATCTTGTTATAAAAGTTAAATTAATAATATTGCTTTATTTCAGGTAACCACGAAGACAATACGGAGAAGACTACACGCTGCGGGACTCAGAACAAGAGTTCCGGCTAGAAAGAGACCTCACGACGAGGCAAGAATTAGTTTTTGCCTTGGTCTTTATAATTTTGACTGGGAAAATAATGTAGTAATTTTCGCTAACGAAAAGACATTTAAATCGGACCAAGATGGTCGAAAAATATTAAAAAGAAGGGACATTGAAAGATATTTGTCTCAAAATGTTGTGGCAAATAGGTCGAGCGGTCGCCTAAGCTTAAGGTTTTGGGGATGGAGATTAAGTAGAAAGAATGTCTGATTTAATGTTGCAAAACCAAAATATAACTATTTTTTTTGTCCTTTTTTCTTTGAAGCCGGTTTTTTTTTAAATTTATTTTATTTGGCATAGTAACCAACTCGATATAGCTCTTGTGTACGCTACCATAACGGACACCGCTAACCAGCCCCCTCGTCCCTTTCATCCCGCAAACTGGGACTGAGTTAAACGGTCAGCACTCAGCCTATAGTTGACTACATGTAGCCTAGTCTAATCGGCGCTTAAATTGACATTTGTGCAGCTATCTGCATTTCTGCAACAAAATCAAGATGGCGCGTACTGTACTGTCCATTTATCTATACTTGTTTACTTGATAATCTTTGTAAACAAACACCACATTTTGCAACATCACTAGTTTTTTAATGAATCGCACACTTTGATGTGGATGAAAATTTAATAAATATAAAAAATAATCCATACTAATATTATAAATGCGAAAGTAACTCTGTCTGTCTGTCTGTCTGTCTGTCTGTCTGTCTGTTACTCTTTCACGCCTAAACGGCTGAACGGATTTCAATGAAATTTGGTACAGACAATCTTTAGACCCTGAGAAAGAACATAGGCTACTTTTTATTAGCAATCATATTATATTTTGATTTCATAGAATTTTGGCGGGAAAGCTGTGTCACGTGACCCGTGACGTCATAGAATTTTGACAGATGAGTCGTGACGTCACAGATTTTTGGCGGGAAAATATTTTTTGACAGTTGAGTCGTGAAGTCATTGAATTTTTGACAGATGAGTCGTGACGTCACAGAATTTTTGACAGATGATTTGTGACGTCATATTATTTTGGCGGGAAAATATTTGATACCTCTGTCACTTTTGACAGCTGTTAATTTTGACAGATAGGCGTGACGTCATAGAATTTTTGACAGATGAGTCGTGACATCACATCACAATTTGGCGGAAAAATAAATAGGTTTGTACAGGACCCTCGGTGCGCGGGGTTATGGGGCAAATCGTCCGATCTAAGACTGATCCTCGGACGAGTTGCCTCATTTGTAAAACGTAGGAGGCTTTTCGTCTGAACAAGAAGTGGTCCTCGGGCGAGTAGCCAGATTTTTTAAAAGAACGATTTTATGGATTAATCAAATTATTAAAACGTGAGAGTTTAAATAAAAAACAAAACAGCGAATTCATAAACTTTAAAAAAATAAATAGTTTCTCATCTGTCAAAATTCTATGACGTCACGGGTCACGTGACCTATGACGTCACGGGTCACGTGACACAGCTTTCCAGCCAAAATTCTATGAAATCAAAATATAATATGATTGCTAATAAAAAGTAGCCTATGTTCTTTCTCAGGGTCTAAAGATTGTCTGTACCAAATTTCATCGAAATCCGTTCAGCCGTTTAGGCGTGAAAGAGTAACAGACAGACAGACAGACAGAGTTACTTTCGCATTTATAATATTAGTATGGATTAGTAGGATAGTAGGACTATTATAGTTTCCCTTTGTATTAATATTATCACTATTTTGTTACAGTCTGTATTATCACAACCTGGCCAGAGTAGTTCAACAGCCACCGCGACTGATTCACCAACTTCTGAAACTCAAAAAATAGCAATGTTAGAGGAAAAACTTAGTTTATGTAATCAAATTATTGAAAGATTAAGAAGTAAGAATAAAACACTCGAAACTTTAGTTAAGAGCCTTGTATTGACATTGACTTCTAAGACTTTGTCAGATGACTAAAACTGTGATAATTATTAAAATATTTTTAATGGGTATATTACTACTTCCCGTTTTTTATTTACCCGGGGATGTAATAACTTCCAAAATCTCTCTTGGTCCAGCCATCCTGACCTTCACCCTATTATCTCAGTAACTATTAATGCAAGGATATTCGTGTTTGCATTTATTTATTCTACATTTTAACCTCATTGTAATGACACATTAAATAATTTAATGCACGTATGTAACGTATAATAATATTATTATTATACATTACATACGTGTACATTATACGTACAGTCACAAGCAATAATATGTACACTTTTTCACATTTTGTAAAACAGTTATCTAAAGTTCTGCCAAACCAAAATTGAATATTCGAAGATTAGCTCAAAGCTGTACGGAACCTCTTCTAAATTACGAAATAATTTTCGTATTCTAATGTCTAGGTAAACGTGCAGATAGTTTAGAAAATTTGACAATGTGTACATATTATTGCTCGTGACTGTACCTATCGTTTGTACACTATGGCGTATTATTGTGTAGTATCCAAACGACAATAGACTTTGAGGTTGAATATGTCGTGTACTTTGCAATGATAGCAACATTAAACAGAAGTCATCATAAAAGCCATCTAACAGAAGAATTTAGCTGAAAAATATATTGTTTAACATTGTACAATAACGTAATGTAATAAGGTAGGTAATAAAACGCAAAAATTAGGAAACTTAACTTTATTAATATTTACATCATAATAAATTAAAATTGGTTTCAGTCTTAACAATTAATATCACAAATAAAGGTGGATATCACAAATAAAGGAATGGTTTAATCAACTTCTTCAACAGTGGGTCCGCTGTGCCTCTGGTAATCTCCGGCTCGGGGCTGCGCACCGCCCGCGCCGGTGTGCAACTTGGTCATGAGCGGCGCACAAAGCTGCTGCACCTCCTTCAGCCGGTGCTCGTACTCCTCGCGCTCGGCGAGAGAGTTGTTGTCGAGCCACTGCAGAGCCTCGCTGCAGGCAGACTGCCCCGCGCGCGCCTCCTCTGCCGACAACTTATCTCCAGCTTCACCGAGAGCTTGCTTCACGCTGAACACATAAGACTCGAGCTGGTTCCTCGCCGCCACGCGCTGCCGCTGCTTCTCATCTTGTTCTTTGTACTTCTCAGCTTCTGACAGCATACGGTCTATCTCTGCTTGCGTGAGACGTCCTCTGTCGTTCTTTATGACGATGTTCTTGCTGAGTCCTGTGCTGTTCTCCTTGGCTGTGACGTTCAGGATACCGCTGGCGTCCATGTCGAATGTGACATCGATCTTGGGCACTCCACGAGGTGCTGGTGGAATGCCAGTCAAGTCGAAGGTACCAAGTAGATTGTTATCCTTAGTCATGGCACGCTCTCCTTCGTATACCTGGATAGTGACCGCCGGTTGATTATCAGAGTATGTTGTGAATGTCTGCGACTGCTTGCACGGTATCTTACAGTTACGCTCGATGATCTTGGTCATAACGCCGCCTGCAGTTTCAATACCGAGGGAGAGTGGTGCCACGTCTACGAGTAACACATCTTGGATCTTCGAGTCTTGTTCTCCACTGAGTATAGCCGCCTGTACAGCCGCGCCGTACGCTACCGCTTCGTCAGGATTTATTGACAAGTTCAACTTCTTGCCACAGAAGAAGTTGCTAAGTAGATTCTGTACCTTAGGGATACGTGTAGAGCCGCCAACTAACACGACGTCGTGGATTTAACCTTTGTCGAGCTTAGCGTCCTTCAGAGCCTTCTCTACAGGGTCTAGAGTGCTGCGGAAGAGATCAAGGCACAACTCCTCGAACCTAGCGCGGGACACACGCGTGTAGTAGTCTATACCTTCGTACAGAGCATCAATCTCAATGCTGGCTTCTGTGCTCGATGATAGTGTTCGCTTGGCGCGTTCAGCAGCAGTTCTCAGTCTGCGAAGCGCACGAGGATTGGTAGCAAGGTCCTTCTTGTATTTCCGTTTGAATTCGTCTGCGAGATGATTGACTAGTCTGTTATCGAAGTCTTCACCGCCGAGATGTGTGTCACCAGCAGTGGCCTTCACTTCGAACAAGGACCCCTCGTCGATAGTCAGGATGGAGACGTCGAAGGTGCCGCCGCCGAGATCGAAGATGAGTACGTTGCGTTCACCTTTAAGATTCTTATCTAGTCCGTAAGCTAGTGCGGCGGCAGTTGGCTCGTTGATGATGCGTAGTACATTCAGTCCGGCGATAGCTCCCGCGTCCTTCGTGGCCTGACGTTGTGAGTCGTTGAAGTAAGCCGGCACGGTGACCACTGCCTCACTTATTCTCGCTCCGAGGTAAGCCTCCGCAGTCGCCTTCATCTTCGTAAGAACCATGCGGCTGATCTCTTCTGGCGCGAAGCTTTTCTTTTCTCCTTTGAATTCCACAAGCATCTTTGGCTTTCCACACTCGCTGATGATTTTGAAGGGCCAGTGTTTCATGTCCTGTTGTATTTTGGGGTCGTCGAACTTTCTTCCGATGAGTCGTTTAGCGTCGAACACTGTGTTGCTGGGGTTGAGCGCGACCTGATTCTTGGCTGCGTCGCCTATGAGCCGCTCGGTGTCTGTGAACGCGACATATGATGGTGTGGTGCGGTTCCCCTGGTCGTTGGCGTTGATCTGCACGTTCCCGTGCTGCCATACTCCGACGCACGAGTACGTCGTCCCGAGATCTATTCCTATAGCTGGCATTGTGTCTTCTTCTCTTTGTTTACCTAATACTTTATAATAAAGTACAGTTTATTTGTTAGAATTGCTTCCAACTTATTCGTATGAAGATTCAAATGATTCTGAGTTCGCGCCGAGCTCGACTCGCTTATAAATGAAACGACTGTGATTCGAGTAAATTCTACCCTTAGTTCGTATCGACCAATCGGCGAGCAGAACAGATGGAATGTTCTAGATTGATGTCGCACATTCGACCAATACGAGGGGCCGTTAAACGAGAGTGAAGAAAACAGAACGATGGGTACGTCATAGGGATAGGGTGGCCACTGCACAAAAAATACCCATTATCAGAGTGAATACGAAACCCCAGTTCGTTGATAATATTTAAATAATAAAATGTGTAATTAAATTATATAACTAGCGTGAATATCTATGGGCTAATGGAAAATATTTATTTAAAAGGATACAAAATTAAAGAGTAACAAAACTTACAACCAATTTCGGATTCTCAATTAACTTTTATATTTTTTAAATATTGGTTAGTAATATAAGCAATGATTGATTTTTTTGTATTTTTGTATTATTATTTGTAGCGATAACTTAAAAAAGTACTTCATTCTTTACTTATTGTTTTAGATTTTTTTATCATTATCCTTTGTAATAATGTAACATTATCCTTGTTTATTTAATTACAGTCTAGGTTCATTAAGAAAACCGAACAACTATACAAAAATAAATGTAGGTATGTTTTACTTTAAATACCTACTAGAACTTTACAAAAAAAATACAACCGAATTGAGAACGTCCTCCTTTTTTGGAAGTCGGTTAAAAATGTTTTAAACAATTCGCGAAACATCATACTGGAAGCTCTAAAAATGAGACGAAACCTGCAGGCTTACTCTTGAACATAATTTTAATTTCAATCTAAAACCAATCTTATGACAATGTTAATTTCAAAGTCACGTGATTTCGTACTCTTGAAAGCGATTTTGTCAACATTGGATTGAAATTGGGATTGTTTTACTATTATTTATTAAAGTGTGAAGTTAGCAACACATGACATTGGAGAAGTGATGTTCAACTACATACTAAATTGAGAAAATATTAATAATAAATACAAGTTATGGAAAATATTATTGTAATATACGTTTTTTAATTATTTATGATTATTCGGATCGAGAAATTAGCATTTTAAAATTTTGTGTTGCTTGTGGCTGAATGAGACGGGTCAAAGACAAGTCTGTCATAAAAATGGTTCCCCTTACTTGTAAAAAAGTAAATAATATTCTAGAATAATTCTATTAATTCTATATTAGTGTTTCTAGTTTAAAAAGCTTTGTGTGGCTTTGTAACCAAGTAAAGCTTGAATATTTATCATAATAATATATATTTAACAAATAAATTATTTGTGTTGTCAAACAGTGTTCGTTATCATTCGGCGCCATATTTTATTTGGTACATAGATACAACACACAAAGCGAGGTTTAGTTTGCCTTTCTTTTAAAGCCCAATCTACTTTTTTTTATGTAGACTAACCCCCTTACTCATAAAAAAATTCCCAAATTTTAGTCAATTGATTAATTCGCCTAAGCTCTTACGTTGTTTGGTATAAGGTTGGTTTTCGTAATAACAAATCTCGCTAAACAGTGATTAAATTTAAGAGGCGTTTATTAGTAAGGGGGTATATGATATCTTTACTAATAAGTCATATTAAAGATGTATAATAATCCCAAGTCGACATAAAACACAAAACAATATGTAAAAAGTTAGTTATTTGCTATTGGAATAATACCAATTTACAAGCAATCCGGGCGCAATTTCAACGCAATACGCAGCTGTCAAAATGAATTCAAGAGTATGTAGGTACCATTTTTAATTCAATCACAATTTTATGTAGTTCAACAAATAGACACCTAATTTGAAAACAATTTGGCGCTAGTGTTGATTTCAAGAGTATGAAATAGCGGTAAACGTCATAATTCCAATCCCGATCGATCGGAATTAAATTCAAGAGTAGACCAGCTGTACTTTTTGCAGAAAAAATGTTGAAATTGAACAAATCGCATTTTATTTTGACAACAAAAGGACGATGTAAAGCTTATACTGGCGAATACAGTAAACCGTACTGGTGATCATGTAGTTTATGATGCGAGCATACTTCACTTTATCCTGACAGCAGACCAACGAACGCATCAATCGTGACTACTCCAAGCATTAATTTAAAAAATAATATTACTTACGACGACATTTGAAGTTAATCAAACTAGTTTTTTAGTAACATTTCGCAGAAATTCAAAGCCATTCAAAAAAACTCAAACTCACTCAGAGGGCTATGGAATGAGCTAAGCTTAGGGTTTCCCTGTTTGATGGAATTCCTGCAGAAATTAGGAGATTTGCATTAGAACAGAGTAAAGGTAGAGTAAAGTACCTAAAGGTATTCGAATGGCGACCGCATACCTAAAAACGCACGGTGGTCACATCTCATTACAAGGTGGACCGACAGCCTGCTGAAGGTTGCGGGCAACCGATGGATGAGAGAGGCACAGGACAGAGAAAGGTGAAGTGTAATATTATAAAATAACATAATATGAAAATAAAAATAAACACTAGGTACATCGGGAACGCCTACGCATATTGCAATCACAGCAATTTTACTAATAATTATCATTGCTATACCAGCATATTATACAGCCTGATAATATATGAACTGATGATAGATTAAAGTCTTTATAAGCTGGGTTTGAAAATTGTAACAATAATAGTTTTCCTCTCATAGATAACAGATCCGATCGTCAGCTGTTCTGGATAGCGGCGGAATTAAAAAATACAGACTAACTAAGACTATCAGCCTGTATCATTTAACTCCACAGTTATGGCGGCGACTGACGCTTTCTTTACTTATTTTCACAAATTAAACAACTGTTTGAAACATAAATTCATTCATGATACAATGCAATGAAGCGCAGGCACCCTTAACTGAATAGAATATTACTGGTTTAGTATCACTTATTAATTTATTTATTTTTCTTTACACTTTCACACAACGCCATCTAGTCCCAAACTAAGCAGAGCTTGTACTATGGTTACTAGACAACGGATAAACATACTTATATACTTTTTCGCCATCTAGTGCCAAACTAAGCAAAGCTTGTACTATGGGTACCTACTAGACAACGGCTAGGCATTCTTAAATACTTTTTTTTTGTAAATACATGTCATATTATACATAGAAAACACCCAGACTAATGCAAACATGCACACAATGATTTGCATTGAGCGGGAATCGAACCCGAGACCTCTGCGTAGCAGTCACGTTAAATGAACACTACGCCACAGAGGTCGTCAAAAGAAACCTTAACATAAAATACTAGCATACTACTAGTTTCCTATAAAAAGTAATATGTATTATCGATCGATATTAACGATTATTATAAATATTATCCCCCTTACTTATAAACGCCTCTTAAATTTAATCACTGTTTAGCGAGATTTGTTATTACGAAAACCAACCTTATACCAAACAACGTATAGTAAGAGCTTATGCCCGATTTACACATCGACAAGTACAGTAGCGAGTTAAGTAGTATTTTAAGATTAAGTTGATTTAAATAGATCTCCATTCTATTTTTTGGCAAGTTAAGTTGGCGAGACGCGAGAGAAGGGGCTACTTCGTACTTAACTCGCCAAAAAATAGGATGAACTCTATTTAAATCAACTTAATTTTAAAATACTACTTAACTCGCTACTGTACTTGTCGATGTGTAAATCGGGCATAATGCCCGATTTAGGCTAGTTAATCAATTGACTAAAATTTGAGAATTTTTTTATAAGTAAGGGGGTTGTATAACCAAGGGGTAACGCTAACGCGGCATCCTATTTATCTACCTTTATATCATAGATTATAGGTACTTACACTAATACTAACAACCTTTATTTTGCTTGACGTTTCGACACAGATTGCGTGACCTTGGTCGTTAGCTGACTGTTTTGAACTGAACTTATTCTGATAAGTCCAAGATTAGGTACTTATTCAAAAACTTTTTTCTACTAAGTAATTGACAAATTCTGACTAAGGGATTAACAAGTTTCACAATACTTACCTAATATAAAATTGTTAAACGATATTAATTAATCATTATAATGATATATTGAATATTTACAATTATTAAAGAAGAGTTTGGAAAAGCAAAATTATCCTTCCGAAATAAAATAACGACCCGTTTCGAAACAAATATTGTAAGTAAAACCCATGTAAACTTTAAGAACATAAAGAGGAGTTCTTAAATTGCGCTAGGTATATAGCGTATAACTAGAAAATTTAAAAAAAGAAAAAGGTTAATGGAAAACATTTAATTCTTCTTTTTATCGAACTTTCTAGCACGTTCTTGAAATGTTTTTTGAAGAACGCGCCAGAAAGTTCGCCCATGTTCCTGATTATTTCGAACGGTGCTGCCAGTACAAACGTTGACAATTTACCCATATTTTTTCAATGTTGTAGACATTATTAGAATTATTTGATTTCAGATTCTTCTAATATATTAAATGAATGCTTTTATAGTATCTGTATAAGAAACGAAACACGGAATATTTCGTAAAAATTACTTTTGAATTATGATTATGTTATCATAATACAGGAATGGGGAATAACTTTAAAATAATCAAAGAAAAGTACCTATCATCCAACTAGAAAATGTTGTTTGTTAGAATTAATCAATAGACTAAATTTATGTAAGTATCTGATGTGCCTATATTATAATGCCTTTAAGCAATAATAACAATGTAAAAAATATCTAGTTTTAAACTTTTCTGTTTATTATTATACAAAAATAAAATTATTAAAATAATTTATAACGATAATTAATTTGTCTTTGAAATTCTTAAAATAGAAAGTACGCTTATACACTTAACACAGTTTTTCGTTTTTGTAATATTCGTAAAACTGTTTCTATGATTTACCCTGTAAACAGGGAAAATTATGGATAGTAGTCGTCCTATTGTTGTAACGCATGGGATCGCCCCATCTCTTTCACTCTTGCAGTCAGAAACTGCTATTGGTCGAATGTGCGACTACATTCTAGAACATTCCATCTGTTCTGCTCGCTGATTGGTCGCAACTCACTAAGGGTAGAATTTACTCGAATGACAGTCGTTTCATTTATAAGCGAGTCGAGCTCGGCGCGAACTCAGAATCATTTGAATCTTCATACGAATAAGTTGGAAGCAATTCTAACAAATAAACTCTAGTTTATTATAAAGTATTAGGTATACAAAGAGAAGAAGACACAATGCCAGCTATAGGAATAGATCTCGGGACGACGTACTCGTGCGTCGGAGTATGGCAGCACGGGAACGTGGAGATCATCGCCAACGACCAGGGGCCCAATTCCGCTAATAACATTTAAGCTACATAACGTTGACAATCAATTTTGATGCTGTTACGATTGGAACAAATTTTGTATTCTGCTAAAACTTGTTTGTGGTCGAATGTGAATCGTAATTGAGTCGAAGATCAAAGTTAAATCTGTGTTGCCTTGTATAATCTACCAACTTATTAGAGTTGCCCTTTAAAACCTACTAATAACCTGAATAAGAAAATCATGGCTGTATTACGTAATTGCCTATGCAATCTCAACTAAAAAAATCTCTCATTCATAAGAATGAGAGTGCATTACCCCAGCAGAATCTTGTCGAAATTTGTAATTTTTTTTTATCAGATTTTTAGATTTCTAGCTCCTGTAAATGTCTGTGTAGTTTTTGGAATTAGTTCAGTCCTAATTTTAAAGATATTTGACAAAAACAGATTCTGCTGCGGTAACGTTACCGCAGCAGAATCTTTTTTGAAATAATGGGATTATTGAAAAAATCTATAGGTACATTTTTAGTTTGCTGGACGAAGTAAATGTTTCGATATAATTTGAATTTTTACGTAACCTGGTTTCGGAGATATTCAAGATGCTGCTGGCGTAACGTTTGCGTGTTTGCTGGATCTCCGAAACGGTACAGCGTAATTTCCTAATTTTTTATACACAGCTTCGTCTTAATTAGTCTGAATTAGTTCACGAATAAAAAAGTAATAATAATGCACCGTTTGCAAGTTATTTTAAATTATATAAATACCCCTTTTTGGGCCCTTACTCCTAAGATATGTACTCTGGAGACTTGTTTAAAACGTCATTTTATAGTTTATAGTTAGTTACAGGTCTGTGTGAAGTTTCATTAGTGTACAGTAAGTAATTAAAAAGTTATCACACAATTTAGTTCATTTTGGCCAGCGATGTGCAACGGGTTAATTTAACTGCCTATTAATTGAGTTTCGTATCGATTTACTTGCTGAATTCTGTATAAACAATTAGACTTTTGTGTCACCTTTATACCATGAAATTTTGAGCGTAATCCACTCAATAATTACAGAGATAAGCGAAAAAAAGTCATTACGTATGAATGACTATGGTAACCCGACCATGTATAGATGGTCACAAAAAAACGTCAGTGTAGTACATAACTCTGACCTACTAACATGTAAAGGATAATAAAATTTATATTTGCTTTTTGGTACAGTTTTGTAAACAAGTGGTAAAATAAAACAAAAGTTTATTTGAAAACTTTTATGCACAGGATAGAAATATTAAAACGATCAAAATACCTTGTTGTAAAATCACAGTTTAATAACAATTGCTTAGCAATTACACTATTTAAATGGCAATTAATATTTAACATAAGTATTGATTGTCATTGAATAACTGTCTTTTAAAAATAAAGCTATTGTCTAAAAATCTTAAAATAAGTAAAATTAAGTAGGTATATAAAAATTTACTTTTTTAACTTAATTTATAAAATCACAGTAATTCTTCATTTATAACTAAAAAACCCATTACGCTAAAGATTGTATTTATAATTTAAAAATCACAGTAATTATTCATTTATAACTAAATAACCATTACGCTAAAGATTGTTTAATTTAAAAATCACAGATAAATAAAACAAAACCTCAACATTTAATTACGATAACATTTAAATTTTTGTCATAATATAAAATGATATGTATAAAATGATGATATATATAAAAATTTACTTTTTTAACTTAATTTATAAAATCACAGTAATTCTTCATTTATAACTAAAAAACCCATTACGCTAAAGATTGTATTTATAATTTAAAAATCACAGTAATTATTCATTTATAACTAAATAACCATTACGCTAAAGATTGTTTAATTTAAAAATCACAGATAAATAAAACAAAACCTCAACATTTAATTACGATAACATTTAAATTTTTGTCATAATATAAAATGATATGTATAAAATGATGGGGTATGTATTTACTTTGTGTATAACATGCATTACGGCAATTGTTCAAAAGCGTTTACGCGGCACAATGGCGCTGCCAATTGAAAAAAAATCAACTCAGTATTTACACAAGGTAATAAAGTAAGTACTTATTTGTGTAACGCACTGTCAGCACTTTGGATGCTTTTAAATTAGCTAAATATTGCATTTAAAACAAAAAAGGCAGTTTTAATTTTAAATGCAAATTTAATAACATTTAAAGTGTTGACAACAATAAAATATTTGTATAACACACTATCAACACTTATGATGCTTTTAAATTAGCGAAGTAATGCATTTAAAACAAAAACGGCTTTTTTATTTTAAACGAATTTAATTTAGTTTCAAGAGCGTTAACGCAGCTCACTAGCGCCATTAAAATTAATTGTGTACGCGTCTGTACCGACATTATTGCATGCATAACGTAATGACTCTTTTTCGCTTATCTCTGTAATTATTGAGTGGATTACGCTCAAAATTTCATGGTATAAAGTTGACACAAAAGTCTAATTGTTTATACAGAATTCAGCAAGTAAATCGATACGAAACTCAATTAATAGGCAGTTAAATTAACCCGATGCACATCGCTGGCCAAAATGAACTAAATTGTGTGATAACTTTTTAATTACTTACTGTACACTAATGAAACTTCACACAGACCTGTAACTAACTATAAACTATAAAATGACGTTTTAAACAAGTCTCCAGAGTACATATCTTAGGAGTAAGGGCCCAAAAAGGGGTATTTATATAATTTAAAATAACTTGCAAACGGTGCATTATTATTACTTTTTTATTCGTGAACTAATTCAGACTAATTAAGACGAAGCTCTGTATAAAAAATTAGGAAATTACGCTGTACCGTTTCGGAGATCCAGCAAACACGCAAACGTTACGCCAGCAGCATCTTGAATATCTCCGAAACCATGAAACGTAAAAATTCAAATTATATCGAAACATTTACTTCGTCCAGCGATCTAAAAATGTACCTATAGATTTTTTCAATAATCCCATTATTTCAAAAAAGATTCTGCTGCGGTAACGTTACCGCAGCAGAATCTTTGCAGCAGAATCTGTTTTTGTCAAATATCTTTAAAATTAGGACTGAACTAATTCCAAAAACTACACAGACATTTACAGGAGCTAGAAATCTAAAAATCTGATAAAAAAAAATTACAAATTTCGACAAGATTCTGCTGGGGTAATGCACTCTAAGAATGACAGATTAGTTAATAGTTACTACAATATATATATGAATTATTATAAATAATGTATTATGAAGAAGAATTTATTAGTGTTTTGGTTTTTATCACTTTACATTAAGTCATAGCACTTCGGACTCTGGCAGAATTGTCGACATCGGCATAGTTTGCCGTATAAAAGAAAGAATAAGAAGAAATAATGTAATATTATTGTTACTTTTGGAGTCGGTGTCAGCCACGATAGTTATCTAAAATTCCGACTTATTTTAACAAATATTATGGCGTCGTGGAAATTTTGGAGTTACTAGGTAATATACAACTTCCTCTGTAATTGTCATGTAATAATATAGATAATGGTCTCTTAGATCTCAGTTTTTAAACACACTTTTTAGTAGATACAACTGGGACTGCCAAAATAATATTTCTGTTTTAAGTGTAATAATTAATTGTAATCTTATTTTCAGGTAATTTTGGTTATCCCCAGTGTTGATATCTAATGATACAGTTAACATTGCTTCAGAAGCGATTGCTGAAGGGTACTATTATAATTAAAGTACTATTGGTGTGCATACTCAAATACTTTGGTACACTGGGTGCTACATTGAAGTACCTTTACCATTCAGACACAGCGGGAAAGTTCATTATTGCATGTTCAATCAATCAATCAAATTCTTTATTTGTTAAATGCAGGTGGATACAATGGTCAAATTACAATAAAGGAGCGCTACATTTTGCCTTTACAGGCGTACAAATGTGGTTTAAATAATCAATAGTAATTACAATCTATTAACTATATACATAATACATTATTAAATTAATTTCAAAATTATAATCAACACAATATTTAAAATAAAAATAAAAAATAAAAGAAAAAACACATAAAATTGGCTACTAAATAGAATTAAAAAAAAACACATAAAATTGGCTACTAAATAGAATTAAAAAAAAAAAAAACAAAATTGGCTACTAAATGTCAGGTTTACTAAAATAAATTTCAAATTGACTAATAAATTATTAATTAATATTCTTATCATTTAAAAAGTCTTCTATACTATAATAACATTTGTTTTCTAATACATTCCTTAATTCATTCTTAAAATTAATCAAATTGGACAGTTTTAATTTATTTGGTAATTTATTATAGATTTTAGGAGCAATTCCCAATAGACTCTTTGACATTAGCCTTGTTTTTGCACTTTGTAAACACAAGACACCATTATTTCGTCTGTTTCGTTTCACAACATCACACAAACGCAGAAATAAATGAGGATTACTATGTACAAATAATGCTACTTCATAGATGTATAACGATGGAAGCGTTAGTATTTTATATCTAATAAAATATGGCCTACAACTATCTGTTTGTTGCAGAGAAAACATAGCTCGAATGCAACGTTTCTGAGCTTTAAATGCCATTTCACTGTTTGTAGAGTTCCCCCAAAATATTATCCCATACCGTAATAGTGATGCTGATAGGCTGTGATATGCAGAAAGGACCGTATCTATGTTAACTATCTTAGTTATTTTGTAAAGCGCGTAAGCCGACTTACTAACTTTTCTACACATTTCTTCGATATGGTCTTTCCAGTTTAGCCGCGTGTCGATAGTTATGCCTAAGAATTTAACAGAGTTAACTGCTTCTAAAGTATGACCCTTGTAGCTAACATCTAAATTCTGTGGTTGGGGTCTTTGGCTGTAGTGCATGATTTGGGTTTTAGTCAGGTTTATTTTTAAATTATTATTATCCAGCCAACGTATAATTGATGCTAGAGTTTCATTTATATCTACTTGATATGATTCTACTGATCTATATAGGATAGTGACAGTACTGTCATCGGCAAAAAGAGACATAGGTTGGTTTACCCATTTAGGCAGATCATTTATGTACATGTTAAATAGTAACGGAGATAATACCCCCCCTTGGGGCACACCGTATATTACTGATCGCGATTCAGACACATATACCATTTCCACTTTATTTTTATTTACTCTGGAGATACTGGTCATTTGTGATCTGCCAGAAAGATAAGATTTTATCAAGCTTAAAATATTGCCTCTTACACCATACGACTCTAGCTTTTTTAATAGTATGGAGTGATCAACGTAGTCAAAAGCCTGTGTCATATCACAGAATATAGAGCAAACAGGGATCCTTTTATCTACATTATTAATAATTGTTTTGTAGAAGTCATATATGGCCAAATTGATGTTTTTATTTTGTCTAAATCCTTTCTGTTCTGAACACAATATGTTCTTAGTTTCCAGATAATTATTAATCTTGCCATGAATGTACTTTTCAAAAATTTTAGAGATAACTGGAAGCAGAGCAATCGGCCTGTAGGATTCCATTTGGTATTTATTGCCTTTTTTGTACAAGGGTTTTATTATGGCAGTTTTCAGTCTGTCGGGAAATATACCAGTACTAATGCATAGGTTTAATATATAACTTAACTGTGGGCAGATGTAAATATTGACTATTTTAATTATTTTTGTTGAGATGCCATCATATCCTATACTATCAGTATTTTTTAGTCCATTTATAATTCTATGTATGTCGTTGGGTATGCTTGGAGTAATAAAGATAGAGTCAATAGTATTTTCGATTTTTGAGGTCACATTTTGACCGCGGTTTGAGATGGGCTGAATTTTATCAATGAAATAATTATTTAAAGTGTTGGCGATTATTTTCGGATTAGTTAAGTTATTATTATCATCTACTTTAATTTGAGTGATAGGGTCTCGTGGGACGTTCATTCTGGTATCATTTATAATTTTCCAAGTCGTTTTGCATTTGTTATCTGATGTTTTTATTTTGTGGTCATTTTGGGCTCGTTGAGTTAGTTTAATTATTTTTCTAAATAGTTTTGAATAATTTTTATAGTTAATTTTATTTGCTTGCGATGGTTTTAGTCTAAATTTCCATAATAAATGTTTTTTCTTTTTACTACATTTTTTTAATCCACGTGATAGCCACTTTACCTTCCCCTTCACATGTTGCTCTTCAATATTTGAAATTGTGCAGGCTTTACCTCTCCAACATTAGGTGAAGATAAGAATAGTCTTTGTTGGAATAGGGTGTAAGGCTTAACAGTGAAATAAGTAGATGTACTTACTAAGATTATTAAGTTTAAGTTAACAAAATGTTCAATATTTTAAATTAATTTGATAATGGGTGAATTTTATGTTAGATACTTAATTTAATGTAAATAGCAGATACTGATATTGTTAAATTACTTACATGATTTTGATAAAATTATTAGGTACATTTATTAAAAAATTAAACAAGGCATTTGAAAAGGTAGCGGATACTTTATTTTTATTTTGTACACTTATTTGCTATATTTTCAACCGACTTCAAAAAGGAGGAGGTTCTCAATTCGGTTGTATTTTTTTTTTATTTTTTATTTTTATTTTTATTTTTTGTGTTTGTTACCTGATTTCTCGAAAACGGCTAGACCGATTTGAAAAAATTTTTTTTTGTTCGTATCGGTATGCTTCCCATTTGGTCCCATTGTCACCAGATCTGGATCTGGATGAGGGGATCCCAGAGAAATCGAGGGCATCTCTTGAAAATTGTAGGGACGCATTGTGTAAAATCTTGTCATACATGTGCATCTTTGACGTCACTACCAAATAGTCAAGAATTAGAACTGGTCCGATCCTGGAGACCAGAGAGAGTCGAGGGAACACCTTAACGGCATATAGCAGCTACCTTGTGTTTGGGCTTATTTTAATTGTATTGATGAATACTTTACAAAACTTTACACAAACATGATCTGATGATGAAGAAGATTGAGGGTCGAGGCAACTCCTCAACGGTTTATAGCAGCTACCTAGTGTTTGGGCTTATTTTATTCGTATTGATGAAAACTTTACAAAACTTGACACAAACATCATCTGATGATGAAGAATACTGAGGGTCGAGGAAACTTTTTAACGGTATATAGCAGCTACCTAGTGTTTGGGCTTATTTTATTCGCATTGATAAAAGCTTTACACAACTTTACACAAACATAATCTAATGATGAAGAAGATTGAGGGTCAAGGGAACTTTTTAATAGTAAATAGCAGCTACCTAGTGTTTGGGCTTATTTTATTCGTATTGATAAAAACTTTACACTAACATTATGACTGTAATTGAAGGTATGGTTTAAGACTTAATAATGAAGTTCTTATTTGAATTTAAAATAGGAATTAATACCGGATTATAAATAGACTATAAATTGCATTTCATTTATTTTAAACTTATTCTTTAGGTACAACAAATTGATAATTAACTATTATATTTATTTGATTTATTTTTATGTCAATTTATTTAAATTATCAATTTAGTGTGCATGTCGCACAATAAATTAATAATTTTTATTACTAATTAACCACGCCGAGACGGTGTGGCTACGCTTTTCGATGTTCTCCCTATTTAAAACTTTTTTCATGTAGGTCCTTTTTTGTGAAAGCTGATTCTTACGTTGTTCACTAGTCTCTTTTGAAATGGCATTGGAGGTAGATTTCCTACTTCGAGAATGGCGTTTCTTCCTTTCTTCGGTTGTCATCGAATCGAACCCGTGGCGGGCGCGTCAAGTCTTGTGACCTGTGACGCGCACCAATGAACATACCGCGGCGGAGCCCGCGCTGCACTCCCCGCGCGCCCCGCGACCCGACGGTGACCGGTCCGCCCGCTACCGCTCAGTCGCAAGCAACCAGTGCAGGGGGAGTCAACTCTGTTCTACACAATGTTTCTATTAGGGCTGTTATGTACGACAGAGAGAAAAGATGCAATAGAAAATGTCATGTCATTTCCTAGCAACCACCTAATACTTGTTTATATGGAGCTGTCAACAGTCAACACTACAAGAAAAGAAACCGTTTATTTTGTAAATTCTTAAATATCTTGTAAATAAATAAAAAATCTCGATAAATAACAAGTTTATCCTGCATTAAAAACGTTGCACGAGCATCCTATTCCTTAGTTAAAGTGTTTTTGTGAAATTGAACGTTATTGACTCCAGTTCTGAGAGAGTGACTCCTATAGGGTTTTTGTTATGTTACAATGAGTTTCAATGTAGAAAAGAATGTTTCAATGAAGAATGTGAATATTTTTTATTATGAATATTATTTACATAAATAAATTGTAAAAGAAATGAAGTTTTTTATTATCAAATCCAACTCCAAATACAGTCATCCTAATTTAAACCTTCAACAAAATAAACAAAGAGATATATATCTAATGCCCTACGTAGGGCGTTAAGATTTATGTTATGTTTATTTATTATGGCGTCATGAACATAGTTACATATTTTGCCAGTGTCAAGTGAAATACATTACATTCAGTAAGTAAGAGTATAAGTTTACACATACAAAAAAAAAACAACATTAAAAAGACGATGCTTCTCTTTTCATTGCCGTCCAGGAGAACTTCACCGGAACGCGTATGATGGAGACAGGAACAGCTTGATCACGACGCCGCCACCAGCTATTCACCAATCACTTGCATATTTAAACATATTTATTTACTGACGATGAACTTGCAAAACAAAACCGCATCTTTTCTGCATCACAAAATCTTCGAAAAATCAATTTGTAAAATATATAAATGACAGCTCAACCTCTCGTCATGGCGTCCAGTCAAATTCTCCGGCGTTAAGATTTATTTTTTTGTTTATAATAATTAAAATAACCATCAATTTGAATTTCCCACGCTGCTGACATTAACCGTAGTTTTAGGAGGGGTGCCAATAGATGGCGCCACACGCTTAGAAAAAGTTTCCTCACGAATTTTATATGAAGTTGACATTCTTCTCCTTTGAGTATAAATGTTCTGTGGACCAGTGCGAGACGTGACGACGTAGACCGACGGCGAATGCACGTTCGCCCGCACTTCATGCGTACGCAATTAACTCGATCTCTAGATTCTAATTTACATCTTGTTTTCTACTCCTATATACTCGCAGTCTAAGCTACGTCTAGCTAATCTACATCTTGTTTTTTATTCTTGTATAACTTTACTTAACTTCAGTGCTGTGAACTTAACTAACTTAATAACTCTGTATTCTCTTTCATTCTGTGTCATTAAGTAAATAGTCTTGTAAATAACCGTCACGTTTTCTTTATCACCTCTACAGTCTCATACAATCAGCGCTGTCTCATGAGCAGCGCGTTTCGTAGGTCTACCCATATTTAGACAAAATAATGTCCCACTGCAGGGACGGGCCTCCTCCACTGACGGAGGGATATTTAGCCTACTAATACCACGCTGGCCAGACGGATTGGTATAGGGTTTAATTTCAAGTTTTCCTTCTTTTTATTTCTCAAAGATAATATACACGGATAGTCCCTAAGTTGGTTTTTACGACACCCATTGGTTGAGATAAGGTGGTGACATGCATTCTCACTCCGTCACCACACGGATTTATAGAATTGGTATTCACTAAAAATTTGAAAATAAAATTGATTTTTACAAAAAAAAAAAACCGACTTCAAAAACACAAATTGCACTAAAAAGTAAAAAATAAATTAGTTGTATTTTGGTTTTACAACATTAAATCAGCCATTGCTTCTACTGAATTTTAATCTAAAGAATAGGTTCTTATAATTATTGTAAAAAGTATTGTTTAAGATATTTCTTGAAGAGTCTGTAAATATATTGATTTGTAGATTCTTTAAAAGATAATCAAATTATTACAAATAATGTAATATTATTGTTATTTTTGGAGTCGGTGTCAGCCAACGCAATAAGTACGATAAAGTTATACAAAACTTTATTGCCTTTTCTAACACACTCGAATCACTTTAAATGGTTTTTAATTAGATAAATATTGCATTTAAAACAAAAACGGCCGTTTCATTTTCTAATGCGAATTTTAAGTAATTGTTAGTCTTTAGCCTGTGTGTAACATGACGCCATAATGTTTGTTTAAATATTAAGTCAGAAATAAAAAATGGTAGGTATATAAACTATCGTGGCTGACACCGACTCCAAAAATAACAATAATATTACATTATTTGTAATAATTTGATTATCTTTTAAAGAATCTACAAATCAATATATTTACAGACTCTTCAAGAAATATCTTAAACAATACTTTTTACAATAATTATAAGAACCTATTCTTTAGATTAAAATTCAGTAGAAGCAATGGCTGATTTAATGTTGTAAAACCAAAATACAACTAATTTATTTTTTACTTTTTAGTGCAATTTGTGTTTTTGAAGTCGGTTTTTTTTTTTTTGTAAAAATCAATTTTATGTTATAAGATACTTAATTAGAAATATAGAATAAACAATAAACCTATTGAATTTTCACTATAATTATATAAATCAATATCCTATACTCCTAACATTAATGAATGCTGTGAGGGTATATAATAAGTTACCGGACGATTTTAAGAATTTGCCTTTAACAATATTTAAAATAAAGTTAACAAAATGGCTAAACGTCGCCTGAATGCTTATTTGCTCAACCGACCATTTTCACGAATTTCACTTTTTAATGCAATTTTATTAAGGATCAAATTGCGGTTCGATTGGTATATAATACTTGCTGTTTGGACTTTAAATACATTATTTCCAAGGAATTTAAGTTTTTATAATCTTACACAAGTGAATTTAAACTTCATGCTTAATTGCTCAAAGTCCGTAGAGAAACACCAAACGTGCATCCAAGCATCGATTGCGTGCTTAAGGGTCCAACCTCCCCACAGGTAACCAATCACGACATCGCATTTTGATGACGCAATATGCCGCCATCATTAATTTCTTTTGTGAAGAAGTTGGTGCTCACACGCATTTTAGTAAAAACTGACGTGAAATATATAAAAGGAGTAAAAATATTTATAGAAAACAGTAGCCAAAATGTCCGTCACTAAATACAAATCGGAAAATATAGTCACAAATATAGAAATGGTTCGGTAAGTTGTATTTTTGTTATCATTTCTTTGTAGATTACCACTGCGTATCGTTAACTTATAGTACAGGATGTTTAAATTTAATTCTTATAATTTCAGATTTAATTAAATCCCTAAATGAAATTGTGACGTATCTATAAATGAACAGATGACTGTTTTGAAAATTTCGTAAGGTTAAACTATAACTAAAATAATAATAAAAAATATTGCTTTTGTGCGGTGACTGGGCTTGTTTAATATGCCTTATTGTATGATTTTTTGTCAAAATATACCTGCTACTTGCATGTTTGCTAATTGTGAAATGGGTTAATATCTTAGCATTATAAGTTTTGTGTTCCATGTATACCTACGCTTTGTGTTCGCAATGATGTTAGATGTAAAAAATCAATTTGATTCACATAGCGACCGCCGGAATCGAACCCGAGGCCGGCGCGTCAAGTCTAGCGACGCGCACCAACGTTCTTACCGCGGCGCCCGCGCTGCATACCCTGCGTTGCCCGCGCTGCACTCCCCGCGCGCTCTCAGACCCGACGGTGACCGGACCGGCGAACAGCCCGTTACCGCTCGGTATAAAACTCCTATAAAGTCTAAGCTACGTCTAGCTAATCTACATCTTGTTTTCGACTCTTATTTAACTTCAGTGCTGTGAACTTAACTAACTTAAAAACAGCTCTGTATTATCTTTCATTCTGTTTTATTAAATAGTCTTGTAAATAACCATTTCGTTTTATTTATCACTCCTACACATATTACATTTTACTTAAACGCGTAAGCTATGTAATAACTAAACACTACATACAGGACTACTACACTACTTTTTTTTCTCCTACTACTACACTTAGACAATTTTCGTATTTTCTGTAAATGTGTTTTTTTAATTATGTGTTCCTTTCTATTAATAAAATAGTAAGTTTACTTCTTATCTTTTTTACCACAATACCCAAACACACTGTATATGGTTATAGGGCACTTAAGTACTAAATATATTCGAATGCAAAATGCTCAACCTCCACTGCAGTAGTGGTCTATCTCCACTTACGTAATTATTTATGTGTTTATTTGCTCAACCTCCATAAAAAATTGTGAAAATAAACATAACTGTTTGACTTTTTAATCATTATTTGTAATATATCGTTCCATAAACACATTAACTATATTTTTAATATATTACTTTCATAAAATCATATTATTTGATTAAACTAATCAATTAAACGTCTCTGGTGTAAAATGTTGCAAATGGAGCTTGGCCACTTAAGTATTCGTGCGACGTAAAGGCAAAATGCTTTTATAGTGTTGATGAATATATGTCAGATTGCGGAGAATGAGATTGTAGGTTATGGATCGTTTTGGTAATGGTGATGTCGAAAATCATAATATTTTAATAAGTAAGTAATTGATTTATGTATTAATTTTACTACTGTAAGACTTACTAATGTACTTATTCTTGTTTATTACTATTATATTATATTGTGGACTTATTTGTATTCTTGATCTGACATTAATTTAATTTTACTCAATTTTATCTGTTTAACTGACATAAACTTAGACATAATCATGCATGAATATCTTATTTGTTGCTGTTGTTTACTCTTTTTATCACTCAAATAATAAATAGCATTGTGCATGTTAAAATGTAATATTTGCACACCATATGTAATGGTAGGATGTAAATGCACCATTATACTGTAAGATCATACTCTGTAAACCTACATTCTGGCAAATAAATGATTATTGATTGATTAACTATAACACAATATCACTATTTCAAAAACTAAAAATGATTAATACATTAATAAAAACCTTATAAAACAGATATTATTTTTTATTGCCTCTGCCAGGGCAGTTCTTCACCAAAAGCTAAGCTAGCTTGTACACCCTGACTATTTCATTACTGCCATGATGGGATTTGGTAATTGTGGCTCTTCATAAACTTTTCATTAATGCTTGCAAATTGATAGCATCTGCGGTATTAATATGGATTCTTTTCGTCATCGTCTGGCAGCTATAAATAATTTAATGTAAATATTTCACTAGGATAAGCATTATATCCTTCTGCAACCACTCAAGGATGTCTTATGTGCTGAAAGAAATAAATAGAAGTTGATTTACTAAATGACTAAAATGAAAGCATGATAATACTTAAATATGTTACTTTACAAAAAATGTTTTTTTTATTTATTTATTTGATGATGATCACCCATACATGGAATGTTTAGTGGATGACAACAACTTTAACTATAAAAACCTTGCCTCTACCTTACCTTGTTTCATTTATTTGCAAATTACAAAGCAGTTTTCCCGATGCTGTTTAATTTAAATTTTTCATTCTTTATCCTTAGCACTGGGTATTCTCAGATAGTCTTACGCTGGGCTGGATGTTCTGAAGGATGGAGAACACATTCAATGGGGCTGAAATAATTACATCAATTAGTATAATTCTATTAGGTACAACTCTTAAAAAAATAGATAACTAATATTATAAACTATTGATATTATTATATTTTATATTTTATTTTGTTTGGGACGCTTACAGCTGTAGTACAAATAGAACTTAAAACTAGTTACATATTTGCCAATTACAAGCATCCACACATTTATAGTTTATTATGTTATAATAAACTAATATACTTACTCCACATTAAATAAAAGTATATAAAGTAAAAGTAGTGTCGTTTTAATTATTGTCACTAGATTGTTAAGCCGTAACATTAGATAAATAGCTGTTGTTGTTCAATCGAAGGTCAAACGAACGTCAATGTAAAATCCACAATTGAAACAAACGTCAAATAAGAGTAGAATACCGAATAAGTTCACAATCGACTTGCAATTGCAATCGATTATAAAGCAGAATAGGAAATTATCCAAATACGATTCAATCGAAGCGTAATCGTTCTTGTAATAATTGCAGAATAGCAACTATGTCAAAAACTGACAATGAGACGCAATTTCGATTCTATTGAGTCATTTGTAAATAGCAGAATTGGGCCCCAGGGGAACCGCACCACACCATCATATGTCGCGTTCACAGACACCGAGCGGCTCATAGGCGACGCAGCCAAGAATCAGGTCGCGCTCAACCCCAGCAACACAGTGTTCGACGCTAAACGACTCATCGGAAGAAAGTTCGACGACCCCAAAATACAACAGGACATGAAACACTGGCCCTTCAAAATCATCAGCGAGTGTGGAAAGCCAAAGATACTTGTGGAATTCAAAGGAGAAAAGAAAAGCTTCGCGCCAGAAGAGATCAGCAGCATGGTTCTTACGAAGATGAAGGCGACTGCGGAGGCTTACCTCGGAGCGAGAATAAGTGAGGCAGTGGTCACCGTGCCGGCTTACTTCAACGACTCACAACGTCAGGCCACGAAGGACGCGGGAGCTATCGCCGGACTGAATGTACTACGCATCATCAACGAGCCAACTGCCGCCGCACTAGCTTACGGACTAGATAAGAATCTTAAAGGTGAACGCAACGTACTCATCTTCGATCTCGGCGGCGGCACCTTCGACGTCTCCATCCTGACTATCGACGAGGGGTCCTTGTTCGAAGTGAAGGCCACTGCTGGTGACACACATCTCGGCGGTGAAGACTTCGATAACAGACTAGTCAATCATCTCGCAGACGAATTCAAACGGAAATACAAGAAGGACCTTGCTACCAATCCTCGTGCGCTTCGCAGACTGAGAACTGCTGCTGAACGCGCCAAGCGAACACTATCATCGAGCACAGAAGCCAGCATTGAGATTGATGCTCTGTATGTACGAAGGTATAGACTACTACACGCGTGTGTCCCGCGCTAGGTTCGAGGAGTTGTGCTCTGATCTCTTCCGCAGCACGTATCCCTAAGGTACAGAATCTACTTAGCAACTTCTTCTGTGGCAAGAAGTTGAACTTGTCAATAAATCCTGACGAAGCGGTAGCGTACGGCGCGGCTGTACAGGCGGCTATACTCAGTGGAGAACAAGACTCGAAGATCCAAGATGTGTTACTCGTAGACGTGGCACCACTCTCCCTCGGTATTGAAACTGCAGGCGGCGTTATGACCAAGATCATCGAGCGTAACTGTAAGATACCGTGCAAGCAGTCGCAGACATTCACAACATACTCTGATAACCAACCGGCGGTCACTATCCAGGTATACGAAGGAGAGCGTGCCATGACTAAGGATAACAATCTACTTGGTACCTTCGACTTGACTGGCATTCCACCAGCACCTCGTGGAGTGCCCAAGATCGATGTCACATTCGACATGGACGCCAACGGTATCCTGAACGTCACAGCCAAGGAGAACAGCACAGGACTCAGCAAGAACATCGTCATAAAGAACGACAGAGGACGTCTCACGCAAGCAGAGATAGACCGTATGCTGTCGGAAGCTGAGAAGTACAAAGAACAAGATGAGAAGCAGCGGCAGCGCGTGGCGGCGAGGAACCAGCTCGAGTCTTATGTGTTCAGCGTGAAGCAAGCTCTCGGTGAAGCTGGAGATAAGTTGTCGGCAGAGGAGGCGCGCGCGGGGCAGTCTGCCTGCAGCGAGGCTCTGCAGTGGCTCGACAACAACTCTCTCGCCGAGCGCGAGGAGTACGAGCACCGGCTGAAGGAGCTGCAGCAGCTTTGTGCGCCGCTCATGACCAAGTTGCACACCGGCGCGGGCGGTGCGCAGCCCCGAGCCGGAGATTACCAGAGGCACAGCGGACCCACTGTTGAAGAAGTTGATTAAACCATTCCTTTATTTGTGATATTAATTGTTAAGACTGAATCCAATTTTAATTTATTATGATGTAAATATTGTAAAATAATAAAAGTTAAGTTTTTAAACTGTTGCGTTTCATTGCTACTATAATACGTTAACTGTATATATTTGAATTTGTGTTACCTTATTATATTATGTGTTTAATAATAGTACCAATATGCTATTCATGCTTTATTCACTTCCAAGCAGTAGGTATGTAGCGTGCAAGTGGATAGGTCTTGTATTTAGGTTAAGGGCATTAAAGATGTGAAATTACAGGATATCTGTAAGTATGTAAGCGGCAATCTGCATTAATTCAGGTACTGTGGATCCTTCTAGGAAAAGTATATAACAAGACGTTATACGAATATACATTGCCTATAAGTGTTGTACCTGATTGTACAGATTGCCTGTAACATGTACAAGCGTAGAGCTTCACAACAGGAAAGTAAGTATGATTGTCTGGCTACCATGTCCAATGAAAATAAATAAATCATTGAATCTGTCTCAATTATAGACCCACTCCTATTAGTACATAGCGTGATACTATACAGCCTATGACACTCACCGATAAATGGACTATTCAACACAGATAGAATTTTAAAAATCGGTTCAGTAGATCCAGAGATTACCCCCTTCAACGTCACAAACATACAAACACACAAACTTTACCTCTTTATTAGTTTATTCAGTTCACAGTTAAGTTAGTCAGACTATAACAAATTTAAAAATTCATAACTCATACTAGGTGCTTCAATTATGCCTGTTTATATTATCACAGCAATGTTACTAACGTAGCGTTGCCGCTGAATAGTTGAGCCAAAAGTTACAATAATCATTTTCCCCCTTACTTATAAACGCTCCTTAAATTTAATCACTGTTTAGAGTGATTTTTATTACGAAAACCAACTTAATACCAAACAACGTAAGAGTTTAAGCTAATTAATCAATTGACTAAAATTTAAGAGGCGTTTATGAGTAAGGGGGTTTATATCAAAATAAATAATGTAATGCTACCTCGCGTGCGCAACAGTCGCGAAAGCGGGTATTATGATGTCGTGGACCAACGACCTCAAAAAGGTCTCTGGGTCAGACTGGATGCGGAAGGCGCAGGACTGAGTTCTGTGGCGCGTGTTGGGAGAGGCCTGTGTCCAGCAGCAATTGATGATGTTGTAGGTTCGATTGCCACTTAATAAGAGTCTATCTAGTAGCCTGTTCTTACTGGTAGCTATTTTCTTGAAAGATATTGATTTATGTAACGTGTGATGAAGATAAATAATAAAATTTATTCCCAAACTGTGTGTGTCGTAAAACTAAGGAAAAAATCATTGTATAAATAAGTAAGTAACCAGTAAACAAAGTGCTTCACTATACTTTTTCTCAGATCAAACTCTCTACAATGACTCTTATTAGCAACATTGCTGCGATTAAATTCGTAGGCGTTTTCGATGTAGTGTTTATTTTTTCTTTAATTTTTAACCTGCATGCCAATTCTCGTACCTAAAATTCGGTTAAGTAAAATTTTAGTTGTCATGTTTTTGCTATTGCAATTGTAATCTTTTGTGGTCGTGTTAAAGTTTTATTTAGAATGTGACAATTTGACAACTAAAAGTTAACTTAATTGAATTTTGGTACGAGAATTGACATGCTGTTACAATAAGATTTTCTGTAATATTATTATTTTATGAAAACAAAAATAAATAAGCTGAACACTGAAATATCTGTTTTATTTATTTCTGATTTAGAACATACATTTTTCTAATCAATATAAAGAACATCCAGGTTTAGAATAATAATTTGTGGATTGCACAAAGAATTCCCTGCATGAGATTAGAAGCCGCGACCACTTAGCCAGCATTATTACACATTATTAACTAAACTGCTCTGGCACATACATACTTTAAAGTCTAAAAATTATTCCTTGTTTGGCAAGGACTTCTATTACATACAAGTCTTTGTTTGGTATACGGCCTTATTACAAAATAAGGTCTAACTATAAAACACGATATAATACGTCATAAGACCTCTGTTTATTGTTAAGTTTTTCTTAGTTTATTTTCGTACATTATAGCCTTAAGCTTCCTCTTAGTATACTTTTATGATACTTACATTATACAAGTGTTAATAATAAGTATTATATTCCCTCATACAGTGAACCGCGCCGGCCTAGTTAGGACGGCAGGAAGAAGAATGGATGACCACGCAGAGGGTGGAAATGTTTGGAGGAGGCCTATGTCCAGCAGAGGCTGATATAATGTTGATTACATTCCGTATAATTATACTCTAGTTTAGAATGTTAAAGAATCTTACAACGTTAGATATTTAATTGTCAACCAGACACGGGCTAGGCGTTGTGTATTATTTTACAGTGGAATTGGAATAACTAAACATGTTTATATTTTCATTAATATACTTATATAAAAATATCTACTGGAGCATGTTACATTTGGCATTGACCTGATTATCTAAATATTTTTAATTTAAAAAAAGATATAATGGTATCACGATAGTCTTGGTTTTTTTTTTATCTTTATTTACGGATCTTTGTCATAATATGACTATGTCGCTCCTTCATAGTCACCCTTATATTACATAGATTTCTTATATATATTGTACAGAGTTTTAGCTTCATCAGACATTAGTTATGATAAGACACTATTACACAAACCCATGTTATACGTATTAGGTATAAAGACAGATTCTCTAAACTGAGAGCTGCGGACACATAATCTTGGTTTGTTTGAGACATTCACTGTCATGACAGTGTTTTGTTTTATATAATCTCCTGTCTTGGGGACTAAATACAGACAAGAAATTAAAGAAAGAAAACATCTGAACTTAAGATTATGATCGGCCTTTGTAAACAGTAATAACTAAACAATAATCAACTTGGGTGGGATTCGATCCCGCGACATCACGCCGAAAGCCGCCTTCGATCGTTTTGCTACCGAGCAGTTAATATAATTATCGTATTCCAGAATTTGCAGAACTAATCGTTTGTCGTTACTAATTGATAAGAGGGGAAAATCTGGAAAATTTAGTGTATCAAAAATCTGCAAATATGGAAATCTTACGTTCTAATTTTCATAAGTAGGTATTAAAAATCCAGATAATTAAAATGAAATAAATTTTATATTTCGTGACTTTAGGTTGAGGGGATTATTTATCAAAATAAACGAGAGAGAGAAGCTCCGTCTATTATAATTATTGATCATTCTATTCTACCAAAAGACGACCACTGCTGAACATATCTCCTTCAAACGACTTCACCTTTCTCTGTCCTTTACAAGATCATCGGTTCATCTTGTGAGGGTTCTGCCCACCCTACACCATCTGCTACGTGGTCGCTATACGAACCAGTGAAGACTGATTATCGGTTCTGCGTGCTAAGTGCCCTGCCCTCTGCCACTTTGAGCATTTTATGAGCCCAGTAGTGAGCATCAAATGATTATACTTAGGTATAATTTTTTGATTAAAAAACCGACTCCAACTAAAAACTTGAATTTGTACGTACGTTTACAACTTGACAGTAATTTCATATTTTTTTAGATAAAAACTAAATTAGGTACTGGAACTAAATTTGATGGTGCTATGGGACCAATCAGGATGTACCTATACCTAGGTACTCTTAGATTTTTATTTTTTTAAATTCGTAGTTATAATTTGACGAAGTTATGAATTATCAAACAAAAAATGAACAAAAAATGTATTGTAGTAGGTATTAACAATTTTTTTTTAATGTTATATACTACAATACAACGCAAAACAGCTGTAACGTGAGAGAGACAGTGTGTGAAAACAAATGATTCTTTCTCTTTCACACATTCTCGACGAAGTGCGAGTTCAATAACGTTCTAGATTATTTTGGAGCATTCTGCTGTGTTGCCAGAACTAAGAATTAAACTTCCCCATTCATATTATTGAGATGACTTTTGTATATCTGCAAAATGTTACTGAAAGCAGCTTTCAGTAACATTTTGCAGACTAGCTGCTAGTTTTAGTAACATTTCGTAGAAATTATTATTTTTTAAATTGATGATTGGAGTAGTCACGATTGATGCGTTCGTTGGTCATGAACTAAATGATCACCAGTAGGTACGGTTTACGCTATTTTGCCTGTATAATCTTTACATCTTCCATTTGTTTAAAAAAAATACGATTTGTGTAATCATCATCAACAACTAATTTTCTTTTGCAAAAAGAACAGGTTTCATATCATTTTTAGAGCTTACAGTGTAATGTTTCGCGAATTAATTAAAACATTTTGTAAAAGTCCTAGTAGGTATTTAAAGTAAAACATACCTACATTTATTTTTGTACAGTTGTTCGGTTTTCCTAATGAACCTAGACTGTAATTAAATAAACAAAGATAATGTTACATTATTATAAAGGATAATGATAAAAAAATCTAAACAGTGAAGTTTAAAGCACTTTTCTAAGTTATCGCTACAAATAATAATACAAACATACAATAAAATCAATCATTGCTTATATTACTTATCAATATTTAAAAAATATAAAAGTTAATTGAGAATCCGAAATTGGTTGTAAGTTTTGTTACTCTTCAATTTTGTATACTTTTAAATAAATATTTTCCATTAGCCCGTAGATATTCGCTGCTAGTTATATTATTTAATTACACATTTTATTATTAAAATATTATCAACGAACTGGGGTTTCGTATTTACCCTGATAATGGGATTTTTTTGTGCAGTGGCCACCCTATCCCTATGACGTACAGTCGTCAACAGCCCCTCCTATTGGTCGAATGTGCGACTACATTCTAGTACATTCCATCTGTTCTGCTCGCTGATTGGTCGCAACTCACTAAGGGTAGAATTTACTCGAATCACAGTCGTTTCATTTATAAGCGAGTCGAGCTCGGCGCGAACTCAGAATCATTTGAATCTTCATACGAATAAGTTGGAAGCAATTCTAACAAATAAACTGTACTTTATTATAAAGTATTAGGTATACAAAGAGAAGAAGACACAATGCCAGCTATAGGAATAGATCTCGGGACGACGTACTCGTGCGTCGGAGTATGGCAGCACGGGAACGTGGAGATCATCGCCAACGACCAGGGGAACCGCACCACACCATCATATGTCGCGTTCACAGACACCGAGCGGCTCATAGGCGACGCAGCCAAGAATCAGGTCGCGCTCAACCCCAGCAACACAGTGTTCGACGCTAAACGACTCATCGGAAGAAAGTTCGACGACCCCAAAATACAACAGGACATGAAACACTGGCCCTTCAAAATCATCAGCGAGTGTGGAAAGCCAAAGATACTTGTGGAATTCAAAGGAGAAAAGAAAAGCTTCGCGCCAGAAGAGATCAGCAGCATGGTTCTTACGAAGATGAAGGCGACTGCGGAGGCTTACCTCGGAGCGAGAATAAGTGAGGCAGTGGTCACCGTGCCGGCTTACTTCAACGACTCACAACGTCAGGCCACGAAGGACGCGGGAGCTATCGCCGGACTGAATGTACTACGCATCATCAACGAGCCAACTGCCGCCGCACTAGCTTACGGACTAGATAAGAATCTTAAAGGTGAACGCAACGTACTCATCTTCGATCTCGGCGGCGGCACCTTCGACGTCTCCATCCTGACTATCGACGAGGGGTCCTTGTTCGAAGTGAAGGCCACTGCTGGTGACACACATCTCGGCGGTGAAGACTTCGATAACAGACTAGTCAATCATCTCGCAGACGAATTCAAACGGAAATACAAGAAGGACCTTGCTACCAATCCTCGTGCGCTTCGCAGACTGAGAACTGCTGCTGAACGCGCCAAGCGAACACTATCATCGAGCACAGAAGCCAGCATTGAGATTGATGCTCTGTACGAAGGTATAGACTACTACACGCGTGTGTCCCGCGCTAGGTTCGAGGAGTTGTGCTCTGATCTCTTCCGCAGCACTCTAGACCCTGTAGAGAAGGCTCTGAAGGACGCTAAGCTCGACAAAGGTCAAATCCACGACGTCGTGTTAGTCGGCGGCTCTACACGTATCCCTAAGGTACAGAATCTACTTAGCAACTTCTTCTGTGGCAAGAAGTTGAACTTGTCAATAAATCCTGACGAAGCGGTAGCGTACGGCGCGGCTGTACAGGCGGCTATACTCAGTGGAGAACAAGACTCGAAGATCCAAGATGTGTTACTCGTAGACGTGGCACCACTCTCCCTCGGTATTGAAACTGCAGGCGGCGTTATGACCAAGATCATCGAGCGTAACTGTAAGATACCGTGCAAGCAGTCGCAGACATTCACAACATACTCTGATAACCAACCGGCGGTCACTATCCAGGTATACGAAGGAGAGCGTGCCATGACTAAGGATAACAATCTACTTGGTACCTTCGACTTGACTGGCATTCCACCAGCACCTCGTGGAGTGCCCAAGATCGATGTCACATTCGACATGGACGCCAACGGTATCCTGAACGTCACAGCCAAGGAGAACAGCACAGGACTCAGCAAGAACATCGTCATAAAGAACGACAGAGGACGTCTCACGCAAGCAGAGATAGACCGTATGCTGTCGGAAGCTGAGAAGTACAAAGAACAAGATGAGAAGCAGCGGCAGCGCGTGGCGGCGAGGAACCAGCTCGAGTCTTATGTGTTCAGCGTGAAGCAAGCTCTCGGTGAAGCTGGAGATAAGTTGTCGGCAGAGGAGGCGCGCGCGGGGCAGTCTGCCTGCAGCGAGGCTCTGCAGTGGCTCGACAACAACTCTCTCGCCGAGCGCGAGGAGTACGAGCACCGGCTGAAGGAGCTGCAGCAGCTTTGTACGCCGCTCATGACTAAGTTGCACACCGGTGCTCAGGCGGGAGCCGGAGGAAGTTTCCCGAAAGGTGACGGTCCAACAGTGGAAGAAGTTGATTAAACGAAATACCAAAAATTATAATAAGAAATTATGTTTATTTTGTATTAATTTTGAAGACTGAGTTGAAGTGTACATACCTAGTCATGTAAATATTATTGTAATGTTGTTGAAGTATTAAATAAATTAATATTTTAAGTATAAAACGTCTTCTTTTTATTTAATCTTTATCTGCTTTATAGCTCATTTAGATTTAGCCTTAATTCTTGTCCTTAATAACTGATAGGTTTAGTGCTTGTTTACCAGACACTTACCCTATAATTTATTAGTCCTTTTAATATTTTAAAATGGTTTCTTCTTTGGAAAATATAAACAGATTAAATTGTTCAGAAAGTTAAAAGAAACTAGACAAAACTACTACATGGAGACAATCTTATTTACTTAGCCTGGAGCGTGACCTAAACGAAGAGAAACGTTGTCAGTCTCAGACTGAATAAGGACGCCTCATCATTGCAAGTGACAGAAACTTTAGTTGGAAATTCACTAGGGTATAGGTACCTAAGGTACGTGAAATTTCCTTCTTTCGCTCAAGGGATCCTAAGAGAAAATTTCGATAAACAAGTCTCTAAAAATAATAAGCGTTTTACATTATGAAAATCTTAAAATGGCCACCAAGACACAAGCTCTGCTATTTCAAATATAATCGACGAATTTATTACGAAATTAATAAATTTATATTCCATGATGTGTTCATTTTAAAATAGAATCTGGAGAGTTGTAAACTAAGAAATAGTTGGCTATTGAAATTCATTCGTTTGAAAATAAACAACGTGAAGGATGTCTAAATTTAATATTCACGTCAGTACACAGATACAATCATTTTCCACCCACTGTTTGTTTTCCACGCTGGGGTGGTCTTCAAATTCATACTAAAAAACAATAAAAAGGATAGCCAAAAAAGTACATGGTGCATTACGATGTTAAAGGTCGAGTACTTATAGTCGAATATACGTTTGAAATAAGCGATTTCAAAAAAGAACAGATCAATCGCCTTGAGTTATATTATGGGCACAACACAGCTGTATACCAAATCGTTGCTCTTAGAAAACTGACAGGCGCTATGTTATGTACAATTTTATGCTTTATATTTTATTCAAGCTTATTTTATAATAAAATAGGTGACATTTACATTAAAAAATACAAATGTATGTATAATTTCATTTAAACTTCTATAGTTTAGAATTTCTTTAGGTTCTCGTCAGGAAGTTCAGTTACAAAAGAAGGTCGAAATCAAATTTAGGGTCCATTTGATTTAGATTAGCACAAAGAAAACAGTGATCAATCAAAACTTCCTATTCCCCTTGTCACTTTCGCATGTCACATGGTAATTAACAGACCAGGGGACTCCAACAATAGAGAGGAGGGATAAAAATAATGTTGTTCTTATTCCATCGCCTCACAGGGACAGTCACTATCGAAATCTAATAAAAGACAATGAAGATTTGATAAGCCGTAAGTAATTGTGTGTCCGTCACAAATTGGCACTAATTGCACTATCTTCGTTAGCAACATTATTTATTTGATAAGAAGAAAATTACCATGTGGTTATTCATTACAGCTGAGGAACAAATAGGTAAATATTCCTCACATCTTCACACAACGCCATCTAGTCCCAAACTAAGCTGAGCTTGTACTATGGGTAGGTACTAGACAACGGATAAACGTACTTAAATACTTTTTTTTGTAAATACATACATAAATGATTTAAGTAAATGCTATTTTATTTTCTAGGGTGATAGGTAGGTATCTTCTGCAAGTGGCCATATTATGGATCGGTACCACTACTATCTTAATCCACCTTCAAGAAGTAGGGGGGAAATGTTACTGATTAGGTGGAAGGATACAGTAGCTAGTGAAATAACACCAATAACCTCGTTACTTAATTAGTTGACTAATTATTATATTGTATTAACTACGTCAAATTACAGATAGGGCCAAGTCTTAGATTGATATTGATTAATATTATAAAATGTCACGTAATTACTTAATCAGAAATCAAGATAGTAAGGAAACGTTTAATTTGATAAGAATTTATCAAATTAATTTGTTGACCATGTGCGTTAAATAAAATCTTTCATTTTATGTTAATAATATTCCACACTTAGATATTTGATTTTTATGAAAGTCTAAGTCCAGTAGTACCTACCTACGTAAAGATTTGGTAATTCCTTCGCTTGCAATGTTTCAACATACCTATATATTTGCTTTCATGTCCTCATGACTAAGGCGCAGCACCCAGTTTTGTGGCGAGTGTTGGGAGAGACATTAAAAATATAATAATTATGGTGACTGTCCACAAACAATTAATTTATATTGATTTTAGCTTTTTTCTAGCTGTGTGAAAACAAAAAAATATGTGTTCTTTAATTTCTTTCTTTCTTTAATCTATGTCATTTGATATAGTAGAAAAATAAGAAGTAATATGCACTAAGTTAAATAAAATTGTAAGTTGTTACACTTACTTACTAAAATTAGAATGTAGGTACCACGCGGGGATCTTACAAATACAAATACAAAATCATTTATTTGCTTGAAACATGGTTTTTTTTACAGATGATGGTTTATAAAATATTATGTACACAATGTTTCGCTTACTTTATTTCAGCATGCAAATTATTTAAGTGTAGCATACACTCTGACTACTTCTAATGTATTTTTTTATTTTTAACAACTTATATAAACTTATCTACTAACTATCCTACTTAATAATTATTATTATCATATTATATCTATTTAATTATCCTAAAACTTACTAACTAATTAATTAATGTTACATGAATACATAATAAAGTTTTCATTTAATTGCATACTTTTTGTTTGTTTTATAATTCATGAATTCTTTGATAGTATAAAAACAGTTATTTACGGGCCATGTTACTAGTGTTTTGTAAAATAATGAGAAATGTAACTCTCTTAATTATTTTTAAGTACCTATAAATTAAATTAACATCTTTTGCCTAAAAAAGTTAAAATCAATTTTTAGTTAGATGTAGTACCTACCATAAAACATGATTACGATTTGTCTTTACAATAAAATACCTATGTAGAGACAACTTCAGAATTATCAATTTGTAAACTACATTTACCTTTAGAAACAAATTAGTTATTTAAGTGTATTGTTTCGACAGCAAACAAAGTGATAATTCAAAAATGAACGATGAATCTGTTGCTAATCTAATCTATAGCTCAATAATCATAATACTCAAGTGATGTAAAGATAACCATGTATTATTCTTTATACGCCATTATTCAGACAAAGCAAACGTATTCACTTACTTCGACATAATGCCAAGTTTTTGAACGAAAACTTTTTATTTAATAAGTTAGTTTTTAATTAATGTTAAATAAAAATGGGTGATTTAGTTAATAAAAGTAAAGGGAATAAAGGTTCTCCGTTTTTGAGACAGGTGAGTGTGTGTTTTTATTTATTAATTACGTTTTTTCTAGTCTTTTATGGAGGTGCTTTACGTACTATATACGAGTAAATACTTACGTTGTAGGTATGTCAATTGCAGATTGCAGGCAATTTGAAAATCTAACTTTTATCAGAATGTCTAATGATGAAAATTGAGTATAAAATACGTTAATATCTTATATACAAAAGTAAAAAGCCATTAATTTCGGTAGATAAATTACAAGTTTCAATTTCAACTTTATAATTTTGTATCGGCTGAGAAAGTTATTACGACAATGAGTATCCTACGAGAACAGGTAGCTGAAACTGAAGTTACCTGTTGGAGGCCACACCACATCCTATTTAATAGAAACTTTATACAAATCAGTTGTTTCCATGATGATCTTCTGATAAAGATCCATCAAGATAAAAAATGGTTTTGTCCTTTCAGCCCTTAGAAATTTTAGAAAATCTCGAAATTTCATGATGCTAGTGTACCTTTTCAAATAACGCAGACAACAAACAACAACGAAAAAGAGCTTTTACCGTAAAATCGGTCTACTGTACAGACTCATTGTCTTAATCGATATTATCCTTTTATTTCGCCAAAATCAAATAAAAAAGGGAAATATGCCTCCCATTTACAATTTACACAACTTATCAATCATTAATATTAAGATATTGGGTTGTAGTAGAGCGGTTTACTACCAAATACTTTGCTCTACGGTATACTAGAAGTATTATCTTATTAAATAAAATGTAAGTTAATATTGCATAGGTTTTATGAGTTTTCCCATGGGTTAACTTCCCAAAGATTCGGAAGTCTTCCACTCTAATTACAATTTTTCAATTCTTTGGTTTTTTTCGCAAAGTCATCGGTATTATTTCGGTCGAATATAATGCAGAGGAAGATTACCTAGCAAGATTGATAGCTACGTACAGTCAGGTGCAAAAATATGTAAATACCCCAAAGTCTCATAAGACGTCACCATTAACAAGACCATAAACATGTATTCAAATAAGTGTTCATATTATGCACACATTGTATTGTTAATAAATATGTATTCAATAGGTAAAAAAATATGTATTCATCAAAAGAAGCATAAACATGTACACTACCAGCGATGTTGCCAACTCGTGCAGTGTACGGGAGCCGCGCATGACTGAATGGCAACGTCGCCCGCTGCGTCGCTTATCTGCGGTCGAGTTTCAGTGTAGTTGTTGTGAATGATTTTGACAGTATACAAAAGTCAAGGCCCATTTCAAAGCATTGCGCTTTGAAATGAGCCTTGACTTTTGTATACTGATACTAGATTGACAATTTGATCAAAACTGTTGTCATCACGATAGCTTTGCTTGTATAGAGCTTGGCTAAGAAGAAAACAACTCTGGTTCGATCCTGATGAAAGGATTACTTTTTGTGTTTTTTTTATTTTTTCTTATTTTGTTTTCTACTATCATTATTCAATACGAGCTGTAACCCGCGACTTTATTTACGAAAAAAATGTGTAGTCGTCAATTAAATGACTTTTTTTATATTTGATTAAACTTAGACTGGACTATAAAAAGGTTTTTAATTCACATTTAGGGACCGATGAATGTAACAATGGTCGTATTATTAATATTGTGTATATCCACCATTAGCCAAAATAACACATTCAAGTCTGCTTCTCATTGACCTGACCATATTGCTACATACATCGGTCCCTAAATATGACATCCAAATATCTTCAACATGTTTATTTATATTGTCAATGGTTCGAACCGTTGAAGCATCCCACTGTTGCACCATTAAACCCCATAAATTCTCTATGGGATTTAGGTCTGGGCTTTTTGGAGGCATTTTGATTAAATGAACATCGCCTTGATCACGTATCCATGATTGTACTATGTCAGCATTATGAATAGACGAATTGTCTTGCATGAATGTGATTGGTCTGTTTCCGAAAACAATTTTGGCTGATGGAACTAAAACTTGTTCTAGTATGTCTCTGTAATCGATACTATTTAATCGCCCTGAAATTTGATGAAGTTCTCCTGGTCCAGTCGCAGCCATCCAACCCCAATAGCCTATAGAAATGCGACCACTTCTGCGATTGGGGAGTACGTTACCTTCAACATATCTGGTGCGGTTTACACGCCATAAACGTAGGCGACCATCAATATTAGAAGTAAAAACTTTCTCGTCCAGGAACAATACGTCACTAAAATCATAATTTAAGTAGTTTTGGGCAAAATTTAACCTCATTGCCTTATGTCTATCTGTAAGTTGAGGCTTTTTTGCGGGGACTCTGCAATGTATTCCATTTTCATGAAGGCGACGTCGTATTGTATGCGATGATACTAAATATTGAGCTGCATAATTATTTGTGTTAACAAATCGACGGTATCTAACATCCTCAATTATTTGCGTGTCTTGCTCCATGGTAGTTTTTCTTGGTCGACCCAATGAAGCGTGATTTCTTATCGCCCCTTCACTTGCCCATCTTCGCTTCCACAAGTAAACGGTTTTTCTCTAAAAAAATGTTGAAACATAGTTGAAATTCAATTATTTTCCAAAAGAATGTTAAAGGTATTTGCACTAGACGTTGTTCATCAATTAAGCTTACCGTGATACCCAATTCGTCAGCAATATCGGAGACGGACACACCGGCTTCACATAAAGCAACTATTCGGTGTTTTTTATGCTCATCTATGCGATACATATTAGTAATTATTTATTACTTTTTGTTTTGTAGTAAGCTTGAATTTCAGATCCGAAAATGCCTTAGAGAATAAAATTAAATTCTTCCAAAGCTGTTGACAGTTTTTTTTAAATGTCAAAAAAAATAGATCAGGCACTTTTCATACAACGAAGACTGGCCATATTGACTAACTAACCAAAAAGGTTTGTGTATACATATTTATTTGCTTAAGAACGTACACATGATTATTAGCAATTGGTAGTGTACATGTTTATGCTTCTTTTGATGAATACATATTTTTTTACCTATTGAATACATATTTATTAACAATACAATGTGTGCATAATATGAACACTTATTTGAATACATGTTTATGGTCTTGTTAATGGTGACGTCTTATGAGACTTTGGGGTATTTACATATTTTTGCACCTGACTGTACAAGCAACAAATAAACTAATATTTGTTTATTGTCTATTCCCCAGAGTAAATCTCTACTAATATTAAACAGTTGAATACTTTGGTTGTCTTTGATAGTACCCGATAATCTCAGGAATCTCTAGTCAGAATCGTAGGTTTAATTCTATTTAAGTTGCCTAGTTTATTTACCAAGAAAGGTAGTAAGTATAAATAAATAAAATGAATATTCACGGACATCTCTACACAGCGCCATTTGTTCCCAAAGTAAGCTAGGCTTAACCTGCTTGTGTTATGGGTAACAGAACAACGGATATTAATACCTATATTATACCTACTTTACTTTTGAATCACAATAGGTAGCTCGTGAAATAACAAGCTTTGAGTCAACAACTTCTGTTGGCAACTAGCGGCTAGGCTGTGTTCTATCTGCCATTCCTGACAACCATTGGTGGAGGTAACCATTTACCAACTTATAACTATTAAACTATCGCGTTTCATTATAGGTCTTTATCTATGAAATTGCCGTTTTTTTTTTCGCCGCAATCTTTAGCCTCTATTTTTTTTTAAAACATAGATTGCTTGTATTATTTTTGTAATTTGGTAAATTCAAAGGACATTACTAACAACTAATAAAAGATAATTAAGAAAAATAATAATTATTTGTATTAGTAATAAGCCTGTAAATATGGGTCCAATTTAAACCAGCGGATTTTACTATTTAAACAAATGTAACTTCTTCCCTTATATTTTTTTTCTTATGATTAAAATCCTAAAAGTTAGCTAAGATGTGCGCTATTATTATACTTATACCAAATGTCATTCTATTAAGTTTAATAATTATTGAAAAAACTAAGAAAACGTTAGTATGAAAAATCATACTTCGCATAAAATCTCCATACAAATCGGCAATTTCATAGGTAATCTATATCTATACTATTATATAAAGCTGAAGAGTTTGTTTGTTTGTTTGAACGCGCTAATCTCAGGAACTACTTCTTCGAATTGAATTTAGTTTTCAGTTTTGGATAGACCATTGATCGAGGAAGGCTATAGGCTATATAACATCAAGCTAGGACAAAAAAAAATCAAATTTAGGGGGCCTAAGGGCCTACTCAGAAGGCTCATGGTCACTCAGAGGGCAATGGAGAGACCTATGTTGTAGCCTGACCTATATGGGCCTACTCAGAAGGCTCATGGTCACTCAGAGGGCAATGGAGAGAGATATGTTGTAGCCTGACCTATGGACCTACTCAAAAGGCTCATGGTTACTCCAGATGGCAATGGAGAGAGATATGTTGTAGCCTGACCTATGGGCCTACTCAGAAGGCTCATGGTCATTCAGGGGCATTGGAGAGAGCTATGTTGGGAGTTTCCCTGCGTGATAGAATAAAAAATGAGGAGATTCGCAAGAGAACCAAAGTAACCGACATAACCGGTTAAAGTAGCGACAAGCACGACACATAGCGCGGAGAACCGACAGCTGTTTGAGCAGAAAGATTCTGGAATCGCGACCGCGTACCGAAAAGCGCTGGTGTGGAAGGCTGGAAGCCGATGGATGAGGGACAAGCACAAGGTACACTTGGAGAAGGCATATGTACAGCAGTTGACGTCGATTGGCTGATATGATGATGATGAATAAACTTTGTATGAATTATATAAGTTTTTTTTTATTTCATTTCAAATTTAATCGCGGACAAAGTCGCGTTTTACAGCTAGTGACCTAATATAAACGCAACCTGTGCCGAGACGTAAAAGTAAAATGAAGGTAAATAAAATGCGCACTTACCAACTTTCTCTGTCACTTTAGAGCATTAGAACAATGTATGAAGTTGACGACGTTCTGTGGCGTAGTGGTGCATAACATGACTGCTACGCAGAGGTCTCGGGTTCGATTCCCGCTCAATGCAAATACTTGTGTGCATAAACATGATTATTTGCATTGGTCTGAGTGTTTCTATGTATAATATGTATCTATTTACAAAAATAAAAGTATTGTACTAATATCCATTGTACTGTTACCCATAACACAAGCAGGTTAAGCCTAGCTTACTTTGGGAACAGATGGCACTGTGTAGAGATATCCGTGAATATTATTTTAAAGTATATTTTACTGCGTAGTACTTTTACGTTAATTTAGCATCTTATTGCCATAACTCAAAGTGTTTACAAGGTAAACATAACAAAACGAATTAAAGAGAGTTATTTTTGAGTGTTTTTAATTTAAGATTAGTGCTTGTAGACTTATAAGATATATCTTATCTGTATTTAAGACAGATTAAAAGATTAACCATAATTGTCTTTTTATATGGGCTTAGAAAGTCCATCCTTTATCTTTTTAGCAATAACTCTAATTATTATCTGTGGGATTTCGGTATGTAAATAATAAGTTTGAATTGACGAATTTGTGGTTCGAATTATAACATGAAAAGTATGTTGAATGAAATATTTGATTCACAAGCAAGCTTGTTACCAGACTCAATTTTGGGTAAATTTTCAAATTTATAAAAGTTTCCGCGGTACAAGAACAGCACACAATAATTTATTAAGATTAGATTTACAGGCGGAATTCAACTCCAGACTTCTACAAAAGGTTTGTTATGTAAACGGTTCAAGTATTGAGTATTGAAGTTAGTTATGCCATTAAGGCGGAACAAAGTTCGCCGGGTCAGCTAGTTAATAATATGTTTGACTAAAACGTCAGAAAATAAAAGTTATTTTTAACTTTTTTAAAGGTTAATTTTAGTGGTTTTAGTTGTTAACTAACTTGTAGTACCTATGTACCTATCCGTAAAATCCCTACACGCTTTACATATTCTAAGACCACAACTACACATTAAATGCGTAGCTAATTAAAATTAGATGTCCTTTATAAGGTTTCCTGATTAACAATATTAAGCAATTAATGAATACGTCGTTTATAAATATAACACTTGTAATAATAATATATCTTTTTAATCCTTCAGTATCTTATCATTTGCACTTGAGGCGGTTCAATACACAACATTACCTTTAGAAAGTCGGTTAAGGCTAATTAATTGCTGTGTGTATTGTTCTATTGATCAATCCAAGATTAACAGGACTAGTGCTATGAAATTATCATCGTCTTAGTCAAAAAAAGGTATCTTATACCCCTGATGTTATCCATCTGCCCGATTTTGATTCTTTGGAAATATTTTATCACATCCTTATACCACGTTGGTGGCAAACAGGCATACAATCCACCTGGTGGTTACTGGTTATCATAGCCTATAACGCTTGCAACACACGCCTGCGAAACAGAGGAATCACATGCGCCTTGCTGACACTTCAAAAACCCCTATCTTAAAAAAATATCACCCTGTCGGGACACTTGGGGAAAACCTTGACTGGGAAATTATTTCACAAACATATTATCCACGAGAAAGAATTCCTCTGAATCCGTGCTGCGCTTAGGCTCCAGTGTCTAAAGATGGCCTTAGAAATTTGTTTTCTTCAAATTCTAAATTCTTTGTTTAAGCTTAGGGCCAGATTCAGAGACCGCACTTTGACTTTACTTTAGCAAAGTCTAGTTATTATCTCTGAATTTGAACAACATTAAAGTAGTCTTTTCGCATGAAAAGTTTACTTTGTAGTTATAAATAATGAAAGTAAACTTTTTCATGCGAAAAATTACTTTAATGTTGTTCAAATTCAGAGATAATAACTAGACTTTGCTAAAGTAAAGACAAAGTGCGGTCTCTGAATCTGGCCCTTAGAGTCCAAAATAATAATTTTAATTCTTTTATTTCCAGTTCTTCGTGACAGCGAGTGTGTCCACAAACATCATAGCACACGGCTGCGTCATAGGATTCTCAGCCATTCTGATACCGAGTCTCCGTCTGCCGGAGTCACACATACACGCCACACCTAGCCAGGAGTCATGGATAGGTAAGATATTGAAAATAGTCATCAAATTTAAAAAAAATTGGTATTTTAGCCTTTTGCAAGTCTGTTGGCTAACGTTTGCCTAAAGTTTCGTTTTCATTCGCATAAAGTCTCTTGTAGCAACATATCGCATAATGAAAACGAATTTTCATGAAATTTTTAATGAGCTTATTTGCTAGTATACCATTTCAAGCAGAAAATAGATTTTGTCTGACTTGACTGTTAAAAAACATAAACATAAGCAAAATAATTAAGAACCGCCGTTTCTTTAGAAGTTGCATTAAAATAATTATTTTTCACTTTAATTTATAAGTTAACTTCTAACATAACATATTTGTTATTCCAGCCTCAATCGTTGGATTTGCTTTAATAACTGGGAACATCATCATCACACCATTAATGGACATCGCCGGAAGAAAAAATTCACATTTACTGACAATACTCCCCGTGTTCGTTGGATGGATTCTTATTCTACTAGTCAATGATGTATTCGGGCTTATTTCTGCAAGATTCCTTCAAGGCATCGCTATGGGCATGCTGGGACCACTCGGCTCCATAATAATAGGTGAAATGACAGATCCTAGGAACAGAGGAGCGTTCTTAACCTGTGTCTCGTTATCTCTCACAATCGGGGTACTTTTTTGCCACTCTTTGGGAACTTATTTTAGCTGGCAACAAAGTGCTCTTATATGTTCGTTTATAACCTTCATAAGTTGTCTTCTGATTATCTACACGCCAGAATCTCCTTCCTGGTTGATCGCTAAAGGAAGAATCGATGAAGCGAGAGAAGTTTTCAACTGGCTTCGTGGTGATGAAGATCAGCAGATAGATGAACTAGAAAAGATGATCGCAGCACAGAAAATGGCGCGGAAATCCAGCATTATTAACCAGGATATATCTTTTGGCGCTAAAATGAGACACTACTTAAGGTACTTTTTAAGGACTATAAAGAAACCTGAATTTTACAAGCCAATTATTATAATGGTTTTCCTGTATATTATGTTCCAATTTGCTGGCATAAACGTTATTAGTTCATATGCAACAGATATTATAAGGCAAGTTGTTGGTCCTGAAGCTAACGCTAAAATGATCATGGTCGCTTTGGATATCGAGAGACTTATCTGCAATATCCTAGCAGTGTACCTGATGAAGACTATGAAACGAAGGACTCTGTTGTTTAGCAGTGGGGCAATCTGCATCCTATCTTACGTCGCTAAAGGTGGTTACGTTTACGCGAAACAGCAGAATCTCATATCTTACGATGGGCAGTGGATTCCGCTTACTATAATCGGAATTTACATGTTTTCCCTGACTGTGGGTATTTCGTCGATACCTTTTGCCCTATCTGGGGAGATTTTCCCTCTGGAATACCGTGGTTTGGGAAGTGGTATTAGTATCATAGCTTTGTCATTAAATTTCTTTGTAGCCCTGAAATGTTTCCCGGTTTTAATAAACAGTGTTGGTTTGCCGTTGACATATTGTTTGTACGCAGGAGTGGTGACGTTCTGTTTGATAATAATCTGGTTCTTATTACCAGAAACGAAGGATAGAACGTTACAGGATATTGAGGATAGTTTCCGAGGAATATCTCCAGCTGATGTCCATAGTGTGGAACCGTTGAACGGTAAAACTGAATTTTTGCGGAGAAATAGCTCTTATATAATGTATTGAAGAATATGTTTTTGTGTAAAATTAGGTTTTATTGTTAAAGTTGTTATGTGTGTTGATATGTGGACGTAAGCTTGAAATATTATAATTAGGATTATTAAAAAAAAATAGACCCTAGTGTGGTCTAGTCTTCGTAGCAGAATAAAGAAATAGTGTGGCGCAAAATTGTTTAGATTTGATCTCATGCGTTCTTACGAGACAAACGACAGGATTACGTGCTGAAGTAAAAAAATTTGTAATCGTGGCTAAAAAAAACCATTTTAATAACTTATAATCTGGTACTTAATTGTGAATTTGTGAGTCGTGATGAATAATGTCCAATATGCTTTATTTTTTGTCCTGTTTTGGGTATTGTTGTTGTTATTTGAAATGGGTAAGTTTGCAGTCGTTTAATTTGTAGCTGTGAAGTTCTAGAATACAAATACGAATTTACTTATATTATTTTGTATATAGTTACTTACTTAATATTAAAATAAAACTCGGAAAGTGTTGTAGAGAACAAAAAGTTTATTATTTCCTCCTCGAACTTAATGTAATTATAGTAATGTTGATTAGATTTATTTATTTCCATAGGTACACCAGCATACGGTTTTTTATGGACCTAAGTTTTTCTCTACGGGATTACATACACAAACTATCCACCACATTGCTAACTATGTTGATAGCCCTACACGGAGGTAATTGAAAGATCCCTTATAGCGTCATTGATTACTCAATCTCACCATAATTCTAATTCTACCTATGTACTCTAACTCTTATCACTCGTCACAATCATTCTCATCATCATATCAGGCAATTACAACGAATTAATTTTGGACCGAGTTCTGTGGCGCGTGTTGGGAGAGTCCAGCAGTGGACTGCGATAGGCTAGTTGATTGATTGATTGATTTTAGGCAATTCTTCCTCCGTTTCGCGGCGGTCGCGGTAAGCAGTTGACGTGCAAGAGGTCACGGGTTCGACTCCCACGCAGGACAGCACTTTGCATGACCCATGTTTCTTATTTATGTCTGTTGAATTAATGTTTGTAAAGTCCCCGCAACACAGGTTATAAGTAGGTAATCTCTAGTGAGGGAGTAGTCAAAAAAAGAAAACAAAACAAAACTGAAGTCCACTGTGCACGTAACCTCATCCGTGGCTGCCGTTGGCTTCCCGCGGCTTATTGTCAAAATTTATTAGTTTTAATAATATGTAGAATATGTTTACTTATAAATATAATTATTATTTATATATGGCACTGGTTATTTGTTTACCTAATAAAAGCTAGGTAAGGAAAATCTCAACAATACTATTAACCTACGAAAATTTATTCAACATTTAAACTGCCATAATCTTGTACTTCTTGCAACTCTAACATCTTTTGCTTTTCCTTTTGAGACACAAGCGCTTCTTCGTAATCTACTCCTTTAAATATACATTCGATTTCATACAAAGTTTTCCCTTTAGTCTCCGGCAAGAGAAAGTACAACAATCCTGCACAAACTGCCACAACAGCTGCATAGACACAGAAGGTACCATTAACTCCAATCTCTTCAAACGAAAACAGCGCTGTCTTCACAACAATAAAGTAAAACAGTGCTATGACCATTCCAGTTATTCCGCTGCCAAAACTTCTATACTGTAAGGGAAAGATCTCTCCAGCGATAGCCCAAGGTATCGGGAGGATGCCTAGCGTTATCCCGAATACGTAAACAAGAGTAGTTATTGTAGGCATCCAACTGTATTTCACAGGCAGAATCTCAAAATCCCTCAAGTACATTAAGAATGCCGAGAGCAGTAAAGCTACGAAACATATAACAGCACTGGTGAATAAAACTGTTCGTCTATTGAACTTGTTGACCATGAAGCACCCGATTATAGATGTTATAAATCTGACGAGGTCTACTAGAAGCATACTGATGTTCGGTGAAACCGTACCTCCGCTTACTTCCTCCATCAACGGTACGGTATACGACGGCAATACATTCATACCACATCCTTGAAACAGTATGAACATGATCGTCATTATTAAAGAAGGTTTATAGAACTCCGGCTTTTTTATAATCGCGACATAGTGCTTGAATTTAGATACGTGTATGGTGACTGGAACTTTCTTTTGACTGTTTAAAAGAATCTCCAATTCTTTTTCTGATTCTTGGTCATATCCTCGGAAGTAGTGAAAAGATTTCTTGCAAGCTTCATGTCGTCCGATAGATGCTAGGTAAGGCGGTGATTCCGGTGTCAAAGATGCCAGGAGTAGAGACACTGCATAGAAGATTGCGCATGCAAAGGCAGCTGATCTCCAATACATCAGATTGCCGAAGATGTGAGTTATTAACATTCCTGTTGCAAGTGAGAAGGCAATAGTAGCGAGGAAGGCGCCTCTATTCTTAGGCGCAGAGTACTCAGCTATTGAGACTGGACCTGCTGCTGCCTGGATGCCCATCGCAAATCCCTGGAATTATGATTACGCTAGTAAACAACTATTTTTGTACGAGGAACACTTGAATTACGGAATCAACTGTTAGCTAATTATTGAACAAAAACCTTAAAAATAAAATAGTGATGGTAATTATTTACGGTATTCTTATTATACTTATTAACAACATACTTGAGATTGTTGATGAATTATGGGTTATTTATAAAGCTATCTTTAACAGCACGATCAATTTGCTGCTGCAGAAATCTTAGGTCCACCACCTGGTTATGAAATGTACTATGAACTTTTTATTATTTGATCGAAATTGTTGTATATTGGTTTTGACATTTTAGCATGAAACACCATCTCGTCTCGAGGTGTGGTGGTAAAACATAATAGTAAACCATACCAATGTATTAGTAAGCTAAATAGGTATAAGTATCTCCCTGCATTGTAGACAGACATATGATGATAATGTGTGAATTTTAAAGTATTAATTTAATAATAGTAAAGAATACTTACTTATATAGATATGAATCATTTTTACAAATGCGTGTGTGCTTATAAAAAAATTAGCAACTTGGTGAGATCACATTGAAAGGAAGATATTTAGTTGCTTCAGTTGCTAATATATTTCATTCAAAATCATGGTTATTTAATATTGTTTTAATTTGTAAAATTGAGGATAATAAACTGAAATAAATAATTAAAATAAAAAGAAAAACGTTCAATTAAATCAGTTTATATTTTTTTCTCAATTTGTGTAGGTTTTTTCATGTTAAAATGCATAGGCGACATCTCTGACTAAAACATCATGTCCTTTCTGAATAAATAAATAATTTACTATTTAAATATATATAGTTTCTGTTTGATACAATATAACAGCACAAACTCGTGATGTTTCCTCCTCATTCCAACAGAAACTACCTCAAAACAGCAAATTACTCTCTCAAGTGCTCTGTTTTATTTCACCTAGATTCCACTTCTTCTAATTCCAACATCTTGTCCTTTTCTCTTAATGCTACATGTGTTTCGTCAGTTTTCATTCCTTTGAAGTGACACTCAATCTCGTACAAAGTCTTTCCTTTAGTTTCTGGGAGAAGGAAGTACAAGAAAATTCCACAAGTTGCTACACAAACTGCGTAAACGCAAAAAGTGCCATTAATTCCAATTTGCTGGAATGAAAACGGTGCCGTCTTGACAACAACGAAGAACATGGTCGACAGAATCATTCCTGATATTCCACTTCCCAAGCTTCTGTATGCCAAGGGAAATACTTCTCCGGCAATAGCCCAAGGAATTGGTAAGATACCCAATGTTTTGCCGAAAATATAGATAACCACTGGAACTGTTGGTATCCAATGATATGCGGGAGGTATGTATCCATAATCTCTTAGATAGAGTAGTAGAGAGCTCAGAAGTAGGAAGACAACAGTAATGACGATACTAACAAAAAGCACTGTTCGTCTATTGAGCTTGTTGACCACGAAGCAAGATAAAACAGCTGTAGCGAATCTGACGACGTCTACCATCAACATACTGATATGAGGGTCTATCATACCACCACTAACTTCCTTCATCATCGGCACAGTATATGAAGGCACCACAGTCATGCCTGACACTTGAAATAGTATGAACATAAATATCATTATCATCGTAGGTTTATAGAATTCTGGCTTCTTAATAATTTCCATGCAGCTCTTCAATTTAGATACCTTTCTGGTCATCGGAACTTTCTTCTGACTATTTAGGAGAACTTCTAATTCCTTTTCAGAGTTTTGATCTAAGCCTCGGAAAAAACGGAATGATTTTCTGCAAGCGTCGTTTCTACCCATAGATGCGAGGTACGGTGGAGTTTCTGGAGTGAATGATATTAAGAGAAGTGATACAAGGTAAACGCTTCCACAGGCGAGTGCTGCTGATCTCCAATACATCAATGTACCGAAGACATGGGCTATTAACATGCCTGTTGCGAATGAGAAGGCGATAGTTGCAAGGAAGGCACCTCGATGCTTTGGTGCAGAGTATTCAGCTATTGAGACGGGTGCCGCTGCTGCTTGTAGACCCATTGCAAAACCCTGAAATTATATGAGACACATAAATGCATGCATGCCGTTACTCTGATAAAGCGACTACCATAAATATATCAACATATTATTTCTCCTACACAAATTCTTGAAGCATTTTTATATGCCTTTAACACTTCCATTTATTCAAGATGCGTTTAAAATTCATCATCTATATTTATATGATAGGTCAATTGGTTTGTTGCTTCAATCACAAGAGTTTATTTTAGAAATAGTGTGTATTATAGTGACAAGAATAGGTATGCAACTTTGATTAAAATCAATTTACTCTAACCAAGTAAACGATCAATTGCTCATTTGTATTTAAAATTTATTATTCATATACAGTGCTCAATATTTTATGCAGTATTAGAACATGAACTTAAAGTTTGTTGATATCAGGTACAGGCTTGTTAAATGCCTTAATCTCAGCAGTGTTCCAGTTACATTTGAACCCTTCGGCTCCAGACTTTTCCAACTCTTTGCACTGCCTACAGTGTCTTCTTTGTATTGTGTGTGTGTGTATTTCTTATTGACTAACAGCATACGTGATAATGTTGGTACACATCTTTAGGCAACGGTGATTACTTACCATCTGGTAACACAGTTTTCGTAAAATTAAGTTCAGAAGAGGTCCTTTCTAAAACAGCTTTGTTTGCTACGAATTACGATATTGGCCTTTTAGTTTTTGGCTAATTTTTGACGCATCAGGGAAGAAGATCAATGAATGAGGAAGTTATTAGTATATGCATGAATCTGAATGTGATTTGCATGCTGCGTTTTAATATAATTATGATCTGTACAAGTTCTTGTATATTTACAGATGAATTTCAGATACATTAAGTATACATATTTATTCGTTTCCTTATTTACATATTCCAAAATCGTTTATTTATAACTTGTCATTTCCCGATACCTACTATATCTAAGAAAACAAAGACTAAAAATATTTTAAAAAATAATCCTAAGTATACTAATTAGTCTGCTCAGCGTCGTATTAGCTAGTCAATATTTCCGTAGTTGATATTATAGTGATGTTATAATTTCATATTAATTAAGCTAACCTGTAAACACCGACTGATGAGCAGTGCAGTAGGCCCTTTAGCCGTGGCTAATAACGCCCAACCTCCAAGAGCTGGCAGTGTGCTTAGTTGATTGGTCAGTTTCCTGCCCAAGTGTTGGAGACTAAAAGGAGCCGTCACGATGCCTATTACCAGCGCTGGACCCAGGATAGAAGCTGAAAGGTGTAATTAAGCAGTTGTTATTAGGAGTAATACAAGCGTCATAAAAACTAGCTCTAAATACCTAATAAATTAAATGTTACTAAGCAAAAAATTATGTTTTTTTATTTCTTGAACTCAATAAGAAACCGGTATATCAGGAAGGAGGACTAGTTTTTTTACAATACTAGTTTTTACAATACTAGTTTATTGTTTATAATATTACTCTATATTCTCCGTGTGGTGACGGAGTAAGAATACAGTGTGTCACCACCCCATCTCATCCCATGGGTGTCGTAAAAACCGACTAAGGGACTATGCGTGAATATTATCTTTACGTAATAAAAAGAAGGAAAACTTGAAATTAAACCCTATACCAATCCGTCTGGCCAGCGTGGTATTAGTAGGCCAAGTATCCCTCCGTCATGGGAGGAGGCCCGTCCCTGCAGTAGGAACATTAATGGGCTGGTATGATGATAAACATAGACGTCTCTATAAATTGGCAGTTCTCTAAAGCCCCAAGCTTTATCGCGCCGACCCCTGTGGTGAGATCGCAGAGGCATTTTGCGACCACTGCGCACTAAAGGAGACTCCTACACAGGAGAATTAGGAAGAATACCGAGCTGTTTTTTAAATCGTAGCTCGTGACACTGACAGCACTTAGTGTCTCCGTTTGAAATTTCTCAAAACAATATGTTCTACCTTTCTAACCTTCCTATTCTTTGATAATTTATAAATATATGATTTGTTTTTCTCGTTGCAGTTTTTTAATCAAATCGAATTCGACCTTTTTTAGTTCCTTAGCCACAAAACCAATCTAAATTAGTGTTTTGGTATTCATCACTTCACATTAAGTCATAGCACTTCGGACTCTAACAGAATTGTCGACATCGGCATCGTTTGCCAAATAAAAGAAAAAAGAAGAAAAAGTTTTACGAATTGTTAGATAGGTACTAGAAACTCAAAATCTGTTTTAAAACATCCACTTAACGGTTAAGATCCAACTACATACCCCTGGTTTCCGAATGACTGATCAAGTAAAAATCAACTAATCAAGTGTCAAAACTCTTGTCAACTCTTATTTTTAGGAACTAAAATTTGACACTTGATTAGTTGATTTTTACTTGATCGCAGTCATTCGGAAAGAGGGGCTTAGTTAGATAAATAATGTTGTAAAGTAAGTAAATTTATCACATACCGATCCAAGACTCATGTTCCTGCGTGAGATGCACCACGGAGTCAGGTTCTCTGAGCTGGACAAGGAGTACTCCAGGGTATGCGATGTTGGCTCCTGTTCCTATCATGTACATCACCACGCCGCTGACGGCCATCAACTGAAACATGCAGAACAAACTGGTTAAGGTAGGAAAGAAGGTATAAAACAGTTTATTTGGAGTAACCACTGGTTCATACAAATACCAAAATATGATTACGGCCAGACTACGACTAAAAAGAAGAATACATTTCAATTATTATTAGCAGGGAAGACTGGATAATTGATCTCAGGATGGACCATTGGATTAAAGGTGAAAAGGGAGGCTTTAAGGTACGACACCTTTATCCAGCACAAAAGATCCGATGGGGTCGAAGTGCAGCCTGTAGGGTCCCCGAAAAGGAGAAGCAGAAGATAAGAAGACGACACCTTTAAGATGATAATGAATTTTTATTCTTAGTCCGTTGCAATAACGAATTGTAGTTCTATGTTTAAATTTTGTCCATTTTTCACTATTTACTACTTATGCTAAAAAAGATAATTTTACACAAACCTGTCTCAAAAAAGGTACGATATTCCGTCCCTCCGTCATGGTGGCGCAACGCGTTTATTTACCCTTTATTATATTTTCTGTTCTTCTACCATCTGTAACACAAATAAAAATAATTGTACATATTAAAAACATAAATAATTATAACTATTAAAATACCGCGTTGCAAGCTTCTTAATATTAAATGAACTTACAGTATCCGGCCGTAAATATTACACATCGACCTGTGGAAAGAGACAATCGGTCAATTTCAGCTTCGTAGAGCGTCAATCTCATAAGCGACATGCGAGAGAGGGGGCTTCTTCGTACTTAACCCGCCAAAAAATAGGATGGAGATCTATTCAAATCAACTTAATCAACAACTTACTACTTAACTTGCAACTGTACCTACTTGTCGATTTGTAAATCGGGCTTTACAGTTGCTAATAGATAGCAGACTGTTTGTATTTCGTGCGATAGAGATGATGCTCTACGAAGCCGAAATTGGCCGTTTGTCTCTTTACAAAAGTCGATGTGCAATATTTATGGCCGGGTACTGTAAGTATGTTGATTTGTTGTCTAGTACCCAAAATACAAACTCTTCTTATGTATGGACTAGATGGCGTTGCGTGAATGGGTCAGAAATAAAAAAACTTAAAAATAAATAAGGTTATTTAATCTGGGTGTCATATGTCATTTCGAACGTCACTGTTGCGACACACGCTGTTGCGAATAATTTTTCACTGCCTCATAGGTTCGAAAGCTCATGGACTCGAATGAAGTAGTCGCGAAAGGCGCTGTTTCGAAAAACGTTTTTACTGCCTCATACGTTCGAATGCTTGTGATTTTGAATAATTAGTCATAAAGCATACAAAAAAATATTATTTTACGTTTATAGAGCAAAAAACAGATTCTGTGGTTTTAAAATGGGCTATAATCAAGAAACGATTACAATTTATCAATATAATATGATTCTTATATTATGTACTTACTGGTGGTGTATCATAAAGATAGAAGTAAAAATATGAAATATTTTTTGTTGCAATCTATAGTTTTTAGCAACAATATATTATATTTAGTGTCGTTTTTATTTTTACTGTAACATTTAATATTTTTGTTTATGACATTTTACCACCACATTGCCATAGTTTACATTAAACGAAAAGTGGCAATATGGCCTCAAACTATATAACTTATTATCCTTCGTTGGGTGGCGAAAAAAACGCGTCCCTTTTTTAAACATAAGTACTTCATTATCATAGCGTGATACTATGTAGCCTATGACACTCCCAAATAAATAGACTATTTAACCCAGAAATAATTTTTAAATCGGTTCATTAGTTAGATTCAAATATTACTACGTCACAAACACACAAACTTTCATCATCATAACAGCCCATTAATGTCCCAATGCAAGAACGGGCCTCCTCCCGTGACGGAGGGATACTTGGCCACTAATACTACGCTGGCCAGACGGATTGGTATAGGGCTTAATTTCAAGTTTTCCTTCCTTTTATTTCGTAAAGATAATAATTCACGGACAGTCCCTTAGTCGGTTTTTACGACACCCATGAGATGAGTTGGGGTGGTGACATATTGTATTCTTACTCCGTCACCACACGGAGACACAAACTTAACCTCTTAAAATATTAGTAGAAATTAATGAAAATGACAAGCATTCGTATACCAAGTATCTATATATATAGTAAATCATTAGCAGGCTAAGTATCCCTCCGTCACGGGAGGAGGCCCGTCCATGCAGTAGGACATTAATGAGCTGTTATGATGATGACAAGCATTCGAAAATATGAGGCAGTAAAAATGTTTTTCGAAACAGCGCCTTTCGCGACTACTTCATTCGTGTCTATGAGCTTTCGAACCTATGAGGCAGTGAAAAATTATTCGCAACAGCGTGTGTCGCAACAGTGACGTTCGAAATGACATATGACACCCATTTAATCTAAGCAGTGAATCTAATTATAGATAATGCATAACAAAATTATAATAATAAATGTCAAATGACTTATTTGTATTGCAATCTAAATAATAAATGTTAATTTACATTTAATCTCCTGTTTAAGTTTCTAGAATGCAAATAGAGTTTTTTTTAGTAATTATCATGGTGGCAAAGAAATCGTATAAGCAGAAAATCATCAGTTATACTGGTTCAGAAAATCATTTCTGTATCGCACAAAAACATTATTGTAGGGAACTTAAAGTCAGCGACTGGCAAGAGGTGGCCAAGGATCGAACAGGGTGGCGTTCGCTCGCGGAGGCCAAGACACATTTTGGGTCGTTGAGCCAACGGAGAAAGTAAGTAAGTACAAAAACATTATCCTGCATGGGAATCAGAATCTACTATACTTATTTTATTAGATACGTTTTTTTCTATAAAAATTTTATGTGTTTATAGATAACAAAGCCGTAAATCATAACACAAGACGTAATAAAGTCTGATATCCACAACGAATAAGTGATTGTTTTTCGTAAATGTCACATGATTTCGATTTATTATATTAATATTAATATTAAGAGTAGATATGACGTATTCATCTGTATGTATTATGAATACTAATTGGGACATAAGGCGCCAAGAAACGACCTTTTAGCCTCCGAGAGGGGACGAAAGGTAAAAGAGAAACACCCTACATTGAGAAGTTATGAGTGATAGTATAACTAACTAGCTGACCCGTGCCCACTTCGTTAGGCGGCGAAAAATACGCGTCACTTTTTTAAACATATTTCATTACTACTCCACTCCTATTAGTCATAGCGTGATACAATATAGCCTATGGCACTCCCCGATAAATGTACTATTCAACACAGAAAGAAGTTTTAAAATCGGTTCAGTAGATTCAGAGATTGCCCCCTACAACGTCACAAACACACAAACATACAAACACACAAACTTCACCTCTTTATAATATTAAGTATAGATATAGTTATCGAGACCCCTATTAGTCCTGAGGGTGTTGGCAAAAATAAGATAAATTTTATTATTAACGTGTGTTTTAGGGAGCCACTCTGAGTTTTGTATTTGTAAAGCTTGTTCTGAAATGAAAGAAAATTGGTTTTGTTTTTAATTCTTTTGATGAAAACTTACTTTGTTAACCTTTTTCAACCATTCTAAATTTGAATTTGAATAATAAAATTAAAAATAAAAGATTTACGCGGCTTGAACGTAGTCAAGTTCGAAAATTTCATTTACCTAGACTCCATTTCATGAAAGAAGTCCCACGGCATTTTGTGGAACTAAATTTGACAGCACGGCCATGTTGTCGATTCTCGATGTTATCAAGGGTGTTATTTGTGGTAAATACTTTTTAGGGTTGCTATACAAGGATTTTTTGCCGTTGGGATGGGAATTTGTTGTGTAATAACACAACAAATTCCCATAAAAATATTTTTCTATTAATAAATAGGAAAATATTTTTAAAGTTATTAATACGTAGGTAATTAATATTTTATCAAACTTAAATATAAGAATAGTATAATTACACAAGACATAAAATATTAAAAAAAATATTTTTTAATGCTAATTTATTCATAATATTGGTGGGTTAGGTGATTTTTTAAATAATAAATTAATAGATTGATTGATTTTTGTTAGATTTGATCAAGAATCGAACCCGAGACCTATTTCAAACACCTTAGCCATTAAGCCATGGAGGTCGCCATAGCATTACCTAAAATTAGTGAATTTTTTTCAGGAGTATAGAACTTTTATTACGTATTTAAATAATTGGGGAGTTTTTTGGTAAATTTGGCAACATTGTATCTCGCGAATACAGCGCCCCGCACCAAAGGGACTTCTTTCGTGAAATGGAGTTCTACAGTAAGTTTTGACTGCTTTTTTCGTGTAAAATTTAAGATTTATAACAATTTAAACGTTTATTTCGAATGATTAATATTGTGTGCATCAAGCAGCGGCGCCATTTCAACATAGAGGAAATGTTAAGGGCAGTAGGCATGCTCCCAGCTGGTACTGAGCATAGTATTGCTGAAGAGATTGGAATAGTACAAAATATGAAATCAAGGTTATGGTTACATTATCGTGCTACTGGTGAAGTGGCTGAAAGATATCACATCAAAAAGTCTATCACCACTTAACGACATGATCGATTTTTGCAAGTTCCCGCGAAAAGGCAGCCAAATGTTACTACCATGCAGCTGGCTTAGAGGTTCCAGCTCTTGGTGGAGCCTCTTGCGGGTGTCCAAACTGTCAGAAGAAGTCGGCATGAAGCCCACCTTTATGCTCGCATACCGCTTTGAACTCCAGCGATACGTTGAGCAAATTGCGCATGATGACTAGAGTGAGGTCGTGAACATTTGTTCTGCAAAGACGACCTGTTATCTGTAGTGGTGTTTACACATGAGTCCCGGTTCGGTTTCCACTCGGATTCACGTAGAGAACGTGCATGGCGAGTTCCTGGTTGTGATAGCCGTCTACAACATCCTGAGAAAAACTATTCATACCACGATAGAACAATTATGATTTGGACGGGAATTTGTGTCGGTCGAAGAACAGAGCGCGTTTTGATCAGAAACACCATGACGGCTGAAAAATAACTTAACGAGGTGCTAGAATTAATAATCTACCCCCATAGACTACAATTGGGCCAAATGTTTAAGCTCATGGACGATAACACCCGTCCGCATAAAGCGAGAGTGATGACGAGCTTGTTGCAGGAGCTTGTTGTTGTTGTTGTTGTTGTTGAGGAGGAGTTGTTGTTGTTGTTGTTGAGGAGGAGGACATATCAATTTTATGCTGAACCACTCAATCGCCTAACCTCAAAACCATAAAATACGCGTAGGACATGTTCAAAAGAAGGGCTTTGATGAATTTTGATGCATAAACTTGCGATGGCAGAGCAACTTTTTTTGTATCCTAGTCGGACCTGTAACATTATACCGCATCAAGACCTGGACAACTTAATCCAAGCATGAAAAACCGTTGCAGGACCGTTACTTACGGTTTTTTGAATGTACTGACTACTGATTACTCACATAACAGTTAAAAACAGATTAATTTTCGATTATTTTCACTTTTGCTTAAGAAACAAATTTATTGTTAGTCTTACTAATTTGCCAAGTTTTTTATTTATTTCAATAAAAAAATATTTAAGCAAAAATAAGTATTACTTTTATTTAATTCTGGATTGTAGGCTGATGAATTCCCTTTATAAAAATATATATATACATGTTGTATGTTATCTTCAATAATTTTGGAGTTAATTGAGTAAATACCAAATATCCCTAGACTTTGTTGAGGTGTGTATTATGCTCGCCAAAATTTCTCTCTATAACAGGAAAAGGCCCTTCTCTACATCCTATAGCGAGACATTTATAGAGTGTTAAAATACACTTATTCATACATTAAAGAAATCTATACTTATAATATTATAAATAGGTAACGTTTGTGTGTTTGTGACGTTGTAGGGGTAATTAATCTCTGGATCAACTAAACCGATTTTAAATATTCTTTCTGTGTTGAATAGTATATTTATCGGGGAGTGTCATAGGCTATATAGTATCACGCTATGACTATGGAGCAGTACTTAATGATATATGTTTAAAAAAAGGACGCGTTTTTTTCGCCGCCCAACGAAGTGGGCACGGGTCACCTAGTAATAAATAAATACGTAGTATTGATGAATTCCTATAACTTATGTAATGAAATTTATCAATGCTATTACTCGTATGCATAGCTTTTATTATATTTCATTTCCGATTAACCGATAAGGATTTCCTATTGTACTTATTACTTACCGATGTTGGATAAAATCTCTCTATACTAAATCATCATGTTTAACCTTTTTATTACATAAGAACGTTTTTTATTATAAGATGAGCTTAAAGGGCTTGTCACATTTTACTACTTTAACGCTCTACGATCAAGTCAAAATAAACGCAGCACGCATTAAAATTTGTGTAAGTAGTCATTATGAATAACATTACCGGTCTTTTTATATTTCTAGAACGGGAATCCCAAAAATGAAAGTTTTTTATAGAAAGAATACTCCCTCAAAGCAAAGAAATTAAATAGGTATAACATAAATATTATTTGCGATCTATACCTTGACCAGTAATCAGAATGTCATTTATACAAGATGCAAACTCAGGTAACTGTCACATTGTCTATTGATTAAATAGAACAAGTAATTAGTTCCTTCCTAGTCCTATGGTAATGTCGGACTTCCTAGATCTCGGCTTATCAATTAAATGCTAAATCGTAAGAAACTGCTTCCGTAAAGTAGCAATTGATCGCAGCTTCCTTTATCTATACTAATAAAGAGGTAAAGTTTGTGTGTTTGTGACGTTGTAGGGGGTAATCTCTAGATCTACTTAACTGATTTAAAAAAAATCTTTCTTATTGAATAGTCCATTTATCGGGGAGTGTTATAGGCTATATAGTATCACGCAATGACTAAAAGGAGTGGAGCAGTAATGAAATATGTTTAAAAAAGCGACGCGTATTTTTCGCGGCCTAACGAAGTGGGAACGGGTCAGCTAGTACAAGATAGTTGTTTGTATTACATTTATATATTTTCCATTCTTTTATATATTTTAATATATACCTAAAAGTCTTTTAATATATAATCATATTTAATGTAGGCATAAATAAGCAGATGTTTTTTGACAAACTTAATTAAGTAAATATCAACCGAAACTATTCTAAAATAGACTCCTAAAACAGGTTTATACGTATAGTTTTAGCACTAAATATATTATAAGCCGGTCATCAACTTTTAGAAATAAATAAAATGGTGCTAGGGTCAGCTAGGATGTTATTTTATGAAGAAACAACTAGTCTGATTGCTTCTTTTCTTATGGACAGCAATGTAGAGCTTATTGACTACTATGGCGCGGAATGCCTTTGATACTATTCAAAGTCATTGCCTTTATTATAAACTAGCTAACCCGTGCCCACTTCGTTAGACGGCGAAAAAAACGCGTCCGTTATTTAAACATATTTCATTACTGCTCCACTCCTATTAGTCATAGCGTGATACTATATAACCTATGACACTCCCCGATAAATGGACTATTCAACACAGAATTTTTTTTAAAAATCGCTTTAGTAGATCCAAAGATTACCCCCTACAATGTCACAAACACACAAACTTTACCTCTTTATAATATTAGTATAGATATAGATAACTCCAAAAAGGAGGAGAGTTTTAATGTTTGATTTTTAGAACTCAGTCATATTGCCATAGCTGAATTAATTGTAATAATAAGTTAGTTATAAGTTCTTTGAATAAATAACAATATGACCAATTTTAGTCTCTGGGTCGGACTGGATGCGCAAGGCACAGGACCGTGTTCTGTGGCGCGTGGAAGCGGCCTTCGTCCAGCAGTGGACTGTAATTTTGATGACTTTTCTATGTGATCAAAAAAAAAAAATTTTAAAAAGTAAATCATTTGAGATGAATTTTAAATAAATCAATGTTTTGATGAAATCTAACTCTTTATTGGCCAAAACTACTAGACAGTTGAAGTAATATACTTGACTTATAAATCATAATGTCAAAACTACAATAAAATTTATCACGATAACTGACATCCAAGCGAAATACTTATCATCTTCAGTTAAAATTTGGTACAAATTATAATTTATGTAATGAAGTAACAAAATCAGCTTATCATATCTAATATTGACCTCGGCCAGTTTGGGTTTAGATTGTATAAGTTACGACCTTAACCTTGTTTGTAGGTATAGTTTAAATTATTGCGATATATAGAGTTATGATTTTTTAAATCTTGTGTTTCGTAAAGGGGACTCAAGACCACGTTGCTGGTATGCCATTCTGCATAGGTTTCTGTGTACGTTCCGTCTAGTTTACGAAAAAAATGCTACTAGCTTAGGAATTTTAGATTCACTTAAATTACAAGATTTCCACAAACATACAAGATTTCTAATTATCAATCATATTTTTTATATACAATTGGCATACAAGGAAAACCGTCAAAATATGTTGTACTGTTTTTATTAAGGTATCCCTCTATCTCGGTTTTATGGTTGAATCTTGATTTTAATTTTGCCTTGCCGCGAAAACTATAACAGGCATGAAATTATTGGACGCAAAGTGTATACAGGCTCAAATCAATCATCTATGGATCGTACAATAAATAATTATCATAGTTGGTTAAATAATTTAGTATAATGGAATGCATGTAAATAATCAACTTAAACGAAATCTGCCTCGCCCAAATATTGAGTCCTTTCACTTTTCTCCAATTGCAGAGGAGGAGGTCAAGAAAATTATTATGTCGATTAAATCCAACTCAATAGGTTACGACGACATTAGTCGTAGAATGATAGTTATCACCATGGAATGTATTCTCCCTATCATAACACATATTATAAATCATTCCTTGGTTACCAGAACCTACCCTTCCTTATGGCGTAAAGCATACGTAATTGCACTACCCAAAACTCAAAACCCTTCTCTTCCTCATGATTTTCGGCCTATTTCTATTCTTCCTTTCTTATCCAAAGTCTTAGAAGCCTGTGTACACAAACAACTTTCCTCTTTTGTCCACAAAAATAATCTTTTAAGTCCCTTACAATCTGGTTTCCGACCAGGGCATAGTACTGTATCAGCCTAGCACTTTTAAAAGTAACAGGTGATATAAGACAGGGTATGGAAGACACAAAAATCACTGTGCTAGTCTTAATTGATTTTTCGAACGCTTTCAATACAATTAGTCACGACATCCTGCTCGCCATACTTTCTTACAACATGATCTCCTCTGAAGCATTGGAATGGTTTTCAAGTTATCTTCAGGGACGTCAGCAGTCGGTGCGCAACGAACAATCTCTTTCGTGTTGGTGTGACATCGGCTCTGGTGTTCCTCAAGGCGGTATTCTTTCACCTTTGTTATTCTCAATTTTCATCAATCTCATTTGCTCTCATCTTCATTGTTCGTATCACCTGTACGCTGATGACCTGCAGATTTACGCACAGGCCGATGTTGATTCATTACCTTTGGCAGTCAACAAAATTAACTTAGACCTTGAGCAGATACACAACTGGTCACAGAGGTATGGATTGTCTGTAAACCCTAACAAGTGCCAGGCCATACTTGTGGGTAGCCAGCGTATGATTGCAAGAACAGACGTATCTTCTCTCCCTCCTATTGAATTAAATGGCATTGTAATAAATCTGTCTGCGTCTGTTAAAGATCTGGGTTTACACATAGACACGACTTTGAGCTGGCACACTCAAGTGACTAACTTGTGCAATAAAGTAACTGGTATTTTGCGAGCCTTTTACCGTTTAAAAAATTTTCTTCCTACGCAAACCAAGGCAATGCTTGTGCAGACTTTGATTTTTCCTATAATTGACTATGGTGATGTGTGCTACTATGACCTGAATGCAGATCTTCTCAACAAACTCGACCGGCTTTTCAATAACTGCATTCGTTTCATATACAATCTTCGTAAGTATGATCACGTGTCTGCTTTTCGCTCTGAGCTGCAATGGCTGTCTATTCGTCAGCGACGCAACATGCGTGCTCTCACTACTCTTTACTCTTTCCTTACTTCTCCTACTCCTCCTGCCTATTTAGCTCCCTACTTTCAGTACCTTTGTTCTACTCACAACCTCAATCTGCGATCCTCTAATAACCTTCTGCTATCATGTCCCTCTCATAACTCTGACTTTATTCATTCTTCTTTCCCAGTTCAGTCTATTCTTCTCTGGAATGCCCTGCCTCAGGAAGTCAGGATGTCAACTTCTCGTCAAATATTTAAATGTAGAGTAGAGTGCGTCGTCTTCTGCTGAACAAACCTTAGCAAAACTATATCCATATTAGATCATTGGCCTATATATATTTATATATTTATTTATATATGTTTATACTTATTGGGTAAATATTTATTTGCTGTTTATTTGTGTATAAATTGGTTAGGTATGTATGTATGTAGTTTATTAAGCAGTATAAGTATGTTTATATTACATTACACACTATTTTAGTTTTTTTTTTTCTCTTATAAATGATTTAACACCTACCACATTTATCTCTGCATCACCCAAGGTTGACTGGAAGAATTCTCTTCCAGTCAACCTTGGGTGATGCTTAATGCCTAAGGCATTCGCCTTAGGCATTAAGTCCGCCTTTGTACAAATTTGTAATAAAGTGTTAAATAAATAAATAAAATTCAGTCTACTTGTGTACTTTATCTTCTGATTTTTTAACTTATTTTGACTTCTGTAACTACGAGTATCCGTGTGGTGACGGAGTAAGAATACAATATGTCACTACCCCGTCTCATCCCATGGGTGTCGTAAAAACCGACTAAGAGACTATCCCTGAATAATATCTCTACTAAATAAAAAGAAGGAAAACTTAAAATTAAACCCTATACCAATCCTTTGGCCAGTGTGGTATTAGTATGCCAAGTATCCCTCCGTCACGGGAGGAGGCCCGTCCCTGCAGTGGGACATTAATGGGCTGTTATGAACTACTAGTATCTCTGACTTGTGTTGCGTATATCATTGTCCATTCTTCCACGCACAATGAGCTCGTAAAACCATTACGATCATAATAAAGTTTCGCAACAAAACATAATAAAAGTTATTTCGTTGGTACTCTATCAGATTATGAAACCTACTCACATAATATACTAATGGGACGGGCATGCGGCATCATCTATTGATAGTGGCGTGGAGTCCTGATGGTGTGGTTGCTATACGGTTGTTATACAGGAAGTTTTTCCAAGATTTTTTTTTTTTCGTATAAGTGGGCTAAATTTCCCTATATTGCTGGAGCTCGTCCCTGCCTTGGGTCATTTACATGGGTAATTATGAGAAGATGATTAAATTAATTTATGTTAAGTAACAAAAATACATCAATTCTATTTGTATTTCTGACTGTGGATGCGCTACTCCTAAACAAATAAATCACTTAAGATGGTATTTTTTTCGTTTAGAGCTGAGATGATAGCGACGCGTCTAAGCTACAATTAGTGTATTGTGTTCATCCAGAAGGCCATAATTGCTGGTACCAATGCTTTTCAATACTAATATTATAACGAGGTAAAGTTTGTGTGTTTGTGAGTTTGTGACGTTGTAGGGGGTAATCTCTGGACCTACTGAACCGATTTTAAAAATTATTTCTGTGTTGAATAGTCCATTTATCGGGGAGTGTCATAGGCTATATAGTATCACGCTATGACTAATAGGAGTGGAGCAGTAATGAAATGTGTTTAAATAAAAAGGACGCGTTTTTTTTGTCGCGTGACAAGCTTGAAGTATTTTGTTTAGAAGACCTAGTAATTATACAAGTACTTAGGTACTTTCACAAGTATGTTGTAAAGCTATATTGTAAACATTCATCTATGAGCACTTACTATGTGTGACTGACTGATAACTATAACAGTGTCTGTAGTTACAGTATACATATAATTGGTATCACAGGTTTTTTCCCGTACCTACAAGTTACTATTCATGTATGCAAGAACATATCCCCTTACTCATAAACGCCTCTTAAATATTAGTCAATTGATAAGCCTAAATTCTTACGATTTTGTTTGGTATAAGGTTGGTTTTGCTAATAAAAATCTCGCTAAACAGTGATTAAATTTAAGAGGCGTTTATGAGTAAGGGGGTTATTGTTTTATTTAGTATCATCAGTTGTCTAATATCCATAGTTCGATCTCTGCTTCATCATAACAGCCCATTAATGTCCCACTGCAGGGACGGGCCTCCTCTAGTGACGGAGGGATACTTGGCCTACTAATACCACGCTGGCCACACGGATTGGTATAGGGTTTAATTTCAAGTTTTCCTTCTTTTTATTACGTAAAGATAATATTCACGGATAGCCCCTTAGTCGGTTTTTACGACACCCATGGGATGAGATGGGGTGGTGACACACTGTATTCTTACTCCGTCACCACACGATCTCTGCTTAGTTTGGGACTAAATATTGCAATAACTAACTAAAAGAAAGCTGGGTACAAATCCACCTTGGAATTATTTTCAACCCAGAGAGATAGATATTGACGACCTATGTGGCGCAATCGGTATATTACAAGGCTGCTACGCAGAGGTCTCGGGTTCGATTTTCGCTCAAAGCAATTCTTTGTGTGCATGAACATGATTGTTTGCATTGTTCTGAGTGTTATCTATGTATAGTATATTTACAAAAAAAAGTATTAAAGTATGTTTATCCGTTGTCTAGTACCTATAGTACAAGCTTTGCTTAGTTTGGGACTAAGTGGCGATGTGTGAATGTGTGAGGATTATTTATTTATATAGAAGCATATAAGGTTACTAATATCCGTGACGGAATAAAAATACAAAAATACGTGATTCTGATTGGTCACGTAACTATCCATCATGGAGGAAACCAGTCTTAGTAGAGAGAAACTGCGAAGTTTGTAAGATGTCGTCATAACAACCCATTAATGTCCCACTGCAGGGACGGGCCTCCTCCCGTGAAGGAGGGATACTTGGCCTACTAATACCACGCTGGCCAGACGGATTGGTATAGGGTTTAATTTCAAGTTTTCCTTCATTTTATTTCGTACAGATAACACGGATAGTCCCTTAGTCGGTTTTTACGACACCCATGGGATGAAATGGGGTGGTGACATATTGTATTCTTACTCCGTCACCACACGGATAAGATTGTAAGATGTAAGTAAAGAGAATTAAATATTATTGTTACAAGTAAGTAATTGTATGGATTATTTCAGTTATAGCAACATTGTTTACATATGACAATATCTCTTGTCATCCGTACTTATCTATTACAAGAACCTATTTTACACTTAGCTGCAAATGAAAAAAATACTACTCATCCCTTTTAGTGTTCTGCTGCAGAGTCAGGAGCCATGGGTCTTGACGTGTGATTTTAGGAAAACTTCTTATAAAATTACGTTGCCTAATATTATATGTTGCAGGGAAAAGAAATCAGGGATTTTACAAAATCCCTAGGGATATGACGAAATCAGGGATTTTTTTTTCTACCAGACAAGAAATGCTCATGTTTTTTTTTTGTAGGTTAAAAAACACAAGTATTCCAACTTCTGTAGGTTAGGTTAGAACTGTGACCATAATGGCAGGGCATTTTCGACATTTACCGGGATTTTCTGATATCCCTAGTGGTTTCGTGAAATCCCTGGTTTCCTCATTTGGTTTCCTGCGACATTTACACAATTCATGCAGATGTGCTAAGAAGACTTTTTAAAGCTAATGAGCGCAGACCACTGAACGTCGTCGTCTTACGAGTTGGCAAGCAAATCAAAAACATTTAATTATGTCAGAATTCCTCAGTAATTAAAGAAAGCAATTATTTTGTACCAGATTTTAACCGCGTGATAGTCGATAATTAACAGCCGAAGTGTAATACTGACGCTTAAGCTAAAATTTTAAGAAATTCGGGCCTGTAGTTTTTGCGTAATAAAATTACAAACATACACATACAAATTCTCACACAAACTCTACTTTACTACAACTACTTAGTTATACCTATAACTATTAAAAAATTTCGTCACGACATAATTAATACAAAAATGCATAAAAAATACTTATTAAACAAAACGTGAGAGTCGTATAAAAACAAAACAGAAATCGACTAAAAACGTCAACGTTTGAAAACACACAACAACACTAATCGCATACTCACATTTTTGAATTACGAACAAGCGTTACAACTTTTTTTTAATTCACTTTTTTCTTAATTTCGTTTTGTCACTAAGGAGTATTTTATCGTCACTCGCTACGTGCGGAAGCGATTCGCGTCGCGTCGTTTTCACTCTAGTACAATCCGCAGACTGTTTAAAATCACACACAATTCACAACATAACGTAATATATTACATATAACACATGGCACGACAGACGACCGGTTCTACTCAGGCAAGCAGGACAATGCGAAGAGAAAGAAGTTCCGTATAGTAAGTGAAATGCGTTTGCATTTTACATACATTGATTAATTATATTGACACAATCATCTATGCCGAAACATCGAGCGTAATAAAGTTAAGAGAGTGCCGTATTAATCTACCGTTTACGTTTAAAATCAGGCTACGCGATCGTTTAAAAAGTACTATAATACATTCAGTCGACCAATAATAAAAGATTTGACTATGACGGCTCTACTTAAAATTCCTTTCAGTAGCGATCTCTCTTCTTAAAAAACTACTTACTTATTACTCATAATAGAAAAAAGTTTTCGAAAACTATATTAAAACTGTCAAAATACAAAATCTATAAATTAATTTACTTACATTATTTTTATAAGAATAGACGTAGTAAGAGTGATAAATGTTAAATTTTAAAATTAAGTTTGACAGGTTTAAAACATTATTACAATCTCAGTCTCTACTCGGACTTAGATAGAGCTCTACTCTAAAAGTTTGGCTGATATTTTCTTTGGATGTTTTCTTCTAAGTGAATAACACTTGACTTTCAAATGTAGGTATTTAATTATTGTAATTCCTCATTGACTTAGTCTTCACATAATTTTACAGCCACGCGTGAGGTCACCAAGGTGAGGGCCTAAATTCATTGTTTTTTTTGTTAGTCGTGTTTTTATACGCGGGAAACCGGATTTGTTGCTTGTCTAAAAAACAATGTGTTATATGCATTGATTTATAAAAAACCCAAGATGCACATTTTCAAACAAAACTAACAGCCAAAAGTGTCACCAAATTAAACATACGCAAAAAATACGTATAGTAATATCGTAAACATATTTTTTTTTCAAATTCAATCTTACACGCATGACATAAAGTTGTATTTAAAAAGTAATGCACATAAAGCAATAAAATTTAATGATTGACGTTTGCCGGTAGAACAACGCGATACTAATTTAAAAAAAGTGCACAATGCGCCTATTTGTTGCTTGCGGACGTTTTTGGGAAGTGGAGTGTGTATCTTTGGTTTTTTGTAAATCAATGGTTATATGAAAAGAATTAAGTATATCATTACATTATCCTCCTTTTAGATTAGTCAGTTATAAAAAATATAATAATATACTGTCACTGCCAAGCATGCACGCTAAACAATAAAACATTTTGTTTATTTTTGTTTCAAATTCAAATACATTGATTTTTGAACGTTCTTGTACCTTTCCTTTTTTTAGGAAATAGCGAATGCCGACAATCATAGATACTTCATGGGAATTTCGGTTTCGGATGGACTAAAACAACACGGTATTCATTCCAGTAGTCATGTGTCAAAGACACTAGGTAACTGCTCGGCAGGCTAATCATAAAGTGATCTGACTCTGCTCGCTTATATGCCTCTGCTAACGTTTGTGTAAGTACCTATTTAAAAATGAACAGCTGTGTAATATTAGAAATACTTACCTACATAATATTTTTTTAATTCATTGTATTATTTTTTGAACTGCTAGGCATAAACTACCGTTTCAAGCATGTTTCAAGAAAAAATGTTTAAGCTTTTACTTGCGTATTACTAATATTATTATGTATAATAATATTATGCTTCGACTAATAATCAATATTGATTCTAATAGTCAAATACTTTTAGCATTTAATATTAATTAAATAATTTAATTGTATTTTAAAGTGATTAGAGTGACCTGTCTAAAATGACATTGATAAGGTCAACCGGTTTTGCTTTTTTATTCGAAATGAAATAATATTGAAGTTAATAATAAATTAATAATTATTATTTTATTAATTAATATTGTTAATATGTAATTTATGAAATACAGTGTTGCTCGCCTGTTCTTATCAGTAGCAGAATAATATAAATCAGTACTTTACAAACAAAGCTCAGAATCCCTCTGCAATAAACTGGCCACTTCAGACATTAGTTGTTAAGTCTCTTACCCCTGAAATGGGGGGGGGGATGCGGTCATAGAAACTGTATGAAAGAATATTTTGCACTGTGCCGGTACTGTGTCGGAACTGTGACTTCACTGATGTGTGTGAATCGGCCTTTAAACAGAGAATAATTTAATTTTCACGCTACTGCTTGCAGGTGTATAAGGCTGCCACAAAGGTGGTACTCACTTAGACACTCTCTTGTTGAAGAGACTTTTTTTTTTATATTCATGACAGCTCATTAATGTACCACTGAAAGAACGGACCTCCTTCCGTGACAGAGGGATACTTGGCCTACTAATAACACGCTGGCCAGACGGATTGGTGAAGGGTTTAATTTCAAGTTTTCTTTCTTTTTTATTTCGTAAAAATAATATTGAAGAGACTTAATACATGTGCTATTATTTTTTGTAACATAACCACCACATAGACTAACATGGAATAGTGACTATTATATCTGCCAACCACGCCGGAGGTTGCGCAAAGGAACGGTATTTCTGTGTAAAACATTTAAGTAAACCAAATTACTCATTATTATAATGCAACGCTCTGGTTTCTCCGTGTGGTGACGGAATAAGAATACAATATGTCACCACCCCCCCATCTCATCCCATGGGTGTCGTAAAAACCGACTAAGGGACTATTCCTGAATATTAACCTAACGAAATAAAAATAAGGAAAACTTGAAATTAAACCTTATACCAATCCGTTTGGCCAGCGTAGTATTAGTAGGCCAAGTATCCCTCCGTCACAGGAGGAGGCCCGTCCCTGCAGTGGGACATTAATGGGCTGTTATGATGAACGCTCTGGTTTAGGAGTCGTGTTTTTAACTCGAATATCTACTTATTATGTGTAAAATGTTCCTTTTTTACCAGTGATATTGCCTGCTAGGCAGAAGTCCCTTGATAGACTCTTACGACAATCACAAGATAATTCAGGCAGGTGATCTCTATATCTTTTGTGGATTTATTGAAAAACAAATATGTGTGACTAATTAAGTATATCATATTATGTTCGTCTTGTACTTAAATCGTTATTCTTGTAAAAATAAAACGACTTAAGTTGTAAATCATTATTCTTGTAAAAATAAAACGGCTTAACTTATAACATAATTATTTCGCTTAACAACGCAGTTATTGCTTAGCAAGCAGATGTAGTAACAAGTAGGTTGTAAGTGGTATTACAAGGTCATAGTAAGTAATAGGTTGTTATTATTCGGATATTGTGTAATACATAGTAACATTCTATAGACAACTCCATCTAGTCACAAACAATGTGAAGCTTGCTTACACAAGCGCTTTTCAATCGAAGCAGTCTATATACAATTCGGTATGTAAAGTTTTTTTTTATATTTTATTTTGAAGGTTTATTAATTATAAACAACTAATTTGAGTATTTTTGGTTTCATGTCCACAGTTTATTTTTAATAAATATTTTATGTTTTACTTGTGATGACGTCATACGTACGGCTGTATTACTTGAGCAATGAAATCAGAGACAAACTTCCGTTCGGCCGGACACATGACGTCATTTAGAGACCAAATGAAAGACAAAGTAATATTTAGAATACTGCTCTACCTTTGGAGAACCACCCCTAAACACCAGCGCAACTTGATTCTATTGAATCTGCAATGATCCTGATCTCACGAACACAAAGGAGTGATTGGGACAGCGAAGGGACTTTGCGTGGGACGGCTCTCTTTGAGCACTCTATCGACTCTTTCATGGAGGCTACTGTATGGCATAGTTTGGAATCGTACCATAGTCTCACGTCTAACATCGCTCTTGTAGAAAAGTTCATCACAACCACCCAGAACCGATCTCATCATCATATCAGCCTATAGAAGTCCACTGTTGGACATAGATATTTTGTCACTATGCGCGGTTCTCTACCTTTCGCAGCCATGGATCAACGATCTCATCTCTCAACTTATTTACTGTTCGTTTCCAGTTTTCTATTCTTCCACAAACGCTATGACTTGTCTTTATTCTAACGATATTGGGAGAGAACATTTATTCCATGGTAGGCAGCGCCCTGGTTATGCTCTGGCATCAGGCATATGCTGGACCACTTAACATCAGATGGGCCACTAGCTCGTCGTCCACTTTAATGTATTAAAAATAACGGACTTAAGAAACATCCTGACTGTTCCAGACTCGGAACATTACTTTTTTAAATAAATAAATAAATATTCCTCACACAATCACACAACGCCATCTAGTCCCAAACTAAGCAAAGCTTGTACAATGGGTACTAGATACTTAAATACTTTTTTTTGTTGTAAAGACATAAGTAGGTACATAATTATACATAGAAAACACCCAGACCAATTCAAACAATCATGTTCATGCACACACAGATTTTCATTGAGCGGGAATCGAGCCCGAGACCTGTGCGTAGCAGTCATGTTATATAACCACTACGTCAAAGAGGTCGTTTTTAGATCGCACACAATCGTCTATTCTCATGTGTGGGGTCCGAAATCACGACCTCGTAAACGGCTGTTGGACACTGCGATCGCTACTCTTAATATTTAGATAGATTATGTAAGTATGCTACGTACTCGAATCTATAGTATAAAATGAAGTCGCTTTTTCTGTCCCTATATCCCTTTGTATGCTTAAATCTTGTTAACTACGCTACGAATTTTGATGCGTATAAATTTAGAGATTTCTATTTAAGAGCGTTTACATGGCTCACTAGCGCCGCCAATTGAAAAAAAATCATAATTCGCAAATAGGATAAATAATGTTAAATATTGATAACAAAGTCTTGAGAAAAGGCATTAAAGTATTTAAATAACATACTCTCAACACTTTAAATGTTTTTCAATCAAATAAATATTGCATTATTAACAAAAACGGCCGTTTTTTTTTCGAATGCGAAATTTAACTAATTGAAATACATTTAAAGTGTTGAGAGTGTGTTGTACAAATACTTTATTGCCTTTTCTCAAGACTTTGTTATTAACATTTAACATTATTTATCCTATTTGCAAATTATGATTTTTTTTCAATTGGCGGCGCTAGTGGGCCATGTAAAGGCCTTGCTTAAGGACATTCGGAGCCGGGGCAAGTAGCCAGTTATAAATAATTTGACATACACAACAATTTACCCTGTAGCAGTTACTGTTATAGCCACTTTAATTGGCCAATCAGAATGACTTGGACATTTTGTTTGACCTTGTAAAACACTACTTTGTCGAAGAACTATTTAAACTCATCTCTTCCTATATTTTGTTCTATTCATTAGAAAGATATAGAAGGATATAAAGATATAAATAAAGTAAGGGTACAATGTATACCTTAATATCCTAATTTAATATTTAGCAATATACCCAGTCCGTTAATATTATCTTTACGAAATAAAAAGAAGGAAAACTTGAAATTAAAGTGGTATTAGTAGACCAAGTATCCCTGCGTCACGGGAGGAAACCCGTCCCTGCAGTGGGACGTTAATGGGCTGTAATGATGATGATTTATAAGGTCACTAGATATACCTACTTGTTATACTAACAAACATGGCTGTCCTTAGTATAAGTATATGTTACGTAAGCCTACTAAGTATAATGACGGAAGACAACGTGATGTATTATAATAGGAAGTGAATTGTCACAATATAATACGAGCTAATTTATTATGTTTAGAGAAAAATTACATTTTGTAAAACATGAAGATAATATTCATGGATAGTCCCTTAGTCGGTTTTTACGACACCCATGGGATAAGATGGGGTGGTGACATATTGTATTCTTACTCCGTCACCACACGGAGATTATAGATTATTACTCACTAAAAATTTATAATAACTATTACGTATTATAAATATTAAAAACACTGGCCTTCATTGGCCAAGGACCGACAGTTGTGGAAATCAAAGGGAGAGGCCTTTGCCCAGCAGTGGGATGATAAGGGCTGATACGATACGATACGATATACGATTATAAATATATATGAAATAGTTACTAATAGTCGCTAACACGTTTCACCTCACCTCACTAAACTACTTTCTACACCTACATCACGTGTAACGTTTTCACAGTAAACATGTCAAAATGTGTGTTAATTTCCAAAAATGGTATATAAGGTAAAGGCACCTAATTCCGTGGTGTTTTTAACAAATCACGAAAGAACATTAAAAATTAAGTAATTATCGTACTTTTGTATACAATTTTATATTTCTATCAGAAGCGTTAACTATCTAATTTTTGAAAAATATATGCAGTTTGTCAGTAAAAGGTTATTAAAAATGATAAAATAAATAAAAATATGAAAAAGAACGATGCGCCTAATTCCGATGTAAAAATCGTAATTCCGATGCATTTTCATCCTATTTCCGTGTATAAAAATAGAAAGGGAACTACCTATGTAGGGAGTGTTTAAAAATCAAAGGTGTTTATTTTTTATGTTAAATCAGATCTTTTTTTTTAAACTTATTCCTTTAATCTTAAAATCAATATAAAAATAAAGACATAAAACATCAAAGAAAATTACACAAACACACACGCTGTAAATGTATATTTATGTAGTCTTTAAACAGGCAGACTGACAGACGAAAATTCGTTTAATTGCAGTAGTTTCATAATTGGGTAAAAAAATATTAATTTACACGCAAACTCCAATTTTATGTATTTGTACTATAGATGATTAATATTCTTTTAGTTACTAAACGCGTACTAAGCACATAAAAAAAGGAACACTCTGTATTTAAACAGGGTCAATACTCTCTATGACCGGGTCAACACATCGGAATTAGGTACTCATGTAAGCTTATTCCGATGTAAATACATCGCAATTAGGTGCTCGTATAACCCTATTCCGACGTAAATACATCGGAATAGCGTTTTAGGATGCTAAATCAAAGTTTCTAATTCCGAGTAATAAAAAGTAAAGGATTTTTTAAGATTATGCAAATTAAATAGTGGATAGTTGCAATTAGATAGGGAAAAAAAAAGCACATATATATAATAACAGAACAGATTAAAAACCGAATGTTCTCACTAATTTCTTCCGTACAACGTATTAACAAAGTACCTACTTATACAAGTCATTTTTGACCTGCTATAATTAGTGAATCTGACGCCACGGTGTACCTCGGAATTACATTATTAAATGTATGAGTTATTCATTAAGTCAGAACTAACACATTAAACTTTGTAATCATAAAACACACACCGAAAATTAAAAAATAGTAAATGTCTTAAAATTTGTTTTTCCGTGGTATACGTATACATCGCTTTAAGGAACACACTAAAATATTTGGCATCTAATGCCGTGGTATTTTAAACACTTATTTTCTTGCTAATTTGCAAATAAAATACTCAAATCTTAAGTGTTTTCGATAAAAAATATTGTCCTTTCAATAATTCAACCTTAACAAAAACTCGCATTGTATAAAATTATCACGTAAAACACTATTTGGCAAATCGTAATACATAAGGTCCCAAATGTATGACGTGTACTTTCGAGACCGCTTCCCGCGACAAAATGACCGATTATTCTACAGTGTGAACCCACTAAAGTCTCTTTTGTTGATATAAATATGAACAGATAAATTATTTATTTATTATTTTATCATGTAGACCAAAATAACCAGTAAATTACTTTAAAAAACCGTTTTTCTAAATACCTCGGAATTTGCTGCCGTTTTTATAACCCCTCGTAGATAGGTGCCTTTACCTTAATACCTACTTAATTGGTATTTTATGTATTTTAAAATTGGCCAAATTCCGTGTAGAGAGTAATTGCAAAACTTCTGAATAATACGGAATAATACCGGAATAATTCAAAGAAAGTATGGTAAAATCGTAATTATTCCAAATTGATTATTTTGACCTGAATGATTCGGAATTTTTCACGACAGCATCTATAGTAGAAACGGAGATAATTTTCAAACAGTACTTAACAATTTACGTATTTTTATTTTTTTATTGCTTAAGTATGACTGAGTTTACGGGCCTTATACATTACGAAAAATACAGTCAGATTGAGTTAGACTTTCTAAAACGATACAAAGTTTTGGTAGCAGGATTTTGTAAACCTATTTTTTTTTTAAATTATCTCTACCTTGTAATACTTGTGTTTCATTGTATGTATAATGCCATTCAAATCAAATTACAAATTGACAATACATGTAATAATAATCAAAGATTTAATACTTACGTATTTTTGTAAATCAATGCTTACGTATTATTATTTTTTTCACTGTTTTCTTTATTAGTTCACACTTAGAAAAAACGTGCTAAGTATAACATAAATTTACATTTCATTAAAAGTTATTTTATTCTAATATTTTCTAATAAAATATAAAAAAAGACAATATTCAGTTAATTAAGTCATAGGTAGATATATTATTTTTTTATATATTGTTATCATGCTTTATTATCTTAATTATCGCGTAGTATTAAATTATTTAGAAGGTAGATAATCTGTTTAAATCTTAACATATTTTAATCATTTAAATTAAGGAAAATTGAAATATGAAAAAATAATCTCAATAGCTCAATTTTATGAAAAACCCATTTATTCTGCCAAACCCTAAACAACGCAATAAGTTATAAACTATTTTAGCTTAGGAAGAACTTAACTCTTTCTACAGACCGGTGCTAAATCAATGAATTGATATTCAACTAAGTATACACTATTTTGCCATGTTAAACAAAACTTACAAGTGTGGTGACTAAGTAAGAATAGAAAGTGTCATCAAGCCTAGGGTCTCGTAGAAGATGACTAAAGGAAACTAAATCAAGGAAAATAAGAAATAAAACGCTACACCAGTGGCCAGCTTTGTATTAGAAAAACTATTTTCATTCTTTTCATTCACACCCAAAGATGACGACCTCTGTAACGTAGTGGTTATTCAACATGACTGCTACGCAGACGTCTCGGGTTCGATTCCCGCTCAATGCAAATCTTTGTGTGCATGAACAATATTGTTTGCATTGGTCTGGGTGTTTACTATGTATAATATGTATGTATTTACAAAAAAAAGTATTTAGTATGTTTATCCGTTGTCTAGTATCCATAGTACAAGCTCTGCTTAGTTTGCGACTACATGGTGTTGCGTGAAAGTGTAAAAAAAGGCTATTTCCAAAAGAGGTTCTCAAAGGGTTCTTATGATTAAAACAAAACAAGCTTTTATATTTTTGTAGTAAACCCTTTATTGATAGTTTTGTACAAAATCTTAACATTTAAATAAGTTATTTAATTACTACTAACAGACCTATGGAATAAAATATATTGAACATTACATTCATTGTTAATTTATTCCTATAGGAACATAAATAAGACATAAGCGCCGATTACACTACCCTACATGTAGGGCCCTACATCTTGTAGGGCACTACATGTTGTCTAGTGTAATCACATGTAGGCTGTTAGGACACTGCATATCGGAGATTGGCGAGTCCCGACCGCCCTACATCCGTAGGGTAGTGTAATCGGCGCTATAACCGATTCTCAGCAAGAGCCAGGACTAGTGGTGCCAGGGCAAATGGTGAAAATCTGTCAAGTCATTGCAACAAAACTTTATAGTCCAAAGATATAAAAAATCTATTGTCTTTGAACATAGCTTATTTTTTCATCTTTGGCAAAAAAAACTGCTACAGATTATTTAGAGAAACTTATTTCGAGATAAAATCTTAAAAATTATGTAGGTAATATCTACTTACGTAAATAATTAAAACAAAAAATATATTAACAAGTATTTATTACTATATATTTTTGATTTACTTACAATATGATTAACATAACGTAGTATTTTTTTTTTGAGAATCAATATTCGTTTCGAAATTTAAATAATTTTAAAGTGCCAATAGATTATTGTCGGTCTTATACTTTTAAGTATTACTTAATTAAATTAAACTATTTATTCAGCATCATGTTAGATTTTAATTTAAGTTTGATTAAAACTTAAATCTAAAGACTTTCAATTTAGCTGATGCTTTGTGCCGTACGGCTGCCGTGTGTTTTTCGAACGGCAAAAGCAACGTTCGTTTGTTTTCGAATACAAATCTTGCTTTTGCCGTTCGAAAAACGCACGGCAGCCGTACGGTACGAAACGGCTAAATTAATAGAGCCCTAGTACTTACTTTAAAATAAAATCAAATAGCCTAAGTCCACGATATAATAAAATTCAAATTAATATACTATACTATTTACTAAACTATACTTTATTATAATATAATTACATGTATTTAACATAGTATTTAGTTATTAATTATAATAATATTCTATATCATAGCTATTATTAGTTGTATATTAAGGCACCTCTGAGTATTGTCGATTAATACATCGATTAATTAATAATAATGTTTTTAATAAATTATAATTATAAAATTAAAAGTTTATCATGTATGTATGACTAGTTTCCGACTTAAACATTATTAATTAAAATATTTTAATAACAAAAATATTTTAAATAAATAATAAGATAACAATTGAAAATAAAAACAGACATAAAATGCTTATTTTTATACGCACATTTTAATGAAATAATTCTTTATTTGTGGTGGAATAGAATAACAACTCAAAAAAAGTCTGACTAAGAAAACTTTCAATATTACCTACTTATTATAAACTTATTTAAACACGAGATTAAAAAAACATCATCATCATAATAGCCAATAAACATTCACTTCTAGACATAAGCCTCCTCCAAATATCTCCTTCTGCGGTCCTGTTCTTCCCTCATCAATCCGTGTCCCGCCATCCTAACTAACAGCTAAAATAATTAACAGATAGTAACTATTTATGTAACAAATAGATATGTAATTAATTCATTAAAAATCTGTATATTGCGGTGCTGCACTAGCGACATCTAGTACGACAGGTCTGTAATAGTCCTTCATCTCGCCCCACCCGCGCGGCGCTACGTTGAAGTTAGGCCCGCAAACTAGAGGCATACGGGGGCTCTTAGGTGAGGCATACACATCATTCAACTTCGTAGGAGCTAGAGCTACAGGCAAGTCGTGGTTTTGCACGTTTATCGTAGGAGGAGAGACGGGGAAAGGCTCCATTTTGGGCAGATTTGTAGTGTGCTTAAGCGCGGATTTGGGATAAGTTTTCTGGTTACGTAAACTAGATGGCGGGCGGTACGGCGTGTCGTGGTTCGCTACTGGTGTCGGAGTTGAGCATGCGTTCGATGTGTTTCGACCTGAAATAGGAAAAAAAAAATATTATTTCACAAAACTTTATTTCTGTAACCCTGACCTACAAGAAAGGCGTCCTTATTACCCCACAACAGCTGAAATGGTAAGTGGTGGAAAATGCAATATACTATTCCAAGGAGGGCCGTGGAATGGTAGATTGTACTTTATCGTGCCATTTTATATCAGATGTAAAACACCTTAGCTACCCGATGCTGTTGGGCAGTGCTTGACCGACACAAGCAGGAGCTGCGTATCACGGAGAGGAAAATGCTGCGCTCGATGTGCGAAGTTTCATGGAATAACCGTGTAAGACACTTCCGCATTCGTAACAGCCTTCATGTCCGTGACATAGCAGATAAATTGCAGGAAAACCGCCTACGTTGCTGGTACTTTTAGGATTTGCAAAATTTGCAAAATTACTTTGGGAACCGCCATGCCGCCTCCGCCTGGCGCCCCCAGAAGAGGGAGACCCAAAATGCGGGATTGACATAGTCAGGGATGACATCACCACCACCAAGGATGCCAAAGACCGTGGGAAAAAGAGTAGCAGAAGTAAGAAAGCAGAAAGCAGGCTCTCGCTCTTTATTGTTTGGTTAGAGGACGTAACTGAGAACTTGCCAAGATAAAGAAAAAGACCAGATGCTATTAGAAAATAGGGACTATAATCAATAATAAAAGTTATTGTCTTATTCCTCAACTTTTGAGCTTAGGTACTATAAATAATTATTTAATATCTGACCAGGAGATACGTCTTGTGTCGTCCCTGGCTACTGCCCAATCTGTCAATATCAGCTGCTGCTATAAATATTTAATTATAATACTACCGCTTATAATGAACGAGATATTTAGCTATCAGTAAATTGAAAAATCTTGAAGATTACGGTTTACATTTACTTATCTATAGTAAAAACTTTTTTTACAGTTGAAAAATAATAATGGAGGACCGAACAATAAACTTATCGTCCATCCATCTTTACTTGACTATCTTTGTAAACAAAAACAAACACCACATTTTGCAAATTCACTAGTTTTTATATCAATCTCACACTTTGATGTGGATAAAAATTTCTGTTAGCATTATACATTATGCATTAAGTATTCATTGACTTGACAAATGAGATAACTAGAAATGGCTACAAGGTTAGGTCTTATAATATGAGAATTTGACGTTGAAAAATATTATTTTCATTATTTTCCAACGTCAAATTTTACAGATAAAAATTAACTATGCCATTTGACATTTGTAGATTCTAGAATGTGTCCTTGATTCCTATACATTTCTCATAAGATCAAAGACTAACCCCCGGTTTCCGAATGACTGATCAAAAACCAACTAATCAAGTGTCAAATTTTAGTTCCTGAAAATGATAGTTGACCAGACTTTTGACACTTGATTAGCTGATTTTTACTTGATCAGTCATTCGGAAACCGGGGGTAAGTCTTTAGTCTGTGGTTGACACGACGCCATATTTGTTTACCTTTTAATTTAAGTCTTAAATGAATTATACCTGTATATTTTCTGCCTAATTTATACGCGCAAAAAAGATAACGCTCTTGTTTATGTATGTTTCAATGCAATTAATAATAAATTAATCATTTTCTTATAACCAAAAACTCAATTGAAAAGTACTCAAATTCGTCTCTGTTATAAACAAGAAAACACTCAAGCTTCTCGGAACCAAAATACAGATGGCGCTATTTCAAACTTATTTCTATGTCTCTAACTCACCTCGTCCCTCATGCACCCACTTGACAGATCTCTTCTTCCTGTTGACGTACATGCTCTGACCCCGGCTCATGTGATTGCTGGAGTCGCTCAGGGACTTGGAAATAGCTCTGGCCAGGTCCATCTGTTCTTTAACCGTAGGGTGTACGCCAGGCACATAGAATGCTGATGAAGCGAATGTTTTCTCTGGAATTTTAAGAGGGAAAGGTTAATAACGAATGGGATTCTTTCTTACTTTTGTGATAATAAAAAATCTCTTTAAGGACTAATGTTAAAAATGAGTAATAATAACACTTTCCATGTGGTGACGGAGTAAGAATACAATATGTCACCACCCCATCTCATCGTAAAAACCGACTAAGGGACTATCCGTGAATATTATCTTTACGAAATAAAAAGAAGGAAAACTTGAAATTAAACCCTATACCAACCCCTCTGGCCAGCGTGGTATTAGTAGGCCAAGTATCCATCGGTCGGGTCCATATTGGCTCACCTAAAGTTCTTCATCCGAAAATGTTCTTCCTAACGCTTTGTAATCCGAATGATCACTCTTCCTAAAATTTTAAATCCTAAAGTTTTCATTCATACTATTTGTATTGCTACCGACGATGTTCTTATCACTCATGTTTCCGAAAATCGTTATTAATAATATCGTTATGTAAATATATTTAAACTCCTAATGTTTTTTATCATAACGCTTTTATCCCTAAACATTTTCACCATAATATTTTCTCTCATACTCAGAAAGAAATATTTACCAAGTGAAAGTAATAAAAAGGTTTGTTTTTATACTATTTCTTGTGATTACAAAACAACTTTTTACATTTTTACATTAAACCATTTTTTCTTAAATTATTGTTTATTAAAATTATTAGAATATTTTTGTCTTAAATTTTTGTCTAAAATAATTGTTCACGGTTATGCTTATGGCCTGAGAGTTTACCGTAACCGGAACTAAACCAATAAGTAAAGGGCCAATTCAGTTCTGTTCTGGCACTTCGCCGGCCGCTGCCGCGGCACGCTCGCTCCGCTCGCTCGGTTCGTGCGTTGGGGTCACAGTTCTACCATAACCTAAACCAATAATTATGAATAGGACCCATTTCTTGTCTGGATCTTGGTTGAATGATTGTAGCGGGACTCTGGTTTTGCTCTGGTCTTTGGTATATTATGTTATACCTACATGTTGTGAACAAAGTTACGCAAAATTAATGTACCAATATAATATTGATTATTATGAATAAAAAGAAATCTAAACAAAAAAGTTATGACTTTAAATTATAGTATAAACGATGGTTATGTTGAGAAAATATAGGAAAACAAATAATAGTATATAATAGATGTTTATTGCTACTGAAATTATGAAGTTGAATGCTTCGGATTATTAAGATTAGGGACAAAAAAATTAGGAATTGCGATTGTTAGGATGAAAAATGTTAGGAAGAACATTTTCGGACTTCCAATTATAGGAGTTGAAATTTTAGGTGAACTTTGGCGCACCCCCATCGGTCACGGGAGGAGGCCCGTCCCTGCAGTGGGACATTAATGGGCTGTTATGATTTGATTATTTAACTTAATAATGGTCGAAAGGACTCTACTATGCGTTTCAAATAAGAATAGGACTGTCAAAGCGCCATCTTGTTCCGCATTTCTAACGAACTTTATGGATGTTATGTAAGGTAGGCAAAAAAAAACCCAAAATTTTATAAATTTTTACTTTAATATGTTATATTATTTTTTTATATAAATTAAATTTTAATTGCAATCTAATTCCTGGTCACAGATAGTTCATAATGTTGAAAAAATCGTAATATTTTTCGAAACAAGCGTCAAAATTTTCAATAGAACCGGTTTTTTTCGTAAGGTTTTTATGTTATTGTTTTAATATAACAAACAAATAAAACGTTAAAAAACGAAGATACATTTTTTTCGTTAAATAAAACAATTTGTATTTTTCGGAATTTTCAACGCTAAATATTTTTATTTAAATTATTTTACGAATTTTTTTGTTGGTCGTACTAAAATGACAGTTGCCACATGAAGTTGGCAGCGAGTGCGATCCTATTCTTATTTGAAACGCATCTTAGTACCTCAGCATTTATGCTATTACCACTAACTGCTCATATCGCATCATCGCTGGTACTCCGGCAGGCTTATTTTTTTTAAGGTAAGTACTAAATATAAATCACAAAACGATGCATTAAACATCGCCTTTGTTACTTGTCTAGCAACTGGTTTGGCAGCATGATGTCTCATGTTAATGCTTTCGTTCTGATAGTTAAATGTATGTTTAAGTAAGTAACAGTTTTCGCGACGCAACACACTATTGCGACAATGGTCTTAAAATAAACATTAATTAAATTGAAGAAGGTGACGGAGTAAGAATACAGTGTGTCACCACCCCATCGCATTCCATGGGTGTCGTAAAAACCGACTAAGTGACTAGGTATCCGTGAATATTATCTTTACGTAATAAAAAGAAGGAAAACTTGAAATTAAACCAATCCGTTTGGCCAGCGTGGTACCTATAAGTAGGCCAAGTATCCCTCCGTCACTGGAGACCCGAAAACTTGAGTTTGGGGGCACTCAAAAACTTTATATCTCGAAGTTCTTACCTACGTAAAATGAGTACCCATAGAAATATAAATATGACTCAAAAAAACAAAGAAATGTTTTACACATGACTCAATCTCGATGACACAAAAAAAAATAGAACATAAGTTTGCCAAAACATGATGAGTAATTACTTTATAAAACAACTGTTTTATTTAATTTCATTAACATACTTAACATTTTAATTTTATATTTAACTAGCTGACCCGTGCCCACTTCGTTGAGCGGCGAAAATAACGCGTCCCTTTTTTAAACATATTAATTCATTACTGCTCTACTCTCTTTAGTCATAGCGTGATACTATATAGCCTATGACACTCCCCGATAAATGGACTATTCAACACAGAAAGAATTTTTAAAATCGATTCAGTAGATCCAGAGATAACACAAACACACAATCGCACAAACACACGAACTTTACCTCTTTATAAAATTAGTATAGATGTATGCATGCATTTTAGCATTTTCACTGCCGTTTTTGGGAGGAGTTGCAGAACGATTGTCGCCCTGAGCACAGATTACTAAATAGTTACTAAGTACGCCCTGAGATTTAAGGTTCTATAATACGAGTATGTTAAGCATGTTTGTAAATGTCCATTAGGGATCCTAAAATCCTAGTGATTTTGACGAAGTAGCCCCCCCTCTCGCGTCTCCCGCACCCCGCCAACTTTACTCGCCAAAAAATAGGATGGAGATCTATTCAAATCAACTTAATCAACAACTTACTACTTAACTCGCTACTGTACTTGTCGATGTGTAAAATCGGGCTTAAAGCAACCTAGATTCCGATTACCGTGAGGTGATTAATTGATAGGAAGATTAACTTGAGAGGAAAGACACAATACTTACCTATGTCTGACCAATGTGACGTAGTGTTTAAATCAAAATTGGCTACATTACATAATATGTCATCATCATCATAACAGCTCATTAATGTCCCACTGCGGGGACGGGCCTCCTCCAGTGACGGAGGTGGAGGGATACTTGACCTACTAATAACACGCTGGCCAAACGGATTGGTATAGGGTTTAATTTCATGTTTTCACGGATAGTCCCTTAGTCCGTTTTTCGACACCCATGGGATGGGATGGGGTGGTGACACACTGTATTCTTACTCCGTCACCACACGGAGAAGTACTATGTATATTTACAAGTAGTAAGTATATTTACATAATAATTGTGTAATTTGATATTATCGCTGTTCTTCATCCGTTCTCTAACCTAGCCATAGTATAAAAATAAATCTTACCGAATTTCCGATCCTTTTTAATAATATGCTCTTCAGCGTCCGCAGCTGGTGTGAAGATCTTGTTGAGGTCCACCTCTTTATCACCTGCTATCACCGGCTTATTGTCCAGGTCTTCCTGTAAACATCAACATTATTTAATAAAAAGAAAATGTCTGTCGTCTGTGTGTTTATTACAATGTACAGTGATATAAGTAAATGTACAAGATTTAATATTAAAAACAAAAATATTCATTCCATTCAAAAATGTCAGAAATCAAAGTATGTTTTCGTCTATACATTTTATTGTACATTATATTTATAACACATGTTTCAATATAATCATGACAATATTATACACAAATAAAAGTTTAACTGTACAATTGTATTTTTATAAATGTCACAAAAATCTTAGAAGAGTTGTATAGCATTTAGAAATCGTCATAATTTTTAATCAAAGGCAAAAGCTCAACATATTTGTAAATATGTTTTGTAAGTTGTAAATGGTGATTTGCGGCAAAACGTCAATAAATATAAATCGAATACTCAATTTACAGTAGAAAATGAGAAAGTAATTTAGTTCCCTATTTTTTTTCAGGCAAGGTTTTCATGTTCCAGTTTTTGTACCTTTAACATTATGAAAGTAAAGGTGACTGACAGAATGTGATACTTCGCAAATATACAATCACCCCCTTACTCATAAAAGCCTCTTAAATTTTAGTCAATTGATTAGCTTAAATTCTTACGGTTTTGTTTAGTATAAGGTTGATTTTAGTAATAAATTTAAGTGGCGTTTATGAGTAAGGGGGTCAATCATTAACATTTAGTAACATAGTGACTTTGTAATAACGATATCTACAACAAGGCAGAAAAATTATTATTTAATAATATCTTAATTTGGCAAAATACGTTAAGAAAACATTATGAATTTATAAGGATTTAATAGAATAGACATTTTTTTAATAATTCCTAAAGAAACTCAATGAATATCAAGGATTTAATAAAATACATTTTTTAATCGTTGATTAATTTTATTTATTACTTATTCTTCTTTTTTTCAGCGAAATAAATTTCAACATAAATTAAAAAAATATATCTTATCTTATATGTTTTTATATGTATATACTTACAGAAATAAAGTTATAAATACTTTTTTTATTATAATTTATTTTTAATATCGCATACACCTAACTCTGTCACACATACCGTAAAATGTTAGTAAATGAAAGAAAATGTTATAATCAAAAGAAATAAACAAATAAAGCAAAACACAAACCTTAATTAATTTAACTTAAAAAAATAAAAAAAAATGTTAAAAAAGCATTCATTGTCCACCTAAAATGGTATTCTTATAAAGAAATACAAAATGACATTTTCTTTTATACAAATGATTTTATGTCAATATTTACACTGTCTTTGGTTTTTTGACATAATGAAACTAGTATAGTAAACTATTGTAGTTTTTTACATAATGAAACTAGTGTAGTAATCTAGTGTATGTAGTAAACTATAGTATTTATAGTTTTGTCTTAGGTCAGTCTTACAGTTAGACATTCCTCTGGCTGCCATGGCTCCGGCTCTTGGGTAACCTCTCCATCATTCTGTGTATGACATTTTAAACATAATTTATTATTTGTGATGATTAATATTTTGATACATCACAACACATTTTTCTTTCTGTGGCCATACTATAATATTAAAATGAAGGACAACCATACACAACTCGAATTATGTGATATGATTATGATATGATTACTTAATCAACAACTTACTACTTAACTCGCTACTGTACTTGTCGATGTGTAAATCGGGTTTTAGGCGTACCTATATCTTAATAATCCTGTTTTAAGATGAGAGAAGGTGGTTGAGCTGATGTTTCATTCAGAACGGAAACAAAAACCAAGTATTATTTATTATTTTCAGTTAAATTTCTACTTAAACAATCATGAAATTGTTGATGTCTTATTCTTAATAGGTAATAATGCCCCACTGCAGGCATGGGCTTCCGTCAATGGCGAAAAGAAACTTGGCTTACTAATACCACACTACACGGATTGTTATTTATATTCAGTTCACGTTTTCTGCTTTCGATGATATCTACTTTTCTTTTAGTTGACAACCTTGGACAAAAAAATCAGTGATCACATGGTGCATTTTTAGTTCGTCACCAACAGGAGGGTTCCTATGTTACAGGTGATGGCCGGAAACTTATAATATTATGTGCATGCCAATTGTCGTTCCTTAAAATCGTTAAAAGATCGGTTAAGTTAACTTTAGTTGTCAAATTAACCTATCACACAATAGGTAAACAATTGACAATTTGACAACAAAAGTTAACTTAACCGAATTTTTAACGATATTAAGGTACGAGAATTGACATGCTTTGTATAGCCGTCTAAATATGCCGAAATATGGATAATTCCGAAATAAAATATTTGAATTGAATATAGCAGAAGTGTATATTATAGGTATTATTAGTTTACTAAAATTTAAAGTAAATGATAAACTCTATGATTCAAAAGTAATACCGTGTCTATAAATGGACATAGACCTGTGAGAACTTCGACCAAATACCTACGCAAAAATATCTTTAGAGTATTTGCTGTATCTAAGCTTTATTTGAGAATGTAACTGTAACGATTTTCTCCCGAAAAATATTTCTGCAAGATTTTTCTGTTCTATAAAAATAAATGAGTGAATGTAACAAGCTTTACAATCATGCCAACTATCTCTCTGTACTGAATGTTTAAACAATGGACTCGCTAAAACATTTATTATAATGTTGTGCAATGTTATTCTGAAATGTAGAGAGAAAAGTGTAATTATGAGTAACATACTGCAGTTTCATAATGTTACAAAGCCCATTAATGTCCCACAGCAGGGACGGGCCTCCTCCTATTTGACGGAGGGATACTTGACGAGGGGCCAAACGGATTGGTATAGGGTTTAATATTCAAGTTTTCTTTCTTTTTATTACGTAAAGATAATATTCACGGATAGTCCCTTAGTCCATTTTTATAACACCCATGGGATGAGATGGGGTGGTGACATATTGTATTCTTACTCCGTCACCACACGGAGATTACTATTATAAAACGTATTAAAACCTAACATCTCCTCTTTCAATTGTGAGGCGATGCCGACAGCCTTTGAATACAACTGTGCTCTCCTTCCATGCCCGTCGAGATCGGTATAAGAAATTAAGGCTCTTGAAATTATTTCTCATCTTTCGAGTGGCAAGTAAAATAGCGACAGACAAACACAGACTGTTCTATGTACCTACTAGTCACTGTATTTGGCAAATTTGGAGAATATGTCAGGAATTAAGTACGAAACATGTTTCACAAAAAAAAAGCTGTACATTATTCAAAAATTAAGGTTCATTGACCTTAATTTTTGAATAATGTAGTAATTTTTTCAGGTCCTGAAGCTTATTAACTTCAAACTTTAGCGTTTAATTATATTAACGGTTATTAACGCGAACAGGTTTTTGTAAACACTTGACCTTTCGGCCAGGTTACACCAGCCATATATTTCATTTCATAACAATAGCCTGCATGAAAAATCAAGAAGTTTTTTATCTTGGTACTTTAATTTGATTACGTTTTAGTGACAAAGTCGCTGGCTACGGGTAGGTAAGTGTAAATCTAAACGTCCATCAAATTGTCATATTATGTGACATCTTATGTGACATGCTGTCTACTCCAATTCACTGTCAATGTTCCACACATGATGGATGCCAATTATTTATATGCTTCAATTACCATAAACAAGTAAACAAGGACTTATATCTATACTATTAATATTATAAAGAGGTAAAGTTTGTGTGTTTGTGACGTTGTAGGGGGTAATCTCTTAATCTACTGAACCGATTTTAAAAATTATTTCTTTCTGTGTTGAATAGACTATTTATCGGGGAGTGTCATAGGCTATAATATCACGGAGCAGTAATGAAACTATGTTTAAAAAAGGGTCGCGTTTTTTTCACCGCCTAAAGAAGTGGGCACGGGTCAGCTAGTTTCATATGAATAACCCACAAAATCGGATGACTAAAATTTTTTATAATATCTAATGGAAACAAATAGTTCGGAAGGCACAACAATTTACAGTTTATGTCCGCTGTATTGCCTTTTTGCTGACATCACATTGCTTGCTGACATTCCATGACTTCTGACGTCATTCATGACTTCTGACGAGTAAAAATTGTATTACGTAAAACTTCAAAATCGTTTAGAAGGCGCCGTTGTGTGTGACCCTTGCTGTTTAGTTTTAGTGACCCCTGGGTATTTGATTGATAAAATTAAGTTCAAACAGCAAAGACGGGTGTAACCAAAAATATGCTGATTTAGGGTCATAGCACATATAACGTAACGTAAACGGATCGGCATCGCCTCGCCTTTTTCCTCGGTGTCAAACGTCAAAAATTACGTTACGATTACGTTACGTATCCGATTAGTGTGCGTTGCAGTAAGGAGTTTCATACAAAGAATACTGAACGGCTCGAGTTGATACGGTGCCGATCCGTTTACGTTACGTTATATGTGCTACGACGCTAACGCACTGTCTCGTAGCGAAATCATTAAAGCTGAAGTTTTCCCTAAAGATTTCAGCAAGGGAAAATCTTAGCACCTTTAAGATTTAAAAAAGAAGGAAAATTCTGATTTATGATGAACATACATAGGCGAATGGCCGTCTTTGTCACATTAGTGGTATACAAAAATGCTCAGTTATTTCTAAAACAAATAAACTATATGTAATTATAAAACCTAATGGCATTTCGGGATCATTTTTCTGTTATTCTCCTCTACAAAACCATTAATTTTCTACTTAACTGTCTACACAATAGAGTATATAATTGAATGATCACTATAATTAGTATTTTTCAGTTTAGATTTGACTATGAGTAGTTTTGGTAGATTGCCAAGTATTGTATCTGGCAGCTAAGAACGCTATGAACATTAATATGAGCTGAATCTTGTATGAATCGAGGCCACGACTATAACATAGAGAGCACTAGATATTGATTCTGTGTTTAATTACTACTTAAAAAAAGGTCTATGATACATATCTTATTATAACAAATTATGCGGTGACAAACAACGCGTAGAGCCGACAAACGTACTGAAATGGCGACCGTGTAGACGGAGAACCCACACATGATATAGCACGGATCTGGTCAGGTCTGCAGTAAACCGATGGATGAAGGAGGCACACACAGGACCACGTAAAGTGAAAATTTGTGTGAACAGAAGTGGACGGCCATTGGCTAATAAGGTGGCAATGAAAATGCGTTGATGGACTAAAACACAAAATATTTTTCGTCCCGTGCGTGATTGTCATAGGAGACAACTAATATAAGAGAGACTCAACAAGGAAATAATGCTACAAGAAGAGGAAGAAATCCCTCTCTCATTACATGGTCTAGTCTCATTTATAACATTCATATAGACGACCTCTGTGGTGCAGTCGGTATATTACATGGCTGCTACGCAGAGGTCTCGGGTTCGATTCCCGCTCAATGCAAATCTTTGCGTGCATGAACATGATTGTTTGCATTGGTCTGAGTGTTTTCTATGTATAATATGTATGTATTTACAAAAAAACAGTATTTAAGTATGTTTATCCGTTGTCTAGTACACATAGGACAAGCTCTGCTTAGTTTGGGACAAGATGGCGTTGTGTGAATGTGTGAGGAATATTTATATTATTTATTTATTTATATTTACGACTTACCCGAGATGACAGGGATTTAAGACTAAGTTCGTCAATCCACGGGCAGCGTATGATTAATCAATCCTAATGTATTACGAACAAAATGTTGTCAGTCATAAATAATATCAAGACAATGTCATGTCATATTATTTTCGCTTTAATAAATTTGGCAACACTCGTTGTTAAGGTCGAGTAGTGTAACTACTTCATCTACTTATTTGAATATACATTATTCCTTTAGACAACGAATCGAAGGAGTTCAATCTAATTCTTATTCATTACTGATGCTAGATGGCAATAAGTGCCACACCTGATGGTTTTAGATGTCAGTATTGCAAGTGGACACCCAATCATGCCACAAACTGGTAAGTCTCATAGTCCTATAATTTTACTCAATAAATTTATTTATTTATTTATTTATTTATAATTAGGACAACTTACGAATCATACACAAAGACAATTAGAGATACAATATTTGGTGGCTCAAGCAACAGTGCTGATTCAATTACAAGTTGCCACGGCAAGCAAAACATTACACAATATTAACATTAATCAATTAAATATAGATTGCAATTATTTTTTTTATAAATGTAAAAAATAATGCAATTCTATTACGTGAATCATTATTTAAGTTTAAAAAACAATAAAATTTGGAATACAGTATAATTTTAAATTCAATAAAATTTAATAAAAACTTAACAATTTAATAAAAAATTAATAAAATTTGGAATAAAGTAAAATAAAATTCAATAAAATTTAATAAAAAATTTAACAAAAATTTAACATTGTAATAAATAATTCAGAATATATTTTTTAATTCGTCTTTATATTTTACGAGGTTGTGCATAAACACATCGCAGTTATTGGCAATAGAGATAGTGTTGTACGCCTTTTGCAGTCTTACCAATGGAGAATGTAATCCTAGGTTGCTGTGAGAGCGCGATGGAGTGAAAAGATGATATGTATTTTTGCGGGGTAATTTATGGGGAACGTTAAAACGCAAATTGGTGAGCAAATGTGGACAGTCGATCATGTTATTGACTGTCTTATAAAGTAATATTTGATCAAGAAACTCTCTTCTCTTTCTAAGACTGTTCATCTGGTAAAATTCTAGGCGGCTGTTGTAAGATGAGAGTTGTTTTGCCATATGGTTTTGGTACGAAAGATGGTAAACAAAACGCTTTTGCACCCGTTCAACTGTATTAGAGTGAATTTCATACTGAGGAGACCATACAGCGCTGCAATACTCCAGACCTGATCTAACTATACTATTAAATATACTAATTTTTGTTGAATCATTCTTAAAATCCCTACAGTTTCTCACCACAAACCCGAGAAGTTTATACCCGCTAGACGCTATATTTTTAACATGAGCATCGAATTTACATTTCTTATCGAAAGTGACTCCTAAATCTTTGTAGACATCTACAGAATTGATTTTATTATTCGAGATGAAATACGATGCGTTATTGGATTGTTTTTTTCTTGTAAAGTGCATGTAATAACATTTATCACTATTCAAAATCATTTTGTTGTCGACGCACCACCTCGCCAAACGATTCAGGTCCTCCTGAAGAAGATTTACATCGGCGGCGGAATTTATTGACTTTGCGATTTTTAGATCATCAGCGTACAAATAGCTGAGAGAATGGGGAAAGCACGTAGTGATGTCGTTAATAAATATGTTAAAGAATGTAGGCCCGATGTGAGATCCCTGGGGAACCCCAGATGATGCCCCAAAAGGTTCAGAAGTGAATCCATTAACCACTACTCGACACGTGCGTTCCCTCAGATATGACGAGCACCAGTCAAGTATGGAGCCATTGATACCAAACATTGCTAACTTATTTACAAGGATATTATGATCTACCTTATCGAACGCCTTAGAGAAATCCGTATAGACCACATCCATAGGAGTTCCCTTATCTAATGACGAGATCAAGTCAGTCGTAAAAGACACCAAATTAGTCGTAGTTGAGCGATTGCTAAAAAAGCCATGCTGATTAGGTGTGATCATAGGTCTAATGTGCCATGTGATAAATGGAAGTACCAATGACTCAAATAGTTTGGCAAAAACAGGAAGTATAGATATAGGCCTATAGCTGGTAACAAGTTCGACGTCTCCAGATTTATGTATGGGCACAACCAGAGCATTTTTCCACGCTGATGGAAATGTACCAGTGGATAATGATCTATTATATATAATGGTTAAAGGGTAGCATAAAAATTGGGCACAATTAATTGCAAAAATTGAGGGAATCCCATCACAGCCGGGGCCTTTGCTCTTGTCTAATTTTTTGAGGGCTGTGCAGACCATCTCTTTGGACACAGTAATATTGGATAGCGTATGTGATGACTGGCTTTGAGTTGACTGATTGGTTCCACCGTTCACTATCACAAGAGGGGAAGGAGGTTCATAGACCGAAGAAAAATAAGATGCAAGACATTCACTTATTTCGGGACCAGTTGTACATTTGTTATCGTTATAAGACATTTCTGACGGGTATGAACTCCTAATAGACTTTTTCTGTTTAATATAAGACCAAAATAATTTTGAGTTTTCTTTTATGGAGGCTTCAATTTTTGTGATGTAATTATTATAACATACACTTATAAGAGTGCTGGTTTTTTTCCTTAATGACGAGTATACTATTTTATCTAATGGGTTTTTATATTTATTATATTTAATTCTGTATTTATTTTTTTCTTTTAATAATAATTTTAATTCTCGAGAGAACCAAACAGGTGGTGCTTTTAGGGACCTCAGTTGTGTGACCGGTATAAATTTTTTAATAGCTACGTTAATTATTGCATAGAATACATTCACCATATCATCGATCGTAACACAGCAACCCAGTTCATCGTCCCAACATATTCCACCAAGATACTGACATATTTTGATATAATCTCCTTTATAAAAATTCATTTTTTGACAAGTTACATTATTTCCTAAACATTTATTAATACTTTGTAAACACAAAAACGAAAATTCAAGGGGGGGTGATGCTTATCAATATTTGTGATAGGGTACTCACACAATCTAATATCAGCAATAGATTCAGATGTTAGTATTAAGTCTAAAACTTTGTTTAGGTGGTTGTATACGTTATTGTACTGACCAAGTGCATTTAAATTCATAAAATCGAGAAAAGTTGAATTAATTACATTATTAACTGTATGTGAAGGAATCAATGGTTTCCCTGGCTCTCCTGACCATAAAAGACTAGTAAGATTAAAGTCGCCACAAAGTACAACGTTATCGAAGGTAGTTATATTGTTGCTAGCACTGTCCAAGAAGTTTTGTAAAATATCTAACTGAATGGGTGGTGGTAGATAAACACCACACACAATTAAAGATTTTGATTGGTTAAATGTTATTTTTACCCAGATGTCCTCGCACTTACTCTCACAGTTAGGCAGCCTTACCGACTGAAACCTTCGAGACACCGCTATCAGCACTCCACCCCCACCCTTCTCCTTGTGAAAATGTGATGACTCCCTATCGCGTCGATAAACTATGTAATCATCGCAGAATAATTCAGAACTGTATACACTATTATTTAGCCATGTTTCACAAATCACAATAACATCATAATCACAAGACATTACATTTTTATAAAAATTAACAGTTTTAGTACGGAGGCCTCTTACATTTTGAAAGTAAAAATTGATTTTACTAAGCATTGTAAAATTTTAAGGATATTTATCTAGTATATAATAAAAGGAGAATATTTAGGTACGTACTAAAACTGTATATTAAAGCTTACCCAAAACTTCTAAATTCTTAACAAATACAGTCTCTGACGATTCCGTTTTTCGTAAATAAATACGCCCACCGCGGATCCAAACGTATTTGTATTTGAGCTCCTTGGCGCGAATCCTAGCGGCGGCATGCAACGATTTATTCTCCGGCGACAGATTATCAGTCACGTACACTGGTTGTTTTGGATCTAACGCGATGCCCAAGTGACTTGTATTTAATCTATCATTCGGGTGATCCTTATTAAATTGTATTACAGCCGCCAGGTAGGTATCACGGGTACGTGGGGTGTTGAACTTGACCAAAATGTTGCGCGGGCGGCGGCTTGCTGTATTTTGCTTTGCAACCCTCGAGCAATAAGCGATTTCACAATCGTTTATTTTTATGTTGGTTACGGTAGCGATCTGTTTGACTATACTAACAATATTTTCAGATTTATGCTCGGGTACGCACTGGATCTCGAGGTTAGTGGCTCGGGATAGTTGATCTAGTTGGGAAAATCGCGTAGACAAATTGTTCACCTCCAGACGCAAACTATCGTTTTCCTTACGCAAATGTTTTATTTCGCTGTTGTGAGAAGACACATCTGAATTCAATCTATCAAACTGTGTACCAAGAAAATTTGAAGAATCTTTAAGTACTTAATTTTTTTAAATACTTAAATAAATATTCCTCACACATTCACACAACGCCATCTAGTCCCAAACTAAGCAAAGCTTGTACTGTGAGTACTAGGCAACGGATATACATACATAAATATTTTTTTTTTGTAAATATACCTACATCATTCATTATACATAGAAAACACCCAGACCAATGCATATGTACTTACTTAATTGTTTCTTTTTATTTCGTTGGTTTAATTATTGCCTATTGTATGACAATTTGACAATTTTTAACGATTTTAAGGTAAGTACGAGAATTGACATGCTGTTTGTAGCAACTTATAGAGTCTGTTTTAAAACTTGTTTAACTCGGAAATACCTATTTAAAACTATATACAAAACACTCCAATATAACGACATCCATATAACAGTGCCCTAAATAATACCGAGGCTAAGATGTGAAGTGGTGAGTGATGTGAGTTCGATGCCCGACGGACACTCATTCGGACCACGGCTATTCCTAGACGCTAGTTCATGTCTAATAGCTTTTTAAATAACATTCATCATATTATATCAGCTATGTGCTTATTTTTAAGACGTAGACAAAACACGAGTTAATAGGTAGATTGTTTTTTATTCATCATCATCATATCAGCCAATCGACGTCTACTGCTGGACGTACGCCTTCTCCAAGTATTGCCACCTCGTGCTGTCCTGTATGTATTATGTCATTCTTAATTTTAATACTTATTTTTTTCGATAGTTTGCAGCGAATATATTTTACCTTATTATATCAATTTTACAAATGAAAATCTCAATGCGGAAATACGTCATTTATCCACGCTACGATGAACATCTATTTATATATTATAGTGACGTGGCAAACTGACTACGACAATTGAACACAGAATACACTGATAATGAAATGAAGGATGACAGTTGCTTCTGCCTTCAACCACATTGATGACGACGTATTTCAATTAGGTACTTTCTAATAACAAAGTATGCTATAAGATGTCTTTAATGTTAATTAATCATGACAGCTACTACTTATGTCAAATTAAATACTTTTTAACCACAAATTAAATACTTTTTAAATAAATACATATTATACATAGAAAACACACAGATCAATGCAAACAATCATGTTCATGCACTCAAAGATTTGCATTGAGCGGGAATCGAACCCGGGACCTCTGCGTAGCAGTCATGTATTATACGTCGTCGTCGTAGAGGTCGTCGTTGAAATATCTATTTCTTTCGTATTGTACACACAGCAACTAATCAAGCTAGACATTCATGTACCTTAATACCTTGAAATAAGACATAATTTCGAATGAAAATGTTTAACTTGATGTGTTGCTGTGTGTACCTATGTGTAAATAATATCTTTATTAAGAATACGGCACGTGTCAAGCTGTTATATATTATAATAATAGTCTAAACAACGTGAAAATATTTGTATTTAGGTTAATTTGTGCGTTTGTCTGTCTTAAATAGTCGCTGTCGTATAATTACGTAACTACGGTTAAATGTGTTGAAATTTAGTTGTAGATAGTTATACATTTTAACAATAATCTATATCTATACTTAATATTATAAAGAGGTAAAGTTTGTGTGTTTGTGACGTTGTAGGGGGTAATCTCGGGATCTACTGAACTGATTTTAAAAATTCTTTACGTGTTGAATAGTTCATTTATCGGGGAGTGTCATAAGCTATATAGTATCACGCTATGAGTAATAGGAGTGGAGCAGTAATGAAATATGTTTAAAAAAGGGACGCGTTTTTTTCGCCGCCCAACGAAGTGCTACGGCACGGGTCAGCTGTAAGTAATAAAGAGTCTCTATCAAGATCTAAGGAAACTCGCGCTTGGCAGCTGGATCAGGTCTGATGTAGAAGGCAGTACTGCTCAACACGGCACGTATTGTGACAAGGTTCCTATCTCTGGAGCCCTAACCACAAGTGGCTTAGTCCCTGTACCCGATGCTGGTGGGTCTACCTTTTTTATATTTTTAAATGTTATTTTTATATTTAAAAATGTAAATTCAGGTGAAAAATGTAAAGAAAGAGAATATGTACTTATCGTTAAAACTCCGTGGGGTGATAAATTATGAATACTGATGGTATAACCACTAGTGGCGAAGTGTCCATATAACTCGATTCCTACCGGCTTACCTTTGCAAAAACCGCTTAGCATTGTCTATTAATCAATTATAAATCAATGACGCAACATCCACTCAATACAAAATAATATAAAACAAAAAAGTATTCTCTTACGTAAATCGCAATAATAATTACAGTAATAATAATTTTCAATATAATTATTTACGTACTCATAACGCCATCTTGTAATTAAAGGTTGTCAACTAACAACTTGTTATGGTTCAGTCAGAGAGTACTTAAAGCGCGCATGCGCGGAGCGCAGTAAGCCGGTCGCGAAATTAGGAATCCAGTACAACAGACTGTACGGAAATCGTACGGTCACGTGACACTTTGTATTCGTCGATCTAAGGTACCATATAAGCCGGTGGCCATCGGCTTATGACAAGGATAAAAGATACAACTACAACATTGCGAGAGCGAGAAAGCACTATTGCAACCAGTGGACCGACCAATTGTAACGAAGTTTCATTTCATTTCACGTTAAGTACTTAATTTGCCATTGACATTCCTTTGTTTTTATCAATTATTTAAATCTGATAGAAATCAGCCTTTCTTCTGAATTTTTAGTTTTTAATTATATTTATTTGTTTTTATATTTTTATACGGCTTGCGTCTTGACTTTGGCAGAATCATCGGTAAACGATAGGACCATTTGAAGAAAAAACAGATATTTGTATTTATTTTCTGCAAATAGGTTATAAAATTCGCTTTCTTGTTTAAAGTAGTAAAATTTGTATGTTTAATTATTTATGATTGTGTATTATGTGTTGTGCATTGGTTGACTTTATTTTTGTCGTAGTGCGTTGGGATCCTATGGAATATTTTTGTAAGTACTTGTTTGTATTGTTTTCAGCAAATTTAATAGTTTGTTGTTATAAGGGACAGGTTAATAGTGTTATATTATATTGACTATCCTATTATGTGATGTGCGATAAAACATCATTCTCGAAATTGAATTATAAATATAAGAAACGCCGGCGCTGTGGATTTACGAAACATTTTAATACAATTATCTCATTTCGATACGTATAAGTAAGTGGCTTACAGACAGTATTCTCAGATTCTAAAAGTAAGTAAGTAGGTATGTAGAATCATTTAGGATATAGCAATATAAACAATTAATCTAATTGATCAAAGAAGTCTTCCAAACAGAGAAACATTTTCGTATTTTAAGTTTATGAGTTCGGGACAACTAGGTAAAATCGAAACATTTTCTCACGAATACCTATGAACTACAGAATAATAGTAATATAAAGTAGAACAAAAGTCCACGGAATCTTCGGCTTCCCTTTTATAAAAATCCACCCTTCGCCACTGATAACCACACCATCTCAGACCATCATTAGTGTAAAAGTCCACTAACAAAAAGTTCGCACATATTATTTCTACGACAAAAAAGGAGGAAATCTCCGTGTGGTGACGGAGTAAGAATACAATATGTCACCACCCCATCTCATCCCAATGGGTGTTGTAGAAACCAACTAAAGGACGGGAAAACAACTAAGGGACTATCCGTGAATATTATCTTTACGAAGAAAAACTTGAAATGAAACCCTATACCTACCAATCCGTCTGGCCAGCGTGGTAGTAGGGCAAGTATCCCTCCGTCCCGGGAGGAGGCCTATCCCTGCAGTGGGACATTAATGGGCTGTTATGATATGATGAAAAGGAGGAAAATTAGACGTAATAGCCTTTATTAATCCTTGCTACGTGCTATACGTAGACCATGTTTCCCTCCGTCACAGAAGGAGCCCCGTGAAAAGCCCGTGACGTTGAAATTGAATTGAAAAACTGCAGTGGGACATTTTTACAAATATTACTTAATATGAATTACAGTTAATGAACACAAGAGCATTCTCAAAGTTTTGAATAGGTATAAAGTAAAATAAAAATATTGTTGAATGCACTTAACCTTAATTTAATTAGCATTATTTAAATAAAATACACACAAACAATCTTATACAATTATTGCTCTTAATTTGCACTAATAAGATGCCTCGTACGTGTGTGATTTTTTTACTGATTTCTTATATATAATCATAATATTATTTTTGTAAAATCAAAGGAAGGATTTTTTAAGATAAAAAAAAGTTTCTTGTCTCTGCAATGTTATATTTAAAGACTAGTAGAGGGTATATTTTGAATCTTGTTTATAACTTTGTTTGTATACTACCAGCCGTTGTCTTCATTCCTGGCCTACCTATATTCGCGGTTTTCTATCAAATTCGATACAGTTATATTGCTGTGTCTTGTCTTATATAAAAAAGAGTGGGAAGGTAAGTAAATATCTAAGCATTTTAGTGTTATCAGTATACTAACTACTACATCCAGGCAATCTACTTAAAAAAAAAAAAAATAATAATATTACATTAATAATAACATTTGAATCAAAATTGTGTATTTAACACATCAAAAATATTATGAATGTGTTTTTTTTCATTTGTCCTAATATAACTACAAACGAAACGACTCATCCGTAGAACAAAGTTCGATCTGCAGATAGCTAGTTTTTATTAGAAGCTATCTGCAGATCAAGCTTTGTTCTACGGATGAGTCGAAAAATTCATCAGGTGTTTATGCTCTCTATCTCTAGCTTTCGAAAAGGATTTCCAAGATTTGAACAAGAAGTCAACTAAGTATAACGCACTCTTAAGGAGAACGCAGTTTATTCTTCAGCATAATGAAAATCTACTGATACGCTACTTAAGACTATTCTTTAGCTGCGTAATCTCAAACTAGACGAATCACAAATAAGTACTTAGTTACGTCAAATTCAATAACTAACAATAAGCAAAATAATAGAGCGCAGGACCGAGCTCTCGTGGCGCGTGTTGGGATTATGTCCAGCAGCGGACTGCAATACGCTAGTTGATTTTGATTGACACAAAATAATCATCTAAATTAAACATAAATGCATCAACAGTACAGTCACGAGCAATAATATGTACACATTTTCACATTTTGTAAAACAGTTATCTAAAGTTCTGCTAATCCAAAATTAATTATTCGAAGATTAGTTAAAAACTGTACGGAACCTTATATAAACTACGAATTAATTTTGGTATTCTAAGGTCTAGATAGACGTCTAGATAGTTTACAAAATTTGACAATGTGTACATATTATTGCTCGTGACTGTACATGAATAGTTCCAAGATCGCCACATTTTACATGTAAAACTGAGTCGATTTGCGTCGAAACTAGAACACGATTGGCCTTGCAATGTATTTACGTACACTACATCAAAATGTACGCTTAGTATGTTGCAATAACACTGTAAGCTAAACGTTAACTCTAACAACATAGAAACAGAGAATATCAACCCTTTGCATGTCCTGTATATCTATACTAATATTATATAGAGCTAAAGTTTGTGTGTTTGTGACGTTGTAAGGGGTAATCTCTGGATCTACTGAACCGATTTTAAAAATTATTTTTATCGGGGAGTCTCATAGGCTACATAGTATCACGCTATGACTAATAGGAGTAATGAAATATGTTTAATAAAAATAAAGGGACGCGTTTTTTTAGCCGCCCAACGAAGTGGGCACGGGTCAGCTAGTCATTGATACATAAATCTTACACAAACTAGATATTATAGGTACTTTGTGTTACAAGAATTTCTAGCAAAAGGGAACCTGTCTCATTCTTTTTTTTTAAATAATACAACTGCCTCTCTAAGGATCACCCGTTGTGTTATGCTCATACTTTGTGATGACACACAGAATATTGAAGCTCAGGACAATGACCTGTAGTTCGCTTAGCATATTATCAGGTTCCTCTTAATCAAACACTTATAGAAATATATCATAGGGGGTCTCCAAGGGCGTAGCTACCGCCGTATCTTTTCAAAATTAAAACTGATAATAAATTACTTAAGAACTTCGATGGGGCAAGAACGGCTGTCTGACCTCCCACTATTCTCCAAAGAGGCAGAAACTTCAGAAAAACTAAAATCATCATCAGCCATAAATGATTTAATAAATCATGCAGTTTGCCGAAAAAAAGGCAAGGAGAGTGAATATTTAAAACTTTATTTTTATTTGTAAAATGGTTGAATTACCTATGTTATAATAAATAAATATTTATTTTTCAATATTTTTATTCTTTTGTGATAAATCTTTGCCCCCATTCAACGGCCTCCAAACATTTCTTTAATCGGGGCCCCAAAAAAGCACGCTACGCCACTGGGGGTTTCTAAAGTATGAAGTATTTACAGGTGGTCTCTTCAGCAAGAGGTCTTTTAAGTTATTAGCTGCCGCGCTTAATCTACCAAAAGAGAAGAAAAATCTAGGGAGTAATGAGCTAAAATTCTACTGTATTAAGGCGGATGGGTACAGTAGTTGCGTATGATGACGTTACAATGCAATGGGAGTTTGTGTCTTTTATGCCCGATTTACACATCGACAAGTACAGTGGCGAGTTAAGTAGTATTTTAAGATTAAGTTGATTTAAATAGATCTCCATCCTATTTTTTGGCGAGTTAAGTACGAAGTAGCCCCCTCTCTCGCATCTCGCCAACTTAACTTGCCAAAAAATAGGATGGAGATCTATTTAAATCAACTTAATCAGCAACTTACTACTTAACTCGCTACTGTACTTGTCGGTGTGTAAATCGAGCTTGAGTGACCAAAAAGGTAGAGATAGTTGTTTTTAACATAAAATACTAAGCTAATTTAATGCGCAATTTTGATTCAAATGTAGCACCTTAATAGCGTCAAAAATGCATTAAAATTTACCTACTTATACAGTATTAAGTATATAGTTAAGTACTTCTAATAAAAACTTTTTTGATATGGTGAATGGTATTCAATATGTTTCTAATTTTAAAAAAAATAATATGCATTTGTAACGCTAAACTTACTCAAATGAAAAACGTGATATCCAAATCCAAGGCGTGTGTTAGAAGCGCCATCTATAATCTAAATACGACAACTTACCCAACTTACAGGGAACAACTTATAACTGAGGTTTGTGAGGAACTCCTTCTTCTGTGGGTCGTACATATCTGAGGGTTTGAACCCTCTCTTGGTGATCAGAGTGCTGTTCACGCTTGAAGAACTCTTGGTGTCATCAAAGCTGTCTCTATGGACGATTCTATCGTTTATGGTATGAATACTTGATCTCTTGTTTGATGAAAATTGACTTTCGCTTATCGTCATCATTTTGGTAACTTTTATTTATCACTGAAATCACTTTAGTTCGTTTTATTTTGTTCTCTGGAAAAAATGCGTTCGTGTTTTATTTTGTTTCTAGCTTGTGAACTCGAGTTTGTCTGCGTAGGAATAGTATTTTATTTCGAGTAATTTATATTATTGATACAATAAATTTACAATAACTTGTTTTTTAAACTTTTTTTTTTATTATTAAATTGTAGCCTATGTGTTACTCGTATAAGCTAATATGCTAGTTGCTTTTGCTTGTTGATTGATTGATATAGGTTAGCTATTATTGTGAAATTTCATTAAAATCCATTCAGTAGTTTTTACATGAAAGTGTAACAAACATACTTAGAAACTATCGCGTTTAATATTAGTAGGATGTGGGTGATTGGTAATGGTAATATTTTGGGAGTTTGTTCTATAAAAACTAATAACGTCATGACCTTGAATGCAACCTAGCTTCGTTTTCTATTTTACAAAACATTTTATATTGTTTAGAATAGTTTGTTTCGTGACTTTGAGGAAATACTGTTTGTTTTGTTAAGTTTTATGTGAACACAAAACAATTAGCTGCATTCTTGTAACTGTTACATTTAAATACACTAATTGACCTTGCAGAAAGTAATTACTGATGTTTACAATACATACAAACTATAACATCATTTACCTAAAACTCAAAAGTCAAAACAATGTAGAGCATGGCTGTTACACTACAGTCTCTGGTTCGATTCCCGCTTAATGCAAACCTTTGTGTACCATGCCAATTCATGGTTGTCGTAAAAGCTGCCTAAGAGAAATAATTGAAATGGCAGAGGCAGTCTTAAAGAAGGAAAACTTAACTAAAGCTAGTTTGTCTAACATGATATTAGTCGGTCTAGCTTTCTTTGAAGCAAGCCTATCTCTGCAGCAGGGCTTTGATAGACTGAAATTTATAGCTTTTCTTTAAAAATCATACTTAACAAAAAAATCAACAAAAATTATTTCGTTGCGTTCGCGTTCGTCTTAAACAAACGACTATATAAACAGATGCCAAGCTCTACCCTCATTGTACAAAGCTCCTATTCCTTTCCAATAAAGTCTAAAATCGCTTGCTATAATCAATTGACGTTTTAAAGCAAAGTTTGTGTAGTACGAAAATAGTTTCAATAAAAAAAGTTTGTTGCCGAGCGATCTGTTGTTTTCAGAAAATATTTATGGCATTATTATTCATTGTTTAATGGAATTTTCATGGAAAAGTGTTTTCCTTTATATGTTTAAATTACACTAATACGCACAACGCCACCTACTTAGTCCCAAACTAAACAGAGCTTGTACAATATTGTACATAACCCATAGTAGATCATAGACTAAGGACAAGCATACTTTGAAAATGAATATGCCTATGTCCAGCAGTGGACGTCCATATGCTGATATGGATGGATGGATGGATGAAATTATTATTAAACATAGAAAACATCCAGACCAACGCAAACTTAAATTTTCATTGACGTAAATCATACATAGAGCAAAAATCGAACCCGAGACATTTGCGTAACAGGACTATTTTATTACTAAGCCATAACATGTAGTCGTTAACATAGTACAAAGTTTATTTAATGACTAATTTACCTAAAATTGATGAGCCATTTACACAAAACTGTTTACATTGTTTATTACGCATACATTATTATTCATCTGTCATAATTTATCAAAAATTATTAGTCAATTTCGTGCTATTACATGGCCTAGATATTTCTGGGATATTATACTAACGAAATACTAGATTTTGTACGCGGCTCTACCTTTGTGTATATGAATTTAAATCAATTTACTTATTTATTTTTCAACAAAATGTTACTACATATGTATTATAATTTATGCATGACAGAATCACACAACCTTAATCCCTAACTAGGCTTGTGTTATTAGTCGTAATTTTTATTCTATTCAACATTTAAAGCTTACAAAATTTTATTATTATTCTATTTTGTATGCAAACATTTATTTGTTACTTATTTATAACTTGTAATTTTGAAATATTTTTAATCAATAAACTTAAACTTTGCCACCGCTCCTTAAGCGTTAGTAGAGAAGAAAAGACTCAACAAACTCTACTTACTAAGGTAATTAACATAAGTGTTATTCTAATTCATCAGCTATGTTTTTTTCCAAATTTCAGGTGACTCTAGCGCCGATTACACTCTAGACTACATGTAGTCAACTACATCTTGTAGGACACTACAGGTAGTCTTTCCATTTCCAAAACAATTACATGGAAATGGAAAGATTACATGTAGTGTCCTACAAGATGTAGTCTCCTACAAGATGTAGTGTCCTACAAGATGTAGTCTCCTACAAGATGTAGTTGACTACATGTAGTCTAATAATCTAGTAATCGGCGCTTCTGTCAAGTATTTTTCGCGTGAACAACGCGAAAATAACAAGCGTAGATAGTAGATAAGTAGGTACATACATGCAGATATATCGAGGTGTTGAGATGTCTATACGAAGCTGCCACAATGACCGTCCAAGTACAAGATAAGAGCACAAAACCAATCCAACTGCGTCGAGGGGTAAGACAGGGTGATGTTATTTCGCCGAAACTGTTTACCAACGCGTTGGAGGACGTTTTCAAGACGCTTGATTGGAAAGGACGGGGCATCAACATAAACGGCCAACACATCTCTCACCTTCGATTTGCGGATGACATTGTCATCATGGCGGAATCTCTGCAGGAATTGGAGGGGATGCTGAACGGCCTAGGAGATTCTTCAGGACGGGTAGGCCTCGGGATGAACCTCGGTAAGACCAAAGTTATGTTTAACGGTCACGTGTCCCCGAGGCCTGTTGTCATGGGCTCTGCCACCCTGGAGGTTGTGCATGAATACATCTACCTCGGCCAAACTATACAACTTGGCAGGCACAACTTCCAGAAGGAGGTGGACAGAAGAATTCGTTTGGGCTGGGCGGCATACGGGAAGCTCCGAAAAGTCTTTGAGTCATCGATCCCACAGTGCCTAAAAACTAAAGTTTTTAATCAGTGCGTCCTACCAGTAATGACCTACGGAGCCGAAACGTGGACACTCACAGTTGGCCTGGTTCACAAGCTCAAAGTAGCACAGCGTGCTATGGAGCGTGCGATGCTTGGAGTTTCTCTGGTGGATAAAATTCGAAACGAGGTTATTCGCCAGAGAACCAAAGTGACCGACATCGCTCGCAGGGTTAGCACGCTCAAGTGGAAGTGGGCCGGTCATGTCTGCAGACGGACTGATGGTCGATGGAGCAGACATGTGCTTGAGTGGAGACCGCGTTTGGGCAAACGTAGTGTAGGGCGCCCTGCAGCACGATGGACCGATGACTTAAAGAAGGTGGCAGGCAGTGGATGGATGCGGACTGCCCAAGACCGGGATGGTTGGCGTCTCTTGGGGGAGGCTTATGTCCAACAGTGGACGAGAGTGAGCTGAAAAAAAAAAAAAAAAAAAAAAAAAAAAAAAAAAGGTACATACATCAATTCTTACTACGCATTTATTATAATACAAAGAGTCACCACCTAATGTGAGTTCATCCCGTAGGCGTAGTAAAAGTTGACTAAAGAAACTTCAAGTGTCTGCCAAAAACAAGGATAGCGTGGGTTTAGTTGGTCAAGATTTTCTCTATAGCTAGAGTAGTTGACAAACTCTAGCAACTGAAAGAAATATTGCACTTTGAGCTTGGAAAACAGCTTTTAGGACAAACTTGAGATGATATGGATTAGTTATATCTTGCATTCTAGGGTCTATCACCACATTATGTACAGCGCCTCAATATCCTTGCCCGTAAAGAGGTGCAATGGGAGGTGAGGCAGAAAAGCTGAATCTTTTTCCAAAACTCCTGCACGATATAGGCAGTACCAAAGACAAATAAAGCACCAAAAAAATGGTGTCTTCGAGACTCGTACTGCACATCAGAAATCAAAAAACTAATATCTACGTTTCATTAATTAATCTAATCTAATCTAATTATCGCATCTGCATTTTGTCTATCTGACTTCAAGTTACAAAAGGTTTAAAAAAAACTCAAAAGCCATTAAACGATTGTTCTTTTGCCAAACGCTTCTATGAAAAACGTGCAGTTTGTAAATACATTAGATTTATCGCGAATACGTAGAATAGAACTAATCAAGAGCATTGTTTGATCTTAATATCTTCTGAAATTTCTAATTGTAACATGACGAGAAATTTCAATAAAAATTAACTAAAATCTTCGAGACTAGCAGACAAAAAGTACCCAAGTAAGATTAATTTTACTAAGTAGTACTAGGTTACTAGGTACATCAGCCAGCCTTAACGACATCTGTGCCACCCCATAGGGAAAATTTCCCTACGACAAAAAATAGAGTAGAAAGATAACGTCATAATACCATATTAATATACGAATCCATAAAATAAGCATTACGTCTTATTCAATTTCGTAGTTGCTAGTTGCTACAGTGTCTGACTGAACTTCTGCAGCTACGGAAGGAACCATTGCATTCAGAGGGAGTTGGACTCAAGCCGTCTGCGCATCTTTAACTAACCATTATGCTGCAGAAGTTTTCATCAACTTTAACAACGTTTAGTTTGCAATGCGTTAAGTAATTAAGTTCTAGAGTTTTGTAAGTACTTAATGCAAGTAGATAGGTTAATAAAAAAATCTAAATTAATATAATAAATCATAGAAAACGAAAGAGTTAGCATTCAAAGCCAAAGTGCCACGAGGTGTAGCCGACGACGATTAAACTTGTGATTTTTTTTTGTGAAAGATTTTAGCAGTTGGAGTTCTAGGTTGTGTCATTTGTAGGGTTTGATTTAAATATAAATTCCAGAATAAAATCCTAGTATTCATCTATTTAAAGTCATGTAGCTTTTGCAAATAATTTGAAATAAAGTTTAATACCTATGTTTTAATTAGTAATGAATTTTTTTTTACAATTACTATTGTAGTAGGTACTATTACCTAAGTACTTATATTTAATTTATGTGTAAGGTTTCTATTAAATATTTGAAATTCAATACATTCGTAATGTTATTGTTATTGCGAAGCAAGACTTTTCTCAACTTTAAACTTATCTAGTGTTTACGAATAGAAAATTCCTTAAAAAACCCTTAAAAGTGTGTCATCCCGGAAATCTTCCCACATGATAACGAAAAACAAAACAAAAGCAAAAAAAAACAAATATGGCCGAACGCCACTATTAATACGCGGGAAATTAAAAAAAAAAAACACTTCAAAGGAAAATCACTGCGTTATGCCACTAATTGAATAATTACAATATAATTAAATTTATTACATTATATAAAAGACCGTTTTTAATAATTAGAAATGCACCGTATTGTGCGTCCACCGCGAAGTTTTCACACAAACTAAAATAAGTTCTGAAACATGGTTGCATAACAAACTGAAAAGCTCCAGTGTACGGTGACCATGAGCTCGCGATGTAAAATTACATTTTTTTATTATTTTGCTTATAAAATGTATTAAGGACTATTTTTATTTTCTTTTTTAAAGTCTAATCGGCCTATTAACACACCCCTTTAATGTCCCAATGTAGACTATAGGCACGGGCCGTAGAGAAATTCGGCCTACCAACATAAAGTTGCGATCCTCTACTGTATTGTATTTTGTATTAATTTTTCATTATTTTGTGTACGTAGTGATAATATTTACGAACATTTTCTTAGTTTACGATACCCATGAGATGAGATTTTTTGATTGGGTAGTAATACCATTCTCACTCTGTCACCAAACGTACACATACGGACATTATAACTAAGTACTAGGTACACTAACAATATGAAAATTAAATGACGGCCAAAACATTTTGTTCTTAATATACCTACAGTATAAATTTAATTTATTTGTGAACATCACAATAATCAACTAAAAAGCTGATTGAATAATGTGTCATTTAAATTATAAGCTATGGCTTCTCTACTGTTTGGGGTGATGAAATATAAAACTCCCTCATATTTATACAATAAGCTTTCATGGGTTACAGATAGAAGACAATGTGGGGCTAGACAGTGTGCTCGACAGATTTCAATCCCATACCATTGCTCTGCTGTTTTTAGGGGTGGTTTCCGTTACGCAGCAGCTAAAATTTGGAATAACCTTCCACCTCCTCTGCGACAGATAGAAGGTTTAAGCAATTTTAAAATAAGTTTGAGGAATTACCTCTTGAAAAACCAACAAGAGTTAGGCTTCTTGCGTTTGGACACATCTATTGTTTAGTCTTAGGAAAATATAATAATTACAGTTATTTGCGTCACGTAACATAGCATAAGTCACATAGATAAATTTTATAAAATTTGGACATCGTTATAAATACTAAGGTCGGGGACATCGTTAAGAATATCATTATTATCATTAATGTACAATTATACTTATTTTTTATTTATTATTATTTACTTATTATAATAACAGTAAATACACATTTAATACAAAAACATTACTTTGTCACGTAAACCTTAATTACTTAATGTCAACACAAATATGTATAATACCAAACACGCATTCATACACAAGCACACACACACACACACAACTCCGCACGACACGGAAACAAAACGAGTACCTATTTATTTTATTTCTTTTTCTCTTTGCTTTACAAACACAAGCGAAATAGCAGGTTTGTTGCGCTATTTGACATTCACGCGTACTGGGACCAGATGAAAACCAGCGTCTAGCATTACTGTTGGACTTAATGCTGATCTGGACGCCCTTTTTAGAATAAGCCGAGAGACACATACTTTTTACTTTTTAAACAACTGTACCTATCATGTTTGAAAACCTTGTTACCTGTATTACCTAAGTATCCAGCAATTTGCTTACCATGTTTTTAATAATGTTATCTGTTTCTTGAGGCATTCTAAAATAAAGTTTTATTCTATTCTATTCTATTCTATTCTATTCTATTCTATAAGCACCAATTCCTAATGTATCCTCCTCTCTTATTTATTTGTAGCTTTTTGCTTTTGATTGGCATAGAATGCTTGTAGCATTATTGCTTTTTGCTTTTGACTGGCATATCAAACGTAAAACGTATGCCAGTCAAACGTAAGAGTCGTCGCGGGGAGACAACAAATGAAGTTTTGAATAGAAGGAAATAAATTTAAGAAAAGGTAAAATGAACTTATTTTTAAATAATAGGTACATACTTAACAGAAGAAGTGGCATAACGTTATTGAGTATTAAGAAATGATCCCGTTAGTCCTGAATATCCCAAAACCAATAACAAAATGACAGTACCCCTACTTGGACCGGTCGACTGCCAGCGTCTAATTTGGGCCCGTGGCGGCGCACAGCGGCCTGACTGTTTCTTCATCCAAACATACGTCGTACATTATTTACTATTCAAACATTTAACCCATACGTCAATGCTTTATCCAGATATCACTCGGCAAATTTAGCAATGGCCCATATATGTAGGTAATAGATGCTGTATAATAGAAAGCCGCATTCCTTTTAACACAAGGTAAACTAAGTATAAGGTATAATTTTACTACCCAGGACTCCTCCAGGAACTATAAAAATCATATAAAAATACCCCTCTGTTTAATAAATAAAACATGTCCACCGATTAACAGATTGTTTTAACCTCTTTTCGTCATGATACCTATTGGAATAAGTGCTTAGTTTTTATTTTACGATTGTTTCATCCGTTACTAAAATAAAGCTAAAAAAACCGTGTAAAAAAAACAGCTGTTTTATTAGACATGGTATGTAACATCCTATACAATGACTTATTACCCTCTAATGTCCCTAGCTCTTGGTAAAATTAGATAAACTTTAAAGTATGTAGTTAAACTTTAGGTAAAGTAAAATAGAATTTGCGTCTTTAAGTTAAGTATAGGTAACTCCTAAAAGCCAAAACATATAGACCATTTAAGATATACTTAGGTATTTTATCTGATCAGGGAGGGAACACAAAATATGTTATCCACTTACTCATAAACGCCTCTTAAATTAAATCACTGTTTAGCGAGATTTTTATTAGTAAAACCAACCTTTTATCAAACGAAACCGTAAGAATTTAAGCTAAGTAATCAATTGACTAAAATTTAAGAGGCGTTTATGAGTAAGGTGGTTAATATATGTATTTAAGAGCATCAATGTACAACAATAAGCGGAACAGCCGTGGTACGGTAGACCACCTCATTTCGAAGGGATCTCCCACCCGTTATGGTTCACGTGGTCAACCTGAATTTAGTCTTCAGAGAAGTTGTGCTTGTACAGGAACTAAGAAAACACCCATACTCCGACTCAAGGCGATTAACAAAAGCAAACCGATGTAAGTATGGAAAAAAAACAGGTAAACCTGGAGGTAAAAATCAATATTTTTCATACATCAACAACCATTAGGCAAATCCGAATTACCTACTTATTTATTTATTTTTAAAAAAAGTGTAGCAGTATAAAGATCGAAATCAGTGTCACAGAGACCTTTAGGTGCACACATTAAAGTACATCCAGGACCCTCTATCGTATCCATTCAACGGAAACAAAACACATCCAGTCATAAAATAATCATGGATCGCACAAACCATTCGATATGTAAGGATTTTTTTGGTAGTTTTTTTTTATATATTTATTTAAAAGTTTTATTAATTAAGTATAAACAACTAATTTGAGAATTTTTTATTTAGACAAACTCCTATTCAGCCGGACCCATGACGTCATTTAAAGTTAAAGGTCACATGAAATACAAATTAATTAATGTAGGTACACTTAATAGTAAAAATGAACACAATCTTTTTTTTTTTTGCGCTAAAAATATGATTTTATTGCTTACCGGTCCAAATGGTTCTGGAATCGACACAGGTACACTTTTACTTTACATACCGAAATTCGGTGCGAAATTTAGAGTGGGATTTGAACCCAGCGCGACCTCTAGAACGGCAGTCGCATCGCAACCAAATCCGCTTTGCCACCACGCTTTGCAGGAAGTACCTATTCTTACCAACTGTTTTATAATTCTGCAATAAAAAAATCATATTTCATTCCTTCATCATTTTATCATATTTAACCCAAAGACCAACGACTAACTTTCCCTAGAACTGGCAGGTCTACCAACGGATTAAGTCTAGATTGATGGTAAAATTAAACCATTTCATAAGCCTTCTTAAAAATAGTAAATCGATAAACCTTTAGACCCATGTTGAAACACCTGTCCAAGATATTAGAAAATTAAGTTTAGCTGTTTTATGAAAGAAGATACGATAACGTTCCGTTACATTCGTGTTTTTAGGTAAATAAATAAGTGTAATAGGTATTACCCCGTTCGGTACAATCATTCATCGCTAAATCACTTACTTCATCGCTCTATAGGTACGATAAACATATTTATTTTGTAAACAAGATTTACAGAATACCTATATAAAATCTAAAGTAAACAGCTACGTTCGTGCACAAGAAATTAACGAGAACTGATGCGAACCCGTTCTTTTATTGTGAACTATTAATTATATTCTCATGATTAATACGAATTCCTTTTAAAAAAATGCTGGAAGCATTAAAAATAAGCTGTCGCAGAAAATACGATGTAACTTGTAAGTTGTTTAATAAGATTAGTAAAAAAATGGCTCAAAGGAACAAAAGCCCAGAGGCCAGAGCTACACAATACAGATAAGCAAAAAAATGCAAGTCTTCTTTTCTTTCTTTCCGTGTTGTTTAAGTAACATTGCATTGCTTTTCAATTTACATACAATATTATTAAAACCAATAGTTTTATTTCACTGTGACAGTAGTTATTTTTAGGAGTAATCTTTAAAAATATAACAAATAAATAATAATTTAGATCGCGAGTGACTGATGCAAAAGATCTATTAAAAACGTATGATGAATCCTTTGTGATCTCAGAAAATAGAAACACAGAGACAGATCGTGATACATTTAGTGTGAATCAAAACAAACAAGATTGTTTTCAAAATATACAGTTTAAACTTTAATATTTCAGTATCAGTGGTCAAAAGGAAGTAAGTAACTACTTGAGTTAACTTACTCTACCTAACTTGGGAGCTGGAAATAGTGGCACATGAACTCAATTATTCCAAACATTGAATATTTGAAACCAAAGATACATGTGGGTCATCAGTAACATTGACATTGCCATTCCCCCATGCTTCACAGCAGAGTTTATAAAAACTACAGATATTGTACCTAAATTCTACTAAGTCTTTGATGACTAATTTTTTGCAGAAGTTAATAATATATTATGAACAGACTAACCATTACCTACTAAACTCAAATCAAAGTATTAAATTAATTTCATTGTCTTTCTTCTTTTCAAATCAAAGAATTTGGTTATTAAAATACAGTTATAACAACCTTATCATAGAAATGAAATTTTACTAACTTGTCTTGAATTTCAAGTGAGTTTCAGTCTTAGAATTTCAACACATTACATTTTCATACTGTTTCAGATGTTAATTTAACTAATTATAAATAACTTTTATTGGCCCATAATTTTCCTTGTAATATATTTAAAATGACTAATAAAAAAAGGAGTCAAGTATGGGCTCACTTTATTGACTGTAAAGATAACAATAAATATCAATGCAAGCATTGCTCACAAATAATAGTAATGTGTAGTGGAAGTACGGGAAACTTGGCAAGACACCTGAAGAGCAAACACAGAGACCTATTTGGAGTTGAAGTTTTGGACGATGAGAAAGGTAAATATAAAAATTAAAAGCATTGAGAACTGTTGAACTTTATAGGTGGTAAAATACAGAAACTTTGATGTACTAAGCCCGTTGAGATTAATTGTGAGAAAGGTGTGGTTCTGCGAAAACTTCCACATTTGTAATTAATCTTAAGTATTATAATATTTTTAATTATAGGCAAATCATATATTAATAAATAATATTTATATGCTAAAGGAATTCATAGAAATACAAATTATTAAAAAAAAAACTAGGTACATAGGTAAATATTATGTATTTATTATACATTTACTACAGTTTATAAGTGTCTCTTATACTATTGATGTTCTTTTACACTATTACTTTAGCTCTCAGGTCCAGACCCATGCTTTACTTATGTTTTTCACCTGGCTTAAGCGCAGGGATTTCAATCACGGGGTCCACAGAACAATTTCATTTGTCTTCCAACGGTGATAGGTAGAGAGAATTTTAACTGACTCCTCACTGGGTAGAAATGTTAGATGACTTTTCTTAATAGGTTTAAACCCTGAACCTAAGGTAGTTTCCCCTGTCTTTATTACAAACTTATACTCTTAGTTTTAAATCTAGAGAGACATTGGTAAGAAGTCTTACTATTTCTCCAACTTGATATCATAGGTACTGTAATGTAGATCTGTAATCTTTAAATGTACTCTAATGTGTAGGTTTAACGGCTAGGTCCCAAATTCCGATTCTTTTTACTAGGGATCTAAGCACTATTCTTTAAATTGTTTTTGACACTGATTTGTATCTTGATTCGAAATATAGTATCAGCCGGCACATCCCTATTCTTGGTTCCCGTACCGCATCGTATGATATGTATTTATATAGGTTGTTGTCAAATCTCTAGATTACCTAATATAAAATAAACAATAAAAATTGAGGCATTATTAACAGCCTTGTAATAGTAATTCAAGATTTCCATGTTTACCTTGTATTTCTACATTCGCTAAAATCGATATAGGAGTACGAAGTTCTTTCGTATACGAACCGTTCATGTACTTGTACTTATTATGGGCTCTCAGCTCTCATTGGTCGCTTGTCAAAGGTTGTTGTCCGCGTCCAATAAGAACAAATCTGACAGAGACTCAGATGCTCTGTAATTTCAGATATCAAAATAGATCCGATATCCGACATGTTTGTGAATCTATTATTGTTTTTTAAGTGTACCTAAATAATTCGTATCCTATATATTTGACGCAAGTAGGAATAATATAGTGTTTTATTAGTGAATTTAGAGCGAAATCTGTGAATTACGCTGTTAAGTTTTAAAGACAAATTGCAATAACAATGTCTCCCCCGACACGCAGTGAAATATGGACATTTTTTAAGCCCGACTTGTATGACCATGATAAGGCTTTATGTAAAGTATGTAAGAAAATATATTCCCGTAAAGGCAGCACAACTACATCACTGAAAAATCATTTAAGAGCAATGCACCCGGATGAGTATAACATGTTAGAAAAAATGAATGAAACAAAAAAATTAGAGAAAATTAAAGCAGAGACCAGTTCAGGTAGGTTTTGCGAAATCGGATTTAGAAATGAATCATTTAGTGCTGTTATTTGGTTCCATACTATTGATAACTCATATCAGATCTCAAGCAACTTCATTGCCTTTATTTTATTGTACTCTTATAGAAAATAGGTAAGTATCTATTTCTTATTAAGACAAATCTCCAAGATCCATAATATTTATTTTATATAAATCTATTGACATTAAGACAAAGTTTAAAATCTTATCAAGCTGATATCAAATGAATTAATATCATTTCTAAGTTAGAGAACTTAAAGTTAAAATTCTTAAATTAATAAAATTTTGTTTATTAAACTCCTAATAACCTATATAAATATACCTTTTTTAAGAGCTAGCCTGTCATCTTTACCACAGAGTAATATGGAAAATATAAGCAGACATAAAATAAACACACCTCAGGTGGTCTGCATGGAGAAAAAATAAACTCAACGGTTTTAATTGTTTTACCGCCCCAGTTAAACCATTAAAATAGTATTCAAATTAGAAATGCTTAATGAAAGTATTTAGTTGTAACATTAAATTAAATAATGTACCTATATTAATAAATGTTTAGAGGAGGCCTATGTCCAAAAGTGGACGTCCATTGGTTGATTTGAATTAATTAATAACAAAAATTTTTAGTTATCTGCTCAATAATTACTGTAGCTTTTAGGGCCAGATTCAGAGACCGCACTTTGACTTTACTTTAGCAAAGTCTAGTTATTTTCTCTGAATTTGAGATATAAGGCCCAGATTCAGAGTCGTGACTTTACTTTCTTTCAAAGTAATCTTCCCAAAGTAAACTTTTTATGCGAAAAGATTACAATAATGTTTTTCAAATTCAGAGATAATAACTAGACTTTGCTAAAGTAAAGTCAAAGTGCGGTCTCTGAATCTGGCCCTTAGTATTATTACTAGTTACTTAGCCTCCCTTGTGTATGATACCATAACATTAACTGCTTAAGCAAAGTGATAAAGTTTATAAAAACCTTAGATATAACAATTATTGTGGTTTAAATAAATCATGTACTTTGTATTTTACTAGTACTTAAATAAAAATGTGTTTATTATCACAAAAAAATATTAAATAAATAATAAAAATCTTTTTGATGAGGAGATGGGATCCCATCTAAATCAAAACAGGCATTACTTGTCTTCTAGATTGCACCCCAGAAACAGTGAATTTAAATATTTATGTTATAATGTTTTTAGATTTAGGTAATGATCTTTTTTTAGAGAATATGTCTTATGTATGTTAGTGAGTATTTTTTCATTTGTAAAAATTAAAATAGGGACCCCCTATTTTTATGAGGTTAAGGAGAGCCAAACAAAAATATGAATATATACTTAGATTATTTTTATAAATAAGATCATATAATCTACTTTTGCATGGAACAAATTTGAAATTATCATAATTTAAAAAAAACTACGGCCATAAATAATCGCCGGAAGTTCCGAATCGGCGGATGTATAGTTATTTGACATGGCAGCCTCGTAAAGCCGATAAAATAATACTAATATTCTCGTGTGGCTATCTATCTATCTCACATGCTACTAATTTCGTTCATCTAATCAATCCCTTCGGTTCCATAATATTAGTAAATTATTTCAAATGCCACATTTTGCGTTGAAACGATAGTCCAGGCGAGTGAATGGTATAGGCGACCGCGTACCGAAAACTAAAGCCCGATTAAGTTGGCGAGACGCGAGAGAGGGGGCTACTTTGTACTTAACTCGCCAAAAAATAGGATGGAGATCTATTCAAATCAACAACTTACTACTTAACTCGTTACTGTACTTGTCGATGTGTAAATCGGGCTTTAGTTTTCGGTACGCGGTCGCCTATACCATTCACTCGCCTGGACTATCGTTTCAACGCAAAATGTGGCATTTGAAATAATTTACTAATATTATGGAACCGACGGATGGTCGATTAAAAATAGTGGGATTCGATAGATAAGGGAGTCTTGGGATAGCGCTCAGTGGTAACATTAGGAGGCCAGGACCTTTATTGGTTGATATAATGGCAATTGTTTATTGTGTTACGTTTCTAAAGTCCCCGCGACGCATGCCAAAATCCTTAGTACTTGGACTACTTCTAGATTACTACAATCTAGAAGTAGTCCCTTCTACTACTTCTAGATTATTTCTAGAGTAATTTATTTCATACATCTAGTCTATTCTCCGTGTGGTGACGGAGTAAGAATACAGTGTATCACCACCGATCTCATCCCATGGGTGTTGTACGAACCGACTAAGGGACTATCCGTGAATATTATTTTTACGTAATAAAAAGAAGGAAAACTTGAAATTAAACCCTATACCAATCCGTTTGGCCAGCCTGGTATTAGGAGGCCAAGTATCCCTCCGTCACTGGAGGAAGCCCGTCCCTGCAGTGGGACATTAATGGGCTGTTTTGATGATATCTTTTTTCTTTATTTCAGATGTAGTGTACGAGTACGTAATTGCTAACAGTCCTACTTCAGCTGCTAGTAGTGACGAAGAAGAACCTGGGACTAAACGAACAGCACGCGAGTCTACTGAGCTAAGGTCTTCAGATATTAAACGAAGACGAGATAGTCAAAAATGTAGGTATTCATTTTATATTATTATCAAGGAAATAGCGTAATAATTAAAAAAAAATATGATTGAATTTAGAAACTCCCTCTCTTTTTGAAGTCGGTTAAAAATGACATTTTCGTCATTTAAGAGCGTTTATAGGGCTCATATCCGAAAATAAAAAGGCCGTATTTGTTTTTAATGAAATTTTAATTTATCTAATTGAAAATCATTTAAAGTGTTGAGAGTGTGTTATACAAATAAATAATTTGCCTTTTCTAAAGACTTCTATTCTACGTTTTTTTTTTCAATTGGCGGCGCTAGTGAGCCCTATAAAATCTTAATGTATTTTCTTAAAATCCTTTAAATCTAACTAGCTTAGGTATCATCCTTATCCATGAACGCCGTAGCAGCACCGTTCATAGATAGAGTTGTCGGATCGGCCGTTCCATAATCTTTCTACAGCAAATCTATTGATCTCTAAAAGATTCTATAATAATCTTAATAAAAGAGGTTTTTCTTTTCTGCTTAATTTAATTGGATTATGCGCCATAGAAATAATAATTTGGTTCGAAACAGTAACAGTAGTTCTGAGATAAATACGTACAACCAAACAAACTTCTCAACCAATATCAAGCAACTATAGATAATAATCGTGATAATAATCGTAAAATAATATCCGTGTGGTGACGTATCCGTGTGGTGACGGAGTAAGAATACAATATGTCACCACCCCATCTCATCCCATGGGTGTCGTAAAAACCGACTAATGCCCGATTTACACATCGACAAGTACAGTAGCGAGTTAACTTGCCTCATTGGCGAGTTAAGTCACTTTTTGCGTGTGGACGGCAAAAGTGAGTTAAGTAGTAAGTTGCCGATTAAGTTGATTTTAATACAGTTCGATCCTATTTTTTGGCGAGTTCAGTACGAAGTAGCCCCCTCTCTCGCGTCTCCCTCACCCCGCCGGCTCGGCGCTCGCAGCGCCCGCCGTGTAGACGGGCGAGTTTAGTACAGTTCACAAGTTCTAATATGTATTTATTTTTATTTTTGTCTGTTTTTCTATGTATAATGTGTACGTATTTACAAAAGTATTTAAGTATATTTATGCGTTGTCTAGTACCCATTGTACAAGCTCTGGTTAGTTTGGGACTAAATGGCGTTGTGTAAAAGTGTGAGGAATAGGTATTTATTTTTTTATTATTCTATATTTTTCTATTAAAATTTTATTTTCAATGTGTTGTGCAAGTGTTAATAATATTTCTCGTATAATAGCGCGTAAATTGGTATTCAATTGTTCAATGTCCATTTTATCGATTAAAATAACCGTACCTAAACAATCTCAGGCGACGCACGCCGGCACGCATGACGCGACTGGTCTTCGTCTCTGATCGGAAACTTATGAGCTGTACTCGCCTACGTGTGAACTGTACTTACTACTTATTACTTACTCCTTAACTGTCTATTTTTTGTACTTGTCGATGTGTAAATCGGGCTTTATGCCCGATTTACACATCGACAAGTACAGTAGCGAGTTAAGTAGTAAGTTGTTGATTAAGTTGATTTGAACAGATCTCCATCCTATTTTTTGGCGAGTTAAGTACGTAAGTTGGCGAGACGCGAGAGAAGGGGCTACTTCGTACTTAACTCGCCAAAAAATAGGATGTAACTCTATTTAAATCAACTTAATTTTAAAATACTACTTAACTCGCTACTGTACTTGTCGATGTGTAAATCGGGCATAAGGGACTATCCGTCAATATTATCTTTACGAAATAATAAGAAGGAAAACTTGAAATTAAACCCTATACCAATCCGTCTGGCCATCGTGGTATTAGTAGGCCAAGTATCTCTCCGTCACGGAAGGAGGCCCGTCCCGGCGCGGCAGTGGGACATTAGGAGGCTGTTATGATGATAGATAATAAAAAAATATTTTTTACAGCCAGAGAAAAAAGCCTGATCGAACAACTGACAGAAGAAAAATTAGGTGTTACCGCATTACAAAAAGAATTAATAGAAAAAGAGTTGGAAGAAAAAAGTTTACGTGTACGTTTATTAGAACAAGAGATGAAACATAAAAATGAAATACATGAACTGCAAAAGCAGGAATTATTGTTAAAAATTGAAAGTATAAGGTCAGGTTTAAATAAAAATAAATATTCAGAATCAGGTTTACCTACATTAAATTAGTATAAATAGTTGTAAGTATTTAAAAGTTTTTAATTTAAAATACTTACACATTTCTGTGTAGTGGCTGATACACGATATTACTCATCCCCTGGGTGTCGTAAAAGTGATTAAAAGATTTTTTTTTAAATTTTAAAACTGAAAAAAGATTTTCTCTCCGTCATTGGAGGAGGCCCATGCTAGTGAAATATTACGGGTCTAGCTGTTTGACCAAAAGTCATTTGGCAAAACTACACTTGAGAAACAACGTTTGGCAAAACCATCGTTTCGCCAAATGATCATTTTACTATTAATATTTTTACAAATTGGCTTAAGGCCTGTTGATAAATTTGGCTGAAGGCCCAAAGGAGATGGAAACTTTTGGGCTAAAGCCTGTACATTACTGTACAGAATAAGGATATGCCCTAAAAATCTTTTCTATTTTTTAATAAAATAATAATAAAATTACTCAATTTTATTAAGATTCGAACTTGAAAAAAATAGAAATGATTTTTAGGGCATATCTTTACTCTGTACAGTAATGTACAGGCTTTAGCCCAGAAGTTTCCATCTCCTTCAAAAAAAAATTATCTTGGATTTCAGATTGCCAAAACTAACAAAAGATTTAGCACGAGACTAATAAGTGTGAAGCTATAAATTGATAATACTCTCATTTCTGTTTAATCTTGGCCCAAAACTCTTAGTGAAGGTTTCATTCTCCTTTGTCGGCTCCTTTCATCTTCTTTTCTTTTTTTTTCAATTGTCTGAATCTTTATCATTTTATGGTGGAGTTGAGTTTCCTTTACCCTTCCCTATCTTCGGTATGGTTTTCTCGCATGCCTCTAGTATTGTGGTGGTGTAGGTGTTTACAATGACGTCCAAGTCTCGAGGGTTTGTTAGTGTTTCGATCTTCTCTGGGGTGATCTGTTTCTCTGCTAAGATGGTTTTGAGCAGGGTTTCAAATTCCGACCACGTCGTCTTCTTTGTGTTGAACCTTCGCGTTGTAGTTGGTATTATTGTTTCCAGCTGTCGTTCGAGGCGAACCGCGAAGGTTATTGCGTTATGATCAGATGTGGTCAGACTGCGATCTACAGTCCATTCTTCAATTCTTCCCATAAAAGAGTCTGTGCAGGCGGTTACATCAACGATGCTTGTGCACATTTTACCTCCTTTGTTAACCTCGAAGGTTGGAATGCTTCCCTTGTTCAGAACTTGGAGTTCCATTTCATCTAGAAAGTATGAGTAGGCTGCGCCCCTTTGGTCTTCCGAGTCACTTCCCCACCAGTGACTCCAGGCGTTCGTGGTACCGGCTACCAGTATGTTGCGCGTGGGTAGTCTGTTGATTTTGTTCTTAATTCTGTCTAGGTATGGCTCTTATGTTCTGGTCCCCCTCCAGGTAGATTCCAGGGATTCTGTTGCCGTGCCAGTTCTGCTGTTATCCGCGTATCGCCCTTTAGTTTTTGCTAAATTAGGTCGAGGTCCTCTTTCCTATTGCAGCTTAGGGTGATTTTTTGATTCCGTACTCGCCTCACCCTGTGACTCTTGCCCCGGATGTTTTTGATTGTATTACTTCTCTGATGGTTTCAATCACCCGTTCGCCCGTCATGTTGGTTTCCTTAGGTGAGATGATAAGGGTGTGGTTTGTTGTGCGTTGGGGCGGACGCTTAGGCTTTGCCGCTTGCTGTGCATAAGTTGGTGATTTTGTGTTCTTTAGCAGCTCCGAGACTGCCATTTCGGCATTTAAGCTAATAGCGGCTTATGCGGTGTGGTCTTTTTCCCTTCTTCCCTCATAGTTCTTATTTCAGATGTTACTATCTTGAGCCTTTCGTCCAGTGGTTTAAGGTGTTCACCCAACTGGACTGATGGCTGCTGCTTGGCAGCCTGGTTCTTGAGGTATGGCCTTGATCTCCTTCAACTCGGCTTTAATAGTAAGGAGCTCCTTATTGATGTTTTGGAGCTCCTCCTGCAGTTCTTTGTTGCAGGTCTGCTGCTGTATGGGGGCCGGGTTGGTGATTTTTATGGCCATACCTTTGGTTTGGTCCTCCAGCTTTTCTATGAGCGTTCTTAGGCCATCTGTTTGGTTCTAAAGCGATTGAACCCCTTTTGCTACGGCTGTCAGCTCCAACGCCATGTTGCCGTTAATCTCGGTGGGCCCTTTTTCTGTGGGTTTATGGGCCTCCGGGCCACCTCAAGTAGCTCCTTGACTCCCTCCGCTGTTGCCTTTGTTGCTGTTTCTGTTGCCTGTGTTTCAAATTCCAGCCACTGCCTGATGCCTTTTGCCTCATTTGCCTTTTTAAGGCTTTCGACGTCACCTCTCTGGTCTGTGCTAATTCCGCCGTGAGTTCCTTGATTTGGCGGTTATGTGCTCTCTCAATGTGCACTAGTTCTTGAGCGTGGCGGGACTTTTCTTTCTCCAAGTTGTACTTATTCCTAGACCTGGAGTCTGACACGGAGAGCACGATCTCATAGAGACCCTGGAGACACTCGATTGCCGTCCTCTTGCACTCGCGCTTCATATTGCCGGCTTCTTCTAGTGCGCTTTTCCCGGATTGAAGCAGGGTGTTGGCTTCTTGCGTTATAATGGTAAGGTATTAAATGTAATGGTTAGGTTATGTTATGTTAGTTTAGCACAGCGCACAAGCCGAGCTAGCGAAGCGAGCATGCCGCGGCAGCGGTCGGCGAGGGACAAAAGCAAACGTTGTTTGTCAAATGATCATTTGTCAATCATTTTTTTGTCAAACATTAGTGAACCGAAATATTAACTGGCTGTTATGATCATGCTATAAAATAAAAGGAGTATGTAGTAGGTAGGGGAGAGGGGGGCATAGTGGGGTCCCTAAGATGTTATAGATGATTTTTAAGATTACAATGGCGTTCGATTAAGATTTAATGCTTTTGTGCGTTATACACCATATCCACTATTATTTAAGATACTTCTGTCTATTTTAGGAGCAACAGTTTGGGTAAAGGAAAGACATACATTTAGAGAGACGTTTACCCCGCTTTGCCCCATACAGAGGGGTAATGTGGGGTACCAGGTGGGGCATTGTGGGGTGTTTTTATAGAAATGACTTAGATTGTTTTTTATAATCAAAATAAAGACTTTTAATTGTTATAAGTATTTTAAAACAAAACAAAACATTTTAACTCAATATTTCAAAACTTAAAATGAATTAATCTTTCTTGTAACAAAAAAACATATTTTAAAAACATCAATGAATTAATCTTTAAGGACCGTACAATCATTAATCATCAACGCATATTGCACACACATGTGTCGCTTCACTATCTTCATCATCTTCTCCTGCACAAGAACAGTGTGCCCAAAGATGGCACTTTATGCATCGTATCGTATCCAACCCTCAGTAGACTGAGACCATAAAGAACCACAGTAAATGCACTCGACATCTTTATCATCTACAGTTTCCGTTATTTTTTTAAGCTTTTTGCCAATTTTATTCTTTTTTTATTTAGTTTATCACCGCTTAAATTGATAGTTTTGGTAACCTTCCTTTTCATTTCTTTGCTCTCTTTGGTGGCCTTTAATGCAATAAGTTCATTCTTATAAGGTGACTCTGTAAGGATGGCCGTTTTGCCTCTTCTTCTTACAACTCTTTGTGTCGTACGATTTTCTTTAGGCAAAGGCATTATCTGTTTGGGGGACATCATAAAAGAACTTTGGGTTCCATCACTCATCCAAGAACAGCCAGGTTGTGGAGAGCCTTGCCTCAAATCCGAGGATCGTTCAAAATCTTCTAGAATGGTGGGATTCATAATTTGCTCTGTTGGCGGCGGTGTCTCTTTATCAACATGCGGAATAAGGTGAGAATTTTGTGAATCGTTAGATAATGGTAGGCAATGTGTTGAGCTTGAACTTACTTCTGGATTTTCTGGATTATTTGTAGTTTCAGCAGGCGCAAAATCTGCATCAGTAAAAATATTTCGATCTAATGGCCAGATTCCTGTTGCTCTAAATGCATTTATCGCAGTTGTCATCGTAGCTGCAGCTACGAATGCCAGTCCAAATAAAGTAGCAGTCTGAAATTGGGTCACCACACGTCCTGGGTGGCTTCGTAGCCATTTTTTTACTTCATTGCCATAGTAAGTGCTGAGTGGTTTCATAAAAGCTACATCTAGCGGCTGCAGACGATGTGTGCAATGCGGTGGGAAACATAATAAAACAACTCCATTTTCGCGCGCCATATCAATCACATCAACAGATTTTACATGTGTAGCATGTCCGTCTAACAGCAAAAGTACTGGGTCGTCTTTTGAAGCATGTGACCATTCTATAAACCGCTTTAGCCAGAGTATAAAAAGATGGCTTTGTATCCATCCTGACTCATGGCATTCTCCCCAAGATCCAGCCGGTGCTCCATCAAGTAGCTCTGGTTTCATGCGCTTCCTCGGAAAAATAAACATTGGAGGCATATAATTGCCAACAGCACTGAAGCAAACAATCGTTGTCATTAATTTGCCGAAGTCATAGTCCCTACTTGGCGTTTACCACAGGACGCTAAGATTTTCGAATGGCTCTTCGGCACAGTGGAAACACCCGTTTCATCAACATTAAAAATGCGCTGTGAACTTAATTTGTGCTTGTCGTAAATTTTCTCCAGTAGATCAAAAAAATTGCCAACTGCAACACGGTTGAACCCCATCGCTCTAGCTGCAGAGGTAGCTTCAGGCTTTCTATAACTAATATCACGATGTCGTTTTAAAAATCCTTTGAGCCAGTCTACTCCTGCCATACCATTATTTGTGTTAAATCTGTGAGCAATTTTATTTTTTTCGGCTAACGAAAAGGCAAGTTTTCTTAATTCTTGTGATGTAAGGCCGTAAAATCGCTCTTCCATTATCTTAATATATATAATCAATTCTTGTTCTTGATTAGGAGAAAAGACAGTTGTGTAATTGCCTACCTTTTTTTGAAACACTGTACTATCCGGAGTTGCCCTATATTTTGCCACATATCGTTCCAGTGTAGTTTGTGGGACATCGTGTGACTGTGAGGCTTTTTTGTAGCCCATTTCTCCTGAAACTACACTATGGACTGCTTTTTCCATATTCTCCATGGACCAAGAATGCTGATTAGTCTTCTTTTTATATATTCGAACCATAACTGAAACAAACAAATCTTTATATCAACAACAAACTAGACAATCCTGAGCAATACAAGACAAAGAAACATAATGCGCCTCAACTATTAACTACCCCACTATGCCCCATCAAGAATACCCCACTTTGCCCCTGAACACATGACAAAATAAAATATTTACAACGATATCTTACCTTCAATTTTAATCCAATTTCTTATTTGTATTTCGTATCCGGTATAATTTACGGCAAAATATAACATACAATCACAAACAAGACATTACTAGAACACACATTAATAATTGCAGGAATAACAACAACTTTTTTAAACAAATACGTTATATTATTACTTATGCCGCGAGCGCCGCAACCCGTGTCGCGACTGCGTATGACATGGGCGTAGGTCATACGACGACTAAACACCAATCACAGCGCAGCATTTAAATCGTCGTGCGATTGTTTCTTCACTCAGTATTGGCACGCCCCGCTATGCCCCCCTCTCCCCTACATATTTGTAAATAAGCTGTTACACTATAAGCAAATTAAAGTATTTTTTTATAATTATGCTGTTTTTATTTCTTGTCTATATTCTTCCTTTTTCTATTTATAACGAATATTCTCGCAGTTTTTAATATGCCGAACTAGTTAGAACGGCGGGAAACTGATTTATGAGAGAGGCGCGCAGGGTTCAAGGAGGTCTATGTCTAACAGTGGACGTCAGTTGGCTGACATCCACTGTTGATGATGATGAATTCCCGCAGTCGATAAAAAATGAACGTTAGGACCACGGGTGTACACCTCAGAATTGACCTGCTCCTCTACAGAAAGATGGTACCTGCAGTGTACCTTTAATGAAATCCAGTGTACCTCTGTTTCTTATATAACATTTTATGTACACCCGCCATCCTACATGTTAGGACCGCGGGTGAACAAACATAACCTTTTTAAGACGACCACTGTAGCGTAGTCGTTATATTACATGGCTGCTACGCAGAGGTCTTGGGTTCGATTCCCGTTCAATGGAAATCTTTGTGTGCATGAACATAATTGTTTGCTTTGGCCTGGATGATTCTATGTTATAAAAAATAAGTACATATTTATATCCATTGTTCTGTTACCACAAGCAGGTTATGCCTAGCTTACTTTGGGAACAGATGGCGCTGTGTAGAGATTTCCTTGGATATATTAATTACTATATGTATTAAGGAGCAGGGATAGGATGAATCAAATAATAAATGAAACATGAGACCTAATCATGATAAACTTGTATTTTCTTTAATTTTATCTATTTCATTGTTTAACATTTGTATTTTAAGTAAGATCTCTTGTTTCTCTAACTGTCTTATCTGTTGCCTGAACTCTCTCTCTTCTTGTAACATTAATAGTTGTGTATTCTTCTCTTCTAACTCTTTCTCTACTAATTCTTTTTGTAATGCTGCTATGTTTAGTTTTTCTTCAGTCAATTGTTCTATTAATCTTTTTCCTTTTGATTTATCTGTAAGAATTATAGTTAAACAAATTAATATTATTGTACTGTCATCTGAAGTGGTTAGGGTTATGATCTCCAAGTTCTGAGGTAAATAAAAACTCCACCCAACCATGCCAAGGCAAGTACTATGTCACCTGTGACATAGTATACAGTTATATATAGTACAGTATTTATATTTACCTTGAATATTACTAAGCCTAGCAAACCTCGTTTCTCTTGATCTGACTGTTGCAGGAGTTCTGTTACCAGCTTCTGAATCACTTGAGTCACCTTGCTGTGGGCTGCTAGCTACCACATACTCAAATACTTGACCACCTGAAAATGTAAAAATATTTACTAGCTGACCCGTGCCCACTTCGTTTTTAATCATATTTCATTACTGCTCTACTCCTATTAATCATAGCCATAGCGTGATACTATAAAGCCTATGACACTCCCCGATAAATGGACTATTCAACACAGAAATAATTTTTAAAATCGGTTCAGTAGATCCAGAGATTATACAACGTCACAAACACAAACTTTACCTCTTTATAATACTAGTATAGATGTTTTATCATAAATATAATATTCATCAAAACTTTGTTATTATGCATGTAGCATGCCCATTATATTATCCAGTATGCCCAATTCGACTCTTTACACTTAGTGCATGTTGAAGAAAGTTTGTTTTGGCAGAGGCCTATGTCCAGCAGCCAACTGCGATAGGCTAGGTGATTGACCCCCTTACTCATAAACGCATCCTAAATTTAATCATTGATTAGCGAGATTTTTATTAGCAAAACCAACCTTATACCAAACAAAATCGTAAGAATTTAAGCTAACCAATTGACTAATATTTAAAAGGCGTTTATGAGTAAGGGGGTAAATGATTAAGTAAATACTTTATAAACTAACCTTCATCTGCAAATATGTCACCAACATCAATATTAGGATGTTTACCCCTCAGATGTCTTCGTAAGTTACCAATACTGCCATTGATTATCGATAATGAACGATTACAATGATTACATATTGCAGTTTTGTTGTCAACTCCAATAAAATGATTCCATATTGGACTTCTTCTTCGTCGAGGCTTCATATTTGTAGATAATTTTGGTCAAATTTCCTGTAACAAATTGAGTTACTTAATATGAGTCTTATGTGATTGTGTAGTAAATGTATTAACACATGGCGAACAAACATCCTGAAGAAGCAGAACTCAGGTGGAAATACTTGTAGGAGACCATGTCCCTTCGGTGGAATGTTTACGCTGTTGTCTTCATGATGCATAAAGCTGACTACTACAGTAATTCTACTAAGGAAACTTCAACGGGAATCTTGCCTGAGTATCGTAGTAAGCTTCTTGCAAATGCTGTACGAGGTCATTCGCAATGGAACTTTTATAAAATAGGTAAGTAAATAAAAAGGGTTTTTCAAAATATTGCTACCTGTGTTGTGTAGTATGTTGATACCATTGTTGCTGATCACTCCGGCCATGATAACAATGTTTTATACTATTTACTGAGCGCGAAATAAAGACAATGTCTTTGTTTATAATAAAAAAACTATCTCCGAATCTTATTCAAATTAAATGACACAGCATCTATATTTTAATAAGTTGTTAACACTAGATTTTCGATTTGTTGATTGGTATTTATCACGATATATCCTCTAGACACCGAAGTCTCTTTTAAAATCACTTGCGACTACGTCCGAATGTACTAAATAAAGCATCAAATTATTATTGCTGCAAAGACCGAGACCTTTCAAGCTAAATAAAATATAAACTAAGGATTTTCAGAATTTTCACTAAAACAAAATGTTTTTTAGTATCTTTTAACAAAGATATCGAACATATTTGTGTTTAGGTATCTTTCGTTCTATAAATAGGACTTCCGGTCGTTACGGCCAAAGGAAGTTAGTTGTAAAAATCAAACAAATAGTTTAATTTGTTCACATAAATTTAATTAAAGGACATAAATTTAATTAAAGGACACAAATTAATAAATATATGCTTAAAAACTAATGGTGCTAGCGTTTAGCCATGGGAAGTAAAGGTTGTGCAAATTATCTGCCACGTTTTCGACACTGCTCCTCTTCTTCTTCACCACCAGAATCAGGTCTCAAAGTTGTATACATTTTTTAAGAATCAATAACTCAGAAAACTCCATTTTAAACTCTCCTAATTCCGACCTCGACGACCAGCTGTAGTCCTGCCTACGCCACTAGAACCAGCTCGAACCTCTGGCGAGTTGGTATCATCATCGCTGTCACTCGAGTCTTCATCTTCCGATGATTGAGCTGCGCCACTCCTATCATTGGTAGTTATTAAACGCCCAACAAAATCTTCATAGTCACCCGAGTCTTCAAACTCGGAGTTATTTAAAATATCTGCGATTTCGGTGACTTGTAACGCTGAAATTAATAAATACCTACTATTTGTATTAAATAATTTACGACTGTATAATTCCTTCATTATTTTGAATTCCACCCCAGAATTAAATGAATTCCATAGAATGTTTATCAACCAACATTTCTATGCAAAAACTAAACTAAAACAAGAAAAATTATCAAAGATAAATCAAATTTTACTTACCTCGTCGACCACGTGCCTCCATTGTTGTAAACTCGGGAGCGCGCGTCACATGAATGGCTGCCGCTCGAAATGAAATTTCTTTTGAAATCCAAGGACAAATTATCGCCATTGCTTTATTTTAATTGGTTAAAAGAATTCACATGACCAAAACTTATTTAGAAGGAAAATACAAACACTCGGGAATTGATGCTATAAAAAGGTTGACCGGTCGTACTTGAAGCACAAAATTTTGAAACGTTCGGCCTTTACAGCAAGATGTATTTAATACTATTTATAGCACTCGAGGTGTCTAGAGGATATAGACATCTGTCTAAGAAGTATACAAATAATGAATTGATTATTATTATTTCATATTTAGGCGCATTCTAACTTGCAAAAGAAATAATAACTCACTAAACTTATCATTCATTTGCCTTTTCCAGTACAGCTCATATCATACACATATTTATTTTCATTTATTCAAAGTAGTACAATACAATAATATGTATTGTATCTTTTTGACGTCATAATATAACACAATATTAGGTACTGTACTAAAGTGCAATACTGATCTGTACTGAAAGAAGAGCTGCTAGATTTGGGTATCGTAAATTATTTCTAGGTTATTTCACTTACCTAAAATTGTCGGAACATTTATATTATTCTAAATGTACCTAATCTTTCTTATTTTTACACATAAAAAACATCACGATTTATAATGGTCAAGCTATTCAATAAAATTAATGATACAGATCAATTATTTTCGATACAACTTGTGAACTGAAGTCCGAACTAAACATACAAGATGGCAAATTAAATGAATCTATGAAGGACAATTTTTTGCTCTTTCGCTCACAAATCACACATGCAGTCTATGCAGCCAATCAGAATAAACGTCAGTAATGTAGAAGTTGCCAGGAAATAATAATCTAGTCAAAAGCATTAATGATTTTGATTAGATTATTATTTACTGGCAACTTCTACTTTACTGACGTTTACTTTATTGGCTACAGCCTGCAGGTGATTTGCCTTGACCGACAGCAAAATATTTTCGTTCCTAAATTCATTTGCCATCTTGTATGTTTAGTTCAGTCAGTAAGACTTCAGTTTCAGTTCACAAATTGTATCGAAAATAATTTGATCTGTATCATTCATTTTATTGAATAGCTTGACCATTATAAAACTTGATTATTTTAATGTGTTTATATAAGAGAGATTGGTTACATTTGGAATAATATAAATGTCCCGACAATATCAGGTAAATGAAGAAACCTAGAAATAATATACGATACCCAAATCTAGCAGCTCTTCCAGTACAGATCAGTATTGCACTTTAGTACAGTACCTAGTATTGTATGAGACATGAGTTATGATTTAAGCCCGATTTACACATCAACAATTACAGTAGCGAGTTAAGTAGTAAGTTGCTGATTAAGTTGATTTAAATAGATCTCCATCCTATTTTTTGGCAAGTTAAGTTGGCGAGACGCGAGAGAGGGGGCTACTTCGTACTTAACTCGCCAAAAAATAGGATGGAGATCTATTTAAATCAACTTAATCTTAAAATACTACTTAACTCGCCACTGTACTTGTCGATGTGTAAATCGGGCATAAGAGCTGTACTGACTGGCAGATGAATGAATTTGTTTGTTATGTTTATTTTATGTAGTGAGTTATTATTTTTTTTGGAGGTTAGAACGCGCTTAATTATAAAATAATATTCAATTCTTTATTTGTGTACTTTATAAGTTGTCTTTATCCTGATACAAACCAGCCAACAAATTGAAAATCTGGTGTTAACAACTTATCAAAGTGTAGAGGTTGTGCCATCTAATTTAAATAAGTTCAGAACAATATTGTTTTTATTTACAAACAAATATTATCTTTATTTTGCGCTCAGTACATAGTATAAAACATTGTTATCATGGCTGGAGTGATCAGCAGCAACGGTATCGACATACTACACAACACAGGTAGCAATATTTAAAAAAAACCTTTTTATTTATTTTATAAAAGTTACACTACGAATGACTTATTCCCCTCGTATAGCGTTTGAAAGAAGCTTACTACGATACTCAGGCAAGATTCCCGTTGAACTTTCTTTAGTAGAATGACTGCAGTAGTCAGCTTTATGCATCATGTAAACAACAGTGTAAACATTCCATCAGCGAAGGGACAAATATGGTCTCCTACAAGAATTTCCACCTGAGTTCTGCTTCTTCAGGATGTTTGTTCGCCATGTGTTAATACATTTACTACACAATCACATATAACTCATTATGACTCATATTAAGTAACTCAATTTGTTACAGGAAAATTGACCAAAATTATCTACAAATATGAAGCCTCGACGAAAAAGAAGTCCGTTATGGAATCATTTTATTGGAATTGACAACAAAACTGCCATATGTAATTATTGTAATTGTTCATTATCGATAATCAATGGCAGTACTGGTACCTTGCGAAGACATTTGAGGAGTAAACATCCTAATATTGATGTTGGTGACATATTTGCAGATGAAGGTTAGTTTATAAAGTATTTCCTTAATCATTTACCCCCTTACTCATAAACGCCTTTTAAATATTAGTCAATTGATGAACTTAAATTCTTACGATTTTGTTTGGTATAAGTTTGACTACCTCATTAGCAACAAAGTGATTCCCCGGACCTCAGATGTCAGAGATTTAGGAGTAATTCTGGACAGTAAATTTACATTTAATAACCACATCGAGTCAATAACTAGCAAAGCGTACAAATCTCTAGGGTTTGTAATTCGTAACAGTCAGCCTTTTAAAGATGTACAATGTCTTAAAATTCTATATTTTAGCTATGTCAGGAGTATTCTAGAATACGCCAGCGTTATTTGGAGGCCTTTCTTTAAAATACATATAGATAACATTGAAAAAATACAACATAAATTTATGAAACACCTAAACTTCAGATCAAACATAAAAAACCAATCATACTCATGTCAATATCATAAAATAAATACATTAGAGGACATGCGCCAACTAGCCGATATGTTAATGCTGTACGATATCATTTACAACAAATTTGACTGCCCAGAGCTACTGGAGAACATAAAATTTAATGTCCCTGTTCGACGTACCAGACAAACTTCACTTTTTTCCGTACCATCAGCTTCAACAAAGTACACAAAAATGTCACCTTTTAGTAGAATTCCTTATATCTATAACAACAACTTCTCCGCATTAGATCCCTTTAATATGTCTCGCATGTCTTACAAAAATAATATTATACAAATTATAAACCTAAACCCGCTATAGAAGAGCAATAAAGGTAAATATAAACTTTTTTCACACACATCTACACTCTCACACACTCTCAATCATACCCGAGGATACATCAACAACATAATAATATAATTAATCGTCTTAATTTATAATTAGGTATTACTGTTAACTTTCTTTTTTTTTTATCGGTCTACTCTTGTTAAAGAAATAGTTTATTGTGTACCTCATAATTGGCGTACTGTATGTAATCTGTATGTTGATATTGTCAGCTGTGAAGCACCTAAATTAAATAAATAAGGTTGGTTTTGCTAATAAAAATCTCGCTAATCAATGATTAAATTTAAGATGTGTTTATGAGTAAGGGGATCAATCCAATCACCTAGCCTATCGCAGTTGACTGCTGGACATAGGCCTCTGCCAAAACGAAAATTTTCTTCAACATGCACCAAGTGTAAAGAGTCAAATGGGCATACTGCATAATATAATGTGCATGCTACATGCATAATAACAAAGTTTTGATGAATATATATTTATGATGAATCATCTATACTTAATATTATAAAGAGGTAAAGTTTGTGTTTGTGACGTTGTAGGGGGTAATCTCTGGATCTACTGAACCGATTTTAAAAATTATTTCTGTGTTGGATAGTCTATTTATTAGGGAGTGTCATAGGCTATATAGTATCACGCTATGACTAATAGGAGTAGAGCAGTAATTAAATATGATTAAAAATGAAGTGGGCACGGGTCAGCTAGTAAATAAATATTTTTACATTTTCAGGTGGTCAAGTATTTGAGTATGTGGTAGCTAGTACCCCACAGCAAGGTAGCTCTAGTGATTCAGAAGCTGGTAACAGAACTCCTGCAAAAGTCAGATCAAGAGAAAAGAGGTTTTCTAGACTTAGTAATATTCAGCTAGGTAAATATAAAATTTCAAATTCAAATTTCAAATCAAATTTATTCATAAATAAAATAAAATATTAAATAACAATATACAGGGTCCCAAACTAAGCAGAGCTTGTACTGTGGGTACCAGGCAACAGGCATACATACTTATATTTACAATAATTAAAATTAAATTATTTAATTAAATAAATATAAAAACTGTATAAAATACTTTTGTATAAAAAAAATTAGTAGCTTGGCCACCTTTGTGACAGTTATTACTTTGACTTAAGTCCCTGTAACTGAGTGCAAGAGCTTGATTCCTCTATTCTTCTCTAAGAAATCAATCAAGTATAATAATAAATCACCGTGTGGTGACAGAGTAAGAATAAAATATGTCACCACACCATCGCATCCCATGGGTGTCGCAAAAACCGACTAAGAGACTATCCGTGAATACTATCTTTACGAAATAAATAGAAGAAAAACTTGAAATTAAACCCTATATCAATTCGTCTAGCCAGCGTGGTATTAGAAGGCCAAGTATCCCTCCGTCATGGGAGGAGGTCCGTCCCTGCAGTGGGACATTAATGGGCTGTTATGGTTGGGTGGAGATCAAAACCCTAAACCCTTCAGATGACAGTTCAATGATATTAATTTGTTTAACTATAATTCTTACAGATAAATCAAAAGGAAAAAGATTAATAGAAAAGTTGACTGAAGAAAAACTAAACATAGCAGCATTACAAAAAGAATTAGTAGAGAAAGAGTTAGAAGAGAAGAATACACAACTATTAATGTTACAAGAAGAGAGAGAGTTCAGGCAACAGATGAGACAGTTAGAGAAACAAGAGATCTTACTTAAAATACAAATGTTAAACAATGAAATAGATAAAATTAAAGAAAATACAAGTTTATCATGATTAGGTCTCATGTTTCATTTATTATTTGATTCATCCTATCCACGCTCCTCAATATTGTAATTAAAATATTCAAGGACATCTCTACACAGCGCCATCTGTTCCCAAAGTAAGCTAGGCTTAACCTGCTTGTGGTAACAGAACAATGGATATAAATACTTATATACTTATTTTTTATAACATAGAATCACCCAGGCCACAGCAAACAATTATGTTCATGCACACAAAGATTTCCATTGAACGGGAATTGAACCCAAGACCTCTGCGTAGCAGCCATGTAATATAACGACTACGCTACAGTGGTCGTCTTAAAAAAGTTATGTTTTTACAACTACAATAAATGAAGTCCGTACCAATCGTACAACAAACAACCATCCATCCTCACAGACTTTCACATTTATAATAATAGTAATACTAGCTGAGCCGGCGCGGCGCGGTGAACTTCGTACCGCCTCGCCTTGGCGTAAGTTTGATGCACCACTATTTGTATAGCCTATGGGTATGGTATAGCCTTCCTATATATTACTTTACTCTGTGGGTATAGCTGACATTGCGATAATAAAATGTCTGTGGTGTCATAGATCATTGTTTTAAATTTGACGTTTACATTCGTAACGCGCTTCTTTTAAAATAGGTATGCAAAAATAAATGTAATGTAATAATAATTTTTAATCTTTCTAAAAGATTTTCTATATATTTTTTTTCGTAAGAACCTTATACAGAGTATTAGAAAACCAAAAAAAAATCAGCCAAATCGGTCAAGCCGTTTTCAATTTTTCATGCTATGTCGTCGTGCGTGACAAAGGAAAACGGGTTTCATTTATATTACATTATTTAGACATCTTTCTTTTATTGATTTTGATGAGATTATTATTTACTGGCAACTTCTACTTTACTGACGTTTATTCTGATTGGCTGCAGCCTGTGATTTGCCTTGAGCGACACAGGGAAGGAGCAAAATATTGTCCTTCATTGATTCATTTCATTCATTTGCCATCTTGTATGTTTTTGTTTAGTTAGTAGTTCAGAGTTCAGAACTTCAGTTCACAAGTTGTATCGAAAATAATTTATCTGTATCATTAATTTTAATGAATAGCTTGTCTCATAGAAATCTTGTTGATTTTAATGTGATAAATAAGAAAGATTGGTTACATTTGGAATAATATAAATGTCCCGACAATAAAGTAAGTGAAGAAACCTAGAAATAATATAGGATACCCAAATCTTGCAGCTCTTCCAGTACAGATCATTATTGCACTTTAGTACAGTACCTAGTAGTATTGTTATTGTATGAAATGAGATATGAGTATGAGCTGTACTGGCAAATTGAATGATAAGTTTAGTGAGTTATTAATATTAATGTTATTATTTCTTTTGCAAGATAAAACGCGCCTAAATAAAAAATAATAATCAACTCTTTATTTGTGTACTTCATAAGTTGTCTTTATCGTGATACAAACCAGCCAACAAATTAAAAATCTGGTGTTAACAACTTATCAAAATGTAGAGGCTGTGCCATCTAATTCAAATAAGTTCAAAACAGTGTTTTTTTACAAACAAATATAATCTTTATTTCGCGCTCAGTACATAGTATAAAACATTATTATCATGGCTAGAGTGATCAGCAGCAATGGTATCAACATACTACACAATACAGGTACTTAGCAATATTTTGAAAAAACCTTTCTATTTATTTTATATTTAAAGTAACTCAATTTGTTACAGGAAATTTGACCAAAACTATCTACAAATATGCTTCGACAAAAAAGAAGTCCGATGTGGAATCATTTTACTGGAGTTGACAACAAAACTGCAATATGTAATCATTGTTCTCGTTCATTATCTATAACCAATGGCAATATGGGTAACTTAAGAAGACATCTGAGGGGTAAACATCCTAATATAGATGTTGGTGACGTACTTGCAGATGAAGGTTAGTTTATAAAGTACTAGCGGCCTGTCCCGGCTTCGCACGGGCATTATTTTCTTGCTTTTCTGTTCAATTTTTTCCTGAATTTTCTTTGCTATAAACCACACGGAGCCCAAGACCTTTCCAACGAATGCAAAACCGTTCTGGAGTTATAGCGTCAGGAAGAAAAACCCAACTTATTTTTTTATAGTAGATTTCCTTAATCATTTAATCACCTAGCCTATCGCAGCTCTCTGCGAGACAGCTTCCAAAACATAAAGTTTTTCCTCGATAGATGCAATAAGAGTATATACTCATTACTCCCTCATCAGGGATCACTCAGATGCATAATAAAATAACAAAGTTTCAATGAATGAAATTTTTATGTTTTCAGATGGTCAACAAGTAGTATTTGAGTATGTTGTAGCTAGTAGCCCAACTCAAAAAGGTAACTCTAGTGATTCAGAAGCTGGTAACAGAACTCCTGCAAAAGTCAGATCAAGAGAAACAAGGTTTTCTAGGATTAGTAATATTCAGCAAGGTAAATATAAAAACTTTATAAACTTAATTAGTAGCCTGGACTACCTTTGTGACAGTTAGTTCTTTGACTTAAGTCCCTAAACTGAGTGCAAGAGCTTGATTCCTTTATTCTCCTGTAAGAGAAAACTGAGTGCAAGAGCTTGATTCCTTTATTCTCCTGTAAGAGATCACTCAATTACTATGTCACAGGTGACATAGTACTTGCCTTGGCATGGTTGGGTGGAGTTTTTATTCACCTCCGAACCTGGAGATCGAAACCCTAATCTCTTCAGATGACAGTACAATGATATTAATTTGTTTAACTATAATTCTTACAGATAAATCAAAAGGAAAAAGATTAATAGAAAAGTTGACTGAAGAAAAACTAAACATAGCAGCATTACAAAAAGAATTAGTAGAGAAAGAGTTAGAAGAGAAGAATACACAACTATTAATGTTACAAGAAGAGAGAGAGTTCAGGCAACAGATGAGACAGTTAGAGAAACAAGAGATCTTACTTAAAATACAAAAGTTAAATTATCAAATGGATAAAAATAAAGATAATACAAGTTTTGTATCATGATTAATTCTCTTTTTATTATTATTTTATATTCTATTTAGTCCCCTTGCTGTGGAAAAGCACCATTGGTTCCCAAGTGTCCCTGCCTTTTGCTATCTTTGGCGTCAAATACTCAGAAAGAGCATCACTCCTGCGTCTTTATGGTCTTCCTCGCCAATGATGTCCATGTTCAGGTATTCATGTTTACTGAGTAAACCACTCACCAACATGTTCCTATTTCCACTTTATTTTAATTGGTAAGGTAATTTGTGACCTTTGTAGACCCAACATGCTGCATTCCATTACCCTCTCTGGAAAACATCCTTGGACTTCTGAGCTTCAGTCAGTGACCATGGTTTGCTAGTTAATTCTGGGATTCGTCCCACTTCATGTTATTTAAATATCTTTTGGTGGTAGTGGTGTACTGTAAATCATTTATTTTATGATTATATCAGGAAGATATTTCATTATAATACACTGTCGCTTTATTGACCTTTACTGCTTAGTAGGGAAAATATTACTGTCTTTGGAAGTGTTAATGAGGAACCAATCATAGACAGGCATTGGGATCCTGATTGTTGTGTGGTTACCACTGGCCACAGTGTGTGGTGCTTTGTTGTCTGACTCTTAGCAGTAATAAAAAATACTAAAGGAAGTGGTAAGGTAGTAAATGAGTAAAAAACTCATGTAGGTAATAGAGCCTTGAGTATTAATTTTTTAGGTAACTCTTACTATGGTTACTCTTACTTATGTGATGTCTCAGAAAGTCATGAACACCCAAACTATTAATTAGAAATAGGGGTTCATTTGTTTGAAGGAACACTGCTTATATAATCGTTACTGAAACCTACCGCTTGGTCTGTATACACCTGTTTCATAAAAAAATCGACCATGCTAAGTTGCCAAAATGACTAAAGACAATGAGACCTAAAATAAAAGAGACAATTAAAATAAACAAATTTTAATTTATTGATATAATAACTAAAAAAAATATTTTACACAATACATTATAATTAGTATTATACCACTAAGAATAATTATTTTTCATTAAACATATTAAAGATGCGGACTAGCAAATAAATGTAAACTAAGGTAATGTATACTAATCCTTTGACCCAAAGGATTTTGATATACAATCATAGGGACACAAGAGCTCAACAAATTCCGAGGTTTTAAGTTAATTTGTGTTTCTAAAGATTAGGCTTTTCAAATATTCTGTGTTAAACCATATGTTGAATCCCTCATTTTAAGTATTATTTATAGTTTATAGGTTAAAATATGGCAGTCCATTCCAATAATACGATGTAAAAGTGAGAAAAATTGGTCTGAATAGACAAAAAACCGAATATGAGCCATCAAAACTATTCATTAAATATAAATACATACAGTATAACACTATAATATAGTTATCGTACATTGATTTGAAAAGAAGCCGATACAGTAGAAAACAATTTTTTTTATTATTAAAAAAGTCTTATCCTAGGCGTAAAACTAGCAGACCAGAGCTAATCAGATTACATTCTATTTACCTGTCCAACGTCTAGCTGTAAGGAGTGACACCCTAGCCTGTCATCATTCCCGCCAATATGCAAGCGGCCATCTTGTGTTCGTTGGACAAATAATTATCATAATGCAAAATTACCTTACGTATTAGACAAATAGATGCATGCGTGAACATATTATATAATATTGTATATTATCAAAACGTGTTTAATTAACATAATAATGTGTATACACGAAATGATTTATTTGTGTGATATCAAAATGGCGGAGTAATTTCGGCTGATATGCCATTTACATACATTCATCTGTTTGTCTTAAAGAGTTTTTACTCAAACATTAGTCGTTTTGTTTATATATAGCCTTGCGCCGCCGTTGTGCAGTATAAATATAATGATAATTGAGCACGGCCAACTATAGAAACGTAAACATTTGGTTATAACTTGTGTCCATCGATACGAAAGCATATCGATGCTGTTAGCTCTCGCATTTGCAACGTCTGACCTTGTCTGCCTAATACAAACATCTATATTATAACCTATCTAAGACAAAAAGGCTTAATTTAAACAGAAAAAAAAAACAATAGCGCGACAACCATCCATCGATTGTATAATTAAAAAGCCGACAAACAATAATTAAAAAATATTTTGTGCTTAAAATCCCAACAAATACTGCAACGAATAAAAACTAAGTGTTACCACAAATTAAATGTTGGCATCGATTTTTTTGCAGTTAGCAACACAGAATGTTCGAGTTACAAATGCCTTATTCATGTATATATTATCCTTACGTACCTAAAGCTAGCTTACTCTATTAAAATGAACTTACAGGACAACGATTTGATCTTTACTCGTCCTAACTTATGTGTGTTTCATCAAGGATTATTATAGATCATGCTTGCGCGTGTGATTACAAATGTTGCACAAAAACATTTAAATATTTATTAAGTAACCCTTATTACATTGAAAAACTCTAACATTTATGCATAATTTAAAATTAACCATCTATTATTTATTATTTCAAAGACTCAATTTCTCATTAAAACTTTCAAAATTGTTTTTCTTGAAGATGCACTAAGTACTATTTATGAAAATGTCTAAACATTGTTATCTTTCATTATTTTAACTCATAGTTGTAATAATGTAAGATAAATATGTTTATAGTATTTTCATAGTGAAAGCCGTATAAAACATACAAAATATTGTGTAATGGAAATGATAAGTTTTCTTGTTTGCGAGAGAACCCTTTATAAACATGAAAACACATTTATTTACTTAGAAAAACACACTTTCTTTGTCCCTTGTTCGAAACTAGATATTTTCATTTAGGAAGGACTAAGTCAACTTCACAATACACCAAAGAAAAACAGTTCAAGCCAAATATTTAAGACAATATCATGTCGTAAAGACTTTAACGTTCTCTAGATGATAATTTAAAGTGTTTTTACACTGGTAACATTCTTAATTCTTTCGCAAACAAGTATCATTGATGACACTTATACTATTTTGTGTAGTACTCACTTATTTTGAGAATAGTATAAGACTCGACAGGTGAGTCTTTCAACCAAAACATGATAAAATCATCACTTAGGAATGAAAATATAAAATGCATCGTAAGATACCGTGTTACGTTCAAAATAGGAGTAATGGAGACATTTAACTACCCATTGCTTGTTACATATGGGAGCTTATATAGGACATTTGCTCAAAAAAATCCTGTCCATTTTCACTTTAAAATCCAAAGAATTTTATTAGTTGGCTCAATGCCAATGGCACAATTCGAATGAAAAGCAAAACTTATAAGCTGTCGACCTTTTCCTCGCGTTCTTTTTATATTAATCGACAATAGATGGCGTTCTTAGAATCTTAAATCGCGATAGTGATATTTTTATAGTTCACACTGTATTATCTGCCGTGCTCTGGCTAGCTTGAATATCTCTTTTGGCATATTTCAAATATGGCAACCCATTGACTGATCATGTTTGTTAATTCACTATCTTCCCCAACCGAGTTTCAGCTTTTTGACAGAATCACAAGGTTGAAAATTAATAATCAAAATATTGATATAATTCATTTTTAATTAAGCAACAATGCAATGGGTAGTTTGATTGTGTGCTATAAAGGGATAATGATACAAAATAGTGTTTTGATATACATAAATTATATTGCATGTCAAATTATAAATCATTTTACGCTTAAAGCCTAATATTTAAAAAATGAGTCGAATAGAATCAAAGTCGGCAAAGTACGTCATTGGGCGATATCGAGATAAATATATGGCCTCATAGAAAATTCAAATCAGAACCGTTTTTGTAAAAGTTTCAAGATCAAAGACGGCCATAAACCCTTTAAAAATGAGTTTTAAAAATGCCTATAAGACCATAGACGGCAATCTTGCTGACCTCACAATCATAGACGGCAATCTTTCGCTATTGACTTTTATCGACCAATCAGGAGCTTGCTTTGCGCTACGTTTCAAAATGGCCGTTACTAGAATTTCGCTCTAACTTGCTTGGGAGATTTTCGTGTTTTATTAATATTTTCATAAGAAAATAAACTCAATTTATATAATGGAACATAGCCCTAGTATAGTTACTAACAATTCAGCAAGAAAAAGAACCAGGAAACAGGAGACGTGGAAGAAAAACGTTTTGAAAAAACAGAGGCAAGTATTATACATTTACTTCGCTAGGGTTGCCTACTTGTGTCAATAATTTGAAATTAATGTTTATAGATTTTTTACTCTACGTAACTGCCAAAGCTAGGTGTGTTGTAATGTGTGCCGTGTACCTATACTATGTATTGAGACTGCATGTTTTTATGCATGTAGGTATATTTACAACTTCAGCGCTTGGTGGCCAACTTAACCTTGGCTTGAGGGTTTTTTTTAAATGAGGTTTTGCTATGAAACATAAAGGTATATTAACAAACCTAAAACTTGCGGGTGTACCTGTGCACTCGTTTTATATGCTTAAATTATAAATTTAATATCTCAAATTTACTCTTTATTTCTACTGTAACTTATTTAATATGGTTCGGTACTATTGTTTATTAATCACACTTATGTGTTGGCCTTTATCTTTAAGATGGCATCTATTTTTGCATGTGCTTAAGCTAGGATATATATTTTGTTTCTTCAGGTATGCACCGAAATCCTTACCACAACGAATTTGTGACCACGACACAGCATCATTTCAATGCAGTAAATTGACAATGTCCCAGCTGCAGGCAGTTCATGAAAAATTTTATTCACACTCAACAAAACAAGCTCAAGATGCTATTATTTTAAAATTTTGTAGTATTAAAGCCGCAAACCAAACCGGCAAAAATCAACATAAATATAAAGTTAAAAAACAAACTTCAATTAAATATGGAATAATCTCAAATAAGCAAAGAATACCTGTCTGTCAAAAATTCTTCTTACATATTTTCGGTATCACTAAACATAGAGTGGCATTTGTTATGCAAAAGTTTTATCATACTGGAGAGGTTGGGACTGAACATCGGGGAGGAGATCGCAAAACATTTAAGTACGCAGGTCGAAGACAGTCTATACACGATTTTATAGCAAAATTAAAATGTGTTGAATCCCATTACTGCCGCAAATCAAAAACATCTGAACGGAAATATTTACCATCCGAATTAAATATTAACAAATTATATAAAATGTATATAGAAAGTGAAACTGCTGCTCCAGGAGTAAAACAATCGTATTTTCGCAATGTTTTCAATACTTCATACAATATCGGATTTGGAACTCCTAAAACTGATGTGTGCTCTACATGTCTAGAACTAACAGAAAAGATCAAGGTAGAATCTGATGTTGACAAAAAAAATATGCTGATGATCGAGAAATGTATTCACACGAAAAGAGCAAAAGCTTTTTTTGAAAAATTACGGGTCGCGCAGGATCATACTAAGATAATTTCTTTTGATTGCCAGAAAAATTTGCCTCTTCCAAAATTACCCGACCAATCGACGTATTATAGTCGTCAATTGTACTATTACAATCTGACAATGGTAGAGGGCACTTCAAAAGCACCCTTGTCACCTGACAACGTATTTGCCTATTATTGTACTGAAAATGAACAACATAAGGATTCAAATCTTATTGCATCGGCTTTGTTCCACAGACTATCTGTGACAGACAAAACTAACATCTCATGTTTGCGTTTGGTTGCTGACGGTTGTGGTGGGCAAAATAAGAACTGTATAGTTCTAGGAACTTGTTGTAGGTGGTTGTTGGATAACCCTGCCATACATTTAATTGAATTGGTATTCCCGGTCACAGGACATTCCTTCATGCCCGCTGATAGGCAGTTTGGTGTTATAGAAAAAAAATTAAGAAATCACGAGGTTATAATACATCCAGACGAAATCACAAACATAATAAAAGAATCCTCAAGTGTTATTAAATTAGGAAGTGACTGTATTGTCAGTAACTGGAGAGACGCTGTAAGAAATGTAATAAAGCCGACAACTTCTTGGACAGTACCATTCAAAGAATGCAAAAGATTTATCTTGAAAAGATCCAAAAAAATAGGTAATGTACTAGTTCGGGGAGAACTTCATTATAAATCAGATCTAGGAAAATTTGAAAATATTTGTCAACGTTATAAAAATATTTCCATGATTAACCCGGATCCTTTGCCAAATATTGTGCCAGTCAATAAAAATAAATTACATGACGTAAATAAACTTCTCCAGAAACACTTTGGTTCCGAGTGGACAAATGTACCAAGTTTAGACTTTTACAAAAATCTATTTGAAAACCAGGATACAATTTCAGGTCCAGCAATTGAACATAATTTTTGCACAGAAGCTATAGTAGAAAATAGTCATCTTCACATATAAAAGTAGTTGTCTTCACAAAAAACGGCACCCAGTAATACAGTTTATAACAGGGCTGACATTATAAACATTTTACCAAAGTCATACTATTTTAACATAATTTTGTAGTGATTCATGTGGCAACATAGATTTTAATATTAAGAACATTAATGTTTGTATAATACAAGTAGGTATTAATAATAAAAAAATATTTCATTAAGACGAGTTTGTTTTCGTAAAATTTGACAACCCTGTCCCACAATGGATTATCTAATGAAAAGGTAAGTAGCAAAGGCGGCCATCGTGCATAGCATTAGGTTCAAAAACGGCAATATAGAAACTTCAAAATCAAAGTCGGCAATCTTGCCAATTAAAAATGATTTTCCGCCTTTAGGCTAAATTATTTGAAAACAATTTTGACAAGAATTGGTTTTAATATACATATACAAAATAATAATATAAGAATCATAATCTTCTGTGAATTCTGTCATAAGTTATTCGTTTTTTTTTATTTGCCAAAATGTAGGTCGACCGTACTTTACCGCTTTTGATTCTATTCGACTCAAATTTCAGTTACAATTCGTGATAATAAGTCAAATATTAAGACGTTTACACACGGACAGTGCGGTGTGGCTAGCGTTTTTGGGTGACATTGTGCGCTTAACAATACGTGTGGAAACGCCTTTACGGATGTATATGAAAAACAAAAATCATTAATATTTCGTCAATGGAGATCAGTAATCTCTTTTTACTTACAGTATTGGCTAATCTAAAACATATAATAAATATATAGTTTAAACAGATTTTTAGGAATAATTTTGTAGCCTCTCCAGCGATAGTTGATTTGAATTATCGAGTTGTGTTTATAAGCGTAGTTAACGCGTTAAACACAGAATATGTACAAAAATCGAAACATACAGACAGTGTTTAATTAACGAACACGATATCTCGGAGCTGTTGAGACCAGTGCAATGGCTGCAAAGCTTTTTAGCTAAGATGACATTGTCGCTCAAAGAATATTAGTATGAGGACGAATATGGTATCAAATTTATTTATTCCTTTTAAAAAAGTAATGTATCAAAAATTTACTTTTTATAAAATCAATAATCGCTAAAAAGGCTTACAAGTAAAGAAAAGAAACAATAATTCTCATTCAATAAATTACCTCAAATAGATACATTTATAATTAATATTTGGTTCTTTAATTATAGTTTTTTTTTTGTTAAATAGTTTAGCGTTGTACGAGCGACAGTTGTGCGAAGTCGACACCTGAAATATAATAATAGCTAAGTGTCAATATAAAAATATATTATCTATACTAATATTATAAAGAGGTAAAGTTAGTGTGTTGGTGACGTTGTAGGGGGTAATCTCTGGATCTAATGAACCGATTTTAAAAATTATTTCTGTGTTGAATAGTCCATTTATCGGGGAGTGTCATAGGCTATATAGTATCACGCTATGACTAATAGGAGTGGAGCAGTAATGAAATATGTTTAAAAAACGGACGCGTTTTTTTCGCCGTCCAACGAAGTGGGCACGGGTCAGCTAGTTATCAAATAGTTCATTAACAAAACTTCCATATAAGGGACTAGGTATGCCTTGTATGTCAAGGACAAGTAAAAAATTTACAAACATCAATTTTAGGGAAACAAAGAATATCTAAGCTCTGGGTATAGCACAAAAGATCCGGTGGGGTCGAAGTGCACCCTGGAAGGTCCCCGAAAAGGAGGACGAAAGAAGATAAGAAGCTCTGGGTATTTATTTGTAGATCACACATTTGTCTAATAAAAAGGAGAAGAAGTTAATAAGTTTATCATTATTTAGATGTTTACATTAATTTTCTTTTAGTATAAAACTGCAACTGCATATGATTTTATTTAGAACTATGACTAAATAGGAAAAATCCTTATAATTGAGACATAATGACCCGGTTGTGTTTGTAAAATTGTAACGAAATATATCTTAAAATTTAAGTAAATATTTAAAAAAACATAACATGAACAAACTCACCAGTAAACATAAGATTCCTGCAGCCATTGACCCCCCATCAGGAAGGGTCCCTAGCGTGTAACCATTAGTCCATATTATATCCAATACATAATTATATAACTGCATGTGTACCATTCACACACTCACGCGCATATAACGCATACATACATACATACAAATGTAAACTACATACACCTCCCTACTAAGTTGTTTAAATGCTTTTTGTTTAGAAAGTATAATTATAAAATAAATAAAGCGAGTTTTTTTGTATGATGACAAGTCCTGTCGTATCGTTGAGTAACCTTTATGTAACTGAGCGATACGATAGTTCACTATGTCAGGGTAGGAGGAGCGCCTGACGTTTCATACATGATCACTCATGAAGCTAACACATTCACACACCGCGTTTGAATACAAAACTAGAAAGGGATGACGTCACGTATCATAGTGGCGAGGGGTTGGGTGGGGTGGTGAGGGAGGGTGGCGGGGTGGCGAGGCTTAGTTCCAGATGCGCAGGAACGAGTCCCAAGAGCCGGTGGCCACCGCCATGCCGTTCTCGGTCACGCCCAGGCACGACACGCGGTTGTCGTGGCCCGCCAATATTCCTGCGAAAGAAAATTACAATGATAAGACAAAAATAACACATCATTTATAAATAAATTGATGACAATCATATATGTTGCTTTAGGCATTAAATACATATATAGGTACCAGGTCTTAGTTATGTCCTAATAAAGACCTCTGCAGAATAAACTATACTATTCATTTACCACCAACTTATATTGGAATGTCACAAAGCGTTAGAACGGATTGCGACTTTTAACGGGAATATAGTGACACTACAATGAATAAAGGGAAACTGGGAAACAATGCGGCTTAAGCACTTGCTAGAAAGGGATCCGATACGATGATGGTCTTTGGAACAGAGCCTATCACATCCATCTTGTTTGGACAGCTAACAAACTGACCAAACGCACATTGCGTCTCGACAGAAACAGTCTGCAGCTGGTGACTGGAACCATAACCGGACATTGCTCATTGAATAAACCACTAACTAACTACACCATAGGCATAACAGATAGCCACCTATGGAGGCAGAGAAAACAGTGTCACACGTAGTCCTTCACTGCACAGTTGTCAATGATACACAGAAAAACGGACTAGGAGTTCCGAAATCTGTTAAGAAATCTCTGGACAGACTCGGAGACCTCATAGACTTCTGGAGGGAGGTCGTACCATGTTCCTCCAATAACTTAGAACTTAGTAGTGTAGTAGTACAGTACCTGCACGTTCACTCTTCATAGAGTCCCAGACGTTGCAGTTGAAGTCGTCGTAGCCGGCGAGCAGCAGGCGGCCCGACTTGCTGAACGCGACCGAGGTGATGCCGCAGATGATGTTGTCGTGCGAGTACATCGCCAGCTCCTGGTCGGCGCGGATGTCGAACATGCGGCACGTGGCGTCGTCAGACCCCGTCGCGAACGCGAACCCGGACGGGAAGAACTGGGGAGTAGAGAAATAATGTTATTACATGTAATTGACGACCTCTTTGGCGTCTCGGGTTCGATTCCCGCTCAATGCAAATCTTTGTGTGCATAAACATGATTGTTTGCATTGGTCTGAGTGTTTCTATGTATAATATGTATGTATTTACAAAAAATAAGTATTTAAGTATGTTTATCTGTTGTCTAGTACCCATAGTACAAGCTCTGCTTAGTTTAAGACTAGATCACGTTGTGTGAATGTGTGAGGATTAAGTCTCCAATATGTCTAAGACTCGTAGACCTAAACATGGTCTCAAAGAGCCGGATGATATGATCAAGAATCACGATCACCGACACGAGCCACCACAACATGTCCTCGAGGGTGCATTCAGCACATGCTGAGACGTCAGTAACGGTACAAGCCGATATTTCTACCTCATAGGGGGTGCCCCTGATCCACGACACAAATATTTTTGGATGAAAACCTTCTGCCCAACCAATTTCCGTCTAAAATAGTAATAAAAGTACTTGTCTACATAAAAAGAGCAAAAATTATGACAGCAGATTCGTGACGATAAATAACATATTACGTGTGAGTCTTGACATCACAGAATTTTGGTGGGATAATATTTTTTGACAGGTGAGTCGTGACGTCATAGAATTTTTGATAGCTGAGTCGCGACGTCATAGTATTTTGACAAAATGTTATAATTTTATGCTCCTTAAGTCCTTAGGATATGCACGCGGATAAGGTGGCTGAACACAGCTCGTAATTTTATATACAAGTTATGAAGGACCGTGTTATGTGGCGCGTATTGGGAGAGGCTGAATTGTAGTAGTGGACTGAGATAGGTTAATTGATTCGACGACCTAGTTACAATGGCGGGAAGTCGATGAATGAGTAAGCCACAGGACCGCACAAGGTGGCAATATTCGGGAGAGGTCTATGTCCAGCATTGTAGGTATAGTGTGATATGATGAAGTATGTACTAACAGTGACGGCGTTGATATCGCTCTCGTGTCCCGGGAAGGTCTGCTTGCACTGACAGTCGCGGATGTCCCACAGCTTGGCGGACGCGTCGCACGCGCCCGACACGAAGGTGCGCTGGTCGGGCGCGAGCGACAGCGACATGACGTCACCCGTGTGCCCCGTGAACTGTCCGCACTGCTGGCCTGTCTCGATGTCCCATAGGGCGCTGGAATTGTACACGAGATATAAAGTTTAGTGCTACTTATATGCTAAAAAATAAGTTAAATCAGTGAACGAATTTCTACAATAACAAATGATTTCTTTCTCTCGAAATAAGTTTTTCCTAGTTTGAGTTATTACCCCTGGTCCACAAATAAATTACTAATAAGTTTACAATTTCTCAAAATTATCACAAACTACCACAATTCGAAAGTGTATCAGTCAAATTATTGCTTCTACAAAACAAAAAAGGTGCAACTCTTTACAGTAAATTCAGTTAATCTTGACATATTTTTGCTAAATGACTACTACTATCGAAGGGTTATACAAGTCTTAACCAAGGACAAAGTTTAAACACCGAAAGCGAAAAAAATGGAAGGTGTGTGTTTAATTCGTATATTCGTACTGTTTATACAAAGCTGGAAATCGCCTTTAAGATGACTAAATAACTTGTAGACGTGTCTGATATCTAAAAGGGTAATGGGAACGTAAATTGCAGTGTGTATTTTTTGAGTTTAAAAACCTTATAGTGTTTGTTTTTCCTTATTAGGTGTTAGTTATAGATATTAATATTTTCTTCTTATTGTAAATAGAGTAGAGTATATATTTACCAAGTCATATCCCCGGAGCTGGTGAGTATCTGGTTGTCGTCGAGGAAGCGACAGCACGACAGGTAGCCGGAGTGGCCGGGCAGCTCGCGGGACACGCGCACGTTGCCCTCGCGCGTCTTCAGACTGGAAATTATACCACAAAAATAATTATTTATTTGTCTCACAGAACATTTTAGTGATTATTGTACAATCCATCCATATAAGCGTATGGATGTCCACTGCTGGACATAAGCCTCCTCCAAAAGTTTCTACTCGGTCTTGTGCCTCCCGGATTGTACAATATTATGAGTAAAAATAACAGGTTACATTTTTTTTATGTAATCATAATTTAAATACACCTTTCTTTATCAAGCTGTATCGAAGAAGAGAAGTACGACTAAAACTTGTTAAGTTTTAGCAATCGTGGTTCTCAATGGGTGCCACGCCAGTAAGCTATACATCACCCTCATCTTTCGTCCAAACCTAGCAGCTTGAGATGCTACTAAAATGTTTGGCCCTCTCTCTTCTATTCTCTTATACTTGTACTTTGTTATTTCTACCCATAACAATATCTTTGAACGATGTGTCGGCATCCGAAGCCATGGATCTGACCAGGACCTGAATGAAAAGGTTCCGATCCGGACTGTTTCGACTAAGACTTAATAAACAATGTTTATTAGAATTTTTTCTTTTTTAAATCACCTACCAGAATGACTCTATGGTAATAGAGTCCAAAAATGGCGAGCACCATGCCAGCTACAATATTTGTAGAGGCATGAATGTCTCAACTATAGCGGCTTCGTAAGATGCTTTTTCACGCATCGCTTGAAAGAACCAGGAAATTAATTATTTATTTGTAGTTATTGATACTAACCTATAGATGGAGCATATATTATCGAGACCGCCGCACGCCACGTAGGAGCCAGAGGGCGCGTAGGCACAGGTCATGACCCATGAAGATCGCAGCGGTATCGCGTGCACCTTGTTCGTCGTGTGGCTGTCCCACACGATCAGCTTGCCGTCCTGACTCGCTGATACCAGGTTCCTGTGGGACACATAATATGGTTATTTACAGCGACTTAGTAGTACCTACTCAGTAGATTAAACTAACCTAACCTAACCTACCCTACATGGGAAAAAGGTTCGAGTTTATGTAATTTTTCTAAATTTCAAAAATGTCAGAGAAATTGCAGAACGAGAAGATATTTTGTAGAAAACTAATATGAAAATAGCAAAGTTTATATTTTCTGCTGTATGAGAAAACGTCTATACAAGAGACTTTTGTGAGATTGAGTAGATATTAAGTTGTATTTTCTAGCAGTAGTTCGTTATTAGATAACCTAGTGACATCAACGATTCTCACCATATCACGATATCTACAAACGTAAATTCAGTCAGCTTGTGTAACCAGTATTCCGTGTGGTGACGGAGTAAGAATACAATATGTCACCATCCCATCTTATACCATGGGTGTCGTAAAAACCGAGTAAGAGACTATCCGTCAATATTATCTTTACGAAATAAAAAGAAGGAAAACTTGAAATTAAACCCTACACCAATCTGTTTGGCCAGCGTGGTATTAGTAGGCCAAGTGTCCCTCCGTCATGGGAGGAGGCCCGTCCCTGGAGTGGGACATTAATGGGCTGTTATGATGTGTACCAGTGCCGAATGTCAAGCAAGGTAAATAGCAAGCTGCGTTCATATCCCGTTTAACATACCAATACGTATGAGTATAAATGATTACAAAGCAAGTTTTTAAGGATCTCATATGACGCAGCTTTGTACAGTTGGATTACAAAGTTTTATACATAGCTTTGTGTTTTTTTAAATTATAAACTATAGATGTAATTTTTTTTTAAATTAAGAGAATCAGCGATCTCACATTTAAACTGCGCAAGCAGTTTTGTGAGACAATGTATTAGCTATATGAACTTTTTAATATACTAAATATTTATCCATCCATACAATTTCAATCAGTTTATCAACTTGTTTTGCATCTCTTACAAGTCATAATATTTTAAAACACACTTCCTAGAAGAACACGACATTGATAAGTATTCAAAGTACGTCAAATAAATTCGTAAGTCAACCATATTAATATAAATACCCTTCTCTTTTGTACGTCACAAAGGATGGCACGTAACAGGTGACTCAATATTTTTGACTAATACCTGTATAAAATAAATATAATATTGAACCTTATGCATTATCAAGTTATGGTTCAAAATAGAAGATGTTTAAGTTTAGTCATAATGTATAAACCTAATCAGAAGGAAAACGGAATGTTATATTGTGCTATTCATTATTGTAGAACGGACTATTCATTATTATATTATATTGTTATGATATTGAAGAACAATACATGGTGTAGTAATTGTCTAACTAAGCTACGCCAGAGGTTAGAAGGCGGGTTTTTCAACGCGAACGGAACGGACCCGTTAATGACTTCGTCAAACTCGCAAACGCATACTCCATACTTGTATTTCCACCAACAAGTAGTAGGACGGAAAGAGCCGAGCGTGTAGAAAGAGGTAAAATGAGCTCGCTCCTGCCTCGAAAACGGAGCAGAGTAAACACAATTTTAAAAACGCTGTTGGTGGAAACAAACACCTATTTCATTTAGAAAGAGTACGTTCCGCTTTGCTATTTTCCGCTCATTTCTCTTTCGCGGTTAAAAACAGGCTTAAGTGACATGCGCACAAGGTTTTCTTACTTCTTTACAGCCTTAGAATACAATATGTCACACATCTTAGCCTGAGGGCATCTTAAAAGGCGACTAAACTTCTATATAACAGTAAATATTTCTAGCAAAAAAAAAAACTTAAGAGAAACTAACCCGTCTATTCAGCTTAATATTCTTAGGCTAAATTTCCCTCTACATGGAGAAGAACCTTCCCTATTAATGGTCTGAATAAAGATATAAAATAGGCAGCATATTTCTTTACAATAACTACGTAAATTATAAATAGATTACCTTGGAATATACAACAAATAATTATAAATTTAGCTATTATTATTGTTGGCTTTCATACGTTCATATTATTTACTTCACAGATGGCAAATTGGAATTGAAATGTCAGTTATGGTGACTTTTAATTATTCTGATGCCTACACATCAACCTAGAGAGCTGTACAACAATACCTTCTAATAAAGAAAAAAAAATGTCACATGTAGGCTGTTAGCACACTACATATCGGAGATTGGCGAGTCCCGACCACCCTACATCATGTAGTCTCCTACATGATCCGTCCTACAAGATGTAGTGTCCTACATGTAGGCTAGTGTAATCGGCGCTTAAGATACGTTACAGTAAATGACGCTCATGTTAGCAATGCTAGAGCGCACAGAAGTACCATAGCTCTGTAATGTCACTGGCTACTGAGCATTTCTCATTTTTTTTGCCCATACACTTTTGTTGTATGTCCCCCAAGTTTGTAGCTTAATAACTTTTGTGTAATTTGTCTATTATCGATTCTGTTCTATTTAGGAGCACATTTTTTATTTAAACTCACAGAAAACATTAAAAACTATCATAATAACATAGTATTTCGTTTAAAAAACAAATAAATACAAACTACAAAAAAATGTAATGTATGAAAATTCGTATGTCCCAGTCTACTATCCGTTTCTTCAAACGCAATTATTTTAATAAAGTTCAAAGAAAGTATACTTAGATTTTGTTTTTATACCATTTTACGAGGTAAATTCGATCTATTCACATCACATTTTTGGTATTTATTAAACTTTATCATTTATATAATTGAATTTTAAACTTGTCCCGGAAAAAGTTCCAAAAAAATTTTCCTTTTTTGTTACCCATTTTTATGTTGTTATATTTAAAAAACTACAATTGTGTTGAACAATTTTAACTTGGCAATACTACAGGTATCATTTAATGCCGCCATCTTAACTTATTTGTCAGTGCTTTTCCGACGTTGCAGTGTGCAAACACGTTTCTAGTCATAAACTCGAATCTTATTCCAGTTTTTGTTACTCTGTTTCAAGGTAAGTCAATAATATTAACCACTTTCTTTTATCATTAGACAATAGTCCAACTCTTGCACTAAAGTCGAGTAAATTATATCAGACGTAACTCCAATTTTAATAACTATAATAATGTTTTGAAAAATTTTCACCACTGATTCGTTACTATTTTCTTTGTTACTTTGGCACGGTAACGTATAAGCGGAAAATTGGAGTAACAAAAAAGGAATTCTAAAGGTACGTTTATATCCAACAGCGCAAGAAAATGCTACTTACTCCTGCAGAAAAAATGAAAAGATATGGGAAAAATTAAAAAAAAACCCGGAAAAGTTAGAAGAAATAAGAAAGAAAAACTTAGAAAGAATTTAGTCAAAATACAAATACAAAAAAGTTTCTGAAATGACAGATGTTGAAAAAGCTTTACAAAGAAAGAAGCGGAAAGAAGTAAAAAGAAGTAAAAAAAAACAAAACTGCATTACTTAAGCCACTCAAGTTGTGTTATTATACTGGACTAGATTACATTTCCTCAATTTATTACATTTAGTAATATAAGCGTTATTGTGTGATTTTATAATATATTAAGTAGCTAAGTACTGATTTGCAATTTTTAAAAACAACGGAGTGAACAATTTGCTTTAAAAATAACGTTTTAATTTGTTATCCTGAACCAAATTTCATTTAAAAGGTATATAAATTATGTAGAGTACTAATAAGTGTTGTTATAATATTAATATTTATCTTTCTTCAAGTAGATCTTGTCAAAAGACTGTTAAAGCTGTAATCACTCCCAAATAATATTCTAAATTTGTTTAGCTATTAGCATTATACATTACGATATTAAATGTTGCTCTAACACTAAACTCTTGTTTAATTTATTATAATAAGTCCTTTTCCTGCTCTAACCCTACAGTTCCCATTGCATGGTACGAAAAAGTAAAGATGATGATAATGAAAATAACATTAATATAATATAATATTATACTTACATAATATTAACCCTAAATAATAGTATTGTAGACGTTGCTTTATATTTTTTATTTTGTTACCTTATATTCTTTTTTTGATACTGTCCCTAAAAATTTTTGATTTCATTTTGTATTTAATGTGTTTCATGTTTATTATATAACTATGAATTGTACTAAAAATACTAAAGGATATATAATATTTTAATAAAAAATACGTAAAATTCGTAATTTTTGTGTATTTTTCATATTATCAAAACTTTAAAGGAAATTTATGTGAAAGGTAACAAAAAAATATTTAAACTCATAATTTGAAAATGTTCTTTTAATTTCCTTAGTATTTATTTGCAATAATGTTATTAAGTACATTATGAAGGATCAAAAAAATATTATTCTGGATATAAAAATTGCTATTTCAAAGTTTTATTTAACAAATAAAAAGTAACAAAAGAAGAACATGTAATCTGTCTTTATTTAGTTTTCAGTATATTTTTTGTAAAATATTTGAATTAAATGCATTTTCATATAAAAAATCCAATTGTTAATAAAGTAAACTACCTAATTGCATTAAAAAAATCGATTTATTTAAATATTTTTATTTATGGCGTCTTTTTAAAACAGGGGCAAAAAAAATGAGAAATGCTCTACTGTACCTTTCCAACTAAACACAGAATTATTTCCACACTTCTGCGTAAAGGTATAACGCATTGCTATCGATCGACCTAGGACGCGTCTTACTGAGAGAGACCTACCACTTGATTGATATCAATTTTGACGACCTCTGTGGCATATAACATGACTGCTACGCAGAGGTCTCGGGTTCGATTCCCGCTCAATGCAAATCTTTGAGTGCATGAACACGATTTTTGTTGACTTTCTTTTGCACGATTGAGTTTGCATTGGCCTGGGCGTGTTCTATGTATGATATGTATGTATTTACAAAAAAAAAGTACTTAAGTATGTTTATCCGTTGTCTAGTACCTACCCATAGTACAAGCTCTGCTTAGTTTGGGACTAGATGACGTTGTGTGAATGTGTGAGGAATATTTATATTTATTTATTTATAATTAACCTATCGCAGCCCACTGCTGGCCAAAAGACTCTTCTGTCACGCGGCACAGGACACGGATATCCATAGACGATTTTACTGAGCCCTGATATACTTGGTATGGGTTTATATTAATTATATAAAAGCTTTAGCTACAACATGATCCTTAGTAAGAAAGTTGCCAACAAAAACCGCCCAATCTCAACATCAAACGAGTCCCAAAAGAACAATACGACTACATAGAAACTCTTGTATACCCATATTTCCCCTCACATAATCATAATCTACTGTGGATTTACTACAGCAGTGTGACGCAAGTGCTTCGCGTCGCTATGACAAAGTATTTCCTCAATAAATAGGTCACTTTATGATACGCATCGTTCGTAAATATAAATGACAATTCAATAGTTTTGTTAGCAAAAATCTATCTATGTCTATATATAGATTATAATTATGCAAAACTGATTCATTGTTATACATATTAATTTATTAATCATGTTAGAAAGGAAGGACTTAAAATTTGATTCTATATCATCGTCTCTACCAATCTCTCTCTATCTTTGTTTGCTTATCAACCCTTACACGTTACATGCAGGGACGGTCCTAATCTAATGGACCTTCAAACTAATGTTGAGTACCAGATGTCGCATGGATTAGGCAATTTCCACAGTTTAGGTCTGTTATATTGATACTTACGTTAACGTCAACTACAACCGAAAAAAAATAAGCTAATAGCACCTCAAAACATCTGAGCCGTTTAAACTAAAGAAGATTATGGAACCAACACAACTCCGTGTGTTGGGATATCAAAATAATCCAGCATCTTCTGGGGCTGCTGTGCTGATTTGGGGCTGATTGATATACCACGTAAAACTTATCTGAATTATGTTTAGTGTGCGTTACTCCATAACAGTACAGGATTTGGTACCAGTCCTGTAGCAATCTATAAAAAAAACCTTTACCTCTATCAACATATAATATATGTTTTGTAAACTACATACCTGGAATCGCTGCCCCAATGCATAGCATAGATCTTGGCGAGGTGTCCGCGCAGCGTGCGTCTCGTGCGCATCTGTATGCGGCCGATGGGCTCCAGGTTGGCCGTCGCCTGCGACAGCGACGTGTCGCATGCTGCCTTCCGCGCATCCTGTGTAAAGAAACGTATGGGTTTAGCTAAATAAAATTGTCCAGGAGCCCCTGTATACCTAATGTGAGGCGTCCGAAGTAGCATCCTGTCTAAAGAAATTTAAAGTCCATAATATTATGAATTAAAACAATATTTGCACTTGCACTTTGAAATTTAGATCCAAAGTTTATTTTCATCATTAGTGCAGTTCAAGAACATTCGTCAAATAATTTTATTTTGTACCCTGTGACTCCTTTACTTATCTGCTTTTCGCCTTCCTTGGCGCATGTCCACTGCGTCAGTGGCCTGTTCACTATATTGCACATAGCTAGACTAAGGCCTAAGCGCCTCAAAGTGTCGCCGGAGAACAAACAAATAAATCCACCACCACTGGGTTACGTTACCTTAATTCTTTAAGCCTTACACTAGTAAGAACGCCACCTATGCCATCAGGATCACCCAATGCAATGATAATACAAATGATACTCACTCTGATTGCATTCTTTAATGTCTCCGCCTCTTGGCGCAAGCTGTCCAATTCGTTCATGATGATTTAGATACTTCTAATATTGTTACAACAACCGCTTGACGATCGCGCCGCGTACTATCTCCACGCAACGCTCCGACCTGAACAAACAAACACAATCCAATTTAATATAGATTTCACTAATATCAATGAAACTAAAAATAAATAAAACATCAACCTCATTTTACATTACTTAAGTTATAAAGGCGTTGTCGCGGAATGCCGTTTATAAATATACTGCTCCAAGACATTGTCTTCCTTCAGTGAAGGGTGTAATTGGATTACTATACTGCCCTGGCTATACAGATGTTTCGGTTTCTTATTCTTGTTAGGACTTATTTCAACATTAAATAATGGTCGTCCAATTTTCAAAGAACCACGGAACCGACAATAACAATACGAAATATTATAATTACTCCATTAAATCAAATGTGTCTTAAAAGTGGACCATACTACTTGTAGTATGAGATATCTCATATCTTAAGCCTTTTTTTTTCTACCAACTTGATCCAACATCCAGTGGAATAAAACTAACGAAAACACTTTCGGGTAGCCTAGCTTCAATAAAGTTTATGACTTCATTAGTGCCGTAGAAGTTTTGGCACGCGACCTAACACATACGCACTAGTTGGTGTGTTGTTAAAATATTTTGTTTTATGTACTCTAAGTGTATTTGGTTTAGCTACGATGTTTATTTGTTTGATCTTACACGATGACGACTGTACAATTAGAGTTGGAACTCGAAATCGTGATGAATGTATAGTAGCTAAGTTCTAAGTAAATTTTAGGAATGATTACAATTCTGTTTTGAGATGGAAAGGATTTTTATGTGTGTTTTTAACTTTAGGTACTTTAACTACTAACCTATTAGCCATAGCGTGATACTATATAGCTTATGACACTCACAGATAAATAGACTATTCAACACAGAAATAATTTTTAAAATCGGTTCATGAGATTAGATCCAGAGATTACCCCCTACAACGTCACAAACACACAAGCTTTACCTCTTTATAATATTAGTATAGACAACGCACAAATTAAGTATTGTATTTATAAAGAAGTAATAAAACAGACTTATGTCACCAGTGTCATGAATTTATCTCACAAGGGTCGCAATCTCTAGGTCGACTAAGGTACAATATTAATCAATATAACTGCGAGAGACTCAATATGTCACCTTATCTAACAAGACATTTCGTTGTCTGGCTAAGACACGGAGAAAACCAAGCCTAAGCTGATGGACCCTGGATACTTTAAATGACATTGACACTACTAAATAATAATTCAAGCAATAAATGTAAGTAAATTATCAGGTAAAATAATAAGAAACCCAAACAAATCTGTCTAGCCAGTACGGTATAGTAAGCCAATTACACCCTTCACAGGAGGAAGACGATATCCTGCAGTATATTTTAAGACGACATTCTGCGACGAAGCCTTAAAGTTAACGCTATTATGATGAAGTAACATAAGTAATAACTAACGTATTACATAACTATGAGATTTCCACTAAGAAATAATAAATCTATTCAAACGAATCTCGTAACAATAACTTGAGCTAAATAAAAGTGTTGCTTATTATTAAAACTGTGAAGGACTGTGTTGCTCTAATGGCGCTATTATCTCGGTCCATTGTTTCACGGCATTGTCCTGTATAACGTCACATTATTGCACAACTAACTTGTCAATGTGTGTGTAAAATAATCCTAGCTTTTACGTAGTCATATTACGTAGGGAACAAAAAAATACACGAGTTTTGTTCTAAGCATTTCTGTATTACGAGACACTGTAAAATATGCATTGAGTGGATCGATAGATTTTATTATAACTTCCAAAGAAGTATTATAGCATCATATCATAGCTGATAGCTATCGAGGTTATTTGACTACTTTTACAAGGTAATCGTTTGTTAGAACGTTTTTAAAGTTACTTTTTGCGGTACCTAGGTAACGAAAATACATTATCTACATAAAGTACATACCATTACCATGTTTGACTTGAAGAACTTCATCAATAGTTTATTTTCTGTTTAGATCACGATATTCGGTACACCTACGGCGATCCGTACTGCAAGAGCCTTTAATTTACGTCTAGTATTACAAAACGGCATATTTGATAACAGACCGCGTAAACAACAAGTTTAAACAAACTGAATCATTATAATAAAAAAAACTAAGTTACTATAATTTGAGGAGAATTAATTTGCACGATGAGTGCATGCCATAGTCGCGGGCGTTTATATCCGATATTACAAAGCTGTAATACACATAACCGAGTCTTTTATATTAGTTTTGTAAGTGTCTAAAATAAGTTACATATGTATGCTTTCTCGTTCAATGTTTATGTTGCAATACAGGGAAGAGTCAAGATAAATATTATCGAGGGAATGACCCAGCATTCCCGCTTCTTTAACGAGGGAAATTCATCAAAGTATTACTTGGCTAGAAACTAAAGATATTTAATATAGGTAACGATTTCGGACATAAACACATTTAAACGACCTATGTGACTTGTTCTCCGTGTGGTGACGGAGTAAGAATACAATATGTCACCACCCCATCTCATCCCATGCGTGTCGTAAAAACCGACTAAGGGACTATCCGTGAATATTATCTTTACAAAATAAAAAAAAAGTAAAACTTTAAATTAAACCCTATACCAATCCGTCTGGCCAGCGTGGTATTAGTAGGCCAAGTACGGTCCCTTCGTCACGGGAGGAAGCCCTTCCCTGCAGTAGGACATTAATGGGCTGATACGATGTGACTTAGTAATTATTACTTAAACCCTGACCTGTCCTTAAGATCTGTCGTGTAAGTCTAACTACTGTCTCCACCGCGTGTAATCTTGAGCCACTCTCATTAATCGGCCTCCAGCTACCTTGATCAGGTCACCCCATGAGGAGGCTGGCTATTTAAGGTTAATTAATATTGAGTGTTTTCTATGCTTTCAGATTAAAAATGAATACCTAGTTAGATTTTATAGATGTATGTAGATAGAAAAAGGGTTAAAACAAGCAATACATTGAAAACCATTAGGTCAATAACAATTTGCATAGAAATTAGCGTTAATTGAAGCGAAAAGACCATTCTCTTATCAATAGAAAACAGGGAATAATTAGTGATTGTATTTATTTATATTGTAATGTTTTTGCACATTCGTACCAATTGCTATAAAAACATACGATTCGACGAATTTTTTGTATACGTTGTAACTTTTTTTGCGCGTACAATTATAGAAACTGACATTTTGACGTTACAAAAACAAATACAAACGAATTAAATTTAAATTCGACTTTCGAATAAAATAGTAACGGCTGTTTTGGGAATTTGTTAATTTTAAACGATTACATATTATGGGGTTCGAGAACTACCCAGTTTTCTTTGACTTTTTGATCGGAAAACTTTCGCACTATCATGCCCTAAATCGCAGGGATATTTATGAATTTCAATAGTGTTTTGTGCTTAGTTGATCTTTATCTATTATGCTCTAAAATAGTCGCGAAATAAAAATGGCATCTGTTTATTTTTAGTTGCCTAAATATTACGACAAATATAGAACACTAAATATTAAACCTATACAAAGCGGAAAATTCACACTGCACATGCATTTAAAACTCAATTAAGTGCACTATGTGTAACCACCTAAAAATATAATAGGTATAACATAAACGGGGTGGTTTTCCATTATAAATAAAAGCCTCTCCCCTATGCAATGACGTCATAGACGAGGGGTTATATAATAATGCAAGTGACGGACAACAGCCTCAATATATTTTTAACTCAACGTGGTCACGAATACACCTCACTGTAATGTAAAGTGCAGTAGTACATAAACGCAACGCTATGGGGCCTTTGACAAAAACAAAAGTAAATGTATACCTACAGGAAACGTGTGCAATAATTAAGTTGCCGTTTGTGAAGTTCCATTTCAAGGACAATGTAAAATAATATTTTTGTAAATAAATATTCGTCAGAACAAAAACGTGAAAGCTTTAATCACAGAACTGACAGCCGTAGTTCTATTAGAGTATACTCAGCTAGGGCAGAAAGGTTCTGAAATGCCCACCGCGTACCGGAAGACTAAGGGTGAACCCTCACAAGATGAGGTAGTAAGGACGGCAGGAAACAGATAGATGAGGAAGGCACTGTACCGCACCAGATGACAATATTTGAAGGAGTCCTATGTCCTGCAGTGGATGTTCATAAACTGGTATGATTTTAGTATTATTATTCTTTAAATTTTTTTTTTTTTTTTTTTTTTTGTGGTACTCTTGTCTGCAATCAGTCGCCAGACTATAATCAGACGGGTGGAGTGATTATTAACTAGTACGCATAAGCGCGGCCATTGCCTCGCTGTCAGCTTAAATTATGTGGTTTCTCTTAAGCCTTTTAACCACATTGACATTTTCGAGCAATCCTGATGCTAGTGGATTTGGATGAGAGACAAGACGTTCTATGTGATGTTGTTTATAGCGCTCAATTTCCGAGGCCACACACCATCTTTAAATTAATAATGATATTATTGTCATCACGTTGTTAGTTATATTTCTTATGTTGATTAAAGCGCCGATTACACTAGGCTAGTAGTCTCCTACATAAGGACGTCAGGAAGGATATGTAGTGTCCTGAAAGCCTACATGTGATTATACAAGACTACATGTAGTCTCCTAAATGATGTAGTTGACTACATGTAGTCCAGTGTAATCGGCGCTTATGCCGATTCAGACATAGTCCGCCGATTCTAGGGATATATTTTATCTAATCACTCAACCATCACTCCCGAAATAAATATAAAAAGCTATTTATTCCTACTAACATGTTACAAACAAGCGTTCAGAAAAAAAAAATCTCACTTTAATAGGTAAACAGAGACGTAAAGATAATAAACGGGCCATTTTCCGGAACTGGTAAACCAATAATCGTAATACAAAACTAAAGGAAACTTGTATTAACTGGAAATACTAAAAATATATTGTCTTATAGTTTTATGTGGAAATCCTGTGAACGATTACCGAGTAATGTATTGACCGTTTTATTGCTAAAATAAGCGTGAAATTATCCGTAATTTAGTACTATGAAAGTAAGGTAAAGTTGAAACAAAATCACCCTATACTTCTCTTCTCATACACCAGGTATACCTACGTCTTCTCCAGTCGTTGGAGAAACTTATCTTTTTTGTATAAATGTCGTAACAGTAGGCTGACCCACTCTTGCGGGCTACGTGAGGGGTCTGTGCACAGCTCCAGAGAACGATTGTCTTTTCAGAACCTTTCTGTCCCATCCGCTATCGGATCTGTGTGCGATATGTCATGTAGACCAATCTAAAGCGCTATATCGGTCACCATAGCTTACGCGCCAGTTTATCTCCATAACCCAGCTTAGCTCTTTCCAATCCCCCTTAAACTGGTATCATAGACTAGTAAGTATAAGCCATTAACCTGGTAATCGGAATCAAAGTAACACGCATACATTTTGGTTTCCGCCTTGCATATGTTTATTACTTTTAACTAGTGTTTATAACTGTATTGCACGAGCAACTGCACGCTCGACTGAGGTTGTAAGTTTACGTAATATGGTGTATTTATGTATTGTTTATTATATAGTAACATTTCCCTGAGAATAGTGCGCGAGAAAGTAGCGCGAACGCAAGTTATATCTCTCGCTCATGCTTAGGAGAATCATTTGTGAATAGCAAAAATTTACCTACGTAGGCTTGTACATAACAGTCGCCTATAATACTAAACTTCTCACAAATCATAATCATACAAGGTAATCTAGTCGTATAATATACTTTTTTTTAAATTCACGTTAAACAGGCATGATTGTCGGACTGGATGCGGAAGGCGCAAAACCGTATTCTGTGGCGAGTGTTGGGAGAGGCCTAGATATCTCCAAAAGTGGACTGCAGTAGGCTAGTTGATTGATTGATGTTAAACATAGAAAACAGCTAGATCAACGCAAACATTCATAGTCATGCACACAAAGTTTAGCATTGAGTAAGAATTACCCAAGACATTAGAGTACCCAGTCATGTAATCTAAAGAAGAACTGAGTACTAAAAGCTAATACTAACACACAATTCTGTAATATAATTTCTACATACAGAAAAAGAGTTGTGTGAATATTCAGTGATTGACAGACGATTGACGTGTTCGCTAAAGCATGAAGATGGCTTTCTACATAATTTAAATAGTAATGATATAAATACCGACGACTTCAAAAAGGTCTCTGGGTCGGAGTGGATGCGGAAGGCGCAGGACCGAGTTCTGTGGCGCGTGTTGGGAGAGTCCAGCAGTGGACTGCGATAGGCTAGTAGATTGATTGATATAAATAACAAGGGTGTGCGTAAGTAACTTACGAGGATAAAATGTAAATTAGTATTTGAAAGAAAAGGTAAACGGGCGTTTTGTTTGGACATATCGCACCTTGAAAACAAAAGTGGCATTATGCCAAAAACGTTGATTTTGAGTTAAGGACACAGTCTAGTTTATTTCAAAAAAGCGCTTCGAATGCAAAGACATACGTTCTAATAGTTCCAATAGTTTTGCCTAGATGTCGGTAGTGTCAGTTTTTACTTTTAGGTTAAGTGACGACGTGGTAATTGAAAAGGTGGCACTATATCAGTTAGAGCCAAGCATCCCAGTGGAAACGAACGCTGCGGTGAGTAAAAAAGTGACATTTTATGTTTAGTGACATTTTAAACCTAATTTACGTAAATAAATTCTCTACATGAAGCAATACATAATTGGCACTTTAAGTATAGTGCCGTTTATGTAGTTTAAATTTTGCCGAAATAAATTATTTGATTATTTAAAAAATGACATTATATGTTTAGTGCCTTTGTTAATGTTATAGTATTGTAATAATCTTTTAAACGAATAAATACATAAATGGCAAAATACAGTACTAATTACCGTATTTTGATGATTTTTAAATAAAATAAATTTAAATAAAAATTTACAGAGCTTGATTTGACTAAACGATCAAATAGAAACTCCAGAACTTCAGCCGCTTTATCTGAGCAAATTGGAAACCGTGACCCTTGACCATAAATTTGTCGCAATACTTCGAGAGATCATCCACAATCGCCGCTCTCAGGTCCACCTTCTCTCAGACTAAAGTCGTGGGAGATCACAGAAGAATGGCCTACCATAAGGTAGCGTTCTGGCTCCGCTTCTTTTTAACATTTAAACCAACGACCAACCGTCGTGTCCTAATACATCCTGCTTCTTATACGCTGACGATCTCGACGACTAACAAGCAACAACCTTCTCAACTGGCGCTTGCTTTCTCGGCTGAAGAATATACGTACGCAGTTTGGAACCGATCAGCTCTTGCTAGGGTGGTGGATACAGCTTTGAACGAAACCTGCAGGATTATTACAGGTTGTCTCAAACCAATACCGGTCAGACTGGTGTACCATGGCTGGCATCGCGCCCCTAACGATGGGATGTGGCAGCCTCCCTTGAGAGGAGCAAAGTGGATAGCGACCCCCGGCACCCCATGCACGGCTATGATCACATCCTATCACAGCAAAGGCTGAATAGCCAAAAGAGCTTTATAAAGTGCGTCCACCCTTTACCCAGCAAATGCGAGGTGCAATCTTGGCGCGAAAGGGTGTCGCTGCCGGAACTGTTTGTGCCACTCTCTGAGAGGCTTCCGCCCGGACATGAGTTACCATGGGCTACCTGGAAGTTCTTAAACAGATTGCGAACCCAGGTATGACGAAGCAAGAAGAACATGCTCCGGTGGGGCCTCACGAACAATCGCGGACTGAGTTGCCTGTGCGACGCCCCCCAAACTATGACCCACCTCTGTCCTGGATGCCCTAACACCTGCACTCAGGAAGAGCTAATAAATGACAGCTATAACGCAGTCAGTGTCGCAGAGTTTTAGGGTACATCAATTTATTCCACACGTTTTGCCACCGATACGCTAAGAAGATCCTTAATGTTGATTATTTTTCAATTGTGCTGATTGTAACTTACTTTACTTTTGCCAAATAAACATTTTATCTTAGTATTATCTCATAATTTTGTTTCATTTATGTAATTATTATCATAAGATAAGCTATAAATTGCGTTTTTATTCTAAAACAGTAACTAATAAAAAAATCAAAAGTGGCACTATACTGATATATTTTTTAAAACAGATTTTTCTAAATAAATAACTTAATTACTCGCATGTTTTCAATAATTATCTAAAAGCCAGATAGTCAAACTATTAGATGAAACTTATAACCGTGTTATATTTCAGTTATTTGCATTAGTTATTGATCACGGTATTGGACCAAAACTTTAAAATGGCCGTACTGAAAAACTACTGTTTTTGTATAACGCCACTTTTGTTTTCAAGGTGCGATATGACCCATGGCGTACACAAACGAAATATGGCGAGATATGTAGTTAAATATACCTATTACTAACTGGTATAGGTCCCACTGTTGTGGGGTATGGGAGAAAGGAGAAAAATGAAAATTTTGTTTATTGTTTTTATGGCGTTAATAAAGCATTTTTGAATATATTTCAGTAAACAATTGGGTCTATTTCGATAATACTTGGAACAGTAGTCTGTTTAAAACAACACTGTTCACATTATTACGTTTGTACCCAAATAGCACAGAAATAAAATCACGTTCTACATAAATGTTTTTTTGTTCTACTGGATACCTACAGCTCGCGCAACCTAACTTGCCGGGCTGAAGTTAGCTTTCAGAGAAGCTTGCGCATGTACAGGAACAAAAAAAGCACCCACTCCCTATGTTCCCGGTCATTTAGTTCCAAATATGACATCTGCGCAGCTGATTTGCAACAACTTCAAGCCGGTCACCTTTTTGTCTGGTGTATGCGTCTTATTAAACCGTTATATATTCAAAACTGTTGCTTTAGATTCATTTTCTAGAAACATAATAATGTACAGTTCTTGGTAATACCTTCTCAAATAAAGCCAAATAACTTTTTTCTCCCGGTAGATACATTAATTTTTTTTATATAATTAGAAAAGTGGTATTAAAGTCTATAATTTGAAACTAGTTTAGTGTTTGTACGCGAAAAAAATCAAAGTGGGTCAGATTCGCCCTGTTACCTTTATATAAGGATCGAGTGAAGTATGCTAAGTTACTTCTAAGTCAAAGTTATTGGATGGACGTATGTTTAAAGATTGACAATTGCAGCTGTAAATAAGTACTACTGGATTTAATCGGTGACATACCTATAAAAGGAGAGGTGAACAGTACACTGAACCGATAGGATAATGATATGTAATGAGCGTAGATACAGCAAAGCAGATTCGCCGTTTTGGCGTATATATCGGAGACTAACTGACCCGTGCCCACTTCGTTGGGCGGCGAAAAGACCGCTTTTTTAAACATATTTCACTACTGCTCCACTCCGATTAGTCATAGCGTGATATAGCCTATAATACTCCCCGATAAATGGACTATATAACTCAGAAAGAATTTTTAAAATCGGTTCAGAAGATCCAGAGATTACCCCCTACAACGTCACAAACACACAAACTTTACCTCTTTATAATATTAGTATAGATAACCCCACTGGCTAGACTGGTTGATTAGTTACTGTTGTAGTAAAGTATCGTTTATCTTGACCTATATTTATCTATTCAAATAAAACAGCTGAGATTCATGCTTAACCAGCTTAACTTCTAACGTTCAGTGCCTTTACAAGGAGAAATTCTCAATCCCCAAACCACTCATTAATAATACCTAAACGAGCCCAAATATAATATGTACAACACGCGTCACCAACAAATCATTGGCCTTTCATTTACTTCCAGTTACTTACAAACGTACATAAATGGATACTGTGACGTGATACACAAATTTATAAATATACCCTCACACACAGTCGATGTCGAAACTCTATTAAATATATCTTGAAATACGTCGGCTTGTTAAACATTACTATTATAGTTTGGTTCAATGTAGTACTGTATCTATGCTACATAGAGAGTTTTAAGTTGAATAGACACGAGTTTTGAAATTATAAGTAGGGGTGCAGTACGGTCCCCCTCCCGTGACGGAGGGTTACTTGGCCTACTAGTACCACGCTGGCCAGACGGATTGGTATTGGGTTTAATATCAAGTTTTTCTTCTTTTTATTTCGTAAAGATAATTTACGGATAGTCCCTTAGTCGGTTTTTACGAAACCCATGGGATGAGATGGGATGGTGACATATTGTATTCTTACTCCGTCACCACACGGAAAATATATAAATACTACTAATACTACTACTAGATAATAAATGTGAGAGTGGCTCACACCCATTTGCAACCACTAAACGAAGTTACGGATAGAGTAATATCATTGCGATCATTTTGAAGATGGATAACCGGTAAAAGGCACTCTCCTAGTGTGCCATTTCTGAAAACTATACAAAATTTTCGATTCAGACCTAAACTTGGATATTGGTGGAAAAAACAAAATGGGCTCGTATTAACCGCACATGGGTTTTTCGCTTCTATCTTTGCGAATAATAACAAAATGTACAGTGGCGTGGGTGTAACTTTCGATTCGAATATTTATCGTCTCTTATAAAATCTTATCAATATGACCAACTGATATTATGTTTTCACGTTCTTATCTATGTAAACAAGAATCATAGGTTTATGTAATTTATATTAATGACTAAGTAATATGACTTACAATACATATATGTACAGTCACGAGCAATAATATCACACACATAAATCATCACACGTCGATAGGTAACATTCCGAGTCGGACGTGTGCGTTCATAATTAATAATACAATTAGTGTTTAGCGCGGCGTAAGCCGACGCTCGCTATTTTACGTCATGAGTGACATACTTGTGCCGAACGAGCTGCTGTCGTTCTTGCAGCAGAAACTGGATGTGATGGATGAAGTATCCGCCATTCAAATCTGCGCGACCAACTTCAGCGAAGAAGATATTGCTGCATCCAAGCTGCAGTTGTTTACGGTTTTAAATAAACGTGACCAGATGGTGTCCCGCCGGCGTGACGGGACAAAGAAAAGTCTTCAAGACATAATCACGCTACTGAAAGAAACGGATCCTGACGACGTGCCGACGTTTGTGGCGAAGGACCTAAGCAAGTTGCCTCCCGTCACCTTTGACCACGTCGACGTTACAAGCCTTCTGAAGGACATCATCTTTCTGAAGGCAAGCTTAGCTGATGTGCAACGGAAGCTGGAGACATCCGAAGCAACCGTGGCAATTATGCGAAAAGAGTTCGACGAGTTGCGCAACAATACAACTATAGCAACTAGGTCACCGACCTGTGTTAACATAAACACACGCCGAGGTGCATGTCGCCTCGACACATCGACTGCAAGCTACGCGTCAGCAGTTTTGTCGCCAACGCCGACGATCGCTGAAACTGCAAAATGTGCAGACGACACGGCGCACAACCTTGCCCCTGCCCCCGCGGTGTCTCCTCGTACCGTGGCACGTGTAAGCAAGTCATCGGGTCAGCTGATTTCAGCGAGCACGCCTAAGACTCCCGTAGAGAAGCCTGTGCTTGAAAAGGCACCTACTGATGGTTTTACTACGGTGAGAAACAAGAAGCGCTGCCGCCCGAAGACTAATAAGAACAGTTGCGGAACGGCACCGACGGTGACGCTGAGAGCCGCCCATCCGAATACTCCGGTGTATATATCTCGCCTCCATTACACCACGGAGGTAGATGACATCGTGGAGTACGTCTACAAGAAGTTGAAGTACAGGCCGAGGGTGCAGTTATTGGAGTCTCACCGTAACGTGAACTTCAAAGCGTTCGTGTTGCGAATAGCGAACTGCTACCTGCATGACGTCATGGACTCTAACTTCTGGCCGCAGAACGTGGTGTTCCGTCGCTTCCGCGGACAAATTCCACAAGAAGCAAAGAAGTAACCGGAAGTTATTTTATTTTATTTATATTAGTCATTAAGGTATATATTATATTGTTTTATGTATGTTAGTCTATAAGGTATATTTCTATGGGCCTATGCAGCCTGAAATAAACGTTATATTATATTATTATTATAATAATATGTACACATTTTCGCATTTTGTAAACCAGTTATCTAAAGTTCTGCCAATCCAAAATTGAAAATTCGAAGATTAATTCAAAACTGTACGGAACCTCTTCTAAATTACGAATTCATTTTGATATTGTAATGTCTAGATAAACGTGCAGATAGTTTAGAAAATTTGAAAATGTGTACATATTATTGCTCGTGACTGTACTTACCTAAGTAAATGTTTTCAGCGTTACAGTCCTACATAAGAAATAGAAAGACTCTCTTAGTTGTTCCGTGCTTGTGATCTTATAATGGTTCAAAATTATGTGTTAAAAATAAAACTATTACAATCTACTAGCCTATTGCAGTCCACTGCTGGACTCTCCCAACACGCGCCACAGAACTCGGTCCTGCGCCTTCCGCATCCAGTCCGACCCAGAGACCTTTTTGAAGTCGTCGGTCCACCTAGCTGGAGGGCGTCCTACACTACGTAAACTATTATAACTTAAAGGAATACGGTATCAGGTGCAAATTGCAATTCCAAACTAGTGGAAAGACCACATTCTATTCCATAGGTTGTCCAGTGAACTCGTCCTTGGGATGGGACCAAATAATAGTTATCTAACAAAAATTTATTATAAAAATGTTACAACATCATAAGACATAAAAGCAACTTGATAATATGATATCTTTCAATTAAAACGACATCAGATAAAAGGATTAAGTTGGTGGAGTGACCCAGATAGCTCAGCGGCTTATCCGTTTGCCCTTTGTGTATTTATCGTGACCCATTCTCTTATAAAAACATAGTAGGATTTGTGATTTAACTGATATACGATTTTGAAATGTTACTGGATTGAAAGTCAGTCAAATAGAGATGTAAAAGACAAGTGCAAAGTTTAGGATTCTTGTTACTAAATATTTGCACAACTCTCAATAATTTGTGAAAAGCTAAAATTGATTGTAGGAAGTCAGTTAACATACAGATTATTTAAGACATAAGAGACCTGAAAGTAAAGGTAAGTTCTCTGGTGAAGAAAAACATTGAGGTATTGGAAACCGGATGAACTAATACTGAAAATAATCAGATTCAAAAATAACCCCTATTTATCTTTTACTTAGATTAGGAACGCGTACCGAGTCAGAACGATCATTTTCGACCGATTCAGAACGATCATTTTCGAATTTTACCAAGCATTGACACTTAGACAAAAAAAGACTGCACCAATCTTAAATTCAATCTGACACTAAAAATAGCATTGTGCGTGTTTATCATAAAATAAAATCAAATAGTAATTGTCGGTCAATTACGTAATTATTTCAGTAAGACATTCTTATTAACTTGTATTTTGTCTACGTAAATACCAGAAAGAAAAACGAACAACAATAGAAAGGAGATCAAATATCAGCCGAATCCATTGGCCTCTATAAGATTGATAGCGTAAGGCGAAACTTAAAGATTGATGGCAGACCTCCCATCAATTCACGATGGAAATGAAACCAAGGTCATGGCACTGAACTGTTATCAGATAGGAAGGTAAAGTAATGAGAGGTCAAAAACCTTACGTTAATTAATTTGGAGTGTGAAGATGGTTATTATTGAGGGTGTGGTAAATGTTGAGTAATACATAATAATCTATTCTTATATGTATTACTAGCTGACCCGTGCCCACTTCGTAGGGCGGCAAAAAAAACGTGTCACTTTTTTAAAAAAATTTCATTACTGCTCTATTTCTGTTAGCCATAGCGTGATACTATATAGGCTATGACACTCCACGATAAATAGACTATTCAACACTAAAATAATTTTTAAAATCGGTTCAGTAGATCCAGAGATTACCCCCTACAACGTCACAAACACACAAACTTTACCTCTTTATAATATTAAGTATAGAAGTATAGATATATGGGTCATTCTAAGTTAAGAGGTAATTCGTTGTATGAAATGGCGGCACGGGTTTTTTTTATATATTTTTACTTAAGTATACATTTTTTTAATGTAAACTGCTATGTTTAAAACGTTTACAAAGTGGCCAGACAATTTATTGGTTTTATTACGTTTTATAAGTGACCAGGGGAAATACACCATACAGGGGAGAGACAAGGTGTACAGGGGAGGATACTTTATGAACAGGGAAGAGATAATCATAATAAACATAGTTATTTTTAAGTATCATCTTTATTTATTATAATATGAATTATTTATAATCAGGCTTTTCATTTGTTTACAATCTTTTTTGTCTATAAAATTAAATGTTTCCTATGAAAATCAATAACAAAAAGAAAAATTTTCTTTTGAGTAACATTATAAACTTAAAAAATATTTATTTTTCTTGTCTATCAAAACAAAACTACATAAGTATAGGTGTATCTAACTTTAATACCCGTGTAGATATTAATAATAAGTGATAATGAAACACGAAAGTTTTAAAGTTATATAACTTTACTATTAATAGGCAATAATTAAATAAAAAGAAACAAAAACTAAAAATACTCTTTTAAATACTCTTACGACTTCAGGGGATATTAAAGGCGACCAACACCTATGAGTTTTATTAGTTGACCGTAAAATGTCAACAGGTACACGCCCCTAGAATATTCAAGCAATAAAACTTCCCAGAAATGTACACAAGATCAGAAGTAGCGGCTCAAGAAGTTACACTGTTGGAACAAGGCATGAGTAAACGACAAGTGGCTCGTACTCTGAATATAAGCCAGTCAATGGAGTAAGAACAAGCCAAAGGTACCAAGAGACTGGTGGCTTTGATCAAAGAAGAGGTCCAGGTAGAAAAGGATCCACTTCAAAAAGAGACGATCTTTTCATCGTTAGTACTTCACTGCGAAATTGTTCACTCGACGGGGTTCAAATCCAACGGGAGGGAGCCCCGATAAACGCGTAGACTAACTGTCAGTTCTCGCACTGTGAGTAGAAGACTCAAGGTAGCTGGTAACCCTGATTCCAAAAAGACCAGCAACAGGTTCCAAATCGACTACAGACTACAGCGCATCGAGCAGCTCGTATTCGTTTTGCGAGAGAACACGTCGATTGGACGGAAGATCAGTGGCGCTCTGTTTTCTTCTCCGATGAAAACAGAGTATGTCTGCATGGTAGTGACAGAAGAAGAAGAGTGTATAGAAGGCCAGGAGAGTGATACGCACAATGCTGTTGCGTATGGAGGTGGCTCCTGCATGGTGCGGGCTAGTATTTTTTTGATAGAAAAAGACGACTTGGTTTTCATTGAAACCGGCCGCCATGTAAGGGGATTGACTGCAGATCGATACATTGAAGAAATCCTGGGGGGCCACGTCGTTCCATATTTATGCTGGTTTTGTTGGTGACAACTTTGTCCTCATCCAAGATAATGCCTTTTATGTTAGCATGTTTTTGTGGATAATCCAAAGTACCCTATTGAAAATGACGAGAGTCACAGAAGCAGCTCAAACTTTTCAATATTAGGCAATACGCAACCGGTAACTTGGTGAACCTTTAGTATTCCTGAAAAAGTCTCTAAATCTTTAGTAGATCCCAATTTTTTCGTTATGTCGGTATTATTTTCTGTAAAAAAAAACTTAATATTGTATTTTAAAGCTATGATAAGCATAACGCCAAGTAAAGGCGTAGAGAAAACTAGAAGTATTAATGGAAACGCGTAAAAATGTATCTCCCCTGGATATTAAGTATCTCCCCTGCCATCAAAAGAGCCAGGGGAAATACGCCAGGGGAGATATATTTTCGATAGAAATCTAAATTAGCCGTAAAAGTATTTCACGCACGTGATTCACACACAAACGTAACAATGTATACACTATTTGTAATAAATATTTAAGTATATGTTGGTATTTTAACAAAAAATGGCAATGGAAAACTTACCAGGGGAAAGACTGCATTCACTAAACATTTCTGCACCCAGCGAGTGGCGTGATCGAAATGGCCAGCAATAAGGCGGCGCAGTTGCTTATGCGCCGCTTGCTGGTAACTTTACGTTACACACTATGCATTTATGGTCACAACTTCTGCAGACTAGGAAAGCAGAACTGATTTTTGAACGAAAACAAAAGACCAGGGGACGAGACACGAAACACGGTGGACAAATTTCGGTGTTCATATTTTTTTTAAAGAATTGGAATAAAAGCACTTTTACTTGTAGGATACTATTACTAAGTTTACTGTCCTTGTAAAATTAAATAATTTAAAATAATTATTGAATTTTAATACATTCATAATTACTGATTTACAAATAAAGTCGGTTATGGGACAGACCAGGGGAGAGACATTTTTCACATATTAGAGCTTATTGTGACTAAATTACGTACATTTCTGCAATAAATTTTAGTGACCACGTAGGAAGCATTTAGTTTTAAGTAATAAATAAGTTATTTATAAAGTTTATTGAAAAAAATATATCTTTTTTGTCTTTGCCGTCGAAAGTACTTCTTAACTTAGAATAACCCATATGTTTTAAAAGAATATAATCTTAAGTCTGGGCAGAAAACAATGTCTACTAAGTGCAGAACATTTAGTCTCTCTTTACGACACCCCTCCATCATTTTACGCCACCCTCCATCATTTTACGACACCCTCCATGCATTTTACGACACCCTCCATCATTTTACGACATCCTAGCAGTTTTACGACACTCTCCGTGAATTTTATGACACCCTTCATCATTTTACGACACTCTCGCAGTTTTACGACACCCTCCATCATTTTACGACACCCTTGCAGTTGTACGAAACCCTTGCAGTTTTACGAAACCCTCGCAGTTTTACGACACCCTCCATCACTTTACGACACTCTCCATCATTTCACGACACCCTTGCAGTTTGACAACACGCTCCATGCATTTTACGACACCCTCCATCATTTTACGACACCCTCCTACATTTTACGACATCCTTACAGTTTTACGACACCCTTCCATCTTTTACAACACCCTTCATCATTTTACGACACCCTAGCATTTTTACGACAATCTTAAGTTTCTTAATTGTAAAACTTTTTTAAAGGTACAATTCTCTAATACATTATTTCAGTATATCTCCAGACGTTTAAGCAGTAGAAGCAAAATAAACGTTTTTAAGCGTCCCTTTTATAAACATATTTCATTACTGCTCTACTCCTATTAGGCATAGCGTGATACTATATAGCCTATGACACTCCCCGATAAATGGACTATCTAACACAGAAAGAATTTTTAAAATCGGTTCAGTAGATCCAGAGATTACCCCCTACAACGTCACAAACACACAAACACACAAACAAACAAACACACAAACTTTACCTCTTTATAATATTAGTATAGATAAAGAGGTAAAGTTTGTGTTTGTGACGTTGTAGGGGGTAATCTCTGGATCTACTGAACCGATTATAAAAATTCTTTCTGTGTTGAATAGTGTGTCATAGGCTATATAGTATCACGCTATGACTAATAGGAGTGGAGCAGTAATGAAATATGTTTTAAAAAGGGACGCGTTTATTCGCCGCCCAACGAAGTGGGCACGTTTCAGTTTCAGTTTCTTTATTTTTCAACATAATGTTACAAAATAACAGCTTATTGACGTCAGTTTAAAACTACTTAGTCTAAGTTTACATATTAAAAGTTTTCCAAACTTTACCACCGCTTCCAAGGCGCTAGTAGAGAAGAAGCGGCGTAACAAACTCTAAACTCACGGGTCAGCTAGCTAGTATTCTATACGGGTCTTACTCGCGGTATATACTACTTAGCCTAGATACTAATAGGATAAATACCTAGGTTATTCTCCGACGTTTTGTTGGGTTGGTTTAAGAACAAATTAATTATAGGACGAAATCAGGGTTTTCTATGCGAGAAAAGCTTACTTAAGCATAATATCTTAGGCGAGTAAGCTGTTTTATTACACAAAATAAAATATTGCGATATGACGTGACGTTTGTTGACATTTAAATGTGTAATGTAGATCGCATTGACGTATTTCTTGTTTTATAATTAATTCTTGAAAAATAATTCTATAATGTTAAATATTTATCAAAGAAAGAAAACTTTATATGTTGATACTGATTAGTTACGCTACTGTTGAGCATGAAATCAATTTCACATCTCATCGATTGTAATGTCCCCTTACAAGGCAAATGGTTAAACCATAATATAATGGCCTATTCACTATTCAAAACAATAATTAAGGTGACTATTATGCTTCATTACAGAGACTAGATAATAAATGTTGGAAACGATTTGTTAGTTTATCTATTTAGGGATTATTTTGGTATTAAAGGACTTTCGATGTAGAAAGTCTATATTAGTAATTAAGCTCAATCTAAAGTGGTAAATTCAATCTATTTCTTTTGTCATCATAACAGCCCATTAATGTCCCACTGCATGGACGGGCCTCCTGCCGTGACGGAGGGATACTTGGGCTACTAATACCACGCAAGCCAGACGGATTGGTATAGGGTTTAATTTCAAGTTTTCCTTCTTTTTACTTCGTAAAGATAATATTTACGGTTAGTCCCTTAGTCGGTTTTTACAATACCCATGGGATGAGATGGGGTGGTGACATATTGTATTCTTACTCCGTCACCACACGAACATTTATTTTGTAGAAATCCTTATTAATAGACTTAGCTAATATTTTAAACATAATATTCATTAGAAAATAACCGCGTGTGGTAATACAAACCAACTAAACTTCCTAGTACAACATAACGTCATAACTCGATTTAACTACAGGCGGCGCCATATTGGCTGGCGTGCTCGAGTATACGAGTTGATATATCAGTATTAATCACGGCTTATAACCAACTTGAGAAGAGTGGAACTTCTTCTAATCTTAATGGAAATCTGCTGAGCTTGACGTGATCGAGATGTTATTTTATTTAGATAATGTTTTTTTTTTAGTTAAGGGACGTTATGAGTAAGTAAATATTAGGAAATTGGCGTTAAAGGTAACAAAATTGAACGGTTGGTGAACTGAATTGAAAGCAGCTGAGATAGTTGTAGTTTTTTTTTTCAAAGGAGCGGGGACGAGCTGAAATAAATGATGGATAATGGTAGGAGAATAACTGAAGTTTACTATCAAGGAAAACAAAATGATAAACCCAGCTGACAATCGTGGTCAAAGAAGTAGACTAATTCTCGATGTTTCTCTGAAAATAGTACTCTTTATTTACGAAATCTCCTGTTTCACAGAAAACTATAGAATCTACAATCCTAGCTGTCCTCAACAGAAAAATTCGCATTCATGTTCTAAAAGGATACTTAAGAGCTACTCCAAAGAAATATCCATACAGAATCGTCAAAAATCCGTTACTTAACTGTGACTAAACGTTAATACAACTAGTAGTAAGTGTTCAGCGTATAGTTAGATTGAACGCAGGTCATTAGCCCAGTAGGTCTACCGTTCAACAGGCCGCCCGACACACTATCGACCGGATCTGTTCCATTACGCTAACTCTGTATTACGACAGCTTAATCCGCACTTTAATATTTATTATCAGGGCATTAAGGACTATATTCAGATGATATGTTAGGTATGTGTTTATCGTTTTGTATATGTATACAATTTAAGTCGATACCTTTTATATTTGGAGCTTGTGATTTGGTATGTACGCGGAAATTTGAAGGATAATATCCTGATTGAAAATTAGAATCAGAAAGTAAGACTTACGCCATTTCTAAAAAATCGCAAAAGTTAACTGTATATTTATATAATCTCATTTGAATAGTTCTAATTGTCCGAGTTAAGAATAACAAAACGTAAATTTTAAAAACACGGGATTTGTTATTCAATGTCGTCTTTCATAATTCTTTTGCTAATTGATAAAGCAAAATTTATTTAATGAAATAAAAATAATCTTTAGGCTTTACAATCGAGAAGACAATGGAAACTAATGGGTGTTCTAAATCCTCACTAAAAGAGATGTTACATAACACCCTAAACTTTACACAATCTATACTATTATCCCCTTTGGCAAATTTAGTAGGCCAAGGTCACCTATTTAAAAAAAAACCTGTTCTAGGCCACTTGCATTTCCCAACATATGAAAAAGGGCTTTTCTATCACATCTACATTTTCACGACAACAAAACCTCTACAAATCTAAGTATCTAAATAAATAAACTAACGTTATTTGTATAATTTACCTTATAACAAGAAAGAGAAAAGCATTCTTGCACCGGTAGCACGACCCATCAACTAATAAAAAACCAATTCTACCTGACTGTACCATAGAGGGAACAATAGAGACCATTCATGAATACCATACAAATTCATACAATGCTATTGCACCTGTCTTGAAAGCTTACGAGCTACCGTTGAGACGAAATTATACGCGTTGTATTAAATGTTTTAAGATGATTACAATTAATAAAAGCATCATTCTTTGGAATTTTTCTTTCTCTTTTTTTAGACAACGCCCGCACTAAGGTCTTGGGTGATGGTGAACGGGGGACCAGCACAAAAGATCTGATGGGGTCGAAGTGCATCCTGGAGGGTCCCCGAAAAGAAGGAGGAGAAGAAGATAAGAAGAAGGTCTTGGGTTGCCGGACCGTGTATTATGGCTCCACTTAAAGCCACGACAAAACAAGAAAGAATAAAATTTTGGGATGTCTTTCTTATGATATATGTATGTATAATTGAAGCTACGAAAACAGGGTTTTTATTTATGAACCAGTTATAAATCCGATCACTAAAAAGCAGGTACGCTTATTATATTAACAGGATGACCCTTTGAAATACTTTTTTAGAAAACATCCTGCAAACGGACTCCGAATACAGGCTGAGTGTTTTCGTTGTGTCTCAAAAAAGGTTTATTTAGATCGGCCAACAGCTGCTTGGAACAGGTGCAGTGCATTTAATTCGCTCGAGTGAGTCCTTGATACGAATCTAACCTACTCTTATGTGCAGTTCTTGAATTCAATCGAAGAGTAATCAACTGATAAACAGTTACAAGATAAATGTCATCAATCCTTTGATGAGTAAATCGAAGATTATTAAGCTGCTCATGCATTAAATACTACTAGACAAAATAGTAGCTCTAATAAATGTAAGAATAGCTCGCATCCCGTTGTGAAGTTACAGGTTAAGTAATTGCGGTTATGTTGTAGATAGGTGACAGCTTAGTGTTAATTGTCTCTGTGCTTAGGCATCTAAAAATGTGGTACAGTAAGGTTCTAGTTACAGTCGTCATTAAACCTCATCAGCGGCCTCGTTTGAGGCCGCTTACACAACTCTTAATACCAAGTCGGCAACTAACCACAAAATGATAAATATTAATATGTAACTGGTCTAATACAAAATGAGGTAGGTAAATACGTTTGTTTCAACAGACTAAACATTTAATCATTTAGGAGGCCACCTATTCTCAGGACATCTGGCGGATCATTCGTCTTGTGAACTCGAAACTGTTACTTTTGTGGACTATAGACGCAATACACCATAAGTATTCTTATTTGAAAAAAAAAAAGGACAACGCCCTTACTAAGCATTATGGCCTGTGTCTCGGGGATTTCTTAAACTTAGATAGTAACGTAAAATATTAAATAACAACAACAAATATTTTTTTTAAAATTGATTAATTGCTGAGTTAATTATTAAGGAGCCTTAAAACATTATTCAAGTTAAAATTTCAGAGCGTATCGTGTAAGGGTCCAGTCCCTTAACACAGGGGACAAGTGACCTCATTACGCTGCGCTAACCGAGGGATGAAATAAGTGAGAGGTCGTACAAAGTGGAGGTTGAATATTTGTACGTATGTTTTTAAGGCCATCTGCCCTTGGGGTTCTATTGAAGGGATGAGTTTACTTCATATATGGAGGGATTCTTGTCTTATTGTGATATAACACACAACAGATGTTTTGGAAAAGGGTACTCTTCCACTATTGCTTGGAAAAGGATTAAGCATATACATCAAACCAACCTAGACGTCCCCCTTTTGCTGACCACCTATATTTGTGCTCAAAACGCCTTATTTAAAGTACTATCAGCCTATCAACCATCCGCTTTTTACTCTTTTTATTATATTTGACAGTCATATTCCCATGCCATAATAAATAAAACAATTCACTATCCTAGTCTGTGCAGTATAAGCCATATTTTTAAACTGCTCGCAAGCCGTAGTCATGTAGGTGAACCGGTAAAAAGGAATTTCCGTTGCACCTGTTGCACAGACCTATCTATAGTTCTAAATCGAATCCGTTTCCAACTAGTAGTAGATACTATAAGTACTTCAGAAATTTAAAAACCTTGGTTTAAGCATAAGTACTCTGTGATGATTTATATTTCCTTGTCTTACGTTTTCTACAATCTAGAAACGGGTATTTGGAAGTTCATGGATCCTATTGCAAGCACGGCTACGTGGAAATCATTTTTATTTTGTTTTTTTATAGGTACCACGCTGTCTAACCACTCCCACTTAGGCATGCTCACTTTCTAGAGATAGCACGGCATAATTATATTCTTATTATAATATCTCTACTAACCACCAGGAAAACAAGCTCAAAAATAGTAATAACTTTTTGATCTTGAATATGAAGGCCGCTGTAATTGTATAACAATTTTATCGCAGCTCCGTTACACGCATTATTATAAAGATTACACTACAAAAAAGTCGTTACAAAGACGTTACCAAATATAATTGAGCCTATTTTTTATGGTAATGAATAGCCCTAGGCTGTTAATAGAGCATTGACTTGTAATATTGCAATATTACCGATAGTGTAAGAGAGGTAAGAAAAGAAAGAACTGACAACTTAGGGAAGACTGTGACTTCAACCACATTTTCCTGGAGATGCAGGCGGCAAGATCAAGTTATCATATTTAGTACTAAATTGTAACTATGTTATTCCAACGACTTTCGAAAAGTTTCAGAACCGCCTATCATTCAAATAGTACATAATTTTACAGATAATCGTTATTTGGAAAATGAATTAGAAACGTTACTTTTAATAAGAAAATTTACAAGAAAACAAGAAGTTTCCATCTGTTCTGCAACTACATTCACTCAAAAGTATTCACATGACATAAGTTACCGCACACAGTTACATCTTCATACATATTCACGCGCGTATATTCACCTTTTTATGTGTTTAAACAACAAAATAGACGTACCGAATCTGTCCGTCAGTCACACCGGTCAATTTTCCATACCTTTTCACACTTAGCGTTGCGCAAACAAGGTCGACACAAATATATCTATCTATCTACCTGAACGCGAGGCAAATCACTCAAATATTAAATTTATTGTTGAGATTATTTTATGTACGCAAAGCAACATATCAAGCTGTAAACGTTTTCATTTTAAAATGTATCTTATTGCAAGGACTTAAGGTCTACTAGGATCTAGGTCGTTGTGTTGCTGTATGTAAAAACTGCCTTTTTTGTTCGTGTGTTGACAGTGTAATAAGAATACGTAACATAACGACTGATTGATAAACAAAATACTTTAGTTTACAAAAGAACAAATCAAAAGCCTATACCTCAAAGATCTTTCCATTGTGACAAGAAGACTTTTTATAATTATGATAGGTTAAATAAGTTGCATGGGTATTAGTAATGAATGAAATAGATATTTCAGTAGTAGTCAAAAACGTGGTTGCTAACTGTAAACCATGACAAATGATTTCAAACCACGTCAATGGCAAGGGAAAGGGTCAGAGTGTCGCAAAAAGGGTCCCACTATATTAACGAAAAATTTTTTTTTTCAAAATTAAGCTTATTTAACGTAGTTACAAAAGACTTAGCCGAAATTTAAAAAAAAAGAGGTTTTTTTTTCGATTTTGAACTTAGAAAAATTTTCATCGGTTTTGTATGGAGCTGGGACTTAGAAAAATTTTGTCAAAAATAATTGATGTAAATTTTATTATTGTATCGTATAGATTGATGTAAAATAATACAAAAACCTCTCTTGCACTTTTGGCGTAATACCTACGGATCACCGGCAAAACGCGATCAAAAATGTCTCGACGGAGCCCCGCTTCGCGGGGCTCCTCACTCTGGGTGGTTTAAAAAAAAAAACCACGAAGGCTAAGGCGGGAGCTAAAGCTCCCGCCTTTAGCCTTCTAACCTAATCTATCCGAGTCGGGGTAAAAAAAACTCGATTTCATAATAATTATTTTAAGTCCCAGCTTCATATAAAATGACGCGAAATTTTTCTAAGTGTCGGACCCTTCTTCCGATACTACGTGAAATCAAAAATTTGAAAAATTTTACAAGTCCAGTTTTCATACAAAATCGATCAAAATTTTTATAAGTGTCGGACCCTTCTTCCGATACTACGTGAAATCAAAAATATGAAAAAATCTTCTAAGTCCCGGCTCCATACAAAAGAGACATTTTTGATCGCGTTTTGCCGGTGATCCGTAGGTATTACGCCAAAAGTGCAAGAGAGGTTTTTGTATTATTTTACATCAATCTATACGATAAAACAATAAAATTTACATCAATTTTTTTTTGACAAAATTTTTCTAAGTCCTAGCGCCATACAAAACCGATGAAAAATTTTCTAAGTGTCGGGACCCTTTTTGCGACACCCTAACCAGGGAAAGACCTAACCTGCTTATTTCCCTACGTAATCGAATAAAGCGCCGATTACACTACCCTACTACATGTAGTGCACTACATCTTGTAGGAGACTACAAGATGTAGGGCGGTCGGGACTCGCCAATCTCCGATATGTAGTGTCCTAACAGCCTACATGTGATTACACTAGACAACATGTAGTGCCCTACAAGATGTAGTGTCCTTTTTTTCCAAATTGATCAGACAGAGAAATCTGGAATAGCGATAGCGCCCACAAAATGAATAAACCCTCACACTGGATCCACTACTTACCTAATTCAGGTGACAAAAGTCTGACGACCTCTGTGGCGTAGTGGTTATATAACATGACTGCTACGCAAAGGTCTCGGGTTTGATTCCCGCTCAATGCAAATCTTTGTGTGCATAAACATGATTGTTTGCGTTGGTCTGGGTGTTTTCTATGCATAATATCTGTGGCATTTGGTATACATATGATAACTCCAAAATCTGCTGTTTTTAGTTAAGTATACAAGTGGACTTTATTTTTTCTATATTTTCGTTTGATCCAATCGAAATAAGTCCACTACTCTAAGAAGTCCATATTATTTTGATCAAATAATGATAACTTTAAAAAAAATATATATATATTTGTTAATTTTCTGTTATTTCAACATATTATTATCATCTTTTTGTTAGAGCAAATAGTTAATGTTTCACGATCCATTTCAGATAAGTGTATATATCATTTTTAGATCAAACATTTTATATTAAACACCTTGACAAAAATTGATAAGTCCCGTTTATATAATGAGTGATAGTGAGGAGAATTATGATGAATAATATTTGTTTCTTTAAAAACTAATTACAGTGTAAGATTAATTGCCAAAAACATGATCTCAACTTATAATATCTATGGATAAACATGATAAGTTTAATTATTATTTTTTAACTTTTTTTTTTCAATTGGTACAAAGTTGTTAAGTGCCACTAATTAACAAATAAAAAAACTTATTGATTTGATTTTTATGTTAGTGAAAATCTGATTCTAATAAAAACAATAATTTCATTGATTTGTTTTATTATTTCATTATTCCGATTTAAGAAAATAACTTAATGCTTAAAATGCTTGTACTGTAAACTCGTTGTTCAAGAGTTATCATATATATACCAAATGCCACAGATATGTATGTATTTACAAAAAATCTTCGTTGTCTAGTAGCCATAGTACAAGCTCTGCTTGGTTTGGGACTAGATGGCGTCGTGTGAAAGTGTGAGGAATATGTAAGAAGGAAGAGGGAGGCACAGGCAAAAACAGGAGACCGTCTATGTCTAGCCTTTTTGAAAAGCTCCAAAATAATCGATCTTCGTCGTAATCGATCGGAATCATATACATACCTATCTACTTAGACATAAGAGAGGCTTGTTGACAGCATTGTAGACGACAATAACACTTATTTGTCGGTAACGTGAGAATAATTGTCAACCTATATAATGTATGTAGAATCTTTTTTACAGAGAACATGAGTACTAAGTTATTACTTTCTCTTAGAAGTATGTTGATAATTACATAACAGTTATTTGTAATACATATCTAGTAATTATTATTTTGTCGATAGAGACGGAAGGGATATAGAGGAACGAATAAAGATAGATAGGTAGGTAACCCTATTAGTGCCTCTTCACAAGTTAGTATGGGTGGCTCTCTACTAAACATTTTTCCCTTTTTGTAAACACCCTACATCTATTTCAAATTCATAGGTTGGGTACTAAAGCGCCGACTACACTACCCTACATGTAGGACACTACATCTTGTAGGGCACTACATGTTGTCTAGTGTAATCACATGTAGGCTGTTAGGACACTACATATCGGAGATTGGCGAGTCCCGACCGCCCTACATCATGTAGTCTCCTACAAGATGTAGTGCACTACATGTAGGTTAGTGTAATCGGCGCTTAAGTCTGCAAAGAAGGAATAACCTACATATTGCAAACACAAAAAACGCCACACAATGTGGTGCTGATCAAGGTATGGTCCTGCAGGGATTTTCTTTGTATTCATTAAAATTTTAAGTTTATAACTGCAGGACACGGAATATGATTACTAGTAAGAAAGTTGTATTAAAAAAAGAAAACAGAAATGGTTTATTGCACAAAATAGTAGATAGTCCTATCACATAAACCACATTCCAGTCACCCACTCCAATGTAACATTTAATTTTTAAACATTTCTTTACAATACTGCATTTCTATAATTCATAAATGCTGTAAGATTTGATTTATCACATCACCAACTTAGAACTTGTTTACGCTGGCATAAAAAATAAAGTTATGAACACAATAATATAGGTGTTAGGTAATAAACACACTAGTCATACAAGTTGATCATGTTAGACTTCAATAAATGCAGCAAAGCATGACTTGTGTACACAGCTGATAATTAAAGTAAAAGTATTATGTTACTTAATAAATAATTGCTTTATATTTCATATAGTGAAGATGTGCGTTTGTATAAACTACTGTTAAAATTACAAACTGTTGTATTGCCTTGTAAAGAATAGTCTTGTACTACTTGTCTTATATCTATCATTCACTCAATGATGGAGGCACAAGGCTAATGCTCTAGATGGAATACTAAAACAAACAGACATTCCCTAGCTAATATCATGACGAATCAAGAATTTTTTCAATTTTATTAAACTCTAGACATCCAACCTTCTTAATTTAGTGATGGGGCTCAGTATAGGACACTAATCAAATGCTGGTAATAATATTAACAGTGAACATTTAAACACAAGTATACAGTCATATCAAGTTCTTTCATCAGTCAAGGAAAGAGCTTGTATAGAACTTCTGTAACTGGGAACCAATAATTATTGAAGAGCTATCTTCCTCCCTCCTATTTACTATTATGCTGTGCCCGACAGGGTCCATGATTGTTACTTAATTATAATATATTACCATCTGTCATACATTATGGAAGCAATGTATGATTGAGTATTGGTATGATCAGAATGAGTAAACATATGACTCTTGTACTAGTTGACACATAGCATGATAAAAATTAACAACACAATGACTGTGTACTACTTTTAAATGTCCTAGTAGAACATTAAGTTAATAGATGTTATAACTTGATAAGATAAATATCTTTTTCGGATCAAACAATGACCCAGATGAGATATAAACCTGCATACTTAGACCACTGCACCGCTAAAACAACTAACACTAAGGTAAGTATTTTGCTAAATTACCTTTTAAAAGACAACTACCTATCATCTCTTGTACCACAAGGGCTTAATAAACATTGAACAAATTTTTCATTATACAGGACTTTGACGAACACCTAGAACATCCAAATTTAGGATATTAACCTGTGGATCGCACACATGCCGTCTTCATATACAAATAACAAGTGACACTACAAGACGAGCTACTTTATTACTAAATTCATATGACAATAACAGGAATAAATAGTGGAAATTCTCAAAAAACATTGAACAACAATGACACAAACTTACCTGGAAGAACAATAAACTATTGGAGGAAAATGTTATAAAATTACTACATACATAAGTAAATGACTTGTACAACATTTATGTGTGTAAATAACAAGCAACATCTACATGAGAAATAATAAAAAGGACTTCATAAACAGAAGAATTAGACAGTTATTTGAGCTATACATGAGTGATATGCATAACATTCATATATGAAACATATGATTTATGAACGGAGTAATAAAATAGTACCTATATTGCTTCCTACTAACCATCTATGAATCATATGTTTTTAGCTGAGACATGAATTGTCTTTTGCTTATTTTAAAGACAAATAATAACCTAGCGAAATTGTAAATCATGGCAACTATAACTACCAACTGGCAACTATAGACAAAATGTTGTGATAATGATGTGTTTGCTTGATTAGATTCAATAACAATTAAAAATACACAATAATTTATAATAATGATTGATAAGCACATAAATATTGACTTATAATAGATAAATATTTCAATGTGCAAGATTTGCTTATACATATATACTCTACTTGTATACTAAGTATAATTAATGATTCTAATAGGTTTATCAACTAAATAAGGGACCCTAAACCAGTTTATCAAGTAAGGTGTGTTTAGTAAATCATGTAAGCCATATACTGAAGTGTAAAAACATTATAACACTCTAATAAGTTAATTAATACAGTAATGTAGGGTGTGGTACTGATGTTCATTTGGAACATGAGAAATATTTATTTTTCTATTTCATTTTTTAATCTTGTCTTTGCAATATCATTTCGTAAAAATTATGATTGAGAAATAATTAGATATTTTTATTTCTTTATTAAATTAATTACTTAACTTTTATTGCATTCATGTTAATACAAATCGACGAAATCTTTTTTTTTATCTTACGAAAACTTCGGATCTTCGAATTGATTTTCGTAAAGACATGTGAGACATCCATGTCCAGTTTTAATCTTGATTCTATATTTTACTTGAACATTACGTTTTATTCCATTACCACATTTCATATCTAACTTTAAGGAAATGATCGCTAAAAAATTGAAAGTAGATAGTAGGAAAGAATCGATGTCATTTCGTCTAGCAACAGGGCTGTGGCTAGATGGGCTCATATACATACCTATTCCTATGTACACACCCCCCACTTTATTCGATAAATATCCTTTCATCCGGAGGTCCTAGAAGAGTTTCTACAGCTCACACAAGGCATACGTGACATTATCAGATTACTATCACTTACATATCAGTACTAATGCGCGTTACACGCAACCTTTTGCACCGGCGAAGCTAAGCGTATACACCCTATGCGAATCACGGTATCCGCTTGCAGTTTATCGGTAATAGAAAAACAGAACTATAATGATATAACTATCCCCAGCTAACAAAAGAGAAAAGCAACGAAATATATAACGAAAATGAGGCTTTTATTAGAATAGGATTTTACCCTTCTGTCAGCAATGTCCCTTCGATCGTCGCACCAGAGCGGTTTTTGGGCGCTTCCTATAACACCATTAAGACTGGATTCTCACTTTTTGGCACATTTTGTATTGTTTAAACAGCACCACACAAATACAAGAATTATTCACAAGTTTTTATCACGGAACAATCCAACATTCGCTATTCTTGCACCTTCAGGCTCGATCCTTTTTACAATTCACGGCCATTTGCAAATTGCGTCAAAGTTCCTGGAACGTGATTGGTCTACTCTAGGCTAGTGTAGTTTTATACGGTAGCGCCATCTGCTGATAAAAATTATAACTAAATTTTTTGTCAAAGAAAAATATACCTTTTGCCATCACGATAAAGCTTACCAAATGTTGATAATGCTGAACTTATAACTTTACGGATCGTGTGATCTTGGGTGCGGTGCGGAATTCATGAGAACCCCGTAACGTGACGTCAAACTGGGCGTGAGAACCGCAAGGCGGGACGTTAGAAATCGAAGTGATATCACAAAATATTATTTGCAACTATTTCAATATAATTTAACATACAAGCTATGATAAAAATTAAGACGTTACATTCATTTATTAAGCAAGTTGTCTTAAAGTTTCGTAGTTTATTAAAAAACAAGATAGATATCTCACCGACAATCTTCGATCGTATCACAACGTTCCAAATTACGCAATAAAGAAAATTCAAAATATATATTTTCAGTTAAATAATTAAATTATTTAAAATGGTGACGAGTCATATGATATGCGATAGCCAATAAAGGTTCAGATATGGTAGTCGCGTACTAAAGTCTATTTAAAATTAAATTTTAATTGCAATCTAATCAAATTAGGATTGAAGCAACCTGATAAACATACGGGAGGACAATGAATATAGAAAACAGGAATTCCTGTGACTTCTTCATCCATTCTAAATACAGGATAATACATATTGGAATACAGAAAGCTATAATTCTTAAAATAGCACACATTATTGTAAGAAGCTCTTGTTTTTGAATCCTTTAGCAAGAACCGGTAACTTCATTCTTGCACTCGATACTGGTAGTTGTTGTTGTTGTTGATACAATGATCATAATGTAAAACCTATAATCTAAAGCAAACATTTACATCTTAAAGATTTTAATTTCGTAAAACTAAAAAGATTAACGATCATAGATAAGGATAATTTAAGAAAGCTTTTGTTTACTTAATTGATTTTTTGGGGCGACACATGCTCACAATGTGATCAAGCCCTTTTCTGGCTAATAAAGATAAAAAAAAATGATTTTTTCCGACGACTCTTATAATACGATATACAGTACAGACACATTTAAGATTTGCATTTCGGGTTTTATACCAGCCTTATATCTCGTACTTTTACTTGCACACTTTTGTACACTTTTTGATAAACCAAATTTTTCAAGTTTATATCTACATACAATATAAAAAGGGACTATAGCCAAAACCACAATAATTTTAAAAAGTGTATTTAAATAATGTACTGACCACACTGTCACTCAATATTTTACGTAGCCACACTCAGGCTTATTTTTTTACTGCTCCATGGTCATGAAATAAATTAAAAAAAAAATAATTTTTTTACTGCAGTTGCTTGCTGTCACTGTCAGTCGAAAAGCCTTTGTGATCACCGTGATCAGCTGCGTTGTTTGTTGTTATTTAAATAATAATAAATGTTGAACGCAGAAAATCGTGCGCGTGTGTAGTGTTTGTGGAATCATAATTATTACTTTATCTAAATCCTTCTGTATAACTCTTCTGTAAGCCTTTGGAGTAATAATAATCTCAACAATTATCTCAAATATGTAAGTAATTTATTATTTAATAACATGTTTATTTTTATATTAGGACTGAGTTTTTTGTGTGTAGGATGGTCAGGCCATTCTACTAAGAATGTTGTTATCTAATAAGAACTAGGTAGGAGTTATTTGTGTTGGGCATTCTCTTTTTGAAGTTTTTTTAAGTAGGTACCAACTACATAATTAAACTTTCATTTGCGCGTACTTTTTATTTTATTTTTATGTTTTATTGTATATTAATGAATGTTATTGTACAACTTCCTTGTTAATAATCATTTGCGTTCAGGTTTTGTATTTATGGATATTTTTTTTTTAAGGTGTTTTCCTTTTTAGTAATTTTACTTATACGAGACAATAGGTATCTGTTAAGGAGGCTCGTAGTTGCTTTTTACGATCCCTTTATATGAAATGGGGTGGAGTGATATTTGCATTTTTAATGACTAAAGTCTGTCTAAGGCAAAGATTACAAGTAACATTTATTTACATTACATTACCATTACAGGATTTGATCCTTACATTACACACTCCCAATGTAAGGATCAAATCCTGTGTCATAAATGTTATGTCCAATCAAAACTGTCTTATGATCTACAACTATTATGCCAACAACTGTATGAAAACACATTATTAATTACTATTCCATTAAAATTTAACTATTGTGTCTTAAAACAAGGAAAAAAATATTTATTCAGCCCCTTGTGCTTGCACGATAACATACATATAAAGAAAGCAGTCAATTAAAAAACTAAATCATAAATATAAACAAAATAAAATTCATGTTATAAAATTCTGTGATACCTACCTATTCCATAAAACAATAGCTGAATGACAAGTAGTACAAGTACTGTACTGTATATAGTAACAGCACTATTACAGGATAGCAAATTATGGTGTAACCTGGCCAAAACGTTGAGCGGCTCAAGGTAAATAATTAAAGTGTTTAAAATTCAAATAAATCTAAAACCTATATGTGTTGATACTCGATAATATTATTATAATAGCAAATTTTGTTAAAAAATAATGATATATAGCAAAGTTTGTAAGGCTCATTAGTTTTTGCCTACCCCATTTGCAAATAAGATATAATTTATCAAGTACATAAATATGTAATAATAGGCATGTACCACCAGACCCAAATATTACTACTCTAATTTAACATTTTTGGGGTGGTGTGAACCTAAAAATAGAATTACCATTTATCAATTAAAACAAGCTCTAACTGATGCTGTAAGTTCCATTATGCCATGTTCCGGAGCTTTTCTATACATTCGGAATCTTAAAACCCATAATCTTTAGAAAAGAGTCATTTTGCTCTTTGCTGTTTTTGATTTTCTTTGTAAGGCTTGTTATTATAGAACATACCAACAGTAGGGGTAGACGGTAAGCTTGATTCTTTTTTTAGCTTACATGTGTATGCCACACACCTTTTGTTTCTTATAGGTACATTGGTAAAAAGCCTAAATTGTATTTTTAATTTTCATTCTTTTAAAGACAATTTTCGCACTAGGGATCCTAATTTGTGAATCACATAAATTAATTGTGTTGCTTGGGACGCCCTCTAGGAGCGAACAGGGCACGTATTTCACCCGGCGAGATCTAAACCGCGGACGTGTTGTGATGGCACCGCGAGCCGTGTTTGCTCTCCGAAGCGATCATGATTCTGTAAAGCACGACAATCTAATGCACGATTATGAGTACACACAGCAACACATCAAGTTAAAGATTTTCATTTGAAATTGTGTCTTATTTCAAGGTATTAAGGTACATGAGTGTCTAGGTTGATTAGTTGCTGTGTGTACATTGCCATTGAAGAAGTTAATTGCAATGTAAGCAAACAGTGTATTACTAATCTAGTCTAAGATATCCAATTTTTGCTTAATTGAGCCAAAAGATAGAACACTGCAGTTCTAGGGAGTATATTGCCTCAGTAGCGTAGCGGTTGTACAAGCGGCTGCAGTGCACGCGGTCGCGGGGTCTAAAATAACGTAATACTAGTATAATTATTTGTATGATCCACAAATGATTCAAATATTGTACCTTAAATACCTTAATATTAGTTAAAAGTCCCTGCGACCCAGGGCGTGATCCCTAATGTTTTTTTTTTGTTTTTTTTGTTTATTATGGCGTCATGAACATACATAGTTACATATTTGTCAGTGTCAAGTGAAATACATAACATTCAGTAAGTATGAGTATAAGTTTACACATACAAAAAAAAACACAACATTAAAAAGTCGATGCTTCACTTTTCATTGTCGTCCAATGTAAGAGTGACCCATCCATTGCTTACTTAGTCAAAGACACTTGAATTTCGAACTATCATTAAGTATGTTATACAATTTACGGATTGTTTTCAATTACATTCAATTGTTAATGTTTATGATAAGATAATATTGAACCTCCTTTGTTCCTTTGTGTAATGAGCTAGTTTAAACCAATTTATACTTTAATGTTTGTATTGTATGATTCATTTTACGTTGAATACTACAAAGTTACTAGTAGCTCTTAGTCATGTATTTGGTTATGGCTTGTTTTTTTTATATCAGACAAACAGACGCTTGGGAAACTGTTTTTTTTGTGTGTTTTAGCCAAATTGCAACAAGGAAAACATCATCGTTTTTACGGATTGTGTTATTTCAGACTTTAGCAGATTACGGCAATACTCAATTCAAAATTCCTAAACCATGAACTCCATAAGTTTAGACTCACTAAACTTATGGAGTTCATGGTTTAGGAATTTTTGGTTGGCTTGTGGCAATCAATCAGTAGAGTATAAACTCTACTGATTCTAAGACACTAGTCTTATGACTATTCTAGTCATAAGACTAGTGTCAACTATGCTAGTTGAAATAATGAGAAACAATTTTGGTCCCCATTTTCACGGCTTTAGGAGAGCTTTTTTACGCCCCAAGTCAAGCCAGCTACACTAAATAAATACATGCACCGGAAGCGAGTTTCAGGAAGTACTAAATCGCCTTGTTCTTGCCTTTTTACCTCCATAACCTAGGCTGTCTGTGGAGCTTATGAATGTAGTTGCGTTTTCCAAGCTTTGTATCACAATATTTATTACGCTAACACAATTATTTTTATTTCGTTATGGCTCTTATGAAAGTTGATCTACGTGACTGAAGAATAATTTCGTAAAAGTGACTAATTAAAACATTCATACGATACCTAGGTCTTACCAATTTAAAACTATTATTACCTAACTAGCTGACCCGTGCCCACTTGTTAGGCGGCGAAAATAACGCGTCACTTTTTTAAACATATTTCATTACTGCTCCACTCCTATTAGTCATAGCGTGATACTATATAGCCTATGACACTCCCCGATACATGGACTATACAACACAGAAAGAATTTTAAAAATCGGTTCAGTACATCCAGAGGTTACCCCCTACAACGTCACAAACACACAAACTTTACCTCTTTATAATATTAGTATAGATATGTAAACAATGTTTTTTTCTTGTTTTTAAACTTTTATTTTGCATGCAAGGGTACAAGGATTATTGTCTTGCAAAAGTATTAGATACGATATAAGACTCGCCAAAATTGTGAGACAGTTTAAAGAAGTTTTGGGTATACGTGGGAAACCATACTTTGGAGCAGATACCATAAAACCATACTGACTCGACTGGCAGGTGGTGTAAGAGTTACTGTCCGATCCTTGTGGTACCTACTAAAACCCACATAGCCACCCAAGCCTAAATATCATAATAAACCAATGGTAGTCAAGTTTGTATTCCCTCAGCAACAAAGAAATATTGAGTTATCACAACTCTTGTTAACAGCTGTGATTTACACTATGAATATTTAAATATTAACCCCCTTACTTATAAACGCCTCTTAAATTTTAGTCAATTGATTAATTAGCTTAAACTCTTACGTTGTTTGGTATAAGGTTGGTTTTCGTAATAAAAATCTCGCTAAACAGTGATTAAATTTAAGAGTCGTTTATGAGTAAGGGGGTCAATCAGAAAGAAATAAACATAGACTAAAGATATAAACAATGATTCACAACGTAAATCACAATGAAATATTATAACAAGGAGAATAAATACACAAGGTTTTACAAATAAATGTGTGTTGCTAATTAACCGTCTCAAAAACGGTTTCGTTACATAGGTACTTATATTTTTTCATGTTTGTTACCTCCGTGTTAGTAATATTTAGACCAATTAAAAATACATAATCCTTTTTTTGTTTGAGTCGGTATACATTCAAGGTGAGCTCTATTAAATTTCTTTAAAATAGAAGTACTTAAGTAATATGGTTTTTATAGAAAATGATAAGTCTTCTGAGAATCATCCATGTTTCTCATTAGTATCTATCTCGATATCTATAAAACAGGAGCATGTTTTTAGGTAAGTAGTCTAAAAGTTGGAACACATAAGCGCCGTCTTCTCTGGCCTGCAAAATAATTTGACAAACTTAACGAAATCGATTTAATCTGTTTTTTTTTTTTCGTCCTCTCACTCAATTTAATTCCAGCATGTCCAGTGTCTGGAGAGGCTGGTAATCTGTCACACAGGTTCTACCTAGTTCAGATACCAGTCTCTCGCACAGATTTCACAAAATTTAATATACTAACCATTAAGTCTAAGATTGTATCATTCTGTGTGAGAGAGAAATCATCATAACAGCCCATTAATGTCCCACTGCAGGGACGGGCCTCCTTCCGTGACGGAGGGTTACTTGGCCTACTAATACCACGCAGGCCAGACGGATTGGTATAGGGTTTAATTTCAAGTTTTCCTTCTTTTTATTTCGTAAAGATAGTAGTTACGGTTATTCCCTTAGTCGGTTTTTACGACACCCATGGGATGAGATAGGGTGGTGACATATTGTATTCTTACTCCGTCACCACAATAGAGAAATAAACGATTATTATTATTATATTATTATTATTAATCAACTAGCCTATCGCCGTCCACTGTTGGACATAGGGCTGTCCCAACACGCCTTCCGCATCCAGTCCTACCCAGAGATCTGATCTTTTTAAGGTCGTAGGCCCACCTAGCTGTGGGGCGTCTTACAACGTTTGCCGAGTCGAGACTCGAGCGAGACTGATTGGGGCTATCAAAATTGAAGTACTTACATCTCTTTGACTTCTGTACCTATATCTATCTGTTATGTAATATAATCTTCCAATCAAATTAATATGATACTATCACACAATTTTCCTCCTCTCTTGTTTATGGTAACTGTCAAAACAAGGAAGTAATAAGATGATTTTCCCGCTATAACAAAGTTATGTTATATAGATTTTGTCCTGCTATTATAAGTACTCTTCTTCCCTTTGTTATTTCCTAATGACAGCTATGCGTGGCTTGGGAAATTTAAACAGGATTCTTGTAATGACGTTTCTGCACGTTACGGCTTATCATTATGGTAGGTCTTTACGTATTTCATTTAAAAAGGATAATTTGCTAAAAAATTACAAACGTCAGGGCCATGGGGAGCGGTGCCGGTTGTAGTATTACATAAAGTTGTGCAGAGGTTTTGGTAAAGTTGTGCCAATCTTTGTATGCATAAAAATATTTTTGTATTCTGATTTTAGCCTTTTTATTCGTTATTGTTTAGATACTTAGATAAAATTTAATCGGTATGTACACACACCAACAATCAAGACATCTGATATAGACATCAACATCATATCAGTCTATGGACGTCACTGCTGGACATAGGCCTTCTCCAAATATTTCCACCCTGCACGTTCTTGTGCCTCCTTATACATAACTCTAACATACACACATCAAAAAAGTCTAAGCAACATGCATGATATTACAAATTTACCATTTATATTAATTAATTTCTAAGTATTTACTCACTCAAAGTGTATAGGTAAGTAAACTTCAAGTGTATAGGTAAAAAAATTTCGATTATGTTTTGTTTTTTTTCATAAAATTCAAATGACTGCGAATTTGTTTGAATTTGAGTGCATGTTAATTGCTACGTTTTAGTCTTGATTTTATAATTTTACCAACCATTTAAATACAGTTGGCGACAAAATTGAATTGTTAGATATTCTTTACGTCATGGAGCGACGTCATTTGACGGCAGATGAAATGCAAAGAGCTGTAGGGATGTTGCAAGCGGGAAGTAATCAATCTCAGGTATCTCGACATTTTGGTATTCATAGAAGTGTTATTTGTCGTCTTTGGCAGCGCTACAATAATACAGGGGAACCCGCTGAACAGCATCCAGGCCGTAAAAGGAGTACAACCACTCGGCAAGACCGGTACATACAACTGACTGCAAGACGCCAGCCGATGTTAACCGCTCGAGAGATAAGTTTGAGGCTACAAAATTCAAGTGGTGTTGATGTAAGTCCCCAAACTGTGCGAAATCGACTGCATGAGTACGGCCTACGAGCTCGACGCCCTATCAGGTGCCCACCGATACGTCACGGGAATCGCGCTCGTCGAAATGAATGGTGTAGAGAACGCATAACATGGACCCAGGAACAATGGGATAAAATTATGTTTTCCGATGAGTCGCGATTCGGGTTTAGGCCTGATACAAGAAGGGTGCGAGTGTACCGTCGACCCGGAAATACTGAAAGACTCAGGTGCGTTCAGGAAGTTCATCCATACAGCGGCTCAACAGTTATGGTATGGGCGGGTATTATGAAGAACAGGCGAACTGAGCTCGTTTTTGTAAATGGAAACATGAACGCTGAAAATTACGTTGAGGATATTCTCAGACCTTATGTCCATCCATTTGCACAAACCTTTGGCTCCGATTTTACGTTAATGCATGACAATGCGCGTTCACATACAGCTCGGCGAACCAGTGAATACTTGGCAACGGAGAACATCCAGGTATTGCCCTGGCCTGCACAATCGCCAGACCTCAACCCCATCGAGCACGCATGGGACATGCTCCAGAGACGTGTTTTGAAGGACTTGGACGGAGTGACAACAACCCAACAGCTGAAGGATTTGCTACAATTCCATTGGGAGCGAATACCGCGAGATGACATAAACAGTCTCATTAATTCAATGAATAATCGTTGCCGACAAGTTCTGAATAGCAGAGGAGGCCATACTTTGTATTAAATTGTCCTATTCTTTCACAATAAATTCATTTTCTTAAGAAATTTCAATTTGTAAAAAAAAAGTTTAGTTTCTTATGTACCTGTATATTCTAATATTGTTAATTTCTGTTATTAAAAGAACTTATAAAGAAAACAGCTGTTATTTTTACATCATAGAACCCTAAAAATATTATTTTAAAAATAAAATACAACGTTATAATTAAAATAAATGGTAAAATAAATTAATATAAATGGTAAATTTGTAATATCATGCATGTTGCTTAGACTTTTTTGATGTGTGTATATGCAATTCAATTCATTTATTCAATTTACAAATGGTCTAAAATTAAAGCTTAAATAAATTTAATAACATAATTATGTGCAATATAGATTTGTATGTATGCCTGTACTAGGATTAATCCTGTGTTACAAGCGTTTTAAGTGCTAATTATATCTATACTATTATATAAAGCTGAAGAGTTTGTTTGTATGTTTGAACGCGCTAATCTCAGGAACTACTTCTTCGAATTGAATTTAGTTTACAGTTTTGGATAAACCATTGATCGAGGAAGGCTATAGGCTATATAACATCAAGCTATGACAAAAGAAAATTCAAATTTAGGGGGCCTAAGGGCCTACTCAGAAGGCTCATGGTCACTCAGAAGGCAATGGAGAGAGCTATGTTGTAGCCTGACCTATGGGCCTACTCAGAAGAATCATGATCACTCAGAGAGCATTGGAGAGAGCTATGTTGTAGCCTGACCTATGGGCCTACTCAGAAGGCTCATGGTCATTCAGGAGCATTGGAGAGAGCTATGTTGGGAGTTTCTCTGCGTGATCGAATCAAAAATGAGGAGATTCGCAAGAGAACCAAAGTAACCGACATAACCGGTTAAAGTAGCGACAAGCAGGGCACATAAGGCGGAGAACCGACAGCTGTTTGGGCAGAAAGATTCTGGATTGGCGACCGCGTACCGAAAAGCGCTGGTGTGGACGGCTGGAAGCCGATGGATGAGGGAGGCACAGGACCGCACAAGGTGACAATACTTGGAGAAGGCATATGTACAGCAGTTGACGTCGATTGGCTGATATGATGATGATGAATAAACTTTGTACGAATTATACAAGTTTTTTTTAATTTCATTTCAAATTTGATCGCGAACAAAGTCGCGTTTTACAGCTAGTACTTAATATATATATATATACTTATATAAGTATAGTTTTCATTCATTCATATCACTTTATGGACGTTCACTGTTGGCCTTAGGCCTCCTTCAAACGCTTCCACCCTGCGCGGTCTTGTGCCTCCCTCATCCATCGGCTTCCCGCCGTCCTAACCAAGTCGTCGGTCCACCGTGTGAGGGGTCTCCCCACCCTTCTGGTACTTTATATAGTAATTACATGTAATCATATCATATCGATATCTCATCCCATGGGTGTCGTAGGAACCGACTAAGGGAATAACCGTAACTACTATCTTTACGAAATAAAAAGAAGGAAAACTTGAAATTGAACCCTATACCAATCCGTCTGGCCAGCGTGGTATTAGTAGGCCAAGTAACCCTCCGTCACGGGAGGAGGCCCGTCTCTGCAGTGGGACATTAATGGGCTGCTATGATATCGATATGTAATCATATGTAATCATATGATCAAAAAAATCATAAAATGTAAATGTATATCTTTAAAATTAACATTGTTTATTGAGTAGATCAAGTAAATTTCCATACTTCAAGTATTTACTTCGCGTGCTGTGAGGTACTAGTGATAAACTGTTCTAAGGTAAAGGGCCATTTAATGCTAATAGCAATAGGGATGCGCCGAATAATCGAATACTATTCATCATAGAATAAAATGTTCTAAATTTTAAAGAAGTCAATGAGATATACAAAAAAGTCGTGATACTAGTCTCAATCGAACCAGATATTCAGCTGAATTATTCACTACTGCTAGTTCATTGTTTTGCCGCGTAAGTTTAGTATTTTAGTACTCGTTCAATAATCGTTTTTAGAAATCATGAATATTCAAATATTAATGTTTCTTTTTAATTACTTTACATTCATGGTTTCATATAAGGTTATTTCACTGTCAATTTTTCACATAAATGTGTTAATTAAAAATATTTTTTATTGGCTTATTTTATTACGTATAAGCAATATGTTCGACACACATTTTTAAAACATTGTAAATGGAGGGAAAACCTTAGTTATCGTTATTGGTACTTTTAATATAAAATAAAATTTTCGAACTGAATGTATTCGGTACCCAAATAGTATAATTCACCCGAATACAAATAGTGAATAAAGTGCAGAATACCGAATACTAAACTAATCTTAGACGCATCTCTAGTAATACAATCTGTAAACTGTCACCATACGTTTTAACTATTTAAGGACAGTTATATTTTGTCTTTTGGGGTTAAAAACTAATATTTTAATCAATTAATATAAATCAATAAATCCTAAAACTAGAAGGTCTTTGTACCGGTTAAATTGATGTTTGTAAAAGTCCCCACCAAACCACAATGTCAACTGGTTAAAAAACGGAAATAACAAACTAAACGAAACTTCGAGAACTTTCGAACCTTTCCACTTATATGAATCATCTAGCGTAACAATTGATTGACAAAATTTATATTCATATTCATAAACTCTGCCCTAATTTGACAGAATATTTCACTATTACCAATACCTATTACCATGGTGATGCTGCTAAATTCCTAAATAAACTCTATACTTACCATAACGTCAGCCTTGTCCTAAATTATAAGCATAACATGGCGACCCTATCGTTTGCGTGTTGTACGTCACAAGAAGATGCGCTTGGTTGAATTATAGAATTATGGTTTGTACTATGTTAAATTATATAATCTTTACAATAATCATAATAAATTGAAATCTACGTCTTTGATACGTAGATAATACTAGGTTTCTGTGTCGTGATGGATTGAAAATACAATACCACAGGTAGAGAGAAGAGGTAGTAATCATCTCATAAAAAGGTGTTTTAAATTATTTCAAGAGAAAACGATATGACAGATAATTCGCTTGCTTGATCGTAAGCTTTATTATTGTCCATACCAGATACAATAAAGAATTAGAGACCGATCTTAGTTCAAAACCACGTCTGCATCTGCAAATTATTTTTGTGGGTCATCACGATATCTTGGTGATATCCTTCAGTATTGCAACCGACACGGGCATGTAAGTATATATGCATGAATGTAGCCGAAGCAAAGCATGTTTGTAAGAATCGTACATGGCTCTCAGAAGTCTCTGCTTACCACCATAGAAATAAGTTTATGTATGTATATTGTATGTACTATTATTTTACATTATAATACTATATTTTTAGTCCAAACTATGATATGCCGTTGTCTGATATATTTGGCATAGTTAGTTAATGAACCCCTCTATGTTCACAGCGTGCATAGAAAGTGCACGGTAACGCGACGGTAACGATAATGACCTTAAATTTTGAACCACTTGGACTCTTTTGAGGTCATTTCTTTTCTTTTTTGTTACGTGTCCGGTTTGTAATCGGTAGTTGCTTTTCTAATATTTTTTTTAAGAACGGTTTTGATGTGCGATCTAGAAATTATTGTTCTGAGTTTGGATGTTCTGTTTGTTTATGAAATTTGATGTTTGTTAAGGTAGGCATACACGATCCTTCCTAGCGTCCAATCGCCATGACGCTACCGATTGAATCAGTTGGAATTGACCGTGTGTGCGAGTGGATCGGCATGACAGTTAGACTTAATCTTATCGCCTGAGCTAAAATGTAGTTTAAAGTATGACTGCTCCAATCGGTAGCGTCATGCCCCGATTGGACGATAGGAAGGATCGTGTATGCCTACCATTAATCTCCGTGACATAACATGTTGTCTTAAAAAATACTACTTTGTGTACTTTTGTATAAGCTTTTTTTTTTAATAAAAGATAACTTCCGTCGTATTCTACTTTGTATTTTTACAGACATGAAATTAACGTAAACAAAAAACATCCAGGCTCATTTCAATCATTTGTGATTCGCACAAATACATGAAATATATATTTTTTTCATTTGAAAGGCAAACTCTTACTGTTTTCTAATAGAAATTAATAAAACGTTTACAATAATAAACAAAATTTTATTACTTATTCTTTATTTGAAAACTATTTATTGCCATAAATACACTTTTACTACTATGTCGAAATGTAACGGAATTGTGAAATGTAAGTTTTCTTTTTATGTGTTGCTACGCGTAAAGTTATTAAATTGAGATATTAAAAATGAATACATCACACGTCAATGTTGCTACACGTAAATTTTCCATGAATGTCTATTTTCTCTCACGTATGTGTAGGCTCTGGAGAAAACTAAAAGCTATAAATAAATAATAATAAATAGTCCTCACACATTCACACATCGCTACCTAGTCCCAAACTAAAGTAAAGCTTGTACTATGGGTACTAGACAACGGATAAACATATTTAAATTCTCTTTTTTTTTGTAAATACATACATGTTATACATAGAAAACACTCAGACCAATGCAAACAATCATGTTCATGCACACAAAGATTAACATTGAGCGGGAATCGAACCCGAGACCTCTGCGTAGCAGTCATGTTTTATAACCACTACGCCACAGAAGTCTTCAAATAAATAAATAGTATATAATGTCGAAGTATATCATATCGATAATGTCAATATTTTATTATCATTTATCACGCGACAAGTACTAGACGGTTTAGGTTGTAATTTTGCAGTATCATACTTAGCTTATTCATTAAAATAACATACGTCTATAAACTGCCGCTGTAGTCGATATCGAAGTAAGCACAGCCACAGTTAACCCGGCGTCATGGGGGTGGAAAAGTGTTACACGGACGTTGGGGTGGGTCTCACCGACCCGTTCATAATTTCGAAATTATTTCAATACTTTATAAATAATAAAGATTATATTTATTTATGTTTATATTGTTGGGTATTTACATGATTAAATAAAAGACAAATTCTGTGTTATATTATGTTTTAATTATGTACAATAAAATTTAAAAAAAAGATCTAAATTTTTCAACAAAATTTTTCTCTTCTACTTAAATGTAATGTTTTATTAATAAACAATCAGTTTTAACGTTTTATTGGCACTTTTTGGTAAGTAACTAAATAAAATTAAAAGAAAAAAAACAATCATTTGAAATTTTATTTTTTTGGTACAGTCAGCAGAAAACGCTGTCGTTCACACGGACTATTTATTACTAAGTACCTACAAAAATACAAATAAAATACATTTAATTTATTTAACCAGCTATAATATTGTAAATAACAACGAAAAATCAAATATAAAAGTGATAAAAACACAGATAATAAGTAAAACAATATCTACACAAAACGGCGCGAAATTGTTACACCGACTGCGGGAATGGGTCTCACGTACCTTTTTTTAACTTTGTGCACCTGTATCTCCCACTGCAGCCGTGGCACGACTTACGTGTTGCTTGTGACGTGTAGGATAACTCAACAGCTCCAGCTATTGAGAAGAGCAGCAACGTCACACGTATAGTAACCCAACTACAAGCGAAATAAAATGTGCCGGGTCGCACAGACCCAACCCCAATGACGCCGGGTTAAAATCGAATCATCATCATCATAACAGCCCTTTAATGTCTCACTGCAGGGACGGGCCTCCTCCCGTGACGGAGGGATACTTGGCCTACTAATACCACGTTGGCCAGACGGATTGGTATAGGGTTTAATTTCAAGTTTTCCTTCTTATTATTTCGTTAAGATAATATTCACATATAGTCCCTTAGTCTGATTTTACGACACCCATGGGATGAGATGGGGTGGTGACATATTGTATTCTTACTCCGTCACCACACGGAGATAAAATCGAATGTCACAATAAACCCACAATTAACATAATTATGTTATGTAAAGTATAATTTTATTAATCCCAAGGCCAATAGTCTCTGGTTATACCGGTGGAACCACTTTCTAGTAGAAATGGCAGAACTGGTGGTTATTAGCGCCTCTCTCTAAAGTTTCTCTGCAACGTCGTAGTTAGCTATGATACCTATAATGATTTGTTTACTAGTGTTTTACTAATACTAAAGTGTTTAGATGGGAATTGAAGAAATCATCATAACAGCCCATTAATGTCCCACTGTAGGGACGGGCCTCCTCCCGGGACGGAGGGATACTTGGCCTACGGATTGATATAAGGTTTAATTTCAAGTTTTCCTTCTTTTTATTCACAAAACAATACGTCTGGCCATCGTAGTATTAGAAGGCCAAGTATCCCTCCGTCACGGGAGGAGGCCCGTCCCTGCAGTGGGACATTAATGGGCTGTTATGATGATAATAATATACACATACACTATAATGTGAAATGTATAAATCTTTCTTCGTAGAACATTTAAAGTGTCGTTTTAATTATTTACAAGGACCTTTCCGGCTGTTTGCATATACCTACTCGTACGTACGTATGAATATACAACTTCCTACTAGATAATTATGTGACGTATAATTAATTTTGATTCTTCTGTCTTATTGTATTTGTAGAGTCAACCGTGTCACTTAGCAAATGGTATAGTATAGAGTAAGCATATATGCTGTCTTCACCCTAAACCATCCCGAGGGTGCCGTAAAAGTCAATTAAAGGAAAGTTCGTAGATGTTGTCGCAATGAAAATGAAATATGGAAAACTTGATGTTGAACCATTGACCAATCTGTCTGCACAACGTGTTTTAAGAAGGCAAAGTTTACATTAGCTATTGTGAGACATTAGTAGAAAGGGATAATTAGTATAAAATATACTACTCGTTCACACAGACACACAGTCCGTGTGGTGACGGAGTAAGAATTCAATATGTCACCACCCCATCTCATCCCGTGGGTAAAAACCGACTAAGGGACTCATCATCATCATCATCCTCCTGCCCTTATCCCATTTTTACTTGGGGTCGGCGCAACATGTATGCTTGCCCTCCCCTTGTACCCGTCCACTTTCATAGCCAATGCCTTCCTTACTATATTACTTTCATCCCTACGCATTACATGTCCGAACCAGGACAAACGATTTCCTCGTAGCCTTTCAGTAATTGGTGCAACTTTCAAACTTCCTCTAATGTACTCATTTCTAATCTTATCTGTCCTTTTCCCTTAGTCGGTAAAAACCGACTAAGGGACTATCCGTGAATATTATCTTTACGAAATAAAAAGAAGGAAAACTTAAATTAAACCCTATACCAATCCGTCTGGCCAGCGTGGTATTAGTAGGCCAAGTATCCCTAGGTCACGGGAGGAGGCCCGTCCCTGCAGTGGGACATTAATGGGCTGTTATGCCTTCTTAAAAAGCAATGTAAAAACCGAGTAGGGTACAAGTTTCTAAATATTATCTCTACTATAGTACGAAGAATTTCCAACAACGTAAGGCATAATCTCTAGCTGATAAGTTTTAACCAAGTTATGTACCAAACATAATTGACTAATAATGCCTAAAGGTTTTAAGGCTCCGTCGTTAGGAATGCTAAATTCCTACTAGGCATTATGTCGTTACTCAATTTTACCTTTACTTGCATAGTAAGATTATAAATGCAGGAACTTAGGCCGGCTTCACATTTGTATTTTAAAAGAGAAAGATGAAACCTATGTAATTTTTAACAGCTTCTTTTAGATAGTTAATTTTTTATCGTCATCTAGTCTCAATCTAAGTGGAGTTGTACTATTGGTATATGTATAACTAATAAACTACTATGTTGGCTGTGTATTTACATTTATGCATATCCAAACAGTATGAACTATGTGGGTGTACGTACATAGGCTGTTGTATTAACCTTTATGCATTTTCAAACGGAAAGTGTTTAAGTATGTTTATGTTGTAGTTGTCTGTAGTAACATAGTAGAAAAAAAATCTTAGTACGGTGCTAGATAATGTTGTAGGCATGAAAAAATATAAACCGTTTTAAAACTAATGAAAACATAAATAACATCATAAATGGCGATGTTTTAAAAGGTGGCAATAGATTTAACTTAGTTAGTGGTGCCTTACATAAACCGCGAACTTTCCAGAACCTCTCTTATCGTGTCAAGTGGCGTTGATTTAAAGTTATATCCGCTTCTCTGTGGTGTTAAGCGGAAGTAAGGTAGTAAGATAATAGGTTGTACAGAATGAAATATACAATGAAATGTAAATAAAAATGTTTAAACGAAATAAGTTTGTCAAAATAGTCGCAGATGCGAATGGATTTGCATCTATGGGAACGCTATGGAATTTGCCATGTCATAATTTTGATAAATCAGGGCAAGCAACGATTGAAAAGCCAGTGTCTTTTTGCATAAGTGACATACCGGATTCCCGACATACCATTAGAAACTGCCAACGGCTAACTGATACTGATAGACATTAATTCATCATCATCATAACAGCCCATTAATGTCCCACTGCATGGACGGGCCTCCTCCCGTGACGGAGGGATACTTGGCCTACTAATACCACGCTGGCCAGACGGATTGGTATAGGGTTTAATTTCAAGTTTTCCTTCATTTTATGTAAAGGTAATATTCACATATAGTCCCTTAGTCGGTTTCTACGACACCCATAGAATTAGATGGGGTGGTGACACACTGTATTCTTACTCCGTCACCACACGGAGTATACTGATAGATACTAATATAAAAAGAATAAGCCTTATATTATTATCAAGTCAGAAGCAGTCTTTATCGGCTGAACTTTATTGGGTAGTGAGTGCAACATCCAGTATTTCACAAGTACCTACTAGTATAGACGGCAATACATGTACGTAAATGTACAAGGTGAATGCAAAACCATTCTTCCGAAACAACTTCCTTTCGTTTTTATTGCAAAACTTGCGTTCATACAGTATTGAGATTAAATTGCGAATTAATTTTAGTATCAACCGCGTATATTGCCTTTTTCATACATTGCTTTCCCGATGGCATGACCAGATCGTCCGTCCATGTAGAAGGTCTACCCGCTCTGAGTTGACTTGTGCGCGAAACTTCCAGAACCTTTATAATAAAGTTGAATTATTTGGAGAAGACCTATGTCTAGCAGTGGACGTCTAATAGCTGATACGATAATGATAATAATATCACACAACATCAACATCTACGGAGGCTCGCGCTTGGCAGTTGGATCATAGGTCTGATGCAGAAGGCAGTGTACTGTTCGACACGGCACGTATTGTGAGGAGGTTCCTATCTCTGGAGCCCTAACACACCAGTGGCTTGGTCCTTGTACCCGATGCTGGTGGGTCTACCTTTTTTTAAATGTTTTTATTTTTATATCTATATTTTAAAATGTAAATAAAGATAATAATATCACTACTGCATGCCGCGCTAATCATTATCCTGACTGAGCAAATACCAAATCTGGGGTGTCATAAAAGCCGACTAAAGGACTACTACTATTCTATTTTCTGCTACATTTCTGCTAAAAAGATCTTTAGCAGAGTTCAAAAGTTTGTTAATCAAATAAGCTACTAAAATGACGGTTACCTTATTGTTGTAGTGCGAAACAAACCAATACTACGAGTAATAAACCTGTACGAAGTTTTCCATCTCTTGCAACAATGTTCATCATCATCATAACAGCCCATTAATGTCCCACTGCAGGGACGGGCCTCCTCCAGTGACGAACAGATACTTGGCCTACTAATACCAAGCTGGCCAAACGGATTGGTATAGGGTTTAATTTCAAGTTTTCCTTCTTTTTATTTCGTAAACATAATAATCACTGATAGTCCCTTAGTCGGTTTTTACGACACGCATGGGATGAGTTGGGTGGTGACATATTGTATTCTTACTCCGTCACCACACGGAGAACAAGACACAAGAAGATGCAACAATGTTACACCTCTCAATTTTCTTTTTTTTCATTTTTTTTTTAAAGACTACTCCCGCACTAGGGATCATGCCCTGTGTCGCGGGGAACTTTTACAAACATCAATTAACGGACACAAAGAACACCCAGACCAGGACAATAATTTGTGGATCTCACACAAATTATTGTCCTGCGTGGAGATCGAACCCACAACCTCTTGCACGGCAGCCGCTTGCGCTACCGTCGCGCCACCGAGGTCGTCATCAAAGCCTTTACACAAGAAGGTGCATTAACTTCTTGCGTCCTTAGTCGTATCATCACAAGGACATCACCTTACGCCAGTACCAGATAATCGTGATCAAACATAACGTTAACTAAATCAGTCACGTTATGTTCTATGTAACGTAGATGATATGCTTGCTGCCGTGATTGATTCACCTTGGTGCTCTGTTTTGATATGCGTTTAGCTATTTCGTGTCTGATTCAATAGCCTTAATCTTTTTGCCAATATGTGTATATTATAGCGTGAAAAACCTTTATACAACTGCCTGTCTTAATAATAACCAACTACTTACCTACATAAATTATTTTCATTTTGTAGTGCATTGCGGCATCTGCTTTGGCTTACGACTGAATTTAAACCAACACTTATAATCGGATAGATTTCTTTCACGTTTTCCGTCTTAGATATTAATAGTAACATTATTGTAATACATTTTCCCTAAGTCTACCATTACGACAGCCACGGCACGAGAAGCCGTGATGACATTTTATATTCTTGGTTCATAACCGCACTTACAACTTTACAGTATAATTATACCTACTGTATTAAAAAGAGTAAGTAGTTATTAAAAATTGTTCCATCAAGGTCTATGAACCTGTCCTGAGGTCATTGTATCTTAACGATTTTGTATTTCTTTGTTTACGAATATCGGATTTTTTTTACTGATATGTACTAAATAATGTATGTCTTTGTCATCTTAGTAAATTGGGTCATGAGAGCAAAACTTTTGGGTCGCTAAGTCGCTAATCTAAATTGCAGTATATTTTTTTTTTTTTTTTTTTTTTTTTAATCCTAATACAATTAGCCTAATAAAATAACTTAAATGGCAATTTAATGTCGCTTAAATTAAACATATTAGGTTCAATACTAGATGTTCGTTTTATTTTCTAAAACAATAAATGTAAAAATGTCACTTGCCCAATGATCCACTTGGTTGTAAATCAAATAGAAAATATATGATTTTCTTTTTAGTTCTTGCCGGTTTTGCCCAGGATTTGCCGAATATTTAACAACTTTGCGAGATCACGGTTTTGACCCAAGCTATAGAAAACAGTTGTGGTCATCTATAATCGTTCCCTTATTACTGAAAATCGTGACTCCTTTCACTTTGTCACTGAGCTTTATTCGTCGTTTGCGCTCCTTCGCCTTTGCGAATATCCCAGCCAGAATATCCCGATGTTTGGGTAATTGATCTGATCATAGTTCATAAAAGCATTACACGTATGAATTAACTATATTTTCTCTATTTGTAAATACTAAACTTTATTTATCTAGCTGGTTTTTTATTGATATTATCGCTAGCTCTATTTTCGACAACATGACCACTTAGGTCACCAGTGTCATAGCTGGCTTATTATTCCTCAGCTGAACCATCAAATTATGGAACAATCACAAACAAACAAAAACACAAACTTTACCTCTTTATAAATAGTATATAGATTAATAAACAAATAAGAAATACGTGTTAATTAAAATTTCGCAGTGAATATCTGAAGCAATAATTTAGTGCAGTTATGCCGGATGTCCGACCTCGAAGCAGAGGCGTATAATCATTACCCGTGCTAATGATTGAAAGGTACAGTTAGCGAAATTGCCGGCCCATGACATTTGGTACTATCATTGTAAGCACTGACTACAGTTCGCGCAATCTTACTTGGCTGGCCTGAAGTTAGATTTCAGAGAAGTTTGCGCATATACAGGAAGTAAAAAATACTTGCTCCTCGACATTTAGTTCTAAAATTCAAATCTGCTCAGACATTTTTGAAACAACTTTGCCGGCCGACTTAGATTGGACGTACTGTACCTATAGCTGATTGGTCAATACGAAAGATGTGATGGAAAATGATTGTACATATAATTTTTGATAAAAATATTTCTTTCTTTATTCATGTGTTGACGGAGTAAGAACATACGTGCTGTCGCTACACCATCTCATCCCATGGGTGTTGTAAACGGCGAAGTTCGTGACCTCTAGGCCACCCGAGTATCCTAGAGCGGTGGCCTAGATGTGATGCCGCTGGACGCGTATAGTCCAGAGACGCGGGTTCGATTCCCGCCTCGAGTATCAATTTTTTCCATTGTCTTTCTTCTTTTCGGATTTTTCTAGTTATATTAGGTACCTATAGCTTTATAGGTAAAAATTTATATGTAATTCGTAGATATGATCTATACGAAATTAAAACATGGTTAACCCTATACTTATACCAATTTACTTACTTGAAATAAAAGCATTAGGTATACCAGTTCATCGGCTCATATTTTCAGTTATGGACGTTTTTGGATTGTATTTTTCCACAACTGATTTTCCTGTACCTTGAAATCTACGAATCGAAATGGAATTTTGTCATTTTGCATACTTAACACTCGAAATAAAAAACGATGCCATATTCATATATCCTTTTAAAAGGTCAGTAATCAGGTAAACCTTTGTGTTTTACGAGTCAAACTGGTTAACAAAAGGAAAACCTACTGGGGCATAAGAAACTGGGGTATAAACAACAGTACCTATATTTTTGTGTACTTTTAAAAATAACAGTTTGAAGTTATGCGTCATTCGTACAACAAAAGATACGGCGAAGCCACTAACCAGATATAGTTGCAGAAGGTAATGTCCGCGCGATGTAATAGTTTCAGCAACGCACTTACGCCCGATTTACACATCGACAAGTACAGTAACGAGTTAAGTAGTATGTTGTTGATTAAGTTGATCTCCATCCTATTATTTGGTGAGTTAAGTACGAAGTAGCCCCCTCTCTCGCGTTTCGCCAACTTAACTCGCCAAAAAATTGGATGGAGATCTATTTAAATCAAATTAATCGACAACTTGCTACTTAACTCGCTACTGTACTTGTCGATCTGTAAATCGGGCTTTAAAGACACTGGTCATGTAAAAATGATCGGTGAGCCAGTAACTTCATCCCGTCTGACCTGCAAAGACTTCACGGCGACATACTGGCCAGTGTTTGCTGCCATCAGGACCCTTATGGTGGCTGGAGGTCGTCTTATGGAGCTCTCATATACTGTATACCATCTCGTCCCTAATTAAACAGAGCTTGTACTATGGTAACTAGATATTTTTTTAAACATATTTCATTACTGCTCTACTCCTATTAGTCATAGCGTGATAATATATAGCCTATGACACTCTCCGATAAATGAATTATTCAACACAGAATGAATTTTTAAAATCAGTTCAGTAGATCCAGAGATTACCCCCGTTACAAACACACAAACTTTACCTCTTTATAGTATTAGTATAGAAAACACCCAGAAAAATGCAAACAATCTTATACATGCATACAAAGATTCGCATTCACCATTGCGCCACAGAGGTTGTTAACAACAATAAAAGTATTAATTGCATTACCTTCTGTATCTTAACTGTTAAGTGGTAATGCCTCATCCACACAACAAAAGCCTACACCGAAAAGGCAATTAACACCTACTCGTAAATATTTTTTTTTTTAAAATTGATTTAAAAAAAATATCGGTAAAACATTCTTAATAACATAAAATTAACACCTAATAAAAATTTTGCAATCTAACACTATAAAGGCCAAAATTTCTAAAGCATGGATGGATGTTTGTAACTCTGATGATATACGTAAAAACTACTGAATAGATTATTATGAAACTTCACAATAATATAGCCTATACATTAGCCTATACATTAGAATAAAACATAGGCTACAGTTTATAAAGATACTAGCTTTTGCCCGCGGCTTCGCTCGCGTTAAATTCTAGGTAGTACTGTTTCCCTTTCCTGGACACAGAAGAAAAAAAAAAAGTGGCCTATGTTACTCTCCATCCATTCAAACATCTCCTCTTAAAAAATCACGTCAATTCGTCGCTCCGTTTTGCCGTGCAAGAAAGACAAACAGACACACTTTCCCATTTATAATATTAGTATGGATACATCAGAATAAAACATAGGCTACAATAAAATTTATAAAGATATTGTATTTATATTAAGCTACTCGAAATACTAATCTTACGCAGACGGAGAAGCGGGCACCAGCTAGTATGAACATAAAATCAGCAGCTAATGAAATGATTACAATACCTGCATATTGTCAGAAAAATGGAAACATGGAAATGGTATATCATTTCCAACTCGTTTGCTCGAAGGTCTCGCTCGAGTGTGGCAATACTGGAATGTGAGTGTGGCAATCTTTTGGCGCAATTAGGTTTATTAGGAATTACAATCTATGTATAGTACTAGTTAAATTATGTATCTTTTTATTTTTTAAATGATTACTCCCCACGCGACGTAGAGTTTGATCCCCGCATTAGGGATCGAGCGCTGTGTCACGACTCGCGACAGACTTTTGCTGACATGAAATTAATGGACACAAGGAGGAAGTTCATTCCATTAAAACTGGTCTCGTCATACAGATATTATGTGTTGGAAAACCAAAAGAAGTTGATCCATCTACTTAAAAAGTTAAGGAGTTCTTCTCCCGCCTATTTGTCGAGGTTAGAAGTGGGAAGTGCTTAGTTTCCGTTAAACCAGCAGGTCTTTAGCGCAAGCAATAGTTAAATGTTTAGATTAACTTCGAAGCCTGTCAAAGGCTAGCTCTCTTTTTGAGTTAAAAATTTAAGGTGTTCTTAGTCCTGGCAAAATCTGCATAAAATATGCAGAATTTAGTCAACGGACTCAAGCAGTTAATATAATACAAGTGACGAAATACCACTTGCGCGATTCAGAAAACCTTTAAGGTATTTATTGCGCTTTTTGATTTTATTGCATCAGTGTCGCCACAGTTACAAGAAGTCAAGTAAATAAAATAGTGATTGCTTACCGGTTAGATATCTATACAAATAAACAAACGTTGACAGAAGCCAGTGGCGCACAACGGGGTCAAACGGCATTGCTAAAGCTCTCCTGGTAACCGATTGCAATACTGTGTATAGTGTGCTTGTGTACATATTTGTATTAAGTACCTTAAGGTTATTTGATGTTTATTTGGAATATCTAATTGTACAATTGTATATATAAACTTACGTATTTTTCGCATAAGGGGTAGACAGAAACCATTGAGAGCCGAATAAAACGGCGATTCGTAACCCGTTTTACGCCTTCTGGCAACTTATGGCGTGGTGTATGGAAAACATCTCCTTCCTCTCCGAGATTATCTAACTGTATTTAGGGATAAAATAAAAATAAATAAATCATTTATTTCTCTCAAAAAGGTAAGTTGTTTAAGTCTTAAAATAGATAGTGTAGACATTAACCTTAGTGGGAGCTGGAGTTTGTAAAAGGTTCGACACCTGTGTGACAAATCTCCAGGATAATTTGGTTTCTTGGGTCCAAGAAATACTTACGTGGCCAGTGTAGGTTAGTAATATTTTCCAATTAAAAACCGACTAAGTAGATACAGATTTATTATACGCAATTTTGTTTAGTTAGACAATTTGAGTTTATACTTTTTGGACAGAATAGCCATATTATCAAATCAATTTAGAAATATTTCTAACAGGAATTAAGCGTTGTTCCTGCAAAAAAATTCAAGGAAAAGTGAAAAATGTCTATAGTGAAAAATCAGGATTAAATGCATTAAAAATATTATTTTTAGTTGTTATTAAATTTTTCAACTGAGGCATAGTAATGACATTGGATTTGATATATAGCCATATTGCCAAAGGCAATAAATATTTGTCTATGATTAATTAAAGTTTAGGAATTTTACCGTTTGTTTAGTTGTATTTTTAATATTTAATCAGCAATATAGGTAGTTCCCCCGACCACTGTGTAAATGTTATCTACGATGTGAATTCGGAAGAGCATATTTTTTTTCGTTATTTTTTTTATTATAGTTTCCGCATTTTGAATGTGAACGGTTTATTGCTTTACGTTAATTATAATAATAATACGTGCGTTTGATAAGAGTGGCCGTGATTTGTTTTTGTTTTGATGATGTAGCGGTTAGGTCAGCGAGCTAACCACAAGCTCTTAAAGCAATATTATTGTAATCTTACTTAGCCTTTTCGTACCACGACGTGCTTAAAACAAGCTTATAATAATATTGAAACAATATTGTTTCTGTAGCGAGTTTGTGTGACGTCACCTCTAATCGTTCACTCAATTCGTACCATGACGTGCCTTTTGACAGCTAGCAATATTGTTTTTACGTCAAATTTAGCAATGATAAAAAAGTTCCTAAAGTATTATGGAAATATTATTGTTTTACGAATTGTTAAGTTTTTTGTCGTAAAAATTAAGTAAACTAAGTTTGTTTTACGTAATTTTCCTAATCACTTGTGTTTTTTAGGCAAAAATTTATTTCAGTACCTAAGTATTACTAGTTAATTTGGTTCTAGATGGTAAATGCATACGAAATATTGGAGTTTTTAGAAACTGAAAACTCTGAAAGTATCCAAAATCGGAAGCAGGCTCGTATGCAGCTACGTAGGAAATGCGATCCCTTCGATTTGGACGAAGCGTAGTTTCAACCTTGAATCCATGTCGAGATAGTAACCATATTATTATGGTACTAGTTCAAACACTTCTAACGCAAGTTAAGAGTTTAGACACTTCTAATGCAAGTTTAAAAGTTCAACCACTTAGAAAACAGTATATAAAAATACTTCATACAAATATTTCACCATCATTGGCGATAAAAAAGTTTCAAACCTAGACATAAGAATAATATATAAAAAATTTTTTCGCAGACATAATATGTCTGTCCGCCAGCTGAGGGGTTAAACTGGGTTTCAAATTTCGATCGCGTTATGCTTTTGACATATCGCGTTCCGATTCACTCGACAGGATTGTCTCATTCTTAATTATTTTAATTGTTTTTCGTTTATTTTAAGGTCATTTTTTAAATTTGTATCAAGTAGGTACATTAGAATATAATGAATTTTAGTTTTTCATATTAATTATAATAAAATGAGAAAAATAAATATGTTGTTATAAACCCATAATGTTTTTAATATGTTAAGAAACGGAACAACTGTCAAAGAAGGACAGCGCTATACAGTATATATAGCGTTGTTTCTTTTCCACTATCGCAAAGAATAGACAAATAGTTCATTCTTTCCAGCACTTAGCAGGAATAAAACAATATTGTTTGTAGAAGGTCATGGTACGATTAAAAGTAATATCATAATAAGCTTGAAACAAAACGTTCTGGGAATAAGATTGTTTCGTAAAAGATGATGGTAGGCCCCCAGGTTAGCACTAGACGCCTTTATGATTGCAAGTTGTTCTGATGTTTGTGTTGGGACTTGATGTTATGTCTAACTTATTAACGAATGCAGTTTGAATAGGGATGAATATCATACTAGCCAAAAGACGTCCATTTATAGACATAGCATTCCTCCAAATGTTTGCACCGCGCGCGAACTTGTCTGTTGTGCAGTCAGGAAAATTAAGTAGGCAGACATCTCACTTTGACCTGCGATTTGTTAAAAGTGGTGCACAGTCGAGGCATTAGTAAGGCACTGGATTGACACAATAAAAAAGACTTTCTGTTGGATTGACGCTGCGTGGATTTTGAGATGCCACGAAATGTTTTGCTCTTGCTTATCGTGTTTGGGAGGCAGTCGGTGTACATATACATCCAGCGCACACGTGTGGGAAGTCCGGCAAAATAATTATGACGGACTGAAGACAATCATGAGGCTTCATTCCTGCACTGTTTTAACGCTTCCATTCATCATTAATGTACCATTGCAGGGACGGGCCTCCTCCCGCGACGAAGGGATACTTAGCTTACTAATACCATGCTGGCCAGACGGATTGGTATAGGGTTTATTATAGGTGTATTTCAAGTTTTCCTTCTTTTTTATTTCGTAAAGATAATAATCACAGATCGTCCCTTAGTCGGTTTTTACAACACCCATGGGATGAGATGGGGTGGTGAAATATTGTATTCTTACTCCGTCACCACACGGAAATTTACATACTTTCCATTAGCTTCCGTATTAAATAAAATGACGCAGGCAGTCCTTCGTCCTACAATTACTATGTGTCATTAATTAAGTTAAACTTTGTTATCTCTTTGTGAAGTAACATAATACACATTTAGCTTGTGTTTAGATAGATAAAAGTGTTATTATATGTTATCTATCATACTAAACAGGGTAATATACGTGATCTTTGACCTTAATGTACATGCAAGTACAAAAGTACATGATTAATTTAATGGAATATTTATATGGTTATTTTTTTGTCCGGCCACGTGATTTAATGTGATATGACTGATGATTTGTATGTTTGAATGATGTATTAAGAAGGATATGTATAAGTATACTATAAAATATAATAAAGTTAAAAAATATATTAGTTGATAGAACTTGTTCTATTGATACTTCCATTCTTCTTTTTTTTATCGTTTGATTAGTAACAAACCTGGTGTTGAGATGTACTACTACTACTGGTGTTGTGTTGTACTACTGTACGTATAGTACAATTAACCAAAGTAGCCTAGCTTAGTTTGAGACTAGATGGCATTGTGTTATCTAGTCAGAAACCGAACAGGGCTTGTTCTATCGCTCCAAGACTTCTCCTTTTTTTTAAAAACGACATTCGCCCCTTATGGAAAGGAAAAATATTTGCGTACAGTACAGAAATGATTCATGCATTCATTTTTCAGTAAATTATTGATCTAAGCGTAGGTATTTTTTGTTCCCAAATATCTACGTACTCTTTGTTCAGGATCTTTTCACCTTTACATGGGAGTAATCTGTAAAGAAAGAAAAATAAAATCTAACGATTTTTGCTTCTGAATGTACATGTAGAGTGACAAGTGCAAATTAACTTAATTCTGATTGTTGTTATTATAAAACTGACATATTGATCTCAATTCTATTGTTTTAATATAGCGTCTTTATAAAAATAAGTGTCTATGTGGTGACGGAGTAAGAATACAATATGTCACCACCCCATCTCATCCCATGAGTGTCTTAAAAACCGACTAAGGGGCTAACCGTGAATATCTTTACGAAGTAAAAAGAAGGAAAACTTGAAATTAAACCCTATACCAATCCGTCTGGCCAGCCTGGTATTAGTAGGCCAAGTATCCCTCCGCCACGGGAGGAGGCCCTTTCCTGTAGTGGGACATTAATGCAACACATGAACGTACACATAGAACATCTCATGACAATCCTTGTGGATTGTATATTATACAAAATTGCGTGGTATTTGATCTCAATCCTGTTGTATGGCAACAGCATATCCAAGGGCTCCATTCCCAGTCCATGATTTGTCTTTTGTTTCAAATGAAAGAAAAATAATTATAGTCTATTTTTTATGTTTATACTCACATATAAAATTGACTACAATGATTTTTTTCTTCCTGAGTCTGTCTACTTTAAAAAAAATGTAATGAAATTGTTTTTGTTTCAGATCTCGGCATCATTAAATTTCCTATAAACAAACACATGTAAGTAATATATAAATTTTGTTAAACTTATTAATACTTACTCCTTATTTCATCTATACTAATATTATAAAGTGGTAAAGTTTGTGTGTTTGTGACGTTGTAGGGGGTAATCTCTGGATATAATGAACCGATTTAAAAAATATTTCTATGTTAAATAGTCCATTTATCAGAGAGTGTCATAGGCTATATAGTATCACGCTATGACTAATAGGAGTGAAGCAGTAATGAAATATGTTTAAAAACGGACGCGTTTTTTTCGCCGCCCAACGAAGTGAGCACGGGTAAGCTAGTATTTAATTGTTTCAATATTCGCTAATCATGTAACCACGAAGGAGGTTTAAACACAATGATGTTATGACAGTTTATAATTTTCTTCTTTCATGACATCTGTTTTATTTTATTGTATAAAAATAGTGTTGTTATGTGAACTAATACGTAGACTATTATATCTTTTAATTATTATATCAATTATTTGTTATATTTTATAATACTGTACGTAATTTCCTTAGTCATGTAATAATGTATTCATAACTAATGTAATTTAACTGTTAATTAAATAATTCCAGTAAGTTATGTAGACCTTATGACGTACGTAGAGTGGTTATAGTTGTAGGTATAGCTTTGCAAAGGTCTCGGATTTGATTCCCGCTTAATGCAAAGTTATAATTTAATTACGCTAAGGCTATTGTGCTCCCATACCGAGGAGGGGTATGGCGCTGGCCCAAAAGCATGTGGAATCAACGATCCCTTGGGTCCCTTCCCGTGCAAGAAAAATCATGGTTTAGATGATGTAAATAGACTGTCATCATACACAATTATTGTATTTATAAATATTATTATAGGGGGCTTAACGCGCATGAAATATAACGAATTGTCTTTGTTTATCTATAGCGCCGATTACACTACCCTACATGTAGTGCACTACATCTTGTAGGAGACTACATGATGTAGGGCGGTCGGGTATCGCCAATCTCCGATATGTAGTGTCCTAACAGCCTACATGTGATTACACTAGACAACATTAGTGCCCTACAAGATGTAGTGTCCTACATGTAGGGTAATGTAATCGGCGCTTATATTTTGATTAACATGAAGCATAATGTAAATAGCATCCGCTTTACTCTTCCGGTTATATAATATTTATAATAATGAATCACAATAGTTTAAAAGTTATGAGAACTGTATTTGTTATAAAAAACATACTAGAAAAAACTTAAAAAAACACATTTTTTTCCACATAAAGTTATCTAAACTTCCATTTAAAACAAGTACGTTATAACATGAATATGTTACGATATATAATATAATAACAATTCACTTTTATTGAATAACAATATGATAATCGAGAGATGAAAGTAAAAGCATTACGAATTGCATTATTTCATAACTACTGGTGACCGACATGTAGGGATGTTACCGATACAGTGAATATGTCGATAAACTATCGATAAACGTATTATACTGACACGGATGTCAGGGACTTGATTGTAATATGGTTATAGTGTAACTTTATTGATATGATATCGTTATACATAGCGCTTTTTTAATGTGTGGAAAACCCGGACAGCTTTCTAGACACTGATAGTACTCAGTGACAACAAAGTCCGTTCTTTATCATCTTAATTGTTTTGTAATTACGTGTGTCTGATTTCATTAATCAGTTTAGTAGTTATTGCCTAAATTTTTTTTAAGACTGTATTGCAAAGAATTGCGACCAAAAACAGTATTAGGCTACCCCGTGAGGGGTACGCATGTGAGGCAATATAATGACGATTGATATATATATATAAACTAATTATACCATCGATTATAGCTAGATCAAATTGTAAATCTACATTAAAACATCTATTCAAACGTGAGAAAGTAACTAACACACACTCATGTCGAGAAAAAATAAAAAAACATAACCTAACAGAATACTGTTCAAAGCTTGTGTATATGTATTAGTTTTTTTTACATAATCGTTTATCTGATTAAAATCATCTATAAATAGTGATTTCTTAATACTCTAAAAAATAAACATTGAACAGATAACAGGAAAAAACTACTAAGTACCGGTTATTTTTTAAGGATAAATAAATTACAATGTTTACAACATTATCCTACTGAACGGCCAATTAACAGAAATCAATTAAAATTATTTATATAAAAAGTATTTAATAGCCAATAACATACAGTAGGCAGTATAATATTATTTAATTGTCAATTTTAATATTACTGTTTTTATAAATTTTATATTCTCCGTGTGGTGAAGGAGTGAAAAATACAATATGTCACTACTCCATCTCATCCCATGGGTGTTGTAAAAACCGATTAAAGACTATTCGTGAATATTATCTTTACGAAATAAAAAGAAGGAAAACTTGAAATTAAACGCTATACCAATCCGTCTGGCCAGCGTGGTATTAGTTGGCTAAGTATCCCTCGGTCACGGAAAGAGGCCCGTCCTTGCAGTAGGACATAAAAGAGAGAGTAATATAAAAGTTACCGGATGTATGGAAATGTCCTGCTTTACGTGGTTACCGAAATTGAATGTTATCCTAAACTTGCCCAAATGTTTTCTAAGCAATGTGTTTTTTTTCTTAGGAGAAAGCATTTAAGTAATTTTCTCGTTTAATAACCGACTCTAAATTTTATTGACTCAAATAATTTTCACACAGTAATTTTAGTTTTAAAATCAAATTACCTAACCAATTCTGTTGAAATTTTTATGGGACCAATTTGCATACTCCTAATTTGGTTATATTTTTCAATGAGAACATTTTATGAAATTGGTTAAGTTTTGTGATGAAAAACATTTAAACACACAACCGAATCTAAAGGTTTAAAATGCTAGTAATTAAGTTAAATGATTTTAATTTGAATAAAAAAAAAGTTTGTAGATTTCTTTATATTTTGACAGATTGTATTTAAAATAATTCTTCTTATCTTATTACTTAAATAAGTAGGCACCTGCAAACTACATCGTATAAAGAATTGTCTCTCATTAGTAAAATGCTTGATACAAGCCAATCGCAACGCTAAACGCAATTCAACAAGCAAATAAATTAAGAATTAATCATGAAGTAGATAAAAATTATTGTTAAAGTTGACAAAGAAAGATTGGGCATGCATAAATATCAATGTTAGAAAAAGATATAAAAAATGAACCCTGTCCAATTCGTTAAGACTGTTTACACAATATTTTACAACGATGAAGTACTATAGTTTGGAACAGAAAGTTTTTCACAAAAGCATGTGTGTCAAAAGTCAATTGTTTAATTTTTTAATTTTTTTTTTTTTTTAAAAAGACAACTCCCGCACTAGGGATCGTGCCCTGTGTCGCGGGGACTTTTACAAACATCAATTAACAGACACATATAACACCCAGACTCAGGACAATAATTTGTGGATCTCACAAATTATTGTCCTGCGTGGGGATCGAACCCACAACCTCATGCGCGGTAGCCGCTGGCTTTTACCGGCGCGCCACCGAGGTCGTCGTTTAGATAGAAATCACGATTATGAACATCATCATCATCATCATAACAGCCCATTAATGTTCCACTGCAGGGACGGAGGCTCCCATGAAGGAGGGATACTTGGCCTACTAATACCACGCTGGCCAGACGGATTGGTATAGGGTTTAATTTCAAGTTTTCCTTCTTTTTATTTCGTAAAGATAATATTCACGGATAGTCCCTCAGTCGGTTTTTACGACACCCATGGTATGAGATGGGATGGTGACATATTGTATTCTTACTCCGCTCCGTCACCACAAGGAGAATTATGAACATACTCGTAATTATTACAGTAGCTCGTAAAACTTAAACAAGGTTTCTCCAGAAAGTTTGGCTGGCCTGGCTTCATTTACACATATTCCACCTATCCAGACCACGGAGAGGCTGGTGAATTGGTGATCTGTAACACAGGTCCGCCTAGTACATAGACCAGTCTCTCTCACAGACTACACACTCGCTGACTTTGTTATGGATCCGTTGTTTGTTACCTTAACTGTTTTATGTACTGTGTGAGAAAACAAATAAAGTATTTTTGTATTGTATTGTTTCCATCAGTTTAGCAGTGCTCGCTTAATCCAGCTAAAAGCAGGTATGTCGGAATTGCTAATTTCTGTAAGTAAACGGCTCCAGTACCTTGTTACAGTATAGGGATATTTTATACTTTATAATCAGGGTATTAAAAGGGAACTCGTCCTGAGCTTAATGCTTACAAAACATTGAGTTTAGTTTCCTGTCCAACAAGAATCATCACTTTTCATCTTAACTCCATATTTCAGTGACGAACTTGTTCATGTCAACTCCATGTCGTAACAGAATTAACATGGATCGTTTCATTCAATGTCATGTATATGCCTTTTAACACTTAAATGTTAATTTGACCTTAATAATTACAGTTGCGATAAGATAATCCTGACAGTCATTGTGCGATATAATCGTACGCGGATGTACACAATTACATTATAATCGGTTATTATTCACGTGCAGATATATGTTTCAGGTTATTTTATGTAATACTAGCTGATACCCGCGGCTTCACCGGCGTTGTGCAGGCAGCGTTCCCAGTCCCATGTACCATATATGGTTCATGTGCATTGTTTTACTATTGTGTCTGCTGGCGGCACTGTGAAAGGGTTAAATGTTATTCTATACCCTAAACTACCCATATTCCAAATTTCATCAAAATCCATTCAGTAGTTTTTGCGTGAAAGAATAATAAAACATCCATACATCCTCACAAACTTTTGCATTTATAATATTAGTAGGATTAAATAATTATTATGTTTTAAATAATAATACAATATTTGGATACATAAATCGTTTGCTACGACATCGACAGTTTTAAAGAGAACCGGGTTTCTCGTGTGAATGACAAACATACTTCTGCGAATAGAGTGTCTAGGATTTATGAGCTGTAGGATCTTGGATGTTGTAGGTTTAAGGAGAACAAATACGACAAGATTTTGATATTTCTGAATAAATCGGCTTTGGAGATTCGCACTAGCAGTTAGTTTACTGCCCAGTACAGGCAATCGATAGGTTCTTCATTCCTGGAACCATTGTCCAACCATTTTGTGTGGTCTGACCACACTTGTTAGTTTTTTTTTACGCCTTCTTAGATAATAATTAATTTAACCATAACATATACCTTATTATTTTATCCTGGGAACAATTATGATTATTTATCGATATTTAACATATTATGTGTCCCATCCCTAAAGCGGAACGAAAGCGCGTCTATTGCGCGGGCGCAGTTCGTCTTGCGCACAATGACACACTGTGACATTGCGCAAAGTTATGTGGGACATCTGTGATCCCGCTTAGATAATACTAATGTATGTTTATGGTATAAAATTATTACTAGTATTTGAATAAAGTTTGTGGTATTATGCACATATTAAGAAATGAAAAATTTTGTTTATTATAAAATTTAGGAGAAAAAGCTTGAATGGTAACCATTTCTACGGAAGCTGCTGCTAATCATCATCATCATTATACCAGCCAATTGACGTCCACTATTGGAAATAGGCTCCTCCAAATAATTCTTCCAGTTTACACGTCCTGTTCCCTCCTCATACATAGGTCAATCGCCGCCATAACCAGTTCGCCCTGTTTAAGTCACAAGAAAATAGTATTCCCATAAATTTTGATATTAGAGTGTTCTAAGGGTTCCTTTCATCCCGGGAGTGTCTCCTAAACGGTTTTTGGCATTCATTATGCACGAGCAAAACATAGATAAATAGTAAAATTTATGTCATAAGGTTCAAATTCGTCTGTCCTTATCGAACTTATCAAATAGAATGCTTGCAGCCAGTGCCTTTTAATGCACCATTCCCGATGCGTTTTGTGTTCTCTGCTCATGTGCGCACGATCAAATCGCTTCTATCTATACTAATATTATAAAGAGGTAAAGTTTGTGTGTTTGTGACGTTGTAGGGGGTAATCTCTGGATATGCTAAACCGATTTTAAAAATTCTTACTGTGTTGAATAGTTTATTTATCGAGGAGTGTCATAGGCTATATACTCGTACTCGTAGTATCACGCTATGACTAATAGGAGTTGATCAGTAATGAAATATGTTTTTCGCCGCCTAACGAAGTGGGCACGGGTCAGCTAGTAGTAAATAAAAGACATAGACCTATAATAATATTATTATTTGTTCGTGACACGGACTGCGTTTACTTTCACTTGAACGCATCCAGTGTGTCAAGTCCTAATATAAGTAGGCAAACGTAGTGACGCCTCCCAGCTAGGTGGACCGACGACCTCAAAAAGGTCTCTGGGTCAGACTAGATGCGGAAGGCGCAGTACCGTGTTCTGTGGCGCGTGTTGGGAGTTGCCTAAGTCTAGCAGTGGACTGCAATAGGCTAGTTGATTGATTGAAATGTCCATCAGTATACTCAGACGTTTACCAAAAATTGCTGTGATACTATTTATTAGCCGAAATGGAGTATTATTTAAATTTCAAATAGATTGCGCAAAAAATATATCTTAAGAATTACTAATTCTTGATAAGAACTGATTTGTACAGTGGCAACAGGGCGATTATAATAGATTACTTTAATACTTACTACAACTTGGTTTTTATCGCAAACTTGTATCTATAAATGATTGTGTATTTGGGAGAGACAAAGCTACTGCCTTGCCTTGATAGCGCGGTGGTCCCGGATACGAATCTCTCGCAGTACAATAATTTGAAATAGAAATAGAAAAATCATTTATTTGCAGCAAAACATACAAACATGAAATACTTAGTAGCTACAATAACTTATATCTAATTTGCCGCAAATCAGCCTCAAGTCAGCAAATACTGGTTAAAGATAACCAGCGCTGGTCTTCCCTTGAGACTGGTTGACGAGTGACGTACGGTCTACATACACAAATACAATTATTTATCTATGACAGAAATAAAAGGCAAACAAACATGGCGTCTTGTCAACCACAGACTATACTTAGTCTATAGTTAGACTTGGTCTTTGACCTTTGTGAATTTTTTTTTTTTAATAAATAATTAGTTAAGTTCAAGAAAAATAGTGGTTAAATCAAAGTACCTAATAATTTATCAACACAAAATAATTTTGTTGTAGCATACATGTATATGTTACGGGCAATTTGATAAGTCCGGGCATTATTAATAAGGACCGGTCTTTATTAATAATGCCCGACTCAATTGGGCAATGTGATTAATACAGCACAATTAATTACTTTTCCCGGCCATTATGAATAATGCCTACCCTATCTTGGGCAAAGTAATAAAATAGGTGAACTGTAGTGTTTTTGTTTATTAAATGAAATTAAACTTACAAAATTTTCATGAAAAGTTAACAAAAAATAATAGTATTTCCATACTAATATTATAAATGAGAAAGTGTGTCTGTCTGTTTGTCTTTCTTTCACGACAAAACGGAGCGACGAATTGACTTGATTTTTTAAGTGGAGATAGTTGAAGGGATGGAGAGTAAATAGGCTACTTTTTTTTTCATCTGTGTCCACGAAAGGGGAAAAGTGCTACCCCGAATTATTACGCGAGCGAAGCCGCGGGCAAAAGCTGGTATTAATATTATAATATCTCTTACTGCTATCTATTCATCTAAATACAGGTCTTTCATTATTTCTCTAACGCCCATCTCTGTAATAATAAACATCGTCTTAATGAAGGTGACCCATTCGCAGAATTCACACCTGACCGTTATCCACACCATAGTATAAGCTCATGAGAGTAAATAACGTGTGAATATGTTAGAATACTAGCTGATACCCGCGGTTTCACCTGCGTTGTATAAGTAGCTTATTCTACATCCTAAACTACCTATATTCAAAATTTCATCAATATCCATTCAGTAGGTTTCGAGTGAAAGAGTAACAAACATCCATCCATCCATCCTCACAAACTTTCGCATTTATAATATTAATAGGATAACGGCCACTTAATGGCAAGCGGTCACCGTCGCTCATGAACGTTCGAAATGCCAGGGCATTGCTAAACCGTTGCTTACCCTAGAACACAACCTAGCCCATACATCTGTAATTTTACTGGCTATTGTAAGCATAAATTATAGTAACATTTTCACAGCACTGCTTGGAAGTAGATTAAGCAGGCATAGTGGTGATACCGACTTAGACGGCCTTTTTCTTAAGATTAAAAAGGTTTATTAAGATCGTCATAACATTTCATTAATGTCCTACTGTAGGGACGGGCCTCCTCCCGTGACGAAGGGGTTACTTGGCCTACTAATACCACGCTGGCCAGACGGATTAGTATAGGGTTTGATTTCAAGTTTTCCCTCTTTTTATTTCGTAAAGATAATATTCACGATTAGTCCCTAAGTCGGTTTTTACGACACCCATGGGATGAGATGGGGTGGTGACATATTGTATTCTTACTCCGTCACCACACGGATAGTTTCCTTCTATACATGGAATTTAATAGGCTGTTATAATGATCCTATCTCTCAGTAAAATTCCACCACAATTCTGAGTCATAACATTTTAGGTTGCTATTATTATGTTTCATGATTCATTTTTGTTTTGATTTTAAATTGCTATTATTAAAAAAATATATTTAAATGGTCTCTAGACAACCGCAGAAATGATTGCTTATAAACAACAGCAGTTTGTAGGTTAATACATGGATAAATTCACGCCATATTTCCATGAGGGTAGGCAAAAACTACTGAGCACCAAATACTTCGGTCCTTACTCCGCTGGCTCAACGACCCAAAATGTGTCTTGGTCTACGACACGAGAAATCGCCACTCTGCTCGATCCTTGGTCACCTCTTGTCAGTCGCTGACTTGAGGTTTCCTCAGATCATTCTCAGCCGCATCCTTCCAGCGGTATCTGGGGCGACCAACAGGGCGACCATTACTGCGATACTTACAAACCACCTTTGCTTTGTCTGCATTCAAACATATCTTCACCTGTATGGTTTCGAGTGCTACCTTTTTGCCTTTTCTGAAGGTTGTCACCTACTTTGTCCCTATAAGTTTTTTAGGGTGTCCTCTACAGACGTTACCGAATACATTACATGCTACTAATTTCCTTTGTGAATCTCCTATCAACGGTTCTCTCAATGTGTCCAAATAATCTTAGTAGATATAGTTTTATATATTTCTTTGTAGGTTAACATCCTTAGCATACATTTCTTTGTAGGTTAATAATATTTGAGTTTAACCCACATTCAGTATGAACCGTTCTGATCTAATCTTTACATACGTGTCCAACTAAGCGGTCGACATAAGCATAGTACAAAGATATACAGTATTTCGACTTCATAGAATCGGACGAAACGCGAGTTATACCTACACGCCCACGATAGAGGTGGCTTTGCGGAGTGATCAGTCGCGACTGTGCCGCAGTAACGAGCGGGAAAGTAGGTAAAGGTAAAAGGTAAAGGAGTGTAATTAAAAAGCTGGAGGTGGGCAGCCCTATCGCATGTTTACGTACTGCGCAGCCGTAGGCATTTATAATAAATATTCGGCCGAGATAGACTACTGGTTGTACTGTGACATAAGCTTGTATAATATTGACCTTGTGTAAAAACCATGGAAACGTTACACTGCATATAGACCGACCTTCAACCTCGTATAAACTCGTAAACCTTATACGTATAAACAGTAATCATACGATATTCGTTGGAATTTTTGTTTTATTGTTTTTGGTAGGTTGAAATTTGGAATATTTTTAAGTATACATTCCAAATAAACGTGTACAGCTGGTTATGTTATGTCTTAGGATTGATTTTTGGCTTTTTATACCTACACACACTTATTCACACATATAAAAAATTACATACGCACACACACAAATAAATCGTTAAAAATATACCTTACTATTGCAGAGTAAAATAAATTCAAAATGAAATAACCTAATGAAAACAGATTTTTTAACTATTTCAAGTTATTTTTAGACAGGTTTATGCTAATACTCGATAACTTCCTTCGTCGTATTGTCTAACTCGGGCAAACAAGCAAGTTTGCGCAGCAGCTGTATTGTTATTAAAATATGTATAAAGTATGATTCATCTTAAATTCACATTGGCCATAAAAAGCGACGCAAGATTTTGTTTCCTTACCATCGTTTTTATAAGACAAAATTATAGTTTAGTATCCTAAATTGTCTTAAACGTATGAATGTCAAGTAAACTAAGTAAGTAAATAAAACTACCACCAATTTTGGTTTTTAGATCGATAGAGCTGGGAGAAAAATGTGAAATTCACATTTATCAATTTTACAGTTTAAGCTTCTTACAATTTCTGCATAAAGATTGTTGTAGACAAAATTTTCATTCGCGATCTTCATTAATATTTTCTAAGTCAAATTTTACGACAAATTCGACCTTGTAACGACTTTATGTATTCGCTAAACCACATAAATTAATAAAAGCAAGACACACTCGGACAGAATCGATTAAGTTTGCTCGATAAAGGCGCAGTATATATTCAGAATGCGTATACGTTATACCGTCAATACTAAACGTATATCATTGCGCTTTGACGTCATATACCTAGGCAGTGAGCTATAGAATATAAACAACGTGATCATTTTATATTGGCGTGTGAATATTTTTATACATTTGTTTGAATTTTTCCTTAAATACTTTTTGTTTGGCTGTCTAGATTACTTTTTATTTTGTCTAATTATTATCTCTGTTAGTACGAATTCTGGAGCTGAATTTTTAATGTAGTTGTAGCCTGGGAAATAACAATGTGACTTTTCAAACATTAAATCCGCCAGGTTTAACAACGTTTTATATTTAACCGACAACAACCTTTGTCGGGCATGACATTTGTTCTGGAGAAAAAAGCTCATATACCTTAGCGCCTTTTGATTTTTTCTAAAGAATTACCCATAAGTATAAATGGAGTAATTGTAAAAAAAAATACTTTTTAAATCGCGACCACTTAAACGCTCTACTCCCTACGTACGAGAAAGCATCAAAGTTTTAGTATAGATTCCTGCCTAAGTGCACTATATTTGTATTCAGTGAAAAATAACTATAACCAAGGAAACAACGTACAACAACACTAACTGTGCAAACAGTTCGTGCTGTTCTGTTATATCTGTGTAATTGGAATTGCAGTTTGATTGCTCAGATTAATACTCCATTGCGGCGTGAATGGATTACTAACCACTGCTTACAGCTCGTACCACCTGCCTGCGCCTCATCAGATTTCTATTCCTATGATATTACGGTTATTGGTTGGTATGATTATATATTCTTAGTTCTTCACCATACTTACTAATAATTATAAGTTGGGTAGCTTGAAGTTGTTGCAAATGCCTGGGAGCGTGAGGAACGAGTGTGTCCTTAGTTCCTGTACATGCGCCAATATTTCTGAAAGCTAACTTTAGGCTGGCCAAGCAAGATTGCGATAGATGACCGTGTTAGTGACGCGTGTTGGAAGAAGACTATGTCCAGCAGTGGACTTTGATAGGCTAAATGATATCAAAATACATACTTCAGATTTAGATAAGAATTCACTAATTCGTACGTATTTAAAATAAGTTTAGAACGACCAGTTTTTAAAATCCAGTGATTATGCCTTGTACAGTCACGAGCAATAATATGTACACATTTTCGCATTTTGTAAACCAGTTATCTAAAGTTCTGCCAATCCAAAATTGAAAATTCGAAGATTAATTCAAAACTGTACGGAACCTCTTCTAAATTACGAATTCATTTTGATATTGTAATGTCTAGATAAACGTGCAGATAGTTTAGAAAATTTGAAAATGTGTACATATTATTGCTCGTGACTGTACCGTTTTTTTTATTGTCTTGTATTAGACCTGTGTTTTACCTGTCTTACTGTATTTAAATGTGTCATGTTGTTTGACGTAGATTTTTATATGTTTAGCAAGGTGCCCCCTAAGGTTGATATAGATATGGAGCGGGCACGGACATTAATTTGTGAAAATTGATTCTTGAGATTAATGGATAATTCTTGGTAAACCAAGATATGAGATATAAAACTTATATTACCAAAGAATAAGGCACAGGAGAGCTCAAATGTCTCCTTCTGTTATTTAGGCATTTCACATTTACTCACACAAAATTTACCGCGTGAGTTTCCCAACTGCCAGGCCATTAACTTCAATTTCAATTTCATTTTCAGTCAGATAATATTCTATTTCAGTGAATTCAACTTCACTTAGATCGTATTTTGCTTAATTAAACTCTTCTGAACTCAACTCTTGTCCGATTTTAGTAAACTCACTTTCCCTCCTACCGTGAACGATTACAATCTCAATCAATACGTTAATCGTTTAAGCTCAATCTAAGTCTGCCGACTTGAAAATATTACAAACCTTTGGCAGATGTAATTTTTCGGACTAATTTGTGGGGAGCGGGTGTTTTCTTAATTTCCGTACATACGCAGAAGTTTCTAAAAGCTGATTTCAGGCAGGAAGATTGTAGAAGCTGTAAGTGAACTGTGATCGAGTTCTTCGTGGTTTACGTTGATCAGTAGTTATTAATATTTTTTTCATATAATTTTGTTGTTATTTGGCACACGATATATTAATCGCGTGATTTAGATATTATTGTAATTAATTGGAATACGTAAGTATCGACCTTCATTGGTAGATTAAAATGATTAAATGTTATAGTTTAGTAAAGATATTTTATTTTAATTGAGCTGGCTTCCATTTTGATTGATATTTTGACTTTTATGAAGGATTACTGACTAATGAATGTATTTTATTTTTTGCTTGTTTTTTTTAGTTTTGTGCAACGATACCTAATTGATTCTAGGTATGTTGCTAAGCGGTTTTGCCACTGGTCGAGATTTCATAATATTAGCCTCTTGCCCACGTTTTCGACTAAAATTTGAATTTGCCAAACTAGCGTCTCCTGATTAATTTACTCAGTATCATTGACTTCTAGACCAACTGACCCGTCACCTTTAGTGTTTGTTTTTCTATCGGTTTGCTTATAAACGCAGGTTTACATGAAACCATATGCATTTCTTCAGCAATGCTATGACCTATTTTCATTTGTTTAATCTTGTTAGAAATTAGAACTTCGCATTTGTTGTTTGTCCATGTATATGTACCGGGATTTAATATTTATACCGTAAGTACCACCTACTTCATGCAGGCTCGTCACATGCGCTACTGTTGCCTAATGAGAAGTGAATTTTCTATTATCATTCCTTGTTTAAATTGAAGGCATCTCAACTTCTCAGCTGCTAGAATATCAAAGCAATCTTGTAAGATGGGGAAAAGCCACGGACAAAAAATGCACGGAATGTGGCAAAGAAATTGGTACGGCAAGACACTTATTGGTAGGCTGCAAAGTGCTTTTGGATAGGGTTCATTACTCGCAACGTCACGACAAAGTACTAGGGATTATACGCGAGGCAGTGAGTCTGTCGATTGCCAGAGCTAGAAAAGGACTGACTACGAATGAAAGACTAAACATCCTATTTGTTAAGGAAGGCACTACTAAAAAGACCACCTACAAGCCTTTTTCGGTCCTGAGTCCGGCAGACGATTGGAATCTACTGGTTGACACGTATAAAACACAATACAAAATCCCGGAGGAAATCTGCGTGTCGCCGTTGAGACCAGACATATTCCTCTACTCAAAATTGAAAAAGCGTGTACTACTTATTGAGCTCACGGTACCGTGGGAAACTAACATCCCTAAAGACCACGCAATTAAGACAAATAAATACTTTGACTTGACAAATGAGATAACCAGAAATGGCTATAGGGTTACTCTGTATGCTGTGGAAATAGGTGCGAGGGGTACACCAGCTAAATCCCTCTACAATCTATTAAAAGAACTAGGACTGCCGAGAACTTCAGTAAGCTCTCTACTATCAAGAATGTCCAAAACGGCATTGTTAGGTTCCTACCAAATTTGGATAGGTAGGGGACGGAACATAGCAGACAGTGAAGGTGACCGCTGACGCGTTGTAAGGGGGCCTCCTTAAACCTACATCTGGGTCGTAAGTCCCAGACGCTGTTATGCAAGTGTTCCGTCCTCTGTCACGCGATGGACCCGGCACCCGCACGGAGAATCCATGGAATGCTAAGATTAGGTCTTATCTTCCCCTTTACGTATTTTCAAAGACTTTCTCGGACTACCAACCATTTGTTAACACGCCATAATTAATTAAAAGAATTAATTGAAAGAAAAAGTATTACAATCTATTCTGCTGTCAATATTGACGTTTAAATGTCTGACGTCACAAATTTTATTACTATCTTAATTTATTTTTTCCTGTATGATGTAAACATCAATGTCCATATTCCTTTTCAAAACTTTTTACTTCACGTGGATTAGTGCAACAAAGGCAAACACTTTTTCTTGATTTTCTTTTATATTTAGAAAAAAACAATGTTTATGTTTGTTATTGCAGTTTTTACTTTAATGTAAAAGCAATTACCTATTGAATTGTAAGGTCTTAGATTTGATTTCCGAGACAAATCATGGTTTAAAGAGTATTAGACTTTTTATTCTTATTTTTTGTCTTGTCTATTTAAATCTCATCACTAGTTTAACGATGGATTGTCTTCCCAAGATTGAGACAGTCATACAGGTCCTATTTGGGTATATTATTATATACATATTCCGTGTGGTGACGGAGTTCCGTGTGGTGAGGGAGTAAGAATACAATATGTCACCACCCCATCTCATCCCATGGGTGTCGTAAAAACCGACTAAGGGAATATCTGTGATTATTATCTTTACGAAATAAAAAGAAGGAGAACTTGAAATTAAACCCTATACCCTATCTGGCCAGCGTAGTATTAGTAGGCCAAGTATCCATCCGTCACGGGAGGAGGCCCGTCCCTGCAGTAGGAAATTAATGGGCTGTTATGATGATGATTATATACATAGACGTATTTCGTTTTTAATATCTGTATGTATCACGTAGATATCACTGTTCGTTTACGTGATTTTGTCGAAATACTGCCCAAACTACTCTTAAAACGTTTTTTTTTAAATTTTGCTTTTAAATTGTGCTCTCAAAATTTTAGCACTGGCTTTTATTTTGATCATCATAAGTTATCTCTAGCTAGACGGATTATGGTTTTATGTCTAATGTTTCTTTATTTACTTTCTAGGAAATTATATTATTATGGGACCCAGGTGATATTTGGGGTGGTGCGACTATACATTTTTAACCTGTCACCACGCGAAGTTTAGTTATCAACTTCTTATAAGTATATAATAGGTGATCACCTATAAAAGCTTTTACTTTTATCCTTTGACGATTTCTACGTTGCGTTTCGTGTCTTCATCGACCATTAATTTCGGTTCACAGTTCCGCTACCACTTCTATTCCTAAGTACGTTAATGACATCTTTGGTGATGATTACTCGTTGCTTAGTATACCTATATAAATATATGCTCAAACCTGTTCTCACACAGAATGTGGCAAGATTTTATTTGCATTAACATTAGCCAAAACAACTTTACGAAACATCTGGATGTTACAACAAAACTCCTTCCTGACTCATTGCTCAATGTTTACTTCACATTTTTCTTAAAATGTACCTATATTTGCATTATCCGTGTGGTGACGGAGTTAAAATACAATATGTCACCACCCCATCTCATCCCATGGGTGTCGTAGAAACCGACTAAGGGACGATCTGTGATTACTACCTTTACATAGAAAGAAGGATAACTTGAAATTAAACCCTGTACCAATCCGTCTGGCCAGCGTGGTATTAGTAGGCCAAGTATCCCTCCGTCACGGGAGGAGGCCCGTCCCTGCAGTGGGACATTAATGGGCTGTTATGACGATATTTGCATCGTTCGTGTAAGTCTCTCAACACTAACCCTCTTACTCATAAACGCCTCTTAAATTAAATTACTGTTTAGCGAGATTTTTATTAGTAAAACCAACCTTATACCAAACAAAACCGTAAGAATTTAAGCTAATCAATTGACTAAAATTTAGAAGGCGTTTATGAGTAAGGGGGTAAATTGGTGTCTGAGAAGTTCCACACACGACATGATTATGATATAGGGTCTAGTGTCTATCTAAAATATACTATGTCATGAATTTCATAATATCTGTTGAGTTTTATGAAAAAGATAAGTTTGTAGCCTTTTAAGCTTACTTGCAATACTTTGTTGTGTTAAGTCTATGGGCCAGATTCAGAGACCGCACTTTGACTTTACTTTAGCAAAGTCTAGTTATTATCTCTGAATTTGAACAACATTAAAGTAATTTTTCGCATGAAAAAGTTTACTTTCATTATTTATTACTACAAAGTAAACTTTTCATGCGAAAAGATTACTTTAATGTTGTTCAAATTCAGAGATAATAACTAGACTTTGCTAAAGTAAAGTCAAAGTGCGGTCTCTGAATCTGGCCCTAAGTTTTCTTAGTTCTACAACATTCGTATAAAGCCGAACATCCACCGCCGACTAAACTAAGTTGGTTTAGCTTAGCTCGCATAGTTATGCCAGTTTTCCATACATGTGCGTCCACCGCGAACTATATTTCTGTATGGAAAACGGGCATAACTATGCGAGCTAAGCTAAACCAACTTAGCTTAGCCGGCGGTGGACGTTCGGCTTTATATTTGATCAAAATTGAGTTCTTATAATATCTCCGAAACTACTAAAACAAAAGGAAAAAAACGTACTACGAGTTATAGCGTGTGTGGAATACCATAATAATTTGATACGACCTCCATGGTGTATTGATTATTTATAGCACCATGCTACGCAGACGTTTAGGATTCGATTACCCGTGAATTTTTGCATTAATGAACAGTAATATTTGCATTGCTCTAATTGCTTTTTTTTTGAATAAATAAATAACCTGAAAATAGTACGGTTTTATCTGTTGTCTGGCATCCTGTTAGATTAGACGACGATGTGTCAATGTATGAAGAATGTTAATAAATCATAATAATGATATATTATTTTATTATATCTAGGAACAGGAAGTTTATTTAGTCAAAAAACTAAACATCTAAAGGCAGACTTAACAAGGAAGGTGTTTTAGAATCAGTTTTTTTTAAGAACATCATGTAAATGATCTAGTTATCAAAATAACAGTAGTATAGAATCACTAGGGCAGAACCGCGTTCTCTATCACGATACTTGAACCGATTCAGAACTAAGAAAGTCATTTTAATAGTCTCTGGTCAAAACGTCAGTCGATCATTCGCTCTCGGACGGAGCGCACGTGCGTCATTAATTAAATAATTGTGTCGTATTACTCTAACGTATTTAAGTTATTATTTTTTTGAAATCTTTAAAAGTGTTGTGGTGTTGTTTTAGTGATTAAATATTATCTTATTTAAAGGATTTTTATTTGGTAAGTGTTCAAATGATTATTTATAAGAGCGATTGTTTTAAATCACGGCAGTAATGATTGTGTTTATGACGAGGAAAACTTTGATATTGTGATGTTATTATCGACGTCTATGCGATCTTAAATGTTAGAATGGTTTATCTAATTGTGTTCTTAAGTACTTGTTCATCTGCATTCGTATTTAATGTAATTGGGTTTCAAATTACATTGCTGTTTTGGCTTGACGAGCATTCGCTTGATTAGTATCCTTTGTTTTAATGTAATGCGAAAATTACGGTGTAAAATCTCTGTAATTGAGAGATTAACATGTGTTGACTGATTGAGAATATAATGTCACCATACCTTCTTATCCAAGAGAGAATCATTACCTTATACTTAGAGAAGGAAACTCATAATCAATCCACCACCGGTACAGTAGCCCAAAATTTTCTCCGTCTCTGAAAGATGTCCTTTCAGTTAAACATTACAATACAAGGGTCACTAAGAATTTGGTATCACTTTTGAAACGATTTTGATATCTACTATATTTTATGAGTGGCATTCAAACAATTTTTTTTATGACCAGTTATGTGATGAAGCAAGAAAAAGCATATTTTTAGAATGTAAGTAATTCAGATAACACTTAAAAATATCTTAATTTTTGTGTTGTCAAATGGAAAATATCCTTTATAAAAACGTTAATAGACTCGTTTGAAGGACTTCTATCGACGTCTTTAGCTGTGATGATAATACAAAAACTAAAAGAAATATCTCTTCTTGTTTAAAAGTTTAATCTTCTCAGTCCGTATGACTGTCACCGTAATTTCTTGACCGCTGTTATCGTAAAACCAACTCAAGAGAGACTCGATTCCAATCAAACCATTAGCTCAGCGTGGTATCACTAGGCCACTAATAATGATTAGGAGAATTCCGTCTCTACAGTGCAGTGAGACATTAAAAGACTGGTAACACTCTATATAATTTAAGTATTATATTGATAGAATACATAGACATAATAGTAACATTTGAACAGCGCATAAGGTTATCGGACGTAAGATCTCGAGGTCACATGTTCGATCCCGATTGAGGTCGCGTACGTCATTAGACGTTAAATTTTGCGTTACTTAGTTAGCCTCATGACTCAATAGTTGTTATATTTGACTTCTAAACATGTAGTTCCTGGTTAGAATCAATAAAGTTAATTAAGTGCTCGAGAGAGCTTGTATTTTTAATCGATTAAAATAAGATGATAAGGTTTTAAATTCTGTTCTATTTTTTCAATGTTTGTCACTGGACCATCTTAATTCGGTTGTTTTTTGTTATGAATAAAAACTGTTTGTTTGAAAAGGAAACTATTTTAGGTAAGTAGTCCCATCGAAATATCATCATATTTGATTAATGAACATAGTTTTAATCTCAAAAAGTACATAATTACTGTGTAAATATCTTTTAAGAAAATGAAATTGCGTATTATAATGCTCTAGTTTTAGAATTTGTTTTTTATTTGTGGATAATTTTAATACACTTCTAGAGCAAAAAATAATTAATTTATCACAAAGTCTATAGTAGAATCTAGTGCGCAAAATCGACGGTTGTTGCGGTAGAAAGATATAAAATATAAATGTAAATATTCCTCACACATCGCTATCTAGTCCCAAACTAAGCAAAGCTTGTACTATTGGTACAAGACAACGGATAAAGATACTTAAATACTTTTTTTTGTAAATACATACATATAACACATAGAAAATATATAATGTTATAGATTAGAATCTTAATTAGTTTACGCGGTTGCTTATTTAAAACTTCAAGCTAATTTAAAACCTGAGACTAGTCTAGTCCATTACGTTTTGGAACGATAACCTGGAGGCTAACCCGATAACGCTAAAAGATGGCCAAGAGATCTATGTTGTTTTCTTTCGACTATTCCTTCACTGATTTTCGTTTAGTGCTTGTCGAATTTCCTTTACCTGTTCGATTTTTACCTCCGTGTGGTGACGGAGTAAGATTACAATATGTCACCACCCTATTTCATCCCATGAGTGTCGTAAAATACGCCTATAGGACTATCCGTGAATTATCTTTACGAAATAAAAAGAAGGAAAACTTGAAATTAAACCCTATACCAATCCGTCTGGCCAGCGTGGTATAAAAAACTATATGTGGACAACACAAATATTTATCTTGCGTGGGATTCAAAACTGCGACCTTTTGCATGGCACCTCCAACCACGACCTCTTTGCTACCTACCACTTGCTCACATCCTCCTTACAACTATAATTTTACACTTTGAACGTAATTATTTAGCACAGTATTCGAGATTAGATGATAATAATATAATCTAATTAACAAATTTGTAAGGAATTTAAGATAACGGTGCTAATTATCATAATTAACATACCTATTTGTTAATTAAGGAAAAAATCATACATACCTTATTATTAATGAATATTTAGGTCGTGAAAAAGGTCACATTCTGAATTGTTTTATAACGGTGTTACTAAACCGTTCATCATCATTTAAACTAATGGTTTTTTTATTTTATTTATTTACGACGCACGCGGTAATGCGACTATATCAAACTTGAGGGAAAGCACGTATGCAGTCTAGCAATTAAGGTAGATGGTAGTCAAGTAATGGTTTTAATCCATCGCTAGACCACACGTATACAAGTGCAAACCGTATGATGGGCTTTTGTGGTCGCTACCCAGATGACTTTTAGGTGACATACCACCAAGCTATTAAGTTTAAGATTTTGTTCGATTAGTTGAACACGAGAATCTAAAGTTTGTGCTTTAAATAACTTAAATTTTATGAGCAGCGTAGAGGTTGCAATCTACGAAGTCACATGTTCGAATCCTATGCAGGATTCTTGACAATAAGAAACACGATAGAGAAATTATTGTTCACAACTTGGATGTCCTAAAGACAAGCTGCCAAATGCGCAGATTTGTCCCTTCATCGACGTAGGTAACTTGAAATCGCAGATCGCTGGCTTCCATGTATTACGAATACACAGTGTCATCACCACATCTCATTCCGTGAATGTCGTAAATGCAGACTAACGGGAATTTGACAGATCAACTAGCCTATCGCAGTCCATTGCTAGACATAGGCCTCTCTCAACACGCGCCACAGAACACGGTTCTTTGACATATAATTATCTCAACATAAACAACATGTGGAAAACTGGTTGCAAATTCCAATTCGTCGGAAGTCTCTCCCAACACGCGCCATAAACACGGTTCTTTGACAGATATTATCTCAACTATACAACATGAATGAAAGACTTTTTGCAAATATCAATTCGTCGGAACTTAAGAAAGATTTACAAAGTAATCTTTAAAGAAGGACACGAAAACACTTTATTTAAATTACTATCTTCCTTTATCCGCGTTATATCCGGCTCTTAACAAATAATTGATGGAAACATTAAAGTGACATCATACATTCAAAAGTCACCACGAACAAAGAAATGTATGGACTGTGCACTTTTATAATCTTTATTAAATAATGACAATTTCTTTTTAATGCTTTAATTTATTTAAGTAATACACGTTTTCCTGTTTTTAGATTATCGTAGTTATTGTTTTATTGGGTCACAAAGGGCAGTTATTGTAATTAAAAAAAAAGTGATATATTGTAATAGGTTGAATAAGTGTATGCAATTATTCATTTTACAAACTTTGTTATGAAGGTATGTTAATTATTAACGGACTCCAAAGAGTAGTGGTTCTTAATTTGGTTATAAAAATATATTGCAAATACATACATGCAAACTATTTGAAATGGCATACCATTTAAAAGTATTGATCAACTCCAAAAAGGGGCAATCATTTTTTAGATCTTTTTAATTTTTTAATGTCTTTTTGTTACCTCAGAACATGGCAATTTCTTAACCAAAATCTTTTTTTGATTTATGTATTTCATCAAATACTTTGCTATGAATCATCATTTAATGATAACAGATTATTTGAGAAATAAGTATAATAATTTGTTTCATTAACTGTATTTTATATTAACGTATATTATATTTTTATTATTTGTTTTATGTAATAATCATCATTACTATCACATCAGCCAATTGACGTCCTCTGCTGTACATAGGCCTCCTCCAAGTATTGCCTCTAATGTAATGAGAATATCAATCTATACTAATATTATAAAGAGGTTGTGTGTTTGTGACGTTGTAGGGGGTAATCTCTGGATCTACAGAACCGATTTTAAAAATTCTTTCTGTGTTGAATAGTCTATTTATCGGGGAGTGTCATAGGCTATATGGTATCACGCTATGGCTAATAGGAGTGAAGCAGTAAGGAAATTTAAAAAAGAGACGCGTTTTTTTCGCCGCCCATCGAAGTGGGGACGGGTCAGCTAGTAACCAATAAATAACTATGACAACTCTTGTAGTATCCTGTACTTGTAAAGTATAGTCACGACTTATTCCAACTTGGGTGATGTTTTATCCAATATAAATTTGGAAGATGAAACTGGCACAGTGATTCGTCTGAATTATTATACTTTCTAAGTTATACTTTGATTTCTATAAGCCGAACTTGATCTTAGTAAGTGAAAGTGGCACTTAAAACGAATGTGCACCTCGATGCATAGGTATAAAAGTTATTTTTAACTTGATTCGATTATGGTGTAATCGATTGCAGATGTGTTATATGATAGCCCTTATTGGGCTACTGCATGAAAGGACTTCTATCAGTGATAAAATAAATAAATATTCACGGATATCTCTACACAGCGCCATCTGTTCGCAAAGTAAGCTAGGCTTAACCTCCTTGTGTTATGGGTAACAGAACAACGGATATTAGTACTTAAGTGTATTTTTTTTTTTGTAAGTTCATACATAATATGTATGACATAGAACCACATAGAAACACTCAGACCAATGCAAATAATCATGTTCATGCACACAAATATTTGCATTGAGCGGGAATCGAACCCGAGACCTCTGCGTAGCAGTCATGTTATGTAACCACTACGCCACAGAGGTCGTCAAGTGATAGTGATATATGGAGTCTTGGCTTACTAATATCATGATGAACAGACGGTTTGGTAAATGGGGTAGTGTAAATTGATTCTTCTTTTATCAGAGAGACATTCTATAAATTGGCTTTACTATAATCAACTTACGTTAACCTTAAAACGAGATGTGGTGACAAAATTTGGAAAAATAAATAAATAAATAATCCTCACACATTCACACATCGCCACCTAGTCCCAAACTAGGCAAAGCTTGTACTATGGGTACTAGACAACGGATAACCATAATTAAATACTTTTTTTTTAAATACATACATATTATACATAGAAAACACTCAGACCAATGCAAACAATCATGTTTATGCACACAAAGATTTGCATTAAGCGGGAATCGAACTCGAGACCTCTGCATAGCAGCCATGTAATATACCGACTGCGCCACAGAGGCCGTCAAAAAAGACGAATGAGAGTCAACCACCTCTTGTGAAAGTTTAGTACATATTTAAGAATAACTCGTAGATGAAAAAAACAAACCGCTCTTGGTTATTTAAATACATATAAAATTATACACATTCTATAAATAAATCAAAAGTTTCGTGCTTATTGCTAAATTCTTTATGAAAGGAGGAATTGAAATATGTTAATACGTCCTTCGCCAACTCTTTGTTAATAACTTATGTACTTAAATAACTTTCGAAATCAATATGTTACGTTCGAATGTACTATTCAATAAAAACTGTATCGAATTGCTTTCAGGTTTATGCCTTTTTGACGAAAATGTGGGTCTTGTAAGCCGGCTCTGGCTATACCAATCCGACTCGTGGTATTAGTAGGCCAAGTATCCCTCTGTCATGGGACCTGTCCCTGCAGTGGGACATTAATGGGCTGTTATGATGATCAAAGTTTTATCATCCATGTATAGAAAGAAACACGTCTATACTAAATTTCCTACTGTTCGTTCGTACAAAGTGCGGCGGGCCGTGCTCTAATGCTTGGAGTGGACACACCATGAACTAACTAACTTTACTATAATTATAGAGGCCTTATAGGGTGCAGATAGAATAACTTTATATGTATATCTCAATGACCATGCGGTATAAATATTTTAACTAACTATGAGGACCTCTGCGGCGTAGTGGTCAAAGTCATTCGCTGCTACGCAGAGGTCTCGGGTTCGATTCCCATTTTAACATTCGGTATTTTAACAAAAAAAATATTATAGTATGTTTATCAGTTGTCTAGTAACTATAGTAGGTACAAGGTCTGCTTAGTTTAGGGCTAAATGACGTTGAAAGAGTGAGGAATATTATATTGTGTGAGGAATATTATTTGTCTACTACTTTCCGTGTGGCGACGGACAATATGTCACCACCCCATCTCATCCCATGGGTGTCGTAAATACCGACAAAGAGACTAACCGTGAATATTATGTTTACGAAATAAAAAGAAGGAAAACTTGAAATTAAACCCTAAGTATACCAATCCGTCTGGCCAGCGTGGTATTAGTAGGCCAAGTATCCCTTCCTTATGGGAGGAGGCCCGTCCCTGCAGAGGGACATTAATGGGCTGCTATGATGACTAACTACTTTGTTAGTGTTAGCCTATATCATCCCACTGTTGGGCAAAATCCTCTTGTCTTCCACACGTCTCGGTCCATGACCAACTAACAAACTATTATAAAACCTGCGTGTATAATGAATTCAGTATAAAACAGTAACAAGGTTGTTTTTTAACTATTGAACCTTGATGCAGGTCAATGATTCTACTTTAAAAGGTTTTGTAATTATGTAACGATAACTAATGCATAATAATCTATTGGTATGATTTCATTACGGTGTTTAGTATGAGCCTTTTAGAGGCCGTCTACCTGTTTATTCGCCTCCGGTATAAGGTTTTTTTGGAGTCCTTTAAAGAGGGTACTGAATGGTCGATAATTTATATGGATTGGATTTTCCTTTAGACGGCTTTTATGACAACCGTAGAATCAAATGCTTTGGTGGCATCGTGTACGCGGCTGGCCGGTTCGAATACAACGCAAGGCAACTCTGTGCGATCCACAAACTATTGTCGTGATCCTGTATTCGGTCCAGTGCCAGTAAAAAGTCTCTGTGGCACATAGATACTTGTTACTGGTGCGGGAGTTGTCTTAAAAAACATGGGGTAATATAAAAGACAATGAAATACCTCTCCTGATTGTACTACCTATTCGGTATTAGGTTTTTTAGAGTCCCTTCTTCTTCTCTCGAGTCGTAAGGCACACAATGCAGTACCATCGATGGTCAAATGCAATCAACCCAGAACTTAGTCACGATGATTGCATTGTCAGTGGAGTTTATGAGGTATTTTTCTGTGCAGCTTTCTGAGCACCTTGAACAGTAACAGAGTCCCTAGTAACCTAAGTACCTATCCTAGTGTACTAAATGCTCATTTACTTATCCTCGACTTCGGCATTTATTGTTAGGAGTTCCAATTAAGATTGGTAGATACTCATTATTAAATTAAATTATTATTTAATTATTTTTATCATAATTAACTGCATTGCACATTATACAAATTAAATGTATATTAAGATAATTATGTGGGTTATGTTGTACCTACAAACAATTAATAAGTTATAATAATAGCTTAATTATTTAATCAAGTAGTAGAGTGGTGACCGACAAGGCCCTGCAGTGGGACATTAATAGGCTGTTATGATACAAAAAAACCAAGGAAAGTGGAAGCTAAGAACACAGGACTTTGCCTAGCTGACGGATGATGCACGCTAACACCACAATATAACCAGTAGTCTATCTCGGCCAAATATTTCTTATAAATGCCTACGGGCGGCTGCGCGGTACGTAAACATGCGATAGGGCTGCCCACCTCCAGCTTTTTAATTACTTTTACCCACTTTCCCGCTCGTTACTGCGGCACAGTTGCGACCGTTCCCTCCGCAAAGCCACCGCTATCGTGAGCGTGTAGGTAGGTATAACTCGCGTTAGTTTCTATGAAGTCGATATACTGTATATATTTGTACTATGCTAACACTTAACTAACTAAAGTTAATATAGATTTATCAGCAGCCTCTATTATGTTACCAAACAACTATAGTATAACTCTATAAATTCTTTACTTACGAAACGTCCAAGGTGACAAGCAAGGCTGTCCGGCAATCTTCGTTTATGGACGAATTTGCATAAAACATAACTGATTTATTACAATAATATTCTCGCAAAATTTTTCGCTTACTACATAATGATAAATAACTTTAAACTTTGTTATTAATAGGTATTTAATATTATGGGTATTTACAAACATTAGGTACTTAATATTATTACGCAATTATGGTTATTTTCCGTATGTTCAAGGAGTAAGATTAAAATTTTTACCGAGATATACAGCTAAACAGCCTTAAGTATTTTTTCGTATATTTAGCATTAGCATTTCAGTGCAAAGGCTACGCAAAATCAGAATTACAAAATTCCGATTTTGCGTAGCCTAAAACCCGATTTACACATCGACAAGTACAGTACGAAGTAAATTGTAAGTTGTTGATTAAGTTGATTTAAATAGATCTCAATCCTATTTTTTAGCGAGTTAAGTTAGCGAGACGCGAGAGAGGGGCTACTTCGTACTTAACTCGCCAAAAATAAGGCATTCAACCTGTATTAGGGGTTGAGGTCTTTGTCGTCTCAAAAGCCAGAAAAGTTTTCTCCGCTGCACAGAAGCTCTAACAGAACATCCAACAGTCGCATGATGCAAACTTTGGCTTGAAAAGTGTCCTCCACCTCCTGACTATATTACACACGTTGCAGTGGAGGATATGGAGGTCATAAAACTGACTTCGTACACAGGTTGGCCGCTGTAGAACAAATATGTGCAAGTTAATTCAGAGACGGTTGTCGCATTTACTGCTGTGCCCTTCGTGCCCTGAGCGGTGTACGATAGCCGATCTTTACGCGGCCACTCCAAATACCATTGAAGTGGCTGCTCACTATGCTAAAGCTGTTTGAGTTTCGACCATTGACACGAGAGAAGAAGTAAAACGAACACGAGGAGCATAATTACAGGCTGAAGGAAATCATTCCTCGATCACACAAATAAATTATCTAACGTTGGATTCAAACCCATGACTTCGCGAACAACATGCGCATACACGACACTTTAGCCACAGTACAACCAGTAGTCTATCTGGGCCGAATATTTATTATAAATGCCTACGGCTGCGCGGTACGTAAACATGAGATAGGGCTGCCCACCTCCAGCTTTTTAATTAGATTTACCTACTTTCCCGCTCGTTACTGCGGCACAGTCGCGACTGTTCACTCCGCAAAGCCACCGCTATCGTGAGCGTGTAGGTATAACTCGCGTTTCGTCCGTTTTTATGCAGTCGAAATACTGTATATTTGTACCATGCTTTAGCACCGCGTTAGTTCTTACTTACATACTTATGAAATTGCTTTTGCGTGTTCAGTAAAAACGTTATAACAAATAAAATAATAGATATAATTGAATAATGAAATTGTTATATCTTATGACAGTAGGCTTTCCATCAGGCTTTACATTTGCATTCCATAATGAATCTTATTACAATGGGTTAAGGTATACGGAAAGTATATTAATGTGATAAGTGGTAGGTTGGTGTGGTAGTCGTGTGGCGTGCAATTTCTTTAACTTACAGTTACTTCCGTGTGGTGACGGAGTAATTGTTGGTAATGTCACTATCCCATCTCGTCCCACGGGTGTTGTAATATCGGACTTGAGCTAAGGTTTGCAGATATTATTTTTAAAACTCCGAAAAATAGGTGGAAGAGAACACCGTGGTAGATCGGAGGATTTTTAGGGGTCCAACACACCTACAGGCTGGAGGCCAGAGCGACGACAGGTAGACGGTTTATAATGTAATCAATTGTAATTTTATGTAATATTTTATATATTTGCACACCAGAAATGGTAGTGTACAGAGATGCTTATACCTACACTGTAACAACTATTGTAACCTGTTAAATTATTTGTTTGTGTAAATTATTTGATTTGATTTGATTTGACGGTCTCTAACATGTTTCAGACGTATTTATGTAAAAATCATCATAATCATAACAGCCCATTAATGTCCCACTGCAAGTATCATTGGAGGAGGCCCTCCTCCAATGATACTTGGATACTAATACCTCGCTGGCCAAACGAATTAGTGTAGGGTTTAATTTCAAGTTTTCCTTCTTTTTATTACGTAAAGATAATTTTCACGGATAGTCCCTTAGTCGGTTTTTACGACACCCATGGGATGAGATGGGGTGGTGACACACTGTATTCTTACTCCGTTACCACACGGAGAAAAATAATATAAATTAATTTTGACAAGTTCAAGATAGTATTAGAAAACTTTACACGGACTAAGGTTATTGGTCTTTCAACTTTATAACCAACGCGCTTTTTGTCTTACTAGTGTATGACCTGTGATTGACTTCATATTAAATTGCTTAGAGGTTCAGAGAGTAATATCCTTTGTTTTTATCTGACTAACAATAAAAGAGGAGCTTTTGTGATCTGTTTTTAATACTTACTGAGTTTTTTGTCCTATTCGTATACGACATTACGACCTGTGTGTGATTGACTCCATATTTAAAAGCTTAGGAATTTAGAGAATTATATCGTTTGTTTTTATCTCACTAACAAAAATAAAAACTAAAATAAAATAAAATATTTTGATTTTTAGTTTAAAAAAATATCAATTTGGATCTGTTTTAAACTGTGATTACGTCATTACTTAGTTGTGACGTCATTCTAATTACAATAAAAATAAAAAATAATAAAAAAGATAACTCGCGCTCTATCATAAATTAAGTTCTGTGTAGCAGGCACTTTTATTTGTAGTTCGCACAAATAATTGTTCTGTGTGATATTTGTACCACCAACGCAGTAAAAATCTATACTAATCGGGGAGTGTCATAGGCTGTATATTATCACGCTATGACTAATAGGAGTGGAGCAGTAATGAAATATATTTAAAGAAGGGACGCGTTATTTTCGCCGTCCAACGAAGTGTGGGCATAGCTAGTCAGCTAGTAGCTAGTAAAATATTGGGCTCAGCTTAGGACTACTAGTTGGCGTTGTGTGAGGAATATCATTACATTGTTATTGTCTATTTCTCAAACTAAAGGCTGTTTAGAGTAACGTTGGCTAACGGTGAAAATGTATAAAAAGCGCGTGTTGGTTAGCTCGGCATAGTTTTTTTATAAATTTTAATACTTTCACAACCTCACAGCGTGCAGCTATTTATGATGAATGGTTTTTGTGCCTTTTGTTTACCTAATTTTGAACTGTTTTTTAGTAATGTGGTAAAAAGCTTATAATTATTATCTTACTTTTCGATTTCTAGGTACCTAATGTTTTGTTGCTTTAATTTTATCGAAAATTAAAACAACAAAACATTAGGTAATTAAGCAATCGTGCTTAATTGTTCGATATTCCAAATTGCGTTGATTTGAATTTAAAAAAATATAATCGTCGATTAAAGGAGCTACTCAATTCATCCTGTTTGTTTAAAGAGAGCTTTTTCTCCAGGGTAGACAACTACTTCGATGTGCTCTGTAGAAGCTACATTATATATTTTAGGATATATGAAGGAAAAAAAGATTTATTTATTTATTATTTATTTACAATAAGATAACATTTTCCAGTTTCTTTTTGTTGGTTACGTAAAAAAAGGACAAATTATATTATGGGCCTCCTTAAACCTACAGTCCTAGACGCTGTTATGCAAGTGTTCCGTCCTCTATCACGCGATAGACCCGGCACCCGCACGGAGAATCCATGGAATGCTAAGATTAGGTCTTATGAACAATCTAAAACTCAATAGTAACGAAGTATAAAGTCAATGTTATACATAGATCTAGCTAATAATATAATCGAATCACGTAGTTTCAATGATAACGAATTAGATTTAGTTAAAATATCCACAAGCATACAAGCACAGGACGATATTCATTATTACTTTGTATCTGATCTGAATTTAAAAATAGTTTTGTTTTTTTATATTATTAAAGTTTGATCACTTGACGACAGACCTCCGTGGCGCAGGTGGTAGTGCACTTGACTGCTACGCAGGGGTCGCGGGTTCGATCCCCGCACAAGTCAAACATTTGTGTGCCATGAACATGGGTGGTTTATTTGGTCTGGGTATTTTGTATTTAAAATATGTACCTATATATTTACAAAAAAAAAAGTATTTAGGTATGTATGTTTATCCGTTGTCTAGTACCCATAGTACAAGTTCAGCTTAGTTAGGGACTAGATGGCGCTGTGTGAATTGTTGTTGATTATTTATTTATTTGAAGATGTTACGCGTGACATTGTAGTGAAGGCTTTAGAATATCACTTGCCTGCCTTCTAATACCTCTGAGGGGTAATAACTTGTTGGGTTTGCTATAGTTAGTCAAAAAATCGGTGAAAATAAGGAAATTTGACGAAGCAATCGCAGTATGAAATAGTTTTTACATATGGCATTTCTACATCGTACACACAGCAACACATCAAGTTGACCATTTTCATTTGAAATTGTGTCTTATTTCAAGGTATTAAGGTACACGAGTGTCTAGCTTGATTAGTTGCTGTGTGTACTAAGTTGTCTGAGATCTGAGAGATTTCACTAGAAAACATAAAGACAGAATCCACGAAAATGACGTTATCACATTAATCACAGATAAACACAAGCTAAATAAGCTTAAATTACGTAAAACGGGAATCCTGAACATCTAAGATAATTCGCAGAAAGACATAAAAATATATCTGTTTATGTGATTATGCATATTATGTTTATAAGTATAACCGAAAACATATTTAATTAATAGATATGTTTGACGTCATAACTAACCGGTTATTATACCATAATATTATATGTAATCGAGAGGATATCTTATATTATAGTTTTGTAATATAAGTATTTATTAATATGTATACTTATTAACTTTTTGTTGCTCTTTTTTTAGGATGTTAACACCGACACGATTTCTCTTTTTGCTACTTTTTTTTGTATGTGTGTTTTTTTTAAGGTGTAGTTTTTTTTAGTATGTCCCACATCTACTTTGGTATGTGTTTTATCATACTATGATATACTAGTTACCCTTTTCTGAGCATACTGCCCTTCTTCGAGCATTTTTTTGTCGTTTCCTCGTTGCCCAGAGATCTCTGTAGCTTACAGGATGTAAGGAACTAATACTAATACAACCATTTATACATTTGTCCACAAAAAATGCTTTGATAGGGAATTTAACCCGAGACTTCAGCTTAGCAGTCATCTACAATTGCTCAAGTCAACTTTATTATTATCGGCATCTATTCCTTATACGAGTATTGAGCGCGTGCGCTCAGCGTGTTACAAAACAGAATGCCTTAAACATTTTATTACTGTATATAGTTTCGCAAACAAGTATAAATCTATTTATACTTATTTTTATACGTTACATTAAATGTCATGGCTATTTATTAATATTTTGAAGATTTAGAACAAAGAAAATTAGGTAAACATATTGTTTGAATTAATTATAGATAGGAAATGGAATGTGCTAATTTGATACATATTTAAAAGCTTCAACAGATGATGAATTGTTTTATGTTAGGACATAAATCTTTTAATATTATGTGCTTTTCTTTAAAATTTCCGAGAGATTTCCGCTGAGAACTGCGCGGTCGAGAACTAGAAATATGCCTTTATTGGCTGTGTTACTACCAATCTTACTACTACATAAAAACGGGCCTATCGAACGTTGTCTTGAGGGCGCTATTTTAGCGCCGAAATTACGCCACAAAATCATCTCATCTCATGGGTGACGTAAAACTGTCTCAGCAGATGTTATCTCAACGAAAAGAAATGACCTGTAAGGCCAGCAACCTGGTATAGGTAGGCCAGTTTACCTACTTCCCTTTCATCTGAGATATTTCATTTTATAGGGTGTTCCATGGGGTAATGTTTTTATTGTCACCTATCAGAATAAAGAAATATCACCATTATGCTGCATTTTTATTAAAATTACTAGAATTATTTAATATACATTACTTATACATTTCTTATGGAATGCGGGGCATCATCCGATCTCGATTAACGATTACCAAGGTAAATACAAATAAATATGCTTAGACTGGTTGTCGCTAACTGATCGCCTTGACCAGGCATAGAGTAAAGTGGAACAACATTTCCACTTACATACAGTAAAATAATACAGTGTAGTGCAGTGAAAGGACACTATCCGTCTTATTACAAAAAACTAAATAAAACTCAGTTTAAACCAGGTTCAGCTAGCACAGGCTTAATTTTTAAACTGCAGTCTAAATGTCACCTTATTACAAAACATAAATAAACCGTGGCTTTCATAGAACAGCAAATTAGACCCTAGCTTAAATAAACAGTCACAGATTATCCAAAATATTGCTTGATCATTCATTACATCATTCGATTATAACGTTCCGTACTACTCGAGGGAAAGCTTATTGCTAAAAAATTGATAAATTTAATTACATATCAGCAATGAAATGATAATAATTTATATATTTAGTATAAATATATAACATTGGTTATTAATGATTACCATTTATTATTCTAGGGCCCTGAAATAATAAGCATTTTCATAACTCGCAATGTTAAATATAAGACGTAGAACGGAACAAAATAAAGAAGGTATTATCATCATTAGGTACCTATTCGGGCATCATTTGAAATACGAGTAAGATGTCAACAATATGAAAATAGTTTGTATGTGATATGGTAATCGTTGTAGGTAAAACAAAAATACGTTTTAAGTAGTTTAAAGTTTGCTCTTTTCTCAACCGACTAAGTAGGTTTTTAGTTGTTTTGTGTAGGTGTTGTTGTGGCCCAGCTTTGTAATGCGCAAACCTTTAATTTCAGGGGACAAAGTACATCCCCGAGGGTCGTGTGATATTATCTACCAATAACTCCAAAATATTTTTAGTACTTAATACGTTTTCTAAATCTATATTTTTTTCTAAAATCTTTGGATAATTCTATAAAAGGATCAACACGAACAAGCTCACTACTGGGTCGTCGTCTTTCTAAAAGTTCAATATCTTCAATATACATTAAATGTACCATGTCGATATCCATTTTGAAACAAGTCAACAATATTATAATATTAACACATTACCAATAGCAACGCTAACCTCAAAATAACAACTTTGACAGAACTGTATGTATTTAGACCATGGTCTATAGTTTAAACTAGGGGTCGAGTAGGTTTATCTTTAAACCTGACATTACGCCATGGTTTAGTGTTAAAACTGATTTTGTAATAACAAATTTCAAAAACAGTGGTTTTGTGACGTAATAAACCGTGTTTTATAGTTAGACCGTATTTTGTAATAAGGCCGTTTTAGTTTTGAAATACCCTCCTAAAGTGATGAAATCAAAAACCAATTAACATAATTTGAACTTCAGGCAAAAATTACTCCTCTTTATTTTCTTGGTTAGTGTACTAAATTTTTAGCAAATAAACACTTTCATAAATAGGTCAAGAAATGCCCAAGCTTGAAAGTACGTTAAAATAATATAAACTATTGAGAACGTCCTACCTGTTTTTATTAGTCATGCTAATGAATGCTATTATATTTTTGACAAAAAAGATAAACTAGGCTGTAACTTAATGTTGTTTGGCCATTTTTATACATTTCAATTCCGCGCGATCTTTTATCTCCATCATCTTTCCGATATTTCCCATCTCCTTTACTAAGAATTAATTGATTAATTATCAGATATATTAATGAATTAACAGGTACTTACGCGCGATGAGGATATAGGATTTTTATGAGACTAGTTTGACGAAGAATATAATTAAAACGAATGTTTACAAAATAGTAATATGTTTTACTGTATCATGACGCATTGCGGAGTAGATAATATATAATGTTTAAATTCGCACATTCTGTTTCCGTGTTCTCGTTATGTGTTAATTTATACGAAAATAGCAAAACTTAATCATTTAATCATGAAATAATATTTACTTAACGCCTTTAAACTTGGAACTCTAGTTTCAAACTAAGCATGTGCAGTAGGTACTTCATAAACAACTAAATAAATATACTTATTTTTAAACATTTATATAAAACACTCGAACAGTGGAAATATATCTGCTTTTGCACACAAAGATTTGTATTAAGTGGGTATCGATTCTGAGACTTTTGCATAGCATCCGTCAAATGAACCGCAAATATCTTGAGAATACAGGAAATTGAATTGTAAAATATGTTAAGCTACTTATATTTTTCTCGAATGTTTAAATGCCTTTGACTGCATGAATAATGTTTTTCAAATGCATATTAGCAACATATTTTTCCTTTTTAATGTTAAACAAAGGTACATTGAATGCCAAGTGTTGTCAACGAATCTTGAGTCACGTCAAGGTCAAGGCTCTAAAGCCTTAGTAGAATTAAATGTAAACAAATGAGGTGTCCTTCAAGGCACACATCTGGACCCTGTACTCTTTAACAGTATTTTTTTTTTCTAAAAAGACAACACGTACTAGGGATCAAGCTAGCGGAAACTTTTACAGGCGCGAAAGTAACGACAGAAAAGAAAATCCAGACGACAACAATTTGTGGATCACCCAAATAATTTTCTTGCGCAGGATTCTAAACCGCTACCTCGTGCACTAGAGGCACATATACTACCGCTTTGCCACCAAGTCATTTATTAACAATGTTAAATATTTTGATAACATTATACGTTGAATGTATATTTAATGATATTGTAAGTATCATTATTTTAGTGGACAATGTATCCGATATTATTTAATAATAGTAACATTTTTATTTCTAAATGTTATGGCAACAATATTGCGCACACTTGAATTGATAATTTATTAGTCATTATCTGCATTATTTAGTCCTACATTAGGGCCTTCTTCAGTGATGATCGAATAAAAACTTAGCCTACTAAAACAATTCGTTTTTAAGTTTTTGTTTGGTTTGCGTAGAAATGAGATGGGGAGGTGAGACCTTGTGTTCTTATTCCGCTAGCCAAGATTCCTTTTGTACAGTAAATTCTATTCATCCTATGGCCATGCTTCGTCGTTTGCCACATAAAAATAAGTAAGTAACGTAAAGAGTTCATACGGTAATATTTCAACACTTTGTTTAAACAGCTGATATAGGCGTATTTGTTATCATTACCATTATTTTTACTGATGCTATAACTTCCTTGCAATGCACACACGTGCGTGCGATGACGTATTATGGATGTGGCTTCGTGCATTTCTTTGTTGGTAAGGTGCGGAGTGGGATTCTCATCGTTTTGGTGTTGGTTCTTATCCCAGTTTCAACACTAGGTAGGGCAAAATTGGGCTGTTATAAAGATGGTTGACGTTTCGGTTACACAGGCCGTGGTTACACTGTGCTGAAATTTCAAGCATAAGATTAAGTGTAAATTATTATTTGTTTTATTAAAAAGTAGATATTATACACTTGGTAGCTGTAAGGTGCTAACGTGCATAAGGTCGCGGGTTCGTACCCTACGCAAAACTATTATTTACGCGATTCACAAATTATTTTCCTGGGCCTTTAATTGGTGTTTGTAAAGTTTGTTTTTTTAAAGACAACTCCCACACTAGGGATCGTGCCCTGTGTCGCGGGGACTTAATTTGTGGATCTCACAAATTATTGTCGCGCCACCCAGGTCGTCAAGTTCTCGAGTTTCAGGTGATCTTGCTGCCTTAGGTGTATTTTGAAACAAAATTAACACTGTTCACATGATTTTGCTAAGTTTGGCTCTAGAGGACGTTGTGTTAATAATTGTCTTATAGTGTATTCACGGAGACGAGTTAGTAGAGCGCTATCTCACTCACACAATTTTTTAATTGCGATTGGTCAGTGATAAACGCTAAGGCGGTGTACACAGTACGAGTACTTTTTAGTCTACTCATACTTCCCGTGCTGTGCAGACGTGCTCATACTTGTGACTGTATGCTCGACTTGTGAACCGGCTGGTGTATTGGATTTTATAATTTATTAATGAACTAACGACTGGCTTGAAAACACCTTCAGGTGTGCATTTTTTTTTAATAAATGGTCCATGGTAAATTTTAAGCATCGCAGGTGTGCTAATGACCCGTTTATTGTTCTTTTGTCATAAATGAGCATTACCATAGTAAAATACTATTTCCCAATTTTGGTATATTAAACTGGTGCGCTACATCCATTGTTATTATTATCATTAAGTTATTGTTATATTCTCATTGTTGAAACACGTGTTTTATAACATTTTTATATTCTCGTTGAGAGTGAGGATGAGGATGGAGGATGGAAGGTGGTCTAAATATGTTTGAGTCGAAGAAACAAGGCGATTATCACAAGGAGATGAATGCCGAAGAATTTGAAAATTGGTTTAGAGAAGTTTTAAATAAGCTAGATGATAATTCTGTGATAGTCATGGATAACGCTTCTTATCACTCTAGAAAAATAGAGGGAATCCCAACGGCCCAATTTAAAAAACAGGATAATTGTAATTGGTTACGAGAAAAAAATATTAGCTATAACGCTGAAATGTTAAAACGTGAATTATTAAACATCGTTAAAAATCATAGACCGACCATACGACGCTTGCATTATAGACGAAATGTCAAAATCACAAACCAAAACTGTATTGAGACTGCCGCCGTATCATTGCGAATTAAATCCTCGAATTTATTTCTTTCCTTCATATCCATCAGATACCCATAAAAAAATCTATCAAATTAATGTCTCTCAATTTATACGACAGACGAAGCCGCAGTAATAAACTAAGCGATCTTTTAAGAAGCGCAGTGTGAACGCACATTTACATTTCTAAGGATTTGTTAACGCCCACCGACCCTAGAACAGTATTTTTTGTCCTTGTCATTTGTATGATAATGTGCGATAAAGAAGGCGCTATACTAACTCGTCTCCCTGAATACACTATAGTAATAATAATAATAAATTATGAGGAGAACATTAATACCAAAAACAACAGGTTTTAATAAAACCTAATTAGTTTTTGTCATCATTTTTAATATTCTAAGTACGTTGTATTTAATTTCTATATTTTCTTAATATTATCTTGAATAATGTGTATAATAAAATATTATTATCCGTAAACAAGAAAATAAATGTCTTTTTACTTTGTATAATATAATTTTGTGTAAGTACTTAATTAATTGTGAATGTCAGCCATAGGGCGTTCACTGCTGGTCATAGGCCTCTTCCAAATATTTCCACCTTGCGGGGTCTGTGTCTCCGTCATCCATCGGTGTCCCCATGAATATTTTTTTTATTAAAAGCTAACTCTGCGGTGAATTAGTACATGACTGCTACTAAAAAATATCTCGGCTTCGTTTTTCTGTTTTTGCAAAATGTTGTGTTCATGAACATGCGCAGCGAGTATTTTTAGTTTTTTATTATTAGTGGCATGGCATCCCGGGATAAGTTGTGGAGGTGTCTTTGTATAATCTTACGTCCCCACAAGGATGTATTAGTTTATTTTTAATAAAAATAAGCCAGAGAATTAATATTATTACAATTCTGAGAAAATTCACAATAATGTATTAATATGTTATTAATTTTATTAATATACAAAACTAAATAAAATTCTAGGTCATTGTTTTGCTAATTTACTATTTCATTTTGATGCTATAGCTTAATGTTATTTTTTACTTATCTTTTGTCATCATTATTATAACAGCCCATTAATGTCCCACTGCAGGGACGGGCCTCCTCCCGTGACGGAGGGATACTTGGCCTACTAATACCACGCTGGCCAGACGGATTGGTATAGGGTTTAATTTCAAGTTTTCCATCTAGTTTTTTTTTTTTTTTTTTTTAAAAGACAATTCCCGCACTAGGGATCATGCCCTGTGTCGCGGGGACTTTTACAAACATCAATTAACGGACACAAAGAACACCCAGACCAGGACAATAATTTGTGGATCTCACAAATTATTGTCCTGCGTGGGAATCGAACCCACAACCTCTTGTACGGCAGCCGCTTGCGCTACCGTCGCGCCACCGAGGTCGTCGAAGTTTTACATAGAATGTACAGTTAATATTCACAGATAGTCCCTTAGTCGGTTTCTACGACACCCATGGAATGATATGGGGTGGTGACATATTGTATTCTTACTCCGTCACCACACGGATATCTTTTGTATTTCTAAACTATGCTTTATTTATTATTTATTTATTTAAATTAAATTTGGTGGTGATGACACCTGGGTACAATTTAGTCTTTTCATTTTACTAAGACTTTGACCTGATTACTAGCATTTCATGGCTTCATCTAATGATTGGGGAAGCACATTTGCAACCATGACAGTGTCTAGAACTTACGACCCATAAGAAGGCTTCTGGAGGTCTGCTTACACTGCGTTATCGGTCACCTTCTCTGCAAGCAAGGAATAGCCTTGCTCTTTTCAGCCAAATTTGGTAAAATCATCGCAATGTTGCTTTGAACAAACGCCAGTAAGAGAGCTTGCTGAAGCTTTCAGCAGTCTTAATTGTTTTAGTATAATGCAGAGCGATTTAGTTGGAGTATTCCATGATTTTCCCATCTGTCTCAGCAAAATTTTGGGAGGTTAGATGCAGATAACATAAGAAAACACGTGATAATTTAATCATTGTTTTTTTTAAATTTTTTATTATCGTATTTATTTCATCAACCTCATCATATCTTATAACTAAATAATAACTTAAGCGGTAAGAGTCTTATGAATAAACTTATAAATTCTAATTGCCTCATCACTGCTAGGGTGAGTTAAGAAACCCTGGAATACGATAATATCCAAATAATTTATTTTCAATTCGCGAACCAAGGTCTCTTTTTCAGCTTTGTTGCGGACTAATCTTTGTTTATAATATAATATTCCCGCTTTATGAAATAATTTAATATGAGGTCGAGCAGAGGTTATTTTAGTAATTATTTTGTGTTAATGCTAATTGTTATTTTAATTATTCGTTATATTAATTATTGTAATTATTGTCGACTCACGCTTGTTTACCATTTGCTACTGTAATTGTTTACAGTCTGAGTTCCCTAGAACATAATTGCAAAGTATTCTTGCTACTTCTGTTTGCTTCCACAATCTAGAAAATGTTGGGGGAAGCTACTTACGAAAAATTAGGTGATCACTTTGCAAAAATGTTCTAGCAAACCCGTTCTGGTACGTAAAAAGATTTTAATACTATTTATTTGGGCTGGCAATAAATTAAAAAGTATACAATATTTTTATCCGACTCCTAAAAAGGAAAAAGTTTTTAATTCGGTTGTTTTTTTTTTTTTGTTAAGTGCCACAATTTAGTAATTTTGTGAGCAATTTAGGTGGTTTTTTTGTTTCCTTTTCAAATACTGCACGTTGATCCCATAGAAATTCCATCAAAATTGGTTAAATTTTGTTTTAATTACTACATGGAATTTATGTGAATCATCCATGTCAACAAAATTGCGTAATTTTTATAATCGGTATCTGTTTAAATCAGTTTTAAATTATAAAATTATTATTTATTATAATGATAATTAATGGGTTATCTGATAGGCAGTTACATGGTAAATTCTTGTATAACTGTTGTATAAAAAGTAGTAAGTATAAAAAACTTGTTGTTTTTAAACATGTTAGGTAACTACTAGTTAACAAACTGGTTCTTAAACTAAGCTGGCGAATTTAAATTGTTTAAGATTTACATTCTTTTATGTGTTGCTAGTCAGTTTTAAAATCATTTCCTGGGACAAGTTAGCTTAGCCAATATTAGAGTTGGCATGGTGAGCTTCTTGATGGAGGGCCACGGTGACTTCCGTGACATAACTTTACCCACTCTTTTTAAAATGAAGCTAAAAACGCATGTATAAAAATTAAGCTGTTTTTAAGCATGGTTTTCTAGCTTTATTAATACAAGTCGTAAAATAAAAAATACGTTAGCCTCCTAATTTTAACTCCATTCTTTCCAATAGATTTTATGACGGAAAAAACGATAAATCAATTGAAAATTGATATGTTCTTATTTCCTAAAAGCATGGGTATTTTTCTATGATTTTTGTATTCTGCTTGAAAAAGTTATGCGCAATTCTATGTCTTGTGTTAAAATTAATGAGCCATTCTTATGTACACATTGCATACCATACTAATAAATAAATTTTCTATTGTTACAGGAAAATGGAGGAAGAATCATAACGTCAATGACATGACACAGCCAACCATACAATAATACAAACTGTGATTTATCATATAAGTAATCGATCTCGTTAACTAAGCATAAATGATCACAGTCTTAAGATACTTGTAAATATGCCGGCCATCTTGACTAAGATACGTGAACAGGCTTCGAGGGTGCAGCCTTCGATAGCGCTAGGAGTCGGTGTTGGGGTCGCTTTAGCTGCGTGTGCTGTGTATGGCACGAGGGAGAAGAAACAGACGCAGCCTTGCAACAATAATAATAATTATAAGGTTGGTAATCTACCCACTGTTTAATACTTTTATTTTATTATTAGTTACATAACCCTATGGGGTTGAATATGGACAACGAAAATATGCAAAATGTATTGAAATTCACGTTCAACCCCCAGGGGTTGAACATTGACAACGTTTAGGGGTTGAACGTGGTCAAGGGTTGAAACTGTAAGGGTTGAACGTGGAGAAACCCTACTGTTTTACCTTTTATGGTCTTAGGCATATTTTTGTTTTTTAAAATACATTTTTGTACTAGGTATCGTGCTCTGTGACGCAGGTACTTTATGGTCACAGTGTTAATGAATACAATATCATCTAAAGTCATAAAATGATTTGTGGATCACATAAGTCATTATTTTAGGTTCTCTATTTTGTCTCATAATTTTTTTGTCCATAATCTAAGGTGTCATAACATTTTGTGTCCGAATCATCATGTGTCCGAATGGTAACTAGCCCTAAATTCATGTCTCATAATATAACTTGTCCGAAAACCTGAATCCCTAAACATAACATGACCTAATTTGGTTTACTATAACCATCACAATCTATAATATTAATAAAACATAAAAAGCTTTTCTATAATCATTGTAATTCCTAATGTAATATTCTATAATCATATATTACATGTTTTAATATTTTTACCAACATCCATGCGTACGTTTTAAATCAGTCACTTTAAGTAATGTACGCAAACATGCAATCAAGCAAGCAAGCATGCAGCATGCAAGCAGCAAGCAAACAAGCATGCAGCATGTAAGCAGCAAGCAAACAAGCATGCAGCATGCAAGCAGCAAGCATGCATGCAACATGCAAGCAGCAAGCATGCATGCAAGCAGCAAACAAACAAGCATGCAGGATGCAAGCAGCAAGCATACATGCAGCATGCAAGCAGCAAGCAAACATGCATGCAGCATGCATAACTTCTGTCACTGCTCCGGCGCTGCCTGGCTCCGGCGGTCCCACGCGACCTTATCGTCGCAGATGGTTTTAACGACCACTACCGCAGCTTCGGCTTGCTGGCCGGCTAAGCCGGCCAGCCTCAGCCGCGGTGGTAGTCGTCAGAACCACCTGCTCCTCAGGTCGCGGGCCGCCTCGCCCCTCCGCGCCTTCGCGGGCTTAAATTACACTCTAGGGGTAGGGCAGATAAGACTACGTGGTGTTTACAATAATGTATTTCTGTCACTAAATTATAAAACGCTACGATTGTTAAGGTTAACATTTTAGTTTAAAACTAACGCTGGTAATTTTTTATTTCAGTCTAATAATAACTACACTACAATATCATCGTAATCAGAATCAAGATATACCTACTTTTAAACATACTTAATGTGTTTTAGGACTAACAATCTATATATATAAAACTCAAACGTGACTGACATAGTGATCTATCAACGCACAGCCCAAACCACTGAAGGGATCTGGCTGAAATTTGGCATGCAGTTAGATATTATGACGTTAGCATCCGCTAAGAGAGTTTTAAACCAATCGGGTTGAGGCTTTGCATACAAATAGTTACTATGGCGTAGGTATCCCCTTAGAAAGGATTTTATTAAACTCAACCCCTGTAGGGATAAAATAGGGAACGAAAGTTAGTATGAAATTTTGTCAAATTCAAACCGATCAGGCTGAGGCTTTGCATGCAGGTAGAAATTATGAGGTAGGCATCCGCTAAGAAAGGATTTCGATAAATTCTACCCCCAAGGGGATAAAATAAGGGATGAAAGTTAGTATAAAACTTTGTCAATTTTAAACCGATCGGGTTAAGGCTTTGCATGCAAATAGATACTATAACGTAGGCATCCCTTTAGAAAGGACTTTATTAAATTCAACGCCTATAGGGATAAAATAGGGAACGAAAGTTAGTTTGAAATATTGTCAAATTCAAACCGATCAGGCTGAGGCTTTGCATGTAGGTAGATATTATGACGTTAGCATCCGCTAAGAAAGGATTTCGATAAATTTTACCCCCAAGGGGATAAAATAGGGGATGAAAGTTTGTATGAAACTTTGTCAATTTTAAACCGATCGGATTGAGGCTTTGCATGCAAATTGTTACTGTGACGTAGGCATCCCCTTAGAAATATTTTATTAAATTTAACCCCTATAGGGATAAAATAGGAAACGAAAGTTAATTTGAAATTTTGTCAATTTTCAACCGATCGGGTTGAGGCTTTGCATGCAAACAGCTACTGTGACGTAGGCATCCCCTTAGAAAGATTTAATTAAATTCAACCCCTATAGGGATAAAATAGGAAACGAAAGTGAATTTGAAGTTTTGTCAATTTTAAACCGATTGTGTTGAGGCTTTACATGCAAATCCTTTCTAAGGGGATGCCTACGTCATAGTAACTACTATGACGTAGGCATCCCCTTAGAAAGGATTTTATTAAATTCAACCCGTGTAGGGATAAAATAGGGAACGAAAGTTAGTTTAAAGTTTTGTCGAATTCAAACCGAGCAGGTTGAGGCTTTGCATGCCTTTAGTTACTATGACGTAGGCATCCTCTCCTCTAGCATCCCTTAAATAATATTTACAAATTCTACCACCAAGAGTTGTCCTCTTGGTGGTATCCTAAATAAGGGATTAAAGTTTTTATGAAGCTTTGTCGATTTTAAACCAATCGGACTGAGACTTGGCATGCATATAGTTACTATAACGTAGGCATCCCTTCAGAAATGATTTTAAAAAATTCTACCCCTATGGGTAGAATTTATCAAAATCATGGTAACAGGGGATGAAAGTTTGTATGAAACTTTGTCAATTTTAAACTGATCGTGCGGAGGCTCTGCATACATATAGCTACTATGACGTGGGCATCTCTTTAGAAAGGACTTTAAAAATTCTATCCCCAAGGTTATAAAATAGGGGATAAAAGTTTGTATGAAACTTTGTCAGTTTTAAACCGATCGGGCTGAGACTTTGCATGCAGATAGCTACTATAAAGTAGGCAATTAGGCATCTTCTTAAAAAGTATTTTGATAAATTCTACCCCTAATAGGGTAAAATAGGATGAAAGTTTGTATAAATCTTCTTACATTTTCGAATGATTGAACTGAAATTAAAGATTCCGCTAATATAGGATTTTGATCAATTCAGCCCCTATTGGGATGTCATGTCTCAGCTGACAAAAATTCTATGAAATCACGACTCAGCTGTTCAAATTCTATGACGTTACAACGAAGTTACAACGAATTCTGTGACGTCACGTGTCATCTGTTAGTATTTCTATGACGTCACGGCTCAACTGTCAAAAATTCTATGACGTCACGAATCATCTTTCCAAAATTCTGTGACATTACGACTTAGCTACTCCACGCATTCCTTAGAAAAATGGTTTTTACATACACGCAGACAGACGGACAACAAAGTAATCTCATAAGGGTTCAGGTTTTTTTTTAAACATAATTTATAATAATACTTTTTAACGCGAGCGAAGCCGCGGGAAAAAGCTAGTATTATTATAAAAGTCCATTCGGTTTAACATACATTATACAATATAATACTTAGAACATGTGACTTTATAGGAAGAAAAATTAGGATACCTAATAATTATAGTACCCCATTTTATGACACACAAGTATTATAGGGAAAGACGGTTAGGTAATATACGATTTCGTACACGCGAACATTATGGCAAGTGATGATTATAGTAAACTTGTTTGGGATAATGATTTTCGGACGATCGGTGTTCGGAGAAGAAAGGGACTACCATTATTTTAATATAAAAGAAGATAATAAACATAACGTTTACGTTTGTACTAGATGTATAAGAACTCTGTGCTTGAAAAATATAAAGTTCCAGAGTATCTCTTCGCGTTAAAATTCAGAAATGATTGCAAAGAGCTAAAATATTCTTAGTGCTTTATAAATTATTGTTTGTAACCTCGGGGCGTAGGGTATAATTCATGGATTTCTTCATAAATAAACAATTAACACACCTATAATTTGGTAATCCTTTCTTCTCCGAATATCGATCGTCCGAAAATCATAATCCCAAACAAGTTTACTATAATCATCACTTTCCATAATGTTCGCGTATACGAAATCGTATATTACCTAATCGTCTTTACCTATAATACTTGTGTGTCATAAAATGGGGTACTATAATTATTACATATCCTATTTTTTCTTGCTATAAAGTCACATGTCCTAAAATAAAATATTAGGGCAAAAGTCAGAAACAGTTGGTTAGGTTAGGTTAGTATGGTGACCACAACGCGCCAGAAACATTTTATTTATGTAAAACTAGAATATTGTATTTATGTTTTTTAAATATTATAGATTGTGATGGTTATAGCAAAAAAAAAAGGTCATGTTATGTTTAGGGATTTAGGTTTTCGGACAAATGATATTATAAGACATGAATTTAGGGCTAGCTACCATTCGGACACATGATGATTCGGACACAAAATGTTATGACACCTTAGATTATGGATAAAAAAATTATGAGACAAAATAGAGAACCCTATAATTTATTACTTTGTAATAAATTATAGGTGTGTTCTTCTAAAGTGCCCATTCCTGGCACACCTATACCGTATTCATCCTTACTTGATTTATTTAGTAAACAAACACCACATATTGCAAATTCACTAGTTTTTACATCAATTGCACACTTTGATATGGATGAAAATTTCTGGAAAGTAGCATTATATGTTTATGCAATAGAAAACACGTAAATTACTTTGATTTCACCACTATCTTTCTTATATTTTAAATAAATGTATTTTTTTCCAACGGCAAATTTCACAGATAAAAATTAATTTCATTATTTGACATTTGTACATTCTAGAAATTTCATAGATTCGTAGGGATGTGTAACAAAAGTGAATGAACGATTGGCATACGAATAAAAGGAGGATGTTTAAATAAATCCTACTAATATTAAAAATGCGAAATTTTTGTTACTTGTTGTTTGTTGTTACTCTTTCAGGCAAAAACTACTGAATGAATTACCCATCGAACTAATATGGGCACAATTAAAATCGCATGTGGGAAAAAATAATAAGTACAACATTTAAAATGGCTGAAATAAAAGAATTACCTACTTATAGAAGGATTAAGTAAAATTGTCCGTACGGTGTCCAGCATGTCAATTCTTGTACCTTATAATCGTTAAAAATTCAGTTAAGTTAAATTTTGGTTGTCAAATTGTCTTGTTTTTGCTATTGCAATTGTAATCTTTTGCGGTCGTGTTAAAGTTTTATTTAGAATGTGACAATTTGACAAATAAAAGTTAACTTAACCGAATTTTGGTACGAGAATTAACATGCTGGTCAAAATTCATTGAACATGGTCATAAAAGAAGAAGATAAAATGTTAAGACTAGATGGCATATTAGATACAGTCTCAGACGCACCGACCCAGAATTTTGTAATACATGTTCCGATTCCTACACAGATGTGGCTTTATCACGATTTTTGTTTATATTCTTTATTTTTGTTTTATTTTTGTAATTGTCTATATTCTTACTGTACCCTTAAACCAAGAATAAATGTATTTTCTTTCTTTCTTTTTCTTTCTCTTTTACAGCTGCTTATACCTAAAATAATTTGTAAAAATAATAAATAACAAATTTGTTTAATACTTTTAGTATTATTTACGACTTCACATTCCTATTGCGTAATTAGAATATTATGTAATTATATACCTACTCTGTATAATGTATGTAGCTAAAAAAATTGCCATAAACCGTTCAGTACTAAAAGAACTTTAAGTGAAGATTTCATTCATTCACATCAGTTACACATCTCTAGCTATCAGTACTCTTTAGTCTGCGGTTGACACGACGCCATATATGTTTACCATTTAGAGCAAGTCTGTTTAAATAGACAGTATCTAAGTTAGCTCTATACCTCAGTTTCTTTAACCAACTTTCATCAATCATTTTTAAATGCTTTTACAAAATGCACTAATAGACAAATATTAGGAGTGGCACGGAAGTCGCGTGTAATATGATTATTATGATTAATTGATTGCCAAGACATTCAGTAGACCGTTGACGGAAGAAAGTCTAAAAGGGATAGATGATAAAGGCGGAGTGCCGGAATCAGGGGTGCGGATTTGGGTAGGCCTTTAACTAACAGTAGAGAACTTATGGTGATTTATGAGTAAGGGGGTATCCCTTACTCATAAACGCCTCTTAATTTTAATCCCTGTTTAGCGAGATTTTTATTAGTAAAACCAACCTTATACCAAACAAAACCGTAAGAATTTAAGCTAATCAATTTACTAAAATTTAAGAGGCGTTTATAGGTAAGGGGGATAATGTTTGCGTTGTCAGGTCACATTGTGCCGCTAAAAATCCGCCCCGTCATAGAAAGAGACCAGACCTCATAGTAAAACATTTACAGACTGAACAGCTTTCTTCGTAGAATGTTCTATTCCTCTTAAATCAGTTTATACGACATGCTCTAAGGCTGACACAAAATTTACCTATTAGGGTCGTAGCCACATATATCATAACGTAAACTTATCGGCACCGCCTCGCCTTTTTCCTCGGTGTCAAACGTCAAAAATCCGATTACGTTACGATTCCGATTAGTGTGCGTTGCAGTAAGGAGTTTCATACACTGAACGGCTCGAGTTGATACGGTGCCGATCCGTTTACGTTTTGATATATCTGCTACGACCCTAAGTCTGTATCTACTAATCACAACAAGCAACATAACACTGATTTTTTAAAATTTCCTTTTCAAATTTTCAAGGTGACAAAAAATGGTAAACTACAGACAGTTGACGAAGGCACGGCAAATGGCGACACATGCGGAGGCCGATGTGGAGCTGAGCAGTGTGCCTTGTGCCGTGGTGATGCCGACACAGACAATAAACAGAATATTGTAAGTATTATAATATTATCTAGTGGAAAGTGGTAAACGCCGCTTATAGACGCCAGCAATGCCAGGTCACAGCCAGACTGCAGCCTAGAAATTTATACTTTCTTTAAACCTAGTTTGTAAAAAAATTTGAAACACCCAGGGTCAGCTTTACTGCCAGCCATGCGATAGAGTGTTTAAGACAAAGTTTGGGTTTGCAAGCCATATCCGGGCTCACAGTCGAACGGAAGATTAAGACTTTGTGATGGTCGCCGTCATCGAAAACGATGAGGGTCCTCCTCATCGTTTATATAAAAAGATTTAAACTCTTCCCCGAAACGCATGACTTGTCCTTCTTCAATAGAGGTTTAAAGAAAGCATTAAATCCTAGGTACGTTACGACCTGCCTGTTCCTTGCATCATCGAGTAGGCCGCTTCCCTGTCTGCCACCTTAAGACAATTACTACTAAATTTTGGCATCCAAATTTATTTTCGACTAATCTTTAATTTTGTGTTATTTATAACGGCTTTGTTGTTGATTATTTTGGCTGGTTCGTTGCCAATAAATTTGTTATAAAGGTCACGCGAGTAACAAGAATGTTCATAAATTTAAAAATATGGCCGTAAATTATTATTGATGTAAACACTCGTAGAATTTAAATATTTTAGCGGAATTTAATCGCAATTTTTTTACGAAATAAAATTAAGTATTTAGTTATCCGTGATGCATTCCTCATCAGAATGAATTAAGACACCTGACATACCTATTTTCAAAAGAATAGAGATGTACAGCACTCAATCATAGTACAAATATATACAGTATTTCGACTTCCTAGAAACGGACGAAACGCGAGTTATACCTACACGGTCACGATAGCGGTGGCTTTGGGAAGTGAACAATCGCGACTGTGCCGCAGTAACAAGCGGGAAAGTAGGTAAATGTAATTAAAAAGCTGGAGGTGGGCAGCCCTATTGCGTGTTTACGTACCGCGCAGCCGTAGGCATTTATAATAAATATTAAGACGAGATAGACTACTGGTTGTTCTGTGACCCAATAGATAGAAACTGTATGACAGACACATTTTCTAAGGACTTGTGTTATCTATGTGTTTAATTATTACTTTGCTTATAAAACGGAAAACGCGGAGTGACCAGAAATCACGCGATTGACGTTGTTTTGACTTTACCTGCTACTTTTATTGCTCAGTGTTACTCCGTTAACACAAAGAAAAGCCATCGTATAACCATGCATGCATTACTAGGCCAAGTATCCCTCCGTCACGGGAGGAGGCCCGTCCCTGCAGTGGGGCATTAATGGGCTGTTATGATGATAATGTTGATGATGATAATCATGCAGTCAAATTTAATTCCAAAATTATTTTCTATTTCCACAGGAAGATGCGGACGAAACCCAATCGCTAGAAGAGCACATCCCGGGTCTGAACCTGGAGTTCCTCCGTCAGCTGGTCTCGTTAGCCAAGATCATGGTGCCTGGGTTCAGGAGTCACGAGGTGGCATTGCTCACAGCACATACTATATGTCTCTTCTCCAGAACCTTCCTGTCCATCTACGTGGCGTCGTTGGAGGGATCCATAGGTAAATAACACTTTTTAAATTTAAGTTAATCGTTAACAATAAACGCGAGTTATCGTTTAACAATGCTTTCTCCCGCAATATGATCAAGGCTTGCGAGGACTTTCATCATAACAGCCCATTAATGTCCCACTGCAGGGACGGGCCTCCTCCTGTGGCGGAGGGATACTTGGCCTACTAATAGCACGCTGGCCAGACGGATTGGTATAGGGTTTAATTTCAAGTTTTCCTTCTTTTTATTTCGTAAAGATAATATTCACGTATAGTTCCTTAGTCGGTTTTTACGACACCCATGGGATGAGATGGGGTAGTGACATATTGTATTCTTACTCCGTCACTACACGGAGAATGCGAGGACTTTACAAAGATTAATTTAAAGGACTCAAAAAACATAGAAAACAAGCTCAGGACAAAAATTTTTGGGTTGTCATAAACAACTGACTAGATTGGTGAGCTAGGACAAGACCAGTGCAGTGAAAAATACACTTATACCCTCTTACTTATAAACGCCTCTTAAATTTAGTCACTGTTTAACGAGATTTAAATTAGCAAAATTTATTATAACAAACAAAACCGTAAGAATTTAGGCTATTCAATTGACTAAAATTCAAACGTAAACGTTTATGAGTAAGGGGGCTAATGAATATTATAAGTAAGTCAATAACCCGTGGCCACCCGTTATACGATAAATGAGTCAAATCGGGGTGTTCGAAATAACACAACAAATAAAACAAGTTACAGCTTCTAGTTAGGAAGCATCGATCTCAATGGGAGTCAAACTGTTACTTATTGAGTCTTACTCCGAGGCAACCCTTCTAGACTTCGTTGTAGCACGGAGCTAGCCGAGGATTATAAATATTCCTCACACTTTCACACAACGCCATCTAGTCCCAAACTAAGCAAAGCTTGTACTATGGGTACAAGACAACGGATTAACTTAAATACTTTTTTTTTGTAAATACATAAATATTATACATAGAAAACACCCAGACCAATGCAAACAATCATGTTCATGCACACAAAGATTTGCATTGAGCGGGAATAGAACCCGAGACCTCTGCGTAGCAGTCATCTTATATAACCACTTCCCCAAAGAAGTCGTCTGATTGACAGCATGACAACAGAGTCGACTTCCCTCGTCCTGCTGATGTTTAATATCTATCTCTATCTAATAGTCTTCGATATTATGGTTGACCTTTTTTTGGTGTTAAGTAAGACTGCATCCGATAAATAAAATGTCATTCTCTTTTACAGTAAAACACATAGTCCAGAAGGACCTAAATCGTTTTGCTGCCCTCCTAATGCAGTGGTTCGGCATCGCAATACCGGCGACCTTCATCAACTCCATGATCAGATACCTGGAGTCCAGACTGGCCCTGGCCTTCCGCACTAGGCTTGTGAACCACGCATATAATCTGTACTTTAAGAACCAGACTTATTATAGAGTCGCTAATCTTGATGCTAGGATTGAAAATGCTGATCATAGGTGAGTTTGTGTATCGTTTATTAGGAAAATCTAGACTTAAGACTGCCTAAAATAAGGGTTGTGAGTTGCCGGGGATTGCGAATCCTAGGGGTATCATTAGGGCTGCTATGGTACTTAATATATAGGCCTCCTCCAGAAACTTCCACTACGCGGTCGTGTGCCTCCCTCATCCATCGACGGCGTGTGAGGGGTCTGATACGACATACATGCATAAATTTACGCCTTTTTCTTATAGGCAAACACTTCTGAGCGCTTAGGTCCTTACAAACCTGGACTCTGCAATCCGCTTCTCGCCCCATAGGAAGAAAAGATCCCACAGGAACCTTAGGTGTGTGGCGATCAACATTTCCAACTCCTTTTCGAGATTAATTTCATACTTTTGCAGGCCTTATTAGCTAGGGTAATACTTGTCCACCCACTACAGAGGCCCGCAAAGTGGTAAGGTCATTCTATAATACTTGTTTCATTAAATATTTGTATAATCTACAGGTTAACAGAAGACGTATCAGTATTCACGCAATCAGTGGCACATCTATACAGCTCGCTGACCAAGCCGCTGTTCGACTTACTACTCATTGTGCTGACACTCGCCAGCTACTCTAACAAGATGAAGGGGAATATATTTATTGGTGAGTCTGTTTGAATTTCTATTAACAAGTAACTATCCCATAAGAAATTATTATTACAACTTGCGCAATTTTACTTGCCCAGGCTGAAATTAGCTAACGACCACTCCACGCCAATTAGTTTCAAAAATGTCTTCTGCACACCCAATTGAAACAACTTTAAGCCGGCCAACTTTGATCTCTATTTCTCGTTGAAATTAATAAGTACGGCTAGGATTTAGGATTGATCTCTTCCAGTAAGAGAATTTTGTTGACTAATACAAAGTTTGCCACCTGGTAAAATCGAAGCACTTGATCGGAATTGAGCTTGTATCGAGTTTCAATTCCCAGTCTTTAGTACCCGAGTATCAAGCTCAACTTCCGTACAATGGCAAACTATTTCTTTTAGGAAACACTCAGCCCAAAGCGAGAAATTAGTTTTTTTGCAAATACATTCAAAAAGAAAGGGCATTACGCAGGAGTCGAACCTGATAAATCTGTGTAAAATACTACATCACAGACCTCGTCAATTGTTTCACATAGTAACATAAGACAATTAATTTTCCAGGGCCTGGAATAGCAACAGTAGTGATATGCTTTACCGGCCAGCTGCTCAGACTGTTGAGTCCCAAGTTCGGTGCCCTGGCCGGTGAGGAGGCGCGGATGAAGGCTAACCTTAGACACGTACACTCAAGACTGATAGCTCATGCTGAGGAGGTCGCCTTCTATGGTGGACATAAGGTAAATAAGAATTTTTAGTTTAGAAATTATTGCGTATTTTCAGAATTCTTCTCTATCGATAGGTTAGTATATCTATCTATCCGTGTGGTGGCGGAGTAAGAATACAATATGTCACCCCATCTCATCCCATGGGTGTCGTAAAAACCGACTAAGGGACTATCCGTGAATATTATCTTTACGAAATATAAAGAAGGAATACTTGAAATTAAACCCTATACCAATCCGTCTGACCATCGTGGTATTAGTAGGCCAAGTATCCCTACGTCACGGGAGGAGGCCCGCCCCTGCAGTGGGACATTAATGGGCTGTTATGACGCCAGGTTAGTGGCTAATCAATTGTTGGGAGATGCTTAAGCCGCCCATTAGGGCTCTAACGTGATTTGTCAACTAAGTCATAATTACGATGACTTACGACTTGGTAAACTCCAAAGTACGCAGAAGCTCAGATGAAATTCCATTGTGCCCAATGTTTTGCTTTCATACACATATTTCCTCTTAGGTTTCGAATAATAGTAATAGTTCTGATAAATCTTTACTAATATTATAAACGCGAAAATTTGACTCAATCACGCCTAAACGGCTGGAACGATTAAGTTGAAATTTGGTATGAAGGTAGCTAATATCCTGGATTAACTATCCCGAAAACTACATCAAATATTAAGAAAATACCTAACTAGTCTATACTTAATACTTAATAATAATATTATAAAGAGGTAAAGTTTGTGTGATTGTGTGTTTGTGACGTTGTAGGGGGTAATCTCTGGATCTAATGAACCGATTTTCAAAATTCATTTTGTGTTGAATAGTCTATCTATCGGGGAGTGTCATAGGCTATATAGTATCACGCTATGACTAATAGGAGCAGAGCAGTAATGAAATATGTTTAAAAAACGGACGCGTATTTTTCGCCGTCCAACAAATGGGCACGGGTCTGCTAGTATAATTATAAAACTCTCTTTCACCCATTTCAGGTGGAACTAGGTCAGCTCCAATCAGCATACAAAGAGCTGGTCACACAAATGACGTCAGTGTTCAACAAGAAGCTATGGTACGTGATGCTGGAGCAGTTCTGCATGAAGTACGTGTGGTCTGGCACCGGCATGGTCATGTTGGCACTGCCTATACTTACTGGCAAGAAGGATGATGGTAAGATATTTTATGATAAACTTTATTCTAAGTATTGACATGGTGTGAGAGAAGAATACAATATGTCACCACCCGATCTCATCCCATGGGTGTCGTAAAAACCGACTCCTTAGACTATCCGTGAATATTATCTTTACGAAATAAAAAGAAGGAAAACTTGAAATTACTGTTTAACAAATCTAAAAGGTACCGAAGAGTCACACACAACACTACGAGCTACCTACTACTACCTAACTACGTGACTTTGCAATGAGGTCAAGAATAGAACTATTAGATATTATTTACTATGTAAATATGTGTTATTTTGCTTTGTTTGTAAGTTTTCAATTAAATTTATATATTAAGAATTGTACATTTTCAGATACAATAAAAAATCTTTCTAAATTCATGGTTTTACGAAAAAGGTAGTCGAAACTGAATAATGTACGCATAAACGAAGTTGTTTCAGTTTGAAAAATATGAAACGTCATACGGTACCTTTTAGATTTGTTGAACAGTAAACCCTATACCAATCCGTCTGGCCAGCGTGATATTAGTAGGCCAAGTATTCGTCCGTCACGGGAGGAGGCCCGTCCCTGCAGTGGGACATAAATGGGCTGTTATGATGATAATAAAAAAACAAAATTATAATTTTTTAGTCTTAATATTGGCCTTGCTGCTCGCTATGCTAGCGACTAAGAAGAGTCTCTTTCATACATGGAAAGAAACGTGGTTGCTAGATACCACGAAGACCAGACATATTGGTATCGGAATTTAGTGTCAAATTCACTTTCTTTATTGTACATATTGTTTTCTTAGGTTGTCTTTAAGTGGTCTATTGCGATACCTTGTGAATGTCATGAGGGTGACTCTTTATCACGGACAATTGGTTTATTGATACTGTATAATTAATTTCACTATTTATAATTATTATTGAAGTTGACTATTAGATGTCAATAATCTCCGTGTGGTGACGGAGTAAGCATACAATATGTCACCACCCCATCTCATCTCAAGGGTGTCGGATAAACCGACTAAGGGACTACCCGTGAATATTATCTTTACGAAATAAAAAGATGGAAAACTTAAAATTAAACCTTAGATCAATCCGTCTGGCCAGCGTGGTATTAGTAGGCCAGGTATCCCTCCGTCACGGGAGGAGGCCCGTCCTTGCAGTGGGACATTAATGGGCTGTTATGAACTTTAAATAAACACTGAGGAATATTACAATATGGTTATTTATATACTCTTTATTAATTTGCAGGTACAAGTAAGAGTATAAGTGATAGAACAGAATACATGACCACGTCTAGGAACTTGCTAAGTTCTGCAGCTGATGCTATTGAGAGACTCATGTCTAGTTACAAGGTAATATTTTATCATTTATTGCTTTTTTCTTGCTTCTAAGGGATTTACGGCCGAATACTCAAACATCTGTTAAAGTAAAGCAGCGCTTAAACTAGACATTTGTGTGAGAATTTATAGTTTAAGCGCCGCTTTACTTTAACAGACGTTTGAGTATTCGGCCGTTAAACTTTTAAATTTCCCACTGTTGGGTCGGGTTCTCCTTTTTTATATAGGTCCGCGAATATGACTGTATCAAATAACCCTACGCTGCGATGCCAAACTCTAGTTCAGTCTTAGAGCCGGTCTTGCACATAAGTCCTATTTACACATCGACAAGTACAGTAGCGAGTTAAGTAGTAAGTTGTTGATCAAGTAGACCCCTCTCTCGCGTCTCGCCAAAAAATAGGATGGAGGTCTATTTAAATCAACTTAATCAACAACTTACTACTTAACTCGCTACTGTATTTGACGATGTGTAAATCGGGCTTTAGTATTTATTAACATCAAGGGTTTCTCCAAAGCGAAATCACAATTCTATCTAATTGCACCGCTTCAACACACTGCGATGTAATATGTGTGCAAGAAACTAGCTAAAGTTTTATAGTTAATAGTCTATTACTTGTTATGTCGAAATTAAGTGAGCTTGTCGGTGTTCAGGAAATCAGCACTCTGGCGGGGTATGCGACGCGCGTGTCGGACATGCTGGTGGTGTTCGGTGAGGTGGCGCGGGGCCGCTGCGTGAGGACGGTGCACGTGTCGCAGAACCACGCCGCCTTCCAGGTCACCTTCCGCGACAACCGACCTGTGCCTGAAGGTACGTTATCTATACTAATATTATCAATCAATCAATCAATCAAAATCATTTATTTCCTTCACAAATATTACAATTAAAGATATAACTATAAAATACAATTAAACTTAGGCTAGATATAAGATGGTGTTATGGTGCCGAATACAATCTGTAAAGGACTGGTGCCTGATATAGGTTGGATAACCTGTGCCACAGGTCACCAGGCCCACCCCTACGGTATTTGCACTATATTTAAGAAGAGGCTTATAGTTTAGTGGTACAGTTATACTAAGTTGTTTACAAATAATCTGTTTATAAATACGACAGAGAACAACAAATAAAAATAAAAAAAATAAAGTTAGTAAGTATATGAGTGTAGTTCAGCAAATGCAAATTACAGTTAAAAGTATATGAGTGCAGTTCATGTATTTAAGTGTGTGCGTGTGTGTGTGTGTGTGTATGTTTTGTGTGTATCTATGATGCGGATTTAGGGAGAAGATGGCGTTGGCGTTAGTGGGGTGGATGTAGGAGTTTTTCGGTTTTATCATAGGACAGGGATTTTAGGTATATGGTTATGGTACGTTTGACTTTGTTAAGGGTTTGTGGGTATATATTTAATGTTGTGTTAATTTTATTGTATAAATAGGAGCCTAAGAAGCTATAAAAACGTTGTGAGTGAGCAGTTCTGTGGGTTTGGGTAGGACAAACTGTACCCTTACGTCGTTTTCCAGCAATCAGTTTAGGGTCGTATGGTGTTTGGGTGTGCTTGAGTAATACAATCCGGAGTACGTAAGTTTGCCTAACTGTTAGTATGTCCCAGTCTTTGTAGAGATCGGCGGTCGGGTATCTGAAAGGTAAGCCTGCCGCTACTTTAAGAAGTACCCGTTGTGCTCTTTCTGCAGCTATCATGTGGGACTTTGCTGCTCCGCCCCACGATGTAATGCAATATTCCAGGAGTGAGTGGCATAATGCATTATAAATTTGTCTTACGACAGCTCTGGAGGCTAAATTCTTTAGTGACTTTAGCACATAAATAAGTTTACGTAGTCAAGGGGTTAAGTGATCTATGTGCGGTTTAAAAGAGAGAGACTGGTCTAGTATCACCCCTGGAGATATTTTACCGTGGTTGTTCTCTCCAAGGCGAGGCATGAGCATGGGGATGACGTTCGTAGCGGACATAGGTGAGCTGTGATGTGGTAGGACTGTGGTGGGAGCTCTGATGACCTAATGGCAAAAGTCATGTATTTTGTCTTGGCTACATTTAATGATAGCAAGTTTACTTGCATCCACTTGCATACAATACTGAGTCCTAACTGAGCATTCGCAAACGCTTCGTCCCACGTCTTGCCGTTAAAGAATAAGGCGGTATCGTCGCAGAAGGTGAAAATTTTTCCTCCTTTCAGTTTGAGACGGCAGAGGTCGTTAATGTAGACCAGAAATAGTGTTGGGGAAAGGACACTTCCTTGTGGCACACCGAATTGAACTTCCGCCTCATCGCTAACCCAGTCATCGATTTTTACCCTCTGCTTCCTATCGGTCAGGTAACTTTTGAAAAGCTCTAGTGGCAGGCCTCTCACTCCGACTTTTTCTGGTTTGCAGAGAAGGCGGGGGATAGATAGAGTGACGAATGCCTTTGATATGTCCAGGAAGGCCGCGACACATTTTCCCCTTTTGTCTAGCTCAGCAACAGTGGAATGCACAAGGTCATGTACTGCATTGGAGGTCGATGTTCCACTTCTGAATCCGTATTGTGAGGTCGATAGTATGGAGTTTTTTCTAAATAAGTGATGAGCCGCATGTTCATCACTCGCTCTAGTATTTTAGAGAGGGAGGGCAAAAGGGAGATGGGCCTATAGTTGTTCACGTCTTTTTTATCACCATTCTTGTAGATAGGGTTGATGAGGCCGGTTTTGAAGGCTGAGGGAAATATTCCAGATGACAGAGCAAGGTTGCATATGTGCGTTATTGGCCTGACAAGTGTATCCGCATACTTTTTTATGATTATGTTTGAAATTTGGTCTATTCCTGCAGAGCCCGTTTCCTTCAGGTTAGAGATTATGTGAGCCACCTCATGTTGTGTACCTGTGTCTGTGTGTTATTTATTAGTATTTTACTACACTTACTGTTAACAAAGGAAAAAAACTTATAATAGAAAACAGTTTTATAATAAACATGCAATAATCGAAATAAAATATAGGTAAGGTGATTAACATATACGGTGAGAGGCCGTTTTGGTGACCATAATAATATGAATAGTCACAATAATTTTGTAAATTGATCCTCTTCCTTGATTCGAGTCGCGGGTGATAGATCGTCCTTTTTGACGTACAGATTGCCATAGGATGTCCATGCATAAGCAATTTGTTTGTTTTTGATTTGTTCTCGTGCTAGGTAGTGTAATCTTTTAGTTTTCCTTGTCAAGGATTCCGAGATGTAAATTTGCTTGGTAGGGCCCGTTAGTTGGAGATGGCTGGTGTTTAGACCGGGTTCCTTAGTCTGCCTTTTAGCCTTATTGAAGGCTTTATATTGGGTGATAATATTTTCTTTGCGAGCGGTGGTCGTAAAGTCTACTACTAATGTTCCGGAGTCCCGTACGTGATATATATCTCGTATCTCGTTCAACACTAATGGTTTTTCGCTGCCTAAGGTCAGACAGACGTTTTGGAGGAAAGGTATAAGTTCTTTCTTGTCTTCTACCTTTTGTAATGGGATGTTACGAATTTCGAGTGAAGTGTTGCACTTGTATTTTTCCATCACCTCTAGTTTGTTCTCCAGGTTTGTTACACGTTGTTTGTATTCCTTGTTTTCCTGTTCGAGGTTACAAATTTTGGACAGTAATAGTTCGTGTTTGCTATTCGATGTTTCGATCGCCATTTGTATAGCTTGGTTTTGTTTGCATATAGTGAGTAATGCGTCATTTAATGCGTCGAACTTTGAGTCAAACAATGACTTGAGTTCCAAATATGAAGACGGAGATTGTGAGTTTAGTTCGTCGTAGTTACGTTTATGCCGCTTTATTGAAGTAAAGTACTCATTCACAGGTTCATTACAGATCGATGTATTAATCGCCGAGTCTGAGTTGTAATGAGTTATATTAGAACTCGGGGCAATTAGATTACTCGAGGCAACGGGCGGCGAGCGTTGAACGGACATTATCAAGTTGTAGGCCTAAATGTTCCGTCGGTCGTCGATCAATGCACAGGGGCGTGGCAGGGGCAGAACGCAGGTACTGCTGCAGAGGCGGTGCTTGATTGAGCGTTAGAGGGGTGGGTTCTTGCAATTGGTTAGATTAATTATAATGTTTAGTAATATTCGCATGCGATGTAACTCACGCGCATTACTTGTCTTCTTATTACAACACTTTCCCTGTCGCTCCTCACTTGGGTTAACTTTTGCGTATGTATGTTCTCCTGGTAGTTGTTGCGAATTTTTGATATTTATTTTTGGAAAATATATTTTGGTAAAGAATATGTTGACACGTCTATGTTGCGCAGAGTCCGCGGGGGAAGGAATTATAAAGAGGTAAAGTTTGTGTATTTGTATGTTTGTGACGTTGTAGGGGGTAATCTCTGGATCTATTAACCAATTTTAAAAATTATTTCTGTGTTGAATAGTCCATTTATCGGGGAGTGTCATAGGGTATATAGTATCACGCTATGACTAATAGGAGTGGAGTAGTAATTAAATATGTTTGAAAACCGAACGCGTTTTTTTCGTCACCCAACGAAGTTGGCACGGGTCAGCTAGTATCATATAGAACGGCTTGATGTTGTTGCAAATTGCTTCGCAGCTACAACAGCTGGACATAAACTCGTCTCATACAGCCATTTCTACCCTTCTCAGGTCGTTGATCGATCGGGCCGTTTCCATTGTCTATCCACGCAGTTGTTTTCTGATGTTCTTGTTTATTTACCGATTAGTCTGAAGCGTTTGACATATTATCGTATTATTTCCTCTTTATGAAAGTGCAAAATATGTCGCTATTCATAAACATGTTGCCATAATTAAAGATCTAAGCTAGATTAATTAATTCGATTTTTACAGCGAAAGGTTTCACGTCCAAAATTTTATCGTTTTATGTTTGGGGTTCCTCAGGGCGCTTAGTTGTGCCCTTAGCAAAAATTTTACACTTTATTATCTCTACAATTATTGTTTTTCTCACTTAGTCATTTTTGTATCAGAGGTCTTAAAGAAATTTAAACAACATATTATATCAAAACTTATGACAGTAATTTTTGGGTAGTACAAATTATTATTTTTTTGTTCGATTTTAACCCACAAAATCATGTATATGTACATTGTACACTGTTCCTTCTATCTGTCGCAGTTTAAAAAACTATTGAATTTTGATGACGATAATATATTTTAAATTCTATTACAGGTACTATAGTATACACAAACGACCTCTCGATAAGACTGCGTAACGTGCCGATAGTGACGCCGGCGTGTGACGTAGTCGCGGCGGGAGTCACGCTAGACATAGCGCCCGGCACGCATCTGCTTATTGTTGGACCTAACGGATGTGGGAAGTCAAGGTATGTGTTGCTTAATAATAATAATTTTGACAGTTTTTCAGTACTCAATTGTTTAAAGGTGTTATATGACATGCAATCATGTGATTTGATTTGAACTTTGATGTAAACTGAAGGGTACCACACCACGTCTATCAACGACTAGTAAAATGGATTAGTTGACGTCTATCGATAGTTTCTACCATACTGATCGATCGATCATCGATTGTTGGCTGGTAAAATGGATTACTCGACGTCAATCATCAACAAAAAAAAACAATCAACAGACCATTTAATGTCCCACTGCAGGGACGGGCCTCCTCCCGTGACGGAGGGTTACTTGGCCTGCTAATACCACGGGCCAGACGGATTGGTATAGGGTTTAATTTCAAGTTTTCTTTCTTTTTATTTCGTAAAGATAATAATCACGGATAGTCCCTTAGTCGGTTTTTACGACACCCATGGGATGAGATGGGGTGGTGACATATTGTATTCTTCCTCCGTCACCACACGGACAATTGAACGGAAGATTGAATACAATTGAGCAATTGATTAATCAATGTTTTATATCCATAAAACGTCAACCAATCATTGCTACCACTCCAATTGATAGATCTCGATCAACGTTGATCAATCTACATTCGATTGATTGGTGCTGTAACACCTTCAAATATAGCGTGTTTAATTCTTGTTAATTATATTTTATAAAATTTGTTTTTATATAAGGTTATTAAATAGTTTGTTATTATTCCAGTTTGTTCCGTATTGTATCGGGACTGTGGCCGGTGTTCGGAGGCGAGCTTCACGTGCCTAGACCTTGCTCCTGCACGCACTGCTCCGACGAGACCAACATGACTGACACCAGCTACTGCTCCTCTAGACCTATCATGTTTTATATACCGCAGAGGTAAGGGTTATTTATTGTTATTCCTATTAAAGATATTAATACCCATTTGAATTAATTTAATTTTTTAGTCAAAATCTAAAAGATTTTTGTGATTGTTCTAAATTAAATGCAATATTGACGGATATATATGATGTCATATGTCATTTCGAACGTCACTGTTGCGCCACACGCTGTTGCGAATTTTATTTTCACTGCCTCATAGGTTCGGAAGCTCATGGACTCGAATGAAGTAGTCGCGAAAGACGCTGTTTCGAAAAACATTTTTACTGCCTCATACGTTCGAATGCTTGTGATTTTGATTAATTTCTAATATTATAAAGAGGTAAAGTTGGTTGGTTGGGAGTGTCATAGGCTATATAGTATCACGCTATGACTTAGGAGTGAAGCAGTAACGAAATATGTTTAAAAAAGGGACGCGTTTTTTTTCGCTGCCAACGATACTTCGTTGGCACGGGTCAGCTAGTTAGTCATAAAGTGTACAGAAAAAATAACAAATTCAACATTTAATATTATCATCAACAAATTATAACATTCAAAAATATTTGTACCTCATTTTATATTTTCAGAACAAAAGAGAAATTGCATGTATGTATACTCTCAAACCTCATGTCGCCAGTTTTATATATCATCATAACAGCCCATTAATGTCCTGCTGCAGGGACGGGCCTCCTCCCATGACGGAGGGATACTTGGCCTACTAATACCACGCTGGCCTGACAGATTGGTATAGGGTTTGATTTCAAGTTTTCCTTCTTTTTATTTCGTAAAGATAATATTCACGGATAGTCCTTTAATCGGTTTTTACGATACCCATGGGCTGAGATGGAGTGGTGACATATTGTATTCTTACTCTGTCACTACACGGAGATCACAGTTTTATATATACCTACACAGCCATAAAATATACGGATAAATAGTGATTTCAGTAAAAAGGTTGGTATGTAATTATTAATGTACAATTTTATAACAAGCAACAATAAATGTAAAAGAATATTTTATTGTATGCCTTATGGCTAATTAATCAAAATCACAAGCATTCGAACGTATGAGGCAGTAAAAATGTTTTTCGAAACAGCGTCTTTCGCGACTACTTCATTCGAGTCCATGATCTTTCGAACCTATGAGGCAGTGAAAATAAAATTCGCAACAGCGTGTGTCGCAACAGTGACGTTCGAAATGACATATGACACCCATATGATATAATATGATAATTAGTACAGCACTTTGTGCACTAGTGCTTTTTTTTGGTTTCCTCTGAGTCCAGCATTACAAAGCTTTTGAAGTTGTGACAGTTGTTAGTGCTTTGGGGACGGAAGGGTGCTGTGGAATTTTTGGATTAAGCAAAGGCTTTTGATGTTGTCTATGTTCAAGTCTTGATAGAAAATTTTGTAAGAATGTATTTTAAGCAGTCACTATTAAATGATTAAGGCTTCAATTCTGATTCTAAGCCTACGTAATAGTATTTATGATGAATTCTGGAAGTATTTTTCTTTTGATGATGGTGTCCTCCAAGGGAGCGTTTTCGGTCTCCTTACTTGCCTTGCCCTGGACAATGTTAATAGATTTTTTTTCTGTGCGGTAGGCCTTACATGTCAGTGGGGTCGCTGATCGACCAGGTGACGTACCCCACGCGCGTGCGTGCGGGCGACGTGCGTGCCGAGCGCCGCGCCGCGCGCACCCTGCAGCGCGTGCGCCTCGACACGTGCGCGGCGCGGCACGGCGGCCTGCGCGCGCACCGGGACTGGCGCGCCACGCTGTCCGGCGGGGAGAAGCAGAGGATGGCCATGGCCAGGATGTTCTACCACAGGTGCGTACTCATTAGTATTCACAGCTTTCACTAAGGTCTTTGGCTAAGTCATACACTCAAAATTAAAAAAAAAATAGTTATCGAAAGAATCTTTGTCTTCTGCCATTTTTAACCACTCACTTCAAAACTGTACATTTTAAATCCAACCTTTCTCATGATATTGACCCCGGGCACCAAAATCACGCAATTTACACCAACTTCAGAAGCGCTTTTGACAAAGTAAGTCACTCCCTGTTGATAAAGAGGCTTAAATGGTACGGTATGCACGGCAGTCTATTAGCATGGTTTGAATCATACTTAAAGCATATGACCCAATCGGATATGTTAAAAAACTGTCAACCAACAAATTTAGCGCTAGCTTAGGAGTGCCCCAAGGATCTTATTTGGACCCCTTACTTTTTATACCATATATAAAATGACTTTTTACTAAAGATCGCAAAATTTACAGAAAAGTAATGACTAACACCGACAATACACTCAAATTCTAATTATTTGTATTCACAGACCGGTATACGCATTACTGGACGAGTGTACGAGCGCGGTATCGATGGAGACAGAGGTGGTTATGTATGAGGAGGCTGTTAAGGAAGGAATCACTTTGCTGTCCATCACACACAGGCCTAGCGTTTGGTAAGTCAATGTTTTTTTTTGGACGCAATAATATAATTTAAGGCGACACGCAGGATGAGAGAGGCACAACATGGCGTAGGCCAAACACCCGATATTTCGAATATTGATACCACGCTGTCTAAATTAGTTGGTATAGGCACGGGTATACTGTCAAGTCTTGGAACTTTGTTAGTGTTTTTCCAATTGTTTAGTTAGTTTCTGAAATACATAGAAAAGAAACATGTATTTTACATAATAAACTAGTTGCGATATGTTGGAAAATATCGTATTCTCAGCATTATACCACATCAACAGTATGTTAAAATACACTTTACTTTGTCGGGATGACATTAGTATCACCCAATCTCGTCCTTGTCACCAAATTACAAATTCAATTTTTTTTCAAATTTCAAAATACTTTATTTCATAAAATTTATTACAAATTGTTTGAAATCGTCGTTTACTTAAAATTGAAGCTACAATTAATATTAATCGACCCAGACAAACGCCACAACACTAAAAAAACCGCATTGTATTGTCCAATGCAAATTAGAGGAGAAAAATAAAACCAATCTACTGATCCATAAATTCCAGTTTCCAAATACATAGAGCTAATGAGAAGAAACCTGGCAAAGAAACTCATGGCAACTCCTTTTCACCATCAGGTGAAACCCTATCTCCCTAGTCCGTAACCACACGTCATAGTCGTAACCAAGTTTTATAAATTATACATCTTTCCACAGGAAATATCACACACACGTGTTAGAATTCGACGGAGCTGGTAACTGGTCGTTCAGGCCACTTGAGAAGGACGCCCCAGCGATCACCACTGCCATGACGAGTCTTCCACCCGCCATCACTGCCGCTCCCATCACAAATGAAACCCCAGCACCAGCTGATCACTGACACATCACAAATATGTAAATCTGTTCTACAGTACAGTACCCGGCCGTAAATATTGCACATCGACCTGAGTCATTCGGTCAATTTCGGCTTCGTAGAGCGTCATCTCTGTCGCACACTATCAAATCATAATTTGTTTTAAGGGTACGCGTGCCAGTCGCAACTCCATAAAAACTTAACTTAATAGTATTTTTTTATATGTTAATATTATTTGTACGTAATACCTTTTCCCAATAGTTATTGTGGGAAATTTTAGAGTGCACGTTTTCGACAACAATCTTTTAGGCTCCGCCCACTAGCAAGTTCGTGTCTGTGGAATGCGTACCCATAACAATTGCTAATCGATACCAGACTTTCATAACAGACAGATAATTTCGTGCGACATAGATGATGCTCTACGAAGCTGAAATTGGCCGATTGTCTCTTTACAAAAGTCGATGTGCAATATTTACAGCCGGGTACTGTACGCGTAATCTAAGATGGCTGACTTGAAGTTGGCAAAATGGATGCGCAGTTTTATTTTTGTTACTTAATAGCGGGTAGGTTCTGGTCTCATAGTCCCTGTTTAAGTGAACATGCGCGAAAGTCTTTGAGAGCTAATTTCAAGCCAGCCAAGTAAAGTTGTGTATGTAAGTCTTGTGTTTTGTTGACTCTAGAGTGGGGGTTTTTCAACAATTACTAATATTAGAGTCTTCGTTTAGACTTAAGAATGTCCGTCAATATTTCTATCTGTAGAAACATTCAAACTATTTCTTCTTAATCTTTCAATAAATCATAATCTAATATTCAATTTCAAAATGAAAAAAAATTTAAAAGTTATGCAAAGCGATAGATACATTTTAATACAGAGACTGGTTTTCATTATGGTGTGATTGAAAGTTTATCTGTGGCGTATACCCAGAGGGTGGGGGTTCGAGTCTTGCCTCTGAATTAAAATTTATCTATTGTTTTTTAAAATCTTTTAACTATTACTTTTCGACGTATTAAATAATAAATAAAACTACGTTTATTATCACAATTATATTAAAAAGAAAACTAGAGAAATTCCTGGTGATTATACTTCTAACTACATTTACTTGCATTTAGTAAAGTCTCTAAATAATAATAAAAATCACATTTGAAAAAATCACGATAGCAATGTTTGAGATATTCAAAAATTTGCTATTTAAAATGACTTAATTTATTTATTTTATAGACAATAAAGTACTTTAAAAAAAATGAAACTATCCGCAAAATTTTCTGTTCTCGTATAGCGGTGACAAGATAAAGATTTTTACGTTCTGTATAAAAGAGACGACAAAAAAATACTCTTTTTTATACTAGGTACAAATATTTCAAATACTGATATCGTGATTCGAATATTAACTAGTACGGCAGCTAAGAAATAAATTGTTACAATCGGCAACTAGATTAATCAAATCACTCGCTAGAGAATTGTAATCACAGTTGAATGATTGGGAGTATTGATTTGTCATTGTTCTTATATGGAGGTATATTGAATAGGTATACGTTAGGTGGTTAAAGTCATTGGAGCTAAAGATATTATGACTGTCTTCACCAGGTCACGAGTTTGAACCCACGCGATCTTAGTAAGATGAAAAGAAGAAGAGTAATTAATGTGAGCCTTTGGCCAGCAACTAAGAGCCGACGACACATTGCTTTTCCTTACTATAAAAAATAAAACATCTCGTCTTTATTAAATCAAGAAAGGAATATTATATTATGCATGTTTTTCTTACTTTTTTATGTTTTCTCCTCTAGTGACGGAGTGAAGCATGGCCTATTACTACGCTGGCCAAACGTATTGTATAAAGTTTTTTTTAGTTTTTCTAACAATCTTATAATGTTTACGGTACTCCCTAAATGTATTCAGATGTCATCAATAAATAATAACAGTGACAAAATCAATACTCCTAGATATCGACCAAGTAGAAATACCTAGTATCGCTTTATCTATTACTGGTATCAGATATTTTGTGGAACCTTATCATGTTCCAATCACTAAAATATATTAAAAATATAAAATTATATATAGATTAATAGACATTATGTCTCGGAAATGGCTGTATGAAGTTTTAAGATGTATTAAGTATTTTTTTTTTGTACTTATTGGTTTTTATTGAGCGTAATTTTATTATTGAAGAAATTTATTTTATTTGAAACTAATAAAATATAGAAAATACTTTGTAAGTGTGGATGTATTTTTTTTTACTACACCACGCTCAAATGGCTGGACTAATTTAGATAAAGTTTTGTGAGATGGCATCCATAGCTGCTAAGGATTATTTATCGCCAGGACTTTAAAAACATCTAGGCTTAGTTCAATTATTTGTGGATCACACAAATAAATTAATTCGTGAATATTATCTTTACGAAATACAAAGAAGGAAAACTTGAAATTAAACCCTATACCAATCCGTCTGTCCAGCCTGGTATTAGGAGGCCAAGTATCCCTCCGTCCCGGGAGGAAGCCCATCCCTGCAGTGGGACATTAATGGGCTGTTATGATGTATATGATAGCTTACCAAACTACTACAGCATTGTAACAGTCAATTCGAAAATAATAATATTTCGTTCAATAAAAATCAAACAATTATACCAGTTAATTATTACAATTAGATTATTTTAGTAATTTTTTTTATTAAAATGTTTTTTTTTATATTTTCTTATTGTGAGATTACAATATAAATCATGGCTGTAAGTTTATAACTTTTTTTTATATTTTTGTTTTTTTTTGTATTATAAATATAATATCGAAATTATAAGGAAATTATTTTATATTTATACATTGTAAGTAGAGTGTAAATTGTAAATATTTTATTAAGATAAGTATAAAAATATGTAGTGAGGTTTAAATGGGAGATAAATGAGAAATAAAGTGGGTTTATAATGAATATGGTTTTTTATTTTTTGGTTTAGAACCTTGGACTTCGTGGTCAAGATGGTGACCAAATAAACAAGCTTGTTTGTTTGTCAGCTAAAGCCCGATTTACACATCGACAAGTACAGTAGCGAGTTAAGTAGTAAGTTGTTGATCTATTTAAATCAAGTTGATTTAAATCAAGTTGATTTAAATACTTGATTTAAATAGATCTCCATCCTATTTTTTGGCGAGTTAAGTTGGCGAGACGCGATAGAGGGGGCTACTTCGTACTTGTCGATGTGTAAATCGGGCTTTAGAACAATAGTAACGTTAGCGGTGTACCACACTTGACACTTTAGATCAACGTTTACTAAGGGTCGTAGCACATATAACATAACGTAAATGGATCGGCACCCCCTCGCCTTTTTCCTAGGTTTCAAACGTCAAAAATCTGATTACGTTACGATTCTGATTAGTGTGCGTTGCAGTAAGGAGTTTCATACAAATAACTCTCAGGCTCAGAATGTCCCTTTCCCGAAATGTCCCTTTCCTAAAATGTCCTTGTCCCAGAATGTCTCTTTCCCGAAACGTCTCATTCCCGAAATGTCCCGTTATGAAAATGTCCCTTACGCCAGCTACGCAGTGAAACCTAGGATTTTGATGAATTTATGCATACAACTAATTGCCTTGCATGAGGATCGAAACTGCGATCTCTTTGGTACTAAAAAAAACCTCTGAATCATCAGGTACTCCAGAAATGTCACCATTCATCCAACTTAGAAAAAACTGTTTTACCAATTTTTTCCCTCACAGATAAATAAGAAAGAGGCAAAAAGAATGACATCACGAATGCTACTATTAAGTTGAATGATCTTACACGAAATTTAATGTGCTGATAAAAGTTCACTTTTTTATTTTATAGTAGCGTTTATTGACATACTTAACAATTTTCCTGATTTATCATGATTATCAGAACTACCTAATAAGTACAGTCACTGGCTTGAGTAATAAAGGACTTGTTACACTGAAGGCGGGTTTAGATAAGGTCTGAATAATTCGGGATTCGGCAACTAGGTATCTAACAAGATACAATTTCCCTATACGGCTTCTTGAGGAAGAAACCAACTAAAAGTCCGACCACTGGACCAGAAATAAAAAAAAACTCTCGTACTGTAGGTATATCTACCTATATTCCACATAATTCGTACATGGTCCACCCTTTCTTCTCCGAATATCGATCGTCCGAAAATAATAATCCTTAACACGTTTACTATAATCATCACTTTCCATAATGTTAGCGTATACGTAATCGTATATTACCTAATCGTCTTTACTTATAATACTTACTTGTGTGTCATAAAATGGGGTTCTATAATTATTAGATGTCCTTATTTTTCTTGTTATTAAGTCACATGTCGTAATATAAAATTAAGACTAAAATTCACAACCAAAGAAATTACAGGCACAAACACACCGTGCGTCGTATCTTGAAGGTTGCAATGATCGTAGAACCTCAATATCTATTCTTAACATTGTAAAGTTCATTGCAAGTTACCTTACTCGTTACTTGTTTACTCAATAAAGTAAATTATTTGTACAAATATTTAGAAAAACAACAATTATCTATGTATCAACATATTCAGGGTTAAACTTGATGAACTTAGAATACACATAGTGTATATTATATTATGTTTTTCACCTACGTTGAACAGTTTATCTGCCTAGATTAAGGTTATTCACTTTTTGCACACACGTCTTATGAAGACCACGAATTGGCTAACGTAGCATAGGACGCCCTCCGGCCCGATGGATCGACGACCTGAGAATCCTGAGATCGTGGCTGGTTGAGGCGAGCCAGAAATCGAAAAGAGTGTCGTGACCTTGGGGAAACCTATAATAGAGGTGAGCCCATGGCTGGGAGAGAGAGAGAGTCCACAGTGTGATGGTGATGAAATAAAAATTCACTATCAGCTACCATCACTTACCTTCTTCTTCTAAAGCCTTTATATCTATTCTTTTTGGCTTTTCCTTTACCAACCCAATGCTTTCTTTAGTACCTTTGTAACGTAAGCAAGTTTAGCGGTAGTGTCTCAAAGTCACTAGGAGTAGTAGCTGGGATCAAAAAACCTCGACGTCGTGACGTTCAACTTAAGCAGTAATCAAGGATGAAACCAAGGATTGAGAACCTTGCTCTCTACTTGTGTATCATTTAAGGTTCTGTTCTTTGTCTAACTTTTGTTATTTCGGCATTGCCGATGTTTTGATCTAGCCTACATTAGTCATTGTTGACATTCACAATACATCATCCATCCATCCATATCAGTCTATGGACGTCCACTGCTGGACATAGGCAAATACATTATATTTATTTATTATTGTTACCATCACAGTTTAAACAGACAATTTGTGCCGAATACTATACCCCTTCCAGCGTAAGTTTAGCTTTTTGACAGTTCACGTCCATGAAGTTTCGTAATACTTCTGCTTATTTTTCAAACAAATAATATTGTATTTCATGGACGTACCCATGTTTTTTTCAGTTACCATGGTTACTTAGTGATGGACACTCATAACGATTACCATGATTATGAAACAAATTACAAATAATCGGTAGAAATAAATGCTATGAATAAACCTGAACTCTTCATAATACGTTTATAAAATGTAATATGATATTTTAGATTAGCTATAACCCGCGAATGTGTCACGATAAATTATGTATTTTAAATAATACCTAAGCTAACTACAATTTTATCATTTTAAGCTATAGGCTAATTCTCTTAACATAGACAAAGAAAGAAACAGTAATAAAATGATAATGTAAGTTGATGTAAGGATCCAACGGCCGAATACTCAAACGTCTGTTAAAGTAAAGCGGCACTTAAACTAGAAATTCTCATACAAAATGTCTAGTTTAAGCGCCGCTTTACTTTAACAGACGTTTGAGTAGGTATTCGGCCGCAAATGTTTAAAATAAAGTAATTAAATTGAAAAATCGCGAAATCGCTCACAATCGAATGTCATTACATTCGAGATACTGCTGAACGTCACTAATGTCAACCTGTCAAATGTCGTTAAATATAGTGGAAAGGGTATAACATGACTCCTCTCCTAACGGATACAATGTGGTGACCTAAGAAAACAAAATGTCAGCTCTTTTCATCACGTGGCTGACGTAAGGGGCAACTAATGGAGATTCAAAAGCATGATTGTAATTCATGCAGACAAAATATTTGAAAGAAACCCTGTGCCAATGCCAACCCTTTTTATCAGCATGCTGTTAGTAACCTAATTTACCTTCATTATTAAGAGGCCTGTCCTTGCAGCAAAGCTGATAAGCGAGCATGCCTTACACAAAAACATATTAGATTTAGGAAATAATGCGCATAACTGAGGCGCCATACACAATTTTATGTCAATAAATAAAAAAACGGGGTCTCATTAAAAATGTTAACAAACTTGTGGTTTATCTAAAAGTCAGCGGTCACGATGTACACGTGGTATGTGTATGATCCAGCCTACCTACAACGACTTGTACTTACTCCAAGTATTAATATACTTACATTCATTCAACTAAAAATAGCTTATACTATATCTTTCTGTTTTTTGTAGAGTTTGTTACTGCGTAAAATTGGCTTTGTCAACAAGATAATGTGCACTGAAATAATTAATTAATTTGTTTGTATTTAAAGCTATACTTAATTAATTGTAAAAATACAGTGTCATTCCCACTAACTACTACTTATTCGGGCAAGAGTACTCATTTCTATTAACAGGAAAATATCAGCGAGAGAGAGGAAGGAAGAATGTTTATTAGTTAGTAAGGAATTAAGGATGGCCAAGGTATTGTAAACGGGTGAACTTCGCACACTACAGTTCGTAACTACTCGCCTAAGCCACACACTTATAAGAATTACCTTGTAAGTAGCCTACATAATAAAGGTATTTGACTATGACTTTGAACTGCCGACAAACTGTTATACAGTTTGGCAGATAAAGGAGACGGTTTTTTTTGTTCGGCGAATAGGCCCTCCACAAATTGTGTGCATTTAGGAATGAAATACATATCGGTTTATTTCTTATAATCTCTAGATAGACAGTCTGCACATATTAAAACTCCTTCTAAAGGGAATACTCTGAAATACGACAATCAAAACAAATCAAATGTGTAACTTTTTGAATAAAAATAAAAATACAAATACAAAAAAATATCCAGAACGTTGAACTAGCCTTCCAAAAAAAGCCAGTTTCCAAAAGGGTTTTAATATCGTGGAATAAATATGTATGGGCGCGTTAAGCGTATATTCGACTACAAGAAAGCTAAGTGATGTTATGTACTCGTATTAATATTTATTTGGTTTTAACTTCTAGTAAGTAGAGTGTTTTTGGACGCAGTACGGAAGTTTTCTATCCGTATTAAGTTTGAGGTATATGTCCGTACTCCGTGTGGTGATAGAGTAAGAATACAATATGTCACCACCCCATCTCATCCCATTGGTGTCGTAAAAACCGACTAAGGGACTATGCGTCAATATTATCTTTACAAAGTAAAAAGAAAGAAAACTTGAAATTAAACCCTATACCAATCCGTCTGACCAGCGTGGTATTAGTAGGCCAAGTATCCCTCCGTCACGGGAGGAGGCCCGATCCTGCAGTGGGACTGGCTGTTATGATTTATAATATGTTCGTAGTGTTTTCCTCAGCCGGCACTTATGGGTACCCATTTGTATGACGCTGCGCTTGTCGTATCTACTTTTGTTACGTTTTACTACTGGGATAAGAGGCGACTTAACGAATTCTTATACGCAACCAAACGTAGTATGAAGTCATACTAAGTAGAATTGAATCAATTAACAAAAAACTGTGATGAAAACATCCTGGTATCAGTTGATAAAACCTATCGGAGCACACGCCCCTTTATCATTACAAGCGTGGCCTCGTTATCTATACGGCTAATTAAAATATAAGTATGCATTATCAATTAACTTTCCGTTAACTTACAGGTTAGCTGGCCGTGGGATATAATGATTGAGTTATGTCATTCTTAATAATTAAGCGCTTAAAAATTGTACCTACTTTTCATCGTCTTAAAAACAAACATCATAACATATCACCCCAACTGAGTGACAAATGAGTGATTAGTACGTAAGTAAGTATAACTACTTAATGTTTCGAGAATTTTTGTGCATTACTTGATGACAAGAGGAACCAGACGTAAAAGATTGTCTTGGGACCTAGTCTCCTTAGCAAGGTAACGAGATTATAACTTATTAAACACACTTTACCCGCTATGGCAAATACTTCTAAGCGTCAAAGATTACAATCATTACATACCTACATAAATTTGACGACCTCTGTGGCGTGGTTTTATTACAGGGCTGCTACGCAGAGGTCTCGGGTTCGATTCCCGCTCAATGCAAATCATTGTGTGCATAAACATGATTGTTTCTATTGGTCTGAGTGTTTCTATGTATGTAATTTAATTAATTAGGTATGTATTAATTTCTAATATTGTATGTATTTACAAAAGAAAGGTATATAAGTATTAATATCCGGTGTTCTGTTACCCATAACACAAGGTTTTTATCCATTTATTAAGTAGCTAGTGAATTTAAAGGGAATAAAAAGTAGTGTACAAGGATAGGCAGTGGCAAAGTTTTGTTCTGGCAATGGCGACGTCTTATACCCCTTCCAGCGTAAGTTTAGCTTTTTGACAGTTCACGTCCATGAAGTTTCGTAATACTTCTGCTTATTTTTCAAGCAAATAATATTGTATTTCATGGACGTACCCGTGTTTTTTTCAGTTACCATGGTTACTTAGTGATGGACACTCATAACGATTACCACCATTATGAAACAAATTACATATAATCGGTAGAAATAAATGCTATGAATAAACCTGAACTTTTCATAATACTTTTATAAAATGTAATATGATATTTTAGATTAGTTTAGATAACCCGCGAATGTGTCACGATAAATTATGTATTTTAAATAATACCTAAGCTAACTATAATTTTATCATTTTAAGCTATAGGCTAATTCTCTTAACATAGATAAAGAAAGAAACAGTAATAAAATGATAATGTAAGTTGATGTAAGGATCCAAATGTGTAAAATAAAGTAATTTGAAAAATCGAAAAAGCGCGTAATCGCTTATAATCGAATGGCATTACATTCGAGGTACTGCTGAACGTCACTAACGTCAACCTGTCAAATGTCGTTAAATATAGTGGAAAGGGTATAGTTACTTGCCATCATGTGGCGATTACTCGTCTGCCACCTCAATAAAATAAAATTAAAACAGACATAGCACATAGGTCCTTGTACTCTGTAAATTGCCTCTGAACAAACCGCAACTATAACAAGCAAAATTAAATATAAAAATTGATCACAACTTCGGTGCGTGATATACACAAAGGACTATCACGCACTACTCTAATGATCACCATTTAATAGGATGTGCTAAATTAGCAATTATTAATTATATACAATTTATTATGGCCAATAACAGACATCTTGAAGGCCATTAAAAAAATACTAATGATCATTTTGTTCCCACAACTTTTAGAGCACGGAGTAGGGGGAGTCCCCCGAGTACCGGTCACTTAAGGTTTATAATAAATAAATACTGTATTAATTATGTTTTATTTCGATATTTAACATTTTCCATTATTATATCATATATGACATTAAAAAAACAAACCATGACGAACGTTACACATGTTTTGGCGACTTAAAACGTAATCAAACATAGGTTTAGTTTATGATGTAATTGTAATTTGGCACCTAGTACCGGACAAGTGTAAATGGAACCCACAAAACCGGACACATTCTTCTCATAATTTGGTATGGGTTAATAAGAATTTAAAGTTGCACAATAATCTTGCATAAATACTATATAAACCAGAGCCTGAGCTATACAGACAGTATAAAATTATAAAAAAAAACAACAAAAAACATTTAAAAAAAAATTGGTTTTCTTCATATTAATAAGATGATAGGTATATAATTACAGTTTAAAATAAAAAGTAGTGATAACAGTCTCAAAAAAAAAAAAAAATTTACAATGGTCACAAACGTAAATGTCTGAACTTTCTGGGATGTCCGCACAGGCTTCATGAGCCCATCCTTTACAGTGGCCTCACTGGATCCAGTCCTCGTCGTTGTTTGTTTGTTGTCGTTTTCTTCGTCTCCATTATATCAAATGATCTGAAAAAATAGATAACAATATTATGTAGAATATAACTGGCACACCGCTTTATCAAATATTTATGTCCGGTACCAGGGGTTTTAGATACCTGTCCGGTACTAGGGAGTCATTTATTGTCCGGAATTACGGGTGTAACATATTGTATTAATTGTTCAGATTATAATAAAGTTTAGTAATAAATCTGCTTAGAAACAACATCAATGTAAAGCGTACTTACCAATGATTGAATCCAAAGCACCAAACACAATTAATTCTCTTCAAAAATATAATCTACGACGTTCCAAATAAAAATGACTAACGTGTAACCTGTACGGCGTATCGAACAAGGTTGACGCCTCCCGCGCCGCGAGGGGGATTTGACCGTTGAGTTGAACGATTTCGATTATACAAATGCTACTATGAGCCTTATTTCATCTATCGACATGTTTTGTCCGGTACTATGTGCTGTCCGGCGTTAGGGGGATTCCCCCTAATTAAATTTTGACTTTTTGTATCCTAAAAATATTTATTTATTGGTAGCTTAGTGTATCTGGTTTGCAAAATAATTAATACACTTTTTATCCTTTGAGGATACCACTTGTATCTTGGTTTTGAATGTGACTGTTAAATTAAGGCATTTATAAGCGTAAATTTACATACTCTAAACTCACGCCTTATCCCGTCCGGGGTAGGCAGAGACAGAACGCCACATGTCACGGTCCTGGCAAACCGATTGACCCTCGTTCACATTCATACATGCGCGTCGGTTACGATAATTTCTTTTTTTTTTATAATTAAAAATCAATTTATTTCCGCTATGGTATGGTCCAGGTATGGTCCAGTAAAATATCTATTGAAAACTCTTACTATGGTTTCCCTTCAATTTCTAATACTATTATTAAAAAAAGTTTACTTCAGCAAAAATTTTGCTAAGTCGTTTTTTAAAACCACATTACTATGTTGCCACACGATTCAGTAACTTTTTTACTAGGTATAAAGCGCCGATTACACTAGCCTTCATGTAGGGCACTACATCTTGTAGGACACTACATCTTGTAGGGCACTACATCTTGTAGGACACTGCATCTTGTAGGGCACTACATCTAGTCATATAATCTAGTGTAATCAACGCTTATATTATCTCGGGGCAGCATCAGACTGGTCATAGTTATGTTGAGCCGTTATTCAATCTTAGTATGAAGCTTGCTTCTGAGTTTAATAATCTTGTCGACACCCAAATGGAGTGTTTACATCGAGTATTTTTACATACCTACCAAATATTATAATAGCTCATTAATGTCCCACTGCAGGGACGGGCCTCCTCCCGTGACAGAGGGATACTTGGCCTTCTAATACCACGCTGGCCAGACGGATTGGTATATATAGGGTTTAATTTCAAGTATTCCTTCTTTTTATTTCGTAAAGATAATATTTAGGCGGTTAGTCCCTTAGTCGGTTTTTACGACACCCATGGGATGAGATGGGGTGGTGAGATATTGTTTATGAATAAGTAAGTATTGGAATAAGAACTCCGTCACCACACGGAGAAATACCTACCGAATTATTAATAAAAAATTCTCACATAGTACTCATTCGTGCGGCGACACTGACCCTAAGTTCTCAATGACCCAAACACTAAGATAAGTCAGATTTTAATTATCATCATTGATTCATTACATTATCGACTCACTTTGCAAAGTGTTTAAAATATTTTAATGCATTGTCATTTGGTATACCTATACTTAGTATTCTTTTAACACAAAGCTCCTCCATAAATAATACAAAATGTTGTGCCTAAAAATATTAACTTTTATTTTTGTTGCTTCAACATCATAACAGCCAATAAATGTCCCACTGCAGGGACGGGCCTCCTCTATTGACGGAGGGATACTTGGCCTACTAATACCACGCTGGCCAAACGGATTGGAAGAGGTTTTAATTACAAGTTTTCCTCCTTTTTATTACGTATAATATTCACGGATAGTTCCTTAAGTCGGTTTTTACGACACCCATGGGATGAGATGGGGTGGTGACACACTGTATTCTTACTCCGCCACCACATGAAGAAGTTGCTTACGTGAAAAAAATAATTATAATCACAACTTTAAAATGTGCAGCAAGTTGTTTGTTTTTATTTAAATACCTACTTAGTACAAGTAAATATAAACATTAAAACTAATCTTGAACAATCGACTACATAGCGTTTTCACGTGAGTCCCTATCACCTGCGCAGGTCAATTATATGATGAAATGATATTAAGTATGTTACACCACTAGTTTATTTATTTCATTATTAATATACTTAATTAATTAAGCTTAATTATTGATTTTAAGTTCAATAAAGTCAAGGACCTTCGTCAAAACAGATTGAAGTCCGTATCAACAAGCACAATACCTTTTTTTTAAGCAAATAGTTGGTTTATCTTGGGATTCACTGAGTATCGTTCAGGTCAGATAAACTTATGTATAAATAATAAACCTCGTGTTAGCAACGTGCTTTTATTTAAATTAATTTATTGATTTATCGGGGACAACAGGGATTTTTCACTCAGAAAACCCTACTCCTGCAACGCCATCTAGTACCAAACTAAGTTTGTAATAAACAAAACATACATACATACATACATAAACTCACGCCTTAACTCGTCCGGGGTAGGCAGAGACGACAGAACGCCACATTGTCACGATCCAGGCAAACAGATTCGGCCTCGTCCACAGTCATTAAGCGAGTCATACATGCGCGTCGGTTACGAGTGCTCTTTATCTGGCCCTTCTCCAATATGCAACCTATCTGGTCACCATATGTTTTAACGGGGCCTACCCGCACCGACTAGCCCTTAAATATAAAAACGTATGATATATATTTTTTAATTCCCTACATTCATATTATCATTCATTGAATGTACAAATACAAAGATTTGCTCCGAACCTGTTACAAAACTCTACCAATCCGTGGCAACATGGTGATAGTTCTCCGTGTGGTGACGGAGTAAGAATACAGTGTGTCACCTCCCCATTCCATGGCTGTCGTAAAAACCGACTAAGGGACTATCCGTGAATATTATCTTTACGAAATAAAAAGAAGGAAAACTTGAAATTAAAACCTATACCAATCCGTTTGGCCAGCGTGGTATTAGTAGGCCAAGTATCAGTCAGTCACGGGAGGAGGCCCGCGCCTGCAGTGGGACATTAATTGGCTGTTGTGATGGTAATAGTTGATGAAGTTTGCCTCCATCTTAGACGAGTAATATCGCTGCAAAAAAGGCCTAAGTATCATAAATATTAATAAATGTTACAGTCGTATATACAGCTTAATACGAATATAGTAATTTATAATATACTTTTCCACTCCTAGATTTAGAAACATAGAAATAATAATAATAATCCTCCCTCACACATTCACACAACGTCATCTAGTCCCATACTAAGCAGAGCTTATACTATGGGCACTATACAACTGATAAACATACATAAAAACTTTTTTTTTTCTAAATGCATATATAGAAAATACCCAGACCAATGCAAACAATCATGTTCATGCACACAAAGATTTGCATTGAGCGGGAATAGAACCCGAGACCTCTGCGTATATAACCACTACGCCACGTGAAATAACTTCTTATTTTAAGTTTTATTTTACTTGTTTACTTATTACTACTTAATGTTAAGTTAATTTTCCAAGATCGAACTAAAGTTTCAATAATTAAAAAAAATAAACTGCTTACTTGCTTAACGTCAGGGTTTCTGTTTTAGAACCTATGAGAACCGAAGAACTAACGAGACTTAACATTAAGTTTAAACCTTAAATTACATATCTACTACTCAAATCTACTTGTCTGTCTGTGTTGATCTATAAATTCCAGTTTCCAAATGCATAGAGCCAATGAGAAGAAACCTGGCAAAGAAACTCATGGCATGGCATAATTTGCTCATAATATTTAAAAGTTTTTTTAATGTTCTCATAAGATTTTAAAGTTTATTTACTATTCTGTTTTATAATAAGGTTCAAGAAACTATCGAAAAATGATGGAAGAATATTATAGAGGTCAATGTCCAGTAGTGGAAGTATTTTTGCTTATATTTAATACTTTCATACAACTCTGACCTTAGGTTAACATACGAAATATTAATAACAATAATATAATAATAATTATATAGGTTAAACCTATGTTTATCACGCAGAGTTGACTGAACTTGAAATTATTGTGATACACACTAATTAAAATTACTATTTAAAAGTAAATAAGATTATTAAAAAAAACATGCTTCTTTTATGACACGTCATGAATTTCAACTTAACCAGTATTTATTGCATCATCATCATTTCAGCCAAAATATGTTTTTTCATAGAAATACTGAGCCAAAGGCTGGTAAATGATCGTAAAACATTTCCTACTAAAAGTAGGTAGGTATATATGTTTTATGGATTTTAGAACAATCGACCTTAAAGACAGAAATAATTTATTAAGTTGCAAACATAACAACACACAAGCAAAAAAGCTTAATTTTGTGTATAAACTTAGGTATACACGGACAGACAGACTGCGTGCTTCATAGTTACACCCAATAGGTAAAGCATGATACCTAACAAATAATTTAAGCTGGACATTGGTGTAAACTCTGCGCCATGGATCCATGATTCCATTATGTGTCTTTGCTATCTACCAAAAAAAACATCTGAAAAAAGTGCGTTTGTAATCTCGTTAGTTATTTTACGAAGGGGTTGTGATTAGACTTCAACCCCGGATCCCGTTAGCTCCGGAACTAACGATAACTAATCTAAAAATATATAATAGTTAATATCTTTAGGTCGCGTTCTATTTTGTGTGACACAATTTGACCTGATTAGTAATGATGGGATGCAAATCAGAGGAGTTAGCGGCATTTGAGACTAATGTTTATTAAGTATAAGGCACTTTTTGTTGAGGAACACACCGAACACTTTTACAATCAAAAAGTGTCTACGTTTAGGGACGGACCTTTCTCGTAATGGAGGGATACTTGGCATACTAATACCACGCCGGCCAGACGGATTGGTATAGGGTTTAATTTCAAGTTTTCCTTCTTTTTATTTCGTAAAGGTTATGTTACCGATTAGACCCTGAGTCGGTTCCTACGATACCCATGGGATGAGATGCGGTAGTGACATATTGTATTCTTACTCCTTCACCACACGGAGAGTCTATAGTAATAGCATTTATTTCTAGTTAGTGCCAGCTGTTAAGGTTGTAGAGATGTAGAGACCTCTAATGAAAAACGTCCTTGAGATGATGGCAGTCAAAAGTATAGTTCGTTACCGCATAAAATACGAAATTAGAAATGATGCTGTATTCATAATGACGTAGAACAATGAGATAAAGGTACATCGAACTAGTTTGGTTCATCTGTCAGCTTCAATCTTACGAAAGTCAATGTGTTATCTCAATAATTCGGGATGATTGACCGGTACACTTAATTTTTAAATCAAGAAAAATATATTTTACTTTAAATATTGAATTAAAACATGTGAGTGAGATGGGTGTTTCCTACGTGTGCAAATTAGATAGTTTTAGATAAAAACTGATTCGAAGCCATTTGAGCAAATACTGATGCAATTTTGGTTACATACCTAGATGATTTAAAAGATTTTCTGAGATAAAACCGAACCTAAACTATCACCAAATCAGAATCAGAAATCATTTATTTGCCTTAAACATAAGTAACATTTTATGGTGGTAATATATTTAAAGAAAATGTTAAATATGTTTAAATCAAATTTGTAGGAAACATATTCAACGAATCTTCAATAGATTACAGTAGCTGATGATGGTAGTTTTCAGAGCCGGATGCTTGTTTGCATATTTAAAAACGCATGCGAGAAACCAAGTTAACTAATCTAGGTATAAGATAATAAGGTGAAGAAACGACGGTGTGACAGCCGTCGCGTCGCAGCAAAATTTGGCAAATCGGAATGCAAAATGTAAGCTAGGAATCTAACCATTCTTAATAATGCTTAATTAAATACCGTCCGATGTTTCGCTATCTAAATATACGCGGTTATTTTATTTCTTAAATAGTCATCACGAAATCTACGAAAATAAAACGAGTAAAAATGTAAGCACTTGCTGCCAATGCATCTGGTACGCGAGGCATCAAAAGGCCAAGTTTATGTTACTGTAGGACTCTCCTTGCAATATGACATTAATGGGACAATTATGATGCTGATGATTTGCTATGGACTTTTCAGTACTTACAATTTTAATTTATAGGTACTAAGTTTAATATACATCGCATGGACGCAGTAATAAGGGGAGCGAGGAACTCTGGGTGCGCGATACGGGTTATGAAATAAACGTCTTCTAGCTTTTTTTTCATTTACGTGCCTAATTTTATCATTTTCCATCAAACTACGTACAGGGCAACTTCTCATCAATAAAATCGAAACGGTCTGCAAGTTTGTGTTTTGTATGGATTATGAGAAAAATGTGTATATTTAGGAATACGTGTTATATGTCATTTAATAGGGAATTTAATGAGGTTTTCAAATAATAATGTTGACGTTCTAAATTCAAATTTAATTTTCGTAGATTTCGTATTTTGTTTAACAAGTCGTTTTTACCCGGTACGTAGTTTGACAGAAATTGATAAAATTACGCACGTAAATGAAAAAAAAGCTAGGAAGCGTTTATTTGATGACTCATATACCCTCCCCAAGGTCTCATCACTGCTTCTGTACGGTTCTTCTTCGATCGGATGAGTGTCACGTTCAAATATAGTGACGTTCTGTTATATACCTCTTGGATTGTATTTTACAGCTGGCTAAGTGTTTTTAAGGCACGATCTCTTGCACTAATTCGTCTTTTTTACTTATTGCATAGATGTTAAATCTGATTCAAGTCCGCCCTTCTTGCTGGCCAATCAAAAATAGAGATATCTACTACGGTATCATAATCTCATACGACGCTCGCTGTGTTTGCCTTCATCCTTGTGCGTAAATGTCAAACCGCGGTCAATAAAATGTGCATAGGGCATCACATGAGGTTCAAGACACTGTTAAATGTCCCTATGACTGTTAAATAAGGGCAGACGTGACCCAAAAACAAAGACAAACTCTGTCTTGTCGTTGTCACTAATTTCTCCCCAAATAGTCCACGAACCACCACCATGGATGACCTTTTCTTTTAATCCAGCATGGTGCAAAGTGTTCTCCATCTCTTCTGTAGACCTTAGCCCTTCCATCCTTACCATACAGTATCATTTAACACTCATTAGAAAGGAGAAATTTGTTCCACTAGATGTATGACCATTTTAGGTAATTAAGTGAAAAGTTAAGACACGCTTTTCGATGATCTGCAGATAATTTCTCCATATTTGCTGGCTTGTATGGTAACATTTTACGTTCCTTCAACCTTTTTCTAATTATAGAGTCACTTAAAGCTACCATAGGTTCATCATGAAGCTGCTGCTGCGGTGGAAAGACATTAATGCGTAAATTTTGTAAGGAAGTTGTTACTATAAATCGATCTTTTCGGTCAGAAATCACCTGTTTTCTGCCTGATCTCTAACGGCACGTGAACAAACCAAGTCCCTTGATAGCGTTTGTAGATTCTATGAAAAGATGACTGGCTTTGATGCAATCTTTTAGCCGTAACACGCTGACTAAGTTGAGAATTTAGCAATGCCACCACTTGGCGGTTTTTGCGGGTGAACATCGCATCGATTCATTAATAAGAGGCGCGAGGATCTCTGGAAGCGGTTACGGGTTATTAAATAAACGCTTCCTAGCTTTTTTTTCATTTACGTGTGTAATTTTATCAATTTCCGTCAAACTACGTACAGGGTAACATCGACTTGTTGAACAAAATACGAAATCTACGAAAATTAAATTTAAATTTAGAACGGTAACATTATTATTTGAAAACCTCATTAAATTCCCTATTAAATGACATATAACACCTATTCCTAAATATACACATTTTTCTCATAATCCATACAAAACACAAACGCAGACCGTTTCGATTTTTTTGATGAGAAGTGTATATTTCTCAGTTACCATTGCATATACACTTTACTAAAATCTAATCTCGCTATCGCCTATATCGAACACCGCAAACCAACAACATCTTCTCCAAAGACTTTGTCCCCTGAACATTGTTAGACAAGGACAGATGTACAAAACAACGCATCAAAAAGCTTCCCAGCTTATAATAATGTAAGCGTAAATTATGATACCTAGCCGGTATCATGCGGTCCATTGTCCAAGCTCGCGACCTCCGATACCGAGAGAATGCTCCGATATGAACTGAAAAAAAAGTGTCCGGAACACCCCGAGATGGTGTAAATACGCGTGCTCATCTAGGTATATTAATCCGTGTATTTTTTTCCTCGCGACAGTCGCGCGCCGTCCCTCGCTCACACCGCACGCATGCGGCTCGATCTGCTCTCCTATTTCAATTGTCTGCGTCGCAGGAATCTACCGCAATGAGTCCCTCTAGTGTGTTCGTGTTTATACTAGTCACTAGTTGTTTAAGTTTAGAGGTACTCATGATGGGTAGTTGTGCTAATTGCGCGAACGGAGACTTAAGTGTTACGGAACTGACTGAAGCGAGGATAGAGTTTGTGAAACAGCAGATTCTGAAGAAGTTGAGGTTGAGTAAGAAGCCTGCGGTGGCGTTGCCGGTGAATAGTTTGCCGATGCCGGTGGCTCAGGGCCAGACCCTGAGTGATCGTGTCGATAAGCCGCCGGAGTTTGACGACTACTATGGCAGAACTGAACAGAAGATCGTATTCCCTTCTGAAAGTAAGTTTTTGAAGCTATTCTGTGTCTATAATAGAGTGCTTTGTTTATTGATTATATCAAAGTGTTTATTTAATTCTACTTGTGACTTTACATCATGGCAATGTTTCAATTTGATTGTAATTTTTGAAGACTTCCCGCATTAAATTTTCAATACCAACTTCACTGATTATAATACCTGGTTTAGCAATAGTTTTTACCTGGACGATAGATACCATGTTTTTGAGATAGAAACTAAATAACTTAATCAATTTTGATAAAACTTTTTGGAAATATAACCATTCACAAAGAAAGTTTTTTTTTTGTAATTGATCTAGCGATGACTGAGACCATTTCTGTACATAATATTACTTAAATTCCTTCTTAAATTGCCTTTTCACTTTTCTTTGCTAGTGCTTCCTTCATCTATTGAATGCTTGACACCTTAACAATACCTTATAGGTTGAACTTGATTGTCCACCCTAGGCTTTCCGTTAAACAGTCACCATAGATTTTTAAATACCTAACAGTTATTTGAATAATGAGATGGTGAAAATTAGCATGTAGAGTTTTCCATGTTTAGTTAGAAAAATTCCCTCTAACTAAAATTTAGCATACTAGCACCTAGAGTCCCAATAATACGAGTACAACTTAACAGGGATACGTATACAGGGTGTTCCAAAACCCGACGCCAACCCGAAACCAGGTGATAAGGCAAGTCACGCTAGTTATCAGAAAAATATAAAAAAAAACAAAAAAATTCACACCCTGTGATAGTCTTTTCACTCATATTGCCACCAATCTTAACTTTTTCCAACTTTTTTTTTGCTGTTTTACCTGCTTGAATAATGCTTTTTTAAACTCTAGTAAAAAAATTCAAACCTGCTGCTCTAGCTTTCATAACAATAGGACTTATTTCTTAGAATAAAATTTATAATGAAAATAATACCCCGTTTTAACTGAATGTAATGAAAAAAAATGTACTACGCGAACTTGGCAAGTTATTCCAAAAGTTGGGGCATTTAGTAAGGGTTATAAAATGGTATAATACTTGGTAAATATTTGCTGCTATCATATACAAAAAATGCTTTTTAGTTAAATTTAGGATCCGATTCCAATGCTGAATAAATTAAACGGCAAATTAATTGAGCCGGAAAGAGTCATCATATCAAGCGAAAAGTAGTAGAAACTGTAGTACATATTAGTTGATAGAACCAAAAAATACAGCCCATTGTATTTTAATAAGCCATGAATGACACCCATTAATTTACATTCATGCAAATTATGCATGTTTATGTTGCTGTCATTTTAAATGTTAAATCAACAGAACAAAAATCTTTTGTTCAAAAAGCGAGTAATCAGAAAAAAATACTCGATGTTGGTAGTCCCTGGGTAAACGTCTGCACTCGCTATACTAACGCGGTATGGGTGTAATTCATGGATTTTTAAAATACAAGGTCCTGTACTTTTTGGAACTTTTAACTGATACTAAAGTTTCTACATACTACTTTTCGCTTCGATTGGTTACAGAGGAATCTTTATATGTATATTAAATGCTGGATATTGTAGAGAAACACTGTTAAATTTAAAATCGTAAATCAAACATTTTTTTTCCTTAAACAGCAAGCCAATAAAATAAATCAGAATATTATACTACAGTGTTGTACACCTTTTTAACCCGAAGCGAGTCATTTCGTTGCAAAGGTTGCAATTAATAAAATAAATACAAACAAATCCGTTAATTAATTAACTGTAACAAATTAGATGATGTAATTGACCCAGGAAATTAATAGATTGATTAAGGAAACTTATAAATAAATATATTGTAACGCAAATTAACAAGTGCTGCCACGGGAATCGAACTTTGTACCCGTGTACGCATGCTTACAATGCATGCCGGTAGCACGAGTAACGTTTAATTATATTTTGCTGAGAATTGTAAATTGTGTTTATATTTTTAATGTTCATTATGTTTTAAAAGATAGGTTTTGGTGATGCAAGAATTATATAAGATAAGAAAAAAATTAAATTAATAAGAGCTAACTTAAGAAAATGGCAAACATGGTATCATTAAGTTATTCAATTTAACTAATGTGGCCCGTCCTGAAATGGGACACTTGCACATGCAAAATTAATATGTAGAGTTCAAAACGGCATTCACCTAATGTAAAAATTCATGTGATCAGATATAAGTTCCAAGTCTAGGTGTAATAAGTAACGTTGTTGCTAATTTATTCCTCGACATACATAACTTAATGTAATAGCGCGCTTCTTATCTTCACTTTCATTTAAGCATGAAATAATTGAATAAACACACGCCAATATTAGTCATCGTGATAAGAACACGTATTTCACACTGTTTTCACAAGTCAGGTTGGCCGAGTGGTCTAAGGCGCCAGATTTAAGCTCTGGTTCCCGAGAGGGAGCGTGGGTTCGAACCCCACACCTGACAAATTGTAAAAAAATTCTTTTTGTGTTTAATTATGTATTCTTATTTTATTTTTATACACATAACTGTAATTTTTGTATACATTTTTTTAATAACTTTTTTCGGCTTGCAATATGTTTCATAACTTATTACGCATTTTTTTGCGCGATTTTCAAAATTTAGTTCTGAGTTTAGTCTAGAATCTCACAGCTGGGGTTAGTCTCCCTTTTGAGATTGAAGGACATTAACTTACTACCACGTCGCCGCGTCGTCGTCGCCTAGATAGGTTAACTTAACTAACAATGACAAAAAGAAAATAGTTTTGTTTTACTTTTATTTTTATTAAGTATTTTATTAAGAGATATTATTATTATAGAAAAATACTCAGGGGAAAAGCAAAATATTTTTATCAATAACTAGCTGACCCGTGCCCACTTCGTTGAGCGGCGAAAAAAACGCGTTTCTTTTTTAAACATATTTCATTACTGCTTCTCTCCTATTAGTTATAGCGTGATACTATATCGTCGCTTTGGTAGTGAAAAGAGTCAACCCACACATAACAGGTTTCGAAATAATGAGCAATTAAGTCGCGAGATAAAACGAAAAATAATAATTAGTCTTTAATTTCCAAACCGTAAGTTAGATGTTAATAAGAATGGTATCAGTTTAGCTAAACATGATTCTTGAATTTTCAGTAAATAAATATTTTTTGTAATTTAATTAGTTTTTTAGTTTTTAGATATAAAAAAAAAAATCTAATAATAAATAGGAAGGTGAAAAGATACAAGTGTCATAGATCTATTTTATATTCAAATAGTTGATAGAATCAGGGTTGGTTAATAGTTGGTAGACATAAAAAAAAGAATAAAAGGTTAATTTTTGAAACATTTTTATAGTAGAAATAATAAACTATTGTTAAAAATCTTCATTAAAAATTCAATCATCTTCTGTAGCCTCAATATCGTCAGATGAAGCAATAAGGTTCATGTAATATTCGTGGTAAGAGGTAGGGATTGTACCTTTTTTACAAAGATCTTGTAAGTCTTTAAGCTTTTTCGCATCTATTTTTAAGCTACACGTATAAAGATTAGCTACTTCAGTGGCAAGTATTTCTTCATTATTACGAGTAGATCTGAGGCGAATACATAGTCTTTCAAATTCAATTTGGCTTAACTGAGTTTTATAATAAATATGCATGGGCTCTTCACGTCTATATTGTAGCCATTTAACATGAAACCATTTCATAATTCCATTCTCTCCTTTATTTTTATTTGTAATTAATTTTTGGCTGTATGACTTAAAATCGAGAAATTGGCTAAAATCAATCTCCTTTACGACATATGACGGTCGAGTCGTCTTTGCCGTTCTTGCTACTGTATACCACCCGTCTGGGACAAAAATGTTAATCTTTCTACCCCTTGATTCAATGGCAGAGTGAACACTGTCACATTCCATTTCGGAATGTCCAGATTCCATGTACTTTTGGTTGATAATCTTCAGATTTGGAAAAAAACAAAGTGCTCTAATGAACATAGCAGAAATGATATGGTTTCTGTTTTGTCCTGAAGCAGTATCAGAGTAAAATGTGACTTCTGTCACCTCTGGTGCTAGTTCAGAAAGGAGTTTCCAAATACATGTGGCTATCTCAGATGCCCCTTTTGTACCATTAGTTTCATGCCACATGTAGTTAATTGCGGTGCCTTTAGCAAGATCATAAATGGTAAAGTTATAAGTTTTCAATTTTCTCTTATAATACAATTGACCAATCTCTAACTGTGGGGTAAGTAAGATTTTTTCTAAATCCATAGTGTAAGCACAAAACGTTGGATCAGTCTTAGCTCTTGCCTTGTCTTCTCTTTTCTGTTCCCTAGCTTCTGTTTTTCTGGTTAAATGTAAGTCGTAGTTACTTTGTTCCTGGAGTTTCTCTTCTGGTGATTTGTTTTTAAATTGAGCGCAGTAATCACATTGGTCTTTTTTTGGTCTATGGAAGCCGTAATTGAACTCAGTAGTAAAAATATGTTTATAATAATAAGATGATACAGGTAATGCTCCATTCTCTTCACAATACTTGATGTAGTCTTGAAACAAGCGGTTTTCAGTCAGGCCAGATGGCAAATATTTTCGTTTAGATGAACTTCGGCAGTAGTGAGAATCTACAACAGGTAAGGACTTGATGTGATCTCGGACAATATTCTTCAGTTCCTCAGAAATTTTATTTGGTGCAGGGTTCAACCCACGTTTGTCATGCTCAGTAACATCACTATACAATTTTTTTTTGAGAGCAGTTTCAACTTTTTTGGCTGATATATCTAAAGTACCAAGAAAAAACATCTTGCATACTTGATGAACATTGTTATTTAATGTCAAAGAGTAAACATTAGTATAATTCCTCTTATCAGGGACATCAACTGCCATTGAACTAGAGTCTTTCGACTTGTACCTTCTTTTTGGTAGCTGTTTACGAACTGAGCTGTTTATAAAAGCCCATTTGGCTCTATCTTCTTTTAAAGTCAAAAAGTCTGAAAATATTTTCTGTCTATCATTCAAAGTGAATGTCTCATTGCATTTATAATGACATTTACAGGGTACTTCTTTAACTGCTTTTGCTCTCACTTTTTTACCCGACTGAGAAATATGTTCTTTACCTTCAAGTCTCAGTTTTTTATTTTTATTTCTCTTCCATGTTTGAGGTTCACATTTCCTTTTTCGTGTCAGGGTATTATTTTCTTGGCTGTTTATGTTTTCCACTGTTTCGCTATTACCATTTTCAACCACTTCAAGATCTTGGCTACTATTTCTCAAATACTCTTGCTCTCTTTGTACTGTTTCAGGTTCACTATCACTGTAATGTGAAGTTTCTGATTCTGGTATATAACATGGATCATGTTCTGAACAATCTGATTGAGCGAAAGGGTCAGAATCTGATAATATTTGTTCAGGATCTACAAAAGAGTTAGCTGGAGTATTATTATATCTGTTTGAGCTTATTGTTTCTAGATCAACTGAATCCATATTAATCTGCTTTGAAGCTAGAACAAAACATGAAGAAATTATTTATGAAATTACATACATTCATGAACTCATGACTATAATCTCTAGTCAAACATTGATGCAACAACCAACTCAATGTATAAGAATAAAGTTATAGCGATGCTTTTTATTTAGCATTTAAAATTCCAGGATGAAACGGTATGTCAAGTGGAGATAAATAACCAATTTTTCAACCCACAGAAACACTACATAAGAAATCTTTATTCCCTTAGTCAACTTATGCAAAACCTACAAGAAGATTTGAGGTGGTCCACAATAAGCTGGAACCACACCCCTTTTTCCAAAATTTATTTATCATAATTTATTAACCTTTCAGATACTGTCAATTTGAAACACAATAGTAAGACAATGTGAACGCCAGCCTTCGCTTGGGGTTTAATGAATTAAACCCGAGAAGAACACCGGTGTTCACCCTCTCTTTATTTTTCTATTGTCTCTAATTCCAGTTTTGCAAAAGGTTAAAATGATAATTGAATAATCACTCAAAGAGAGTATAGGTAATAAACTCACCAGTAGTAATTACATCCAGATCTTTGACAGGGGTTTCACAGTCATGTTCTTGGCACTGACTAAGTTGCAGGCAAAAAGAGTCATGTGTGGCTTCTTGATCACATACTTGAACATGGGTCACTTGACTTCTTTGTATCAGGACGTTCATAAGTGGTTACTTCATTTACTAAAAACAAAAATAAAACAATCTGTTCCCTATTTGTGTTTACAAATTAATTAAGTATGTAACTAGGTATACTTATATTTATTTTTTGAATGGCATGAAGATAGGTACTGGTAGGAACAAGGTGAAAACAGTGAAATTGATTATTTTGGTTTACCTTGAAAATATAAACTACTGAGTGAATTTAGAGAATGGTACGTTTTGAAAAAAAAAGGATGTAAGTAGCTACCAAAAAGGTAAGTATATTATCAATATTATAATTTCCTATTATAAGTTACTTACGTAAACGTCTACATAACTCACCAGTTGTGATTAAATCCAGATCCATGTAGACAGGGGTTTCAGTGTAAGGTTCTTGGTACTGATCGAACTGCAGGCTCGAATTTGAGTCATGCGTGGCGTCTTGACCACATACTTGATCAAGATCACTTGAGTTTTTGGAACTGTTTACCATGTTCAATATAAACTTTGAGCGATAATTATTATAGCGGGACATTTTGCCGTATCGTCTTTTGTTCAATAGAAAAACCCAACAAACTTTACAAGCAAATTAGACAACACAAAACACTAAAACCAAAAGTTAATAGCACGAAAAAGCCGAAAATACAACAAACGCCGGCGCGCGAAAACGAGGTCTGTTTGACAGTCATGACAGATGTCAAGCCATACAAAAAGGCGCTTTAAATTCAAAGTTCGTTCAAAAACGAGTGATTTATGCGGCTTGACTTTCTTCACTACTGATTACAACCACTGATCTACACACATCAAAAAAGTCTAAGCAACATGCATGATATTACAAATTTACCATTTATATTAATTTATTTTACCATTTATTTTAATTATAACGTTGTATTTTATTTTTAAAATAATATTTTTAGGGTTCTATGATGTAAAAATAACAGCTGTTTTCTTTATAAGTTCTTTTAATAACAGAAATTAACAATATTAGAATATACAGGTACATAAGAAACTAAACTTTTTTTTTACAAATTGAAATTTCTTAAGAAAATGAATTTATTGTGAAAGAATAGGACAATTTAATACAAAGTATGGCCTCCTCTGCTATTCAGAACTTGTCGGCAACGATTATTCATTGAATTAATGAGACTGTTTATGTCATCTTGCGGTATTCGCTCCCAATGGAATTGTAGCAAATCCTTCAGCTGTTGGGTTGTTGTCACTCCGTCCAAGTCCTTCAAAACACGTCTCTGGAGCATGTCCCATGCGTGCTCGATGGGGTTGAGGTCTGGCGATTGTGCAGGCCAGGGCAATACCTGGATGTTCTCCGTTGCCAAGTATTCACTGGTTCGCCGAGCTGTATGTGAACGCGCATTGTCATGCATTAACGTAAAATCGGAGCCAAAGGTTTGTGCAAATGGATGGACATAAGGTCTGAGAATATCCTCAACGTAATTTTCAGCGTTCATGTTTCCATTTACAAAAACGAGCTCAGTTCGCCTGTTCTTCATAATACCCGCCCATACCATAACTGTTGAGCCGCTGTATGGATGAACTTCCTGAACGCACCTGAGTCTTTCAGTATTTCCGGGTCGACGGTACACTCGCACCCTTCTTGTATCAGGCCTAAACCCGAATCGCGACTCATCGGAAAACATAATTTTATCCCATTGTTCCTGGGTCCATGTTATGCGTTCTCTACACCATTCATTTCGACGAGCGCGATTCCCGTGACGTATCGGTGGGCACCTGATAGGGCGTCGAGCTCGTAGGCCGTACTCATGCAGTCGATTTCGCACAGTTTGGGGACTTACATCAACACCACTTGAATTTTGTAGCCTCAAACTTATCTCTCGAGCGGTTAACATCGGCTGGCGTCTTGCAGTCAGTTGTATGTACCGGTCTTGCCGAGTGGTTGTACTCCTTTTACGGCCTGGATGCTGTTCAGCGGGTTCCCCTGTATTATTGTAGCGCTGCCAAAGACGACAAATAACACTTCTATGAATACCAAAATGTCGAGATACCTGAGATTGATTACTTCCCGCTTGCAACATCCCTACAGCTCTTTGCATTTCATCTGCCGTCAAATGACGTCGCTCCATGACGTAAAGAATATCTAACAATTCAATTTTGTCGCCAACTGTATTTAAATGGTTGGTAAAATTATAAAATCAAGACTAAAACGTAGCAATTAACATGCACTCAAATTCAAACAAATTCGCAGTCATTTGAATTTTATGAAAAAAAAACAAAACATAATCGAAGCTTTTTTTTTACAACCAGCCAGTATGTCATCAATAACAAAAAAGTTTACTTACCTATACACTTTGAGTGAGTAAATACTTAGAAATTAATTAATATAAATGGTAAATTTGTAATATCATGCATGTTGCTTAGACTTTTTTGATGTGTGTATTTCAAGAAGTTAACTAAGCTATGCGGCTTGTATTCCTTTTTATACTTTATAGTAATGTATAGTAGTTCTATTAACATCTTTTCACCTTTTTAATTATTTTTGTAACTAAACTACAGACAGTTAGCTCTATTCACCACCGTAAAAATCACATTTTTTTTATTCTAATAGTATACTTAGTTCATTTTGAACCAAATTGTGGTTTGACTCTCTTCACCACCAAAGCGACGATATAGCCTATGACACTCCCCGATAAATGGACTATTAAACACAGAAAGAATTTTTAAAATCGGTTGTGTGGATCTAGAGATTACCCCCTACAACGTCACAAACACACAAACTTTACTTCTTTAAAATATTAGTATAGATTAACTTTAAATATAATTTTCCTAGGTAATGTCTTTATACAAATTATAATAATCATTTTTGGCCTTATACAGCGCAGGTCAGTCGAGTTGGGAAAACTTTATTAAACTCTGCTATACTTAGAGTCCAATACTCACTGGATGACAATATAAAAACCAGTTGTGCTGAGAACAACTACATTACTGCAAGGCTTTATAAAGAAAACTAATCCCGTTTTCACTATATCTTTTATTACTGTTTTGCCCTTACCGATCGTTGCGTGAAGCTAAATAGCTGTATTCCTCTATAAATGGACTATCCAACAAAAAAAATATGTACTTATACTATTCGAAGTAGTTCCTGAGAGCGACCATTACATAAATATGTATCACTAGCTGACCCGTGCCCACTTCGTAGGGCGGCGAAAAAAACGTGTCCGTTTTTTAAACATATTTAATTACTGGTCCACTCCTATTAGTCATAGCGTGGTACTATATAGCCTATGACACTCCCCGATAAATGGACTATTAAACACAAAAAGATTTTTTTAAATCGGTTCAGTAGATCCAGAGATTACCCCCTACACCGTCACAAACACACAAACTTTACCTCCTTAAAATATTAGTATAGATTACGGATTTGAACTTAATACAATCGTGCTAAATATAATTTTATGCACTTCGGACCGTAACATAATTATTTTAAATTCGCTATATTAGTGGTCAAAGGTTTTCTTTACATAGCATAATATATATTTAATAGTAAGCTAAATGTATGATGATGAAAATTTACATCATACATAAAAAAAATGCAAACGGAAATCAAACTTTGTACCCGCTTTAACACGAGTTAACGCCGTGCTCGTAATATAATAGAGTTTTTTGACTTCAGCATTATAGAAGTAGAACTGTAGCATTATACTAGTAGCCTTTGTGGTGACAGACTAAAAATATTAACTACTGTGTTAATAGTAACATAATCATCATAACAGCTCATTAATGTCCCACTGCAGGGACGGGGCTCCTCCCGTGACGGAGGACATAATGTATGATTTTAATATTGGTTTGTTGATAATTTAAAATAGCTACATATTTATTTATGAATTTAAGCTTGTTAATTATTTTAAGTAAAATTGTAGCGCCCTTCCTCCTCACTCCTACACTATGCTGTGCCCGACAGGGTCCACAATTTGAACCATTGTTAACTTTACCATCTTGTACTTATATAAACATTGTGGAACGCAATACAGAATTTAGTATTAAATGTCACCACTATTTCTTTTCTCATGGCTGTGGTAAAATGCGTTTATACCTAACTAAAAACTACTGAACAGCAAAAAAGAAATCAATTTGTAATTGCAAAACACCCTAGCCAATGTTTTACCGACTGTCCTTTTTTTAGTGTTTACTTGAAAAGCTTTTCATAAGCCTTCCGCTTGCTATTTTATCTCCTGCAGGCAGGTGTGTCAGATTCCTCTAAAATTATTACATTTTCAATGGCCCCCACACAGACAGGTGATGACATCCCCGCATATTATAAAAAGGGGAAAGGCTTACCTATGCATTCAAAAAAGAACTTTAAGAACACATGTATATGTCATCATCATCATAACAGCTCATTAATATCTCACTGCAGGGACTGGCCTCCTCCCGTGACGGAGGGATACTTGGCCTACTAATTCCACGCTGGCCAGACGGATTGGTATAGGGTTTAATTTCAAGTTTTCCTTCTTTTTATTTCGTAAAGATAATATTTACGGATAATTTATCCATCTTAATTAATTGTTGCTTTATTGTCTGGCGCGGTCTACCTCGAGTTCTAGATGCCTGTTGGGTTATATTATGATAAGTGGCCATTGTATCCTTAGCAACGAAGCTTACTCATTTACGGGGATGTTACCTATATGATTATATTATTTACTACTGCAATAGTCAATAACGGATGTCGATTGTGTCTTTCTTACTCACAAACGGCGAGATATGATTATGATTATCTAATACTGCAATAAGTCGATGGCGGATATCGATAGTGTCTTTAATTTTCATAAAAGTAAATGATGACATAAGTTAATTAGTGTGTTTTCCCATATATTAAAACGTAATATCTACACACGGAACTTGTACTTAATTAATATATCTTAGTAGAGCGTCCAGGGGCAATAAAAAAACTAACGCCCCTGTGAACTCTGAATTGTAATATATTTGTAGTTTACCTATCTAACTCAAGTTACAGAGATTGGAATTGCGTCGTGTTGTGGTAGTACTAGTTTACCCTTACTATCATAACAGCTAATTAATGTCCCACTGCAGGGACGGGCCTCCTCCCGTGACGGAGGGATACTTGGCCTGATAACACGCTAGCCAGACGGATTGGTATAGGGTTTAATTTCAAGTTTTCCTTCTTTTTATTTCGTAAAGATAATATTGACGGATAGTCCTTTAGTCGGTTTTTACGACACCCATGGGATGAGATGGGGTGGTGACATATTGTATTCTAACTCCGTCACCGCACGGACACCCAAATATATGAAATCTACAAATAAGTGCCTGGAGTCTGGCTGTTATTTACGTGCGTTAATTTCATATCTATAAAACACCGACGTGGTTTAAATAGAAAATAAACCAGCTCGGTGTAACAACCAGTCAAAGTATATTTTGATCTCACTTTCTCCCACCTCTGAGCGGTTCACCGCTGGATATAGGTCCTCTAAAATTTACACCATTCCTTCCAGTTCTCTGCTCGAGATGGATGAGATCCAGCCACCTATATATTTCATCAGGCTAAAGGACTCCCTATGATGATCATACTTCATACGGAAAAACGAACGCGAGACCTCTTGGAGTACGCATGTATTACAGTCACATTAACTAGAGACCTCGCTGGAATGCGAACCTCGCGTCCCGTTCTCCTTTCAACCCCCGCGCTTGCCACGGGCGCATCAGTGATCCGACGCGACGCGACGTCATCGACGCCAGGTCTCGAGATAATGTGACCGGGTAGTAGTTATGCACCTAATTGATACAAGATCGTCACGGATATAGAAATAAGCTGTCTGTAGCAATTCTACCATTAAATAATGATATATTGTATTCATAAGTTTATCATAACCTAACTTTTAGATAAACTACAAATTATAGTTCAGAGTTCACAGGGGCGTTAGTTTTTTTATTGCCCCTGGACGCTCCACTAAGATAAATTAATTAAGTACTAGTTCCGTGTATAGATATTACGTTTTAATTTATGGGAAAACACACTGATTATTTAAAAATATACTTTTAAGAAAAGTGGGACACTAGCGACATTAATGTCACTGCGGGGCGTATAGGAACTAGAGTCTTTTCAGTGCAGTGCTATCAAAATTCACACGGTTAAGTCTGTTTTTAATTGTCTCTAAAAAGACGAGATCATCAATTTAATTGTATTTTTACTTTTATTATTAGTAACCGCTGTATTTAGTCATGTCATGTATTTTCACCATTTAAATTCTTTGTTTTATCTTTAAATAATAAATTATTATTAGGTAGTAATCACCCCGTAGTTGTCGTAAAAGCCGACTTAAGGTAAATTACGCTGATATAATCTCATCGCTTCGAAAAGAAAAGTAGGAAAACTTGTCGAGAGGTGAGTCTAGAAGTGGCCTTGCAGTGTGAGGTAGGGCTGTTTAAAATTAGTCACAACTGCTATTTAATTTAATCAAATAGGTAATCATTAATTATGCGTTGCGAAGAACGTATATTAATGTTAATTAGACCAATTAAAATTTGATAGTAATTAAGTTTTCACGAGTTACGATTGGCAAATGATAACAGAGGACTGACGAGAGGTTACAAACTTATTACACAGCTGATGTGGACTTAGAAAAAATTCATAACGGCCCATTAATGTCCCACTGCAGGGACGGGCCATGACGGAGGGATACTTGGCCTACTACAAATAGGCCTAGAACAATTGAATAGAAAAAATTTTTTTTGGATTTTTTTTAATTTTGTTGGATACTACGTTAGTAAGTTGGTAGGATTTACAAATAACGATATAAGGGTAGTTATGTTTATCCGTTGTCTTTTAGCTACAGCACAGATTACTAAATAGTTACTACGTAACAAGGTGTACTTAGTTTGGGACTAGATGGCGTTGTGTGAACGTATCAGGAATTTGTCTATAAGCATGAATTGGCGAATTAGAATTTCACGCATTATTGAGTGATCTACAAATTATTGCCGCAACCCTGGATTTTTTAAACAAACAAACAAAAAGTCATTTATTTATCTAAGATAAGTACAGCGATATAGCTTATGAATGTCATTTTATAGTGATCACATACGCATGTCTGACCTAACGGCTAAGTTTACTGAGGGTTCGGAACACGACCATGTCAGAGAAGACACCCACAAGAAACTGTGCATATTATTTTATTTAGTAAGCACATTCTTTCAGTGCAATCTTAGTGTCTGTAAGAAAATAGAGTGGGAGTTTTTTTTTCTCCGTGTGGTGACGGAGTAAGAATACAATATGTCACCACCCCATCTTATCCCATGGGTGTCGTAGAAACCGACTAAAGGACTATCTGTGAATATTACCTCTACATAGAAAGAAGGAAAACTTGAAATTAAACCCTATACCAATCCGTCTGGCCCGTGCTATTAGTAGGCCAAATATCCCTCCGTCACGGTAGGAAGTCCGTACCTGCAGTGGGACATTTATAGGCTGTTATGATGAAGTTTAAGTAGACCTTAAGTAACGTTAAGCAAAGCGTATAAAACCTCGTTAATGTAACACCAGTACTTATATCTGTGGGTTAGGCTCGAGAGGTCACTTTATCTTTAAGGCCGTACACACGCCGCTAACGTGATGGACATCGATTAGAATATCTGCTTTAGGCTAATTGATCTGATTATGCGACCTAATTTTATACCTTACTAGCGACCTGCCCCGGCTTCGCACGGGTGCTTGTATTCTACAATATTTATATACATACTTACTAGATGACCCCCGCGCCCATCTTCGTTGGGCGGTGAAAAAAACGCGTCTCTTTTTTAAACATATTTCAATACTGCTCCACTCCTATTAGTCATAGCGTGATACTATATAGCCTATCACACTTCCCGATAAATGGACTATTCAACACAGAAAGATTTTTTTAAATCGGTTAAGTTGATCCAGAGATTACCCCCTACAACGTCACAAACACACAAACTTTACTTCTTTATAATATTAGTATAGAAGTATTGACTAGCGACCCGCTCCGACTTTACACGGGTGTAAGTGCAATGCTTAAATTCTACAATATTATATTATATTACATTATTAATATAAACCTACCCCTTGAATCACTCTATCTATTACAAAAAACCGATCGAAAATCCGTTTCGTACTTAGTTTTAAAGATTTATACAATTAAGTACTCTATATAATATGCGGTGTGTAGGCGGTCATTACCTACTCATCAAAGGTTGTGTACAATATTAGGTACAGTCACGAGCAATAATATGTACACATTGTCAAATTTTCTAAACCATCTGCACGTTTATCTAGACATTAGAATAATAAAATTATTTCATAATTTCGAAGAGGTTTCGTACAGTTTTGAACTAATCTTCGAATATTCAATTTTGGATTAGCAGAACTTTAGATAAATGTTTTACAAAATGTGAAAATGTGTACATATTATTGCTCGTGACTGTACTCTAGATTTCAAAACGTTCCCAAAGAGCATTGACATGTGTATAAATTCCTAAGTATTGTAGCAAAAAATTAAAATTCCATTTGAGTTAGCATGGAGATTATAATTTTGTTTACTTTTACATGTTGCTCTGTTGTTTTATCTTACTACTTAACCTTTTAATTAATCAACGACTTTTCTTTTCTCATTATTTCATTGTTATTTGCTTGTTTAATAAATATTCCAACCGTACTCTTAGTAAGAGCTCAAAAAAGGTTTGAAATAGTACCTAACTTGTCAAGATTAGGTCTGAAAATTCATAAAATAACGATAAAAATGATTTACTTTTTTGCAATTGCTTTTTATGTCAAGTTTTTCTTTTTATCAGAGTACACAAAAATAGGAGTAATGTCAATTGAACTGTCAGTGCCATCTATTAACCAGTTTAGGCAACTTTACCTGTTTTAACATTTATGACCTTTGTGGGAAGGTACATAGAAACGAATTGTTAGAATGATAAGAAAATCGAAAGTGTTTATAAATCTCTGTTATGTGACCTTAACAGAATGACGCATAATTTCACGCATTTCTTTCGTCACACTGACGAATGACATAAATCGTCATTACTACCACGTCGATCGTCATTTCATATAAATGTTCATTTTGCACATACTTTCAGTGCAATATTTTGTGTATAAAAATACCTATGAGTCAATAACGAAGTTGTTATTTATATTTAAAGCGTAAACAAATATTATCGCACATATTAAGATTAAATATTAATTAGCATATTATTGAAAATATATTTACAAATTATTGGATATTTTTTCGTCTTTATCTCTATACAAAAATGTCTGTTTGTAAACAAGGAAGTATAACTTTACTTTTACAAACAGTGGGTAAGTTTTGCGAATTACCTGAGTATTGATACGATGGTATAGTGGTACATACCACTGCAGGGACAGGTAATACATTAAGTTATCGAATACCTTCTTGAATACAAGTCAGAGTGTCTTTTTTCCTTAACTTAAAATTAACTTAATTACTTATTATATTCTTGATATAATAAGTAAGATTAGTTTTTTTACGATTTCAATATCTTTATTACACTTCTTATGTTACAAATAGGTGTTACCACAGGGTACTCGGGATACTCGTAATATCACAGATACAATATGAACCTAATATTTCTGCACTGTATCTCGGCGTCAGTACGCATCTGCGAAGCTTCTTGAACAAATAACGCCACGAGTTAAAACAATAATTAGAACCTAATTAGCGACAAGGTTTTCCTTTAAGATCATCATAGCGACACATGCCGGCGATATCCGGTAGATTATTAAGAATACATTCAGATAAAATGACACATATTATAAAGGCTCATTAATTTAATCTATTACGAGAAGAGATACAGTTGTAATAGCGAGGTCAGAAAAATGTAAGTACATAATACATTTTATAAACATCTTGATAAATTATACATTCCACGGTTCTAAGTTTATTATTTTAAGGTTGTTTATTAAACTCACGGATAGATGGCGTTGTAATTAATTAACGTACGGTCGGGGTATTTGCCGCTCGACCACCCTTAGGCGAGAATCGCTTGGCACGCGGCGCATGCGATACGTGGCACGCCCACGTATCGCATGCGCCGCGTGCCAAGCGATTCTCGCCTAAGGGTGGTCGAGCGGCAAATACCCCGACTGTACCTGTTAGGATGTTGTTCGATTGCCGCATGCAGCAAATATTACTCAGGCTAACCCCCGGTTTCCGAATGACTGATCGAGTAAAATTCAACTAATCAAGTTTCAAAACTATCATTTTCAGGAACTAAAACGACAGTTTTGACACTTGATTAGTTGATTTTTACTTGATCAGTCATTCGGAAACCGGGGGTAAGTATTTTTTTCAATTTGACCTTTCCACACAAATATAAATATTGAGAGCCATGATAATGGTAAGATGGAAGGCCAGGGTAAATGGTACTAGGGGTAAAAGGTACAACCAGGTGGTAGGGTGTCTTCAGCAAGAAGCGCCTGGATTGGTATCACCCCTGTGCCAGCTTTATTTACCTTCAAGCAGGAGTGGAAAATGGGACAGTATTTAGGTGCAAGGTTACAGTATACTTATTTAAACTGTCATGGTCACATTCACTATTATAAGAAACTGAACAACTGTAAACATGGTAAATATCCCGATAATTCGTTTACTGGCTTGGTTTCGTTCTGTCATTATAGATGTCCATTAGCGACGGTTATCTACCACTTACCTTCAGTTGGGTAACTTCGTCGGATCACTTTATTGTATCGGTAGGCTAAGTTTTCCTCCTTCACGGGATTAGTTTTCCGTGTGGTGACGGAGTAAGAATACAATATGTAACCACCCCATCTCATCCCATAGGTGTCGTAAAAAACGACTAAGGGACTATCCGTCAATATTATCTTTACGAAATAAAAAGAAGGAAAACTTGAAATTAAACCCTATACCAATCCGTCTGGCCAGCGTGATATTAGTAGGCCAAGTATCCCTTCATCACGGGAGGAGGCCCGTCCCTGCAGTGGGACATTAATGGGCTGTAAATGAAACCATATTGACTCATAGAGCAGTGGTCGAACCAACAGTCAACTAGCGTTAGATTTGTTTGGTGCTGATTACTGCTGATGCCATGCCCTATTAGTGAAATCGTGCAGGGCGTAGTCTGTCTGTCTGTAACTAACTTATTTTATGAAATTATGATTAGTTTTAGATATTTGTTGAAGTCAGTCAGGTTAAAATCATGTACTATAATTTATGCATGAAAACTTCAATACCCTTAATTAATTAATAATAATTTAAAATATCATTATATTGTTGGGTGATCATATTTTTTAAATGATAAAAATTATAACAGTGTCGTGGTTACAATACCTACACATGTTTGTCCGTTATCTGTTCGTTTTGACCCCAGGGTCATTCCTTGGTCCAATTAACATAGGGTCAACATAGTACGTGTATACCTATCGTAAATAATAATGTATAAATAATATATTTTGTAATATCTTGTGCGTTTTATTATTAATAATATGGCAGGTATGTTTATTTGAAGCGTAGGAAAATAATAACAAAATAAATTATAATAATATTGACACGCATATTCCACACGCATTTGCACAACGCTTTTTAGTCTTAAGCAAAGCTGAGTGTATACAACCAGGATGGCTCGAATAATGCCAGAACCGAATTGCCGACGCCCTGGCCATTCGCGGGTGAGAGGAGAGGATTACAACCCACGGTGTTGGGTTTTAATTGGTACACTGTTAAACCATTTACGGGTAGACAGTTGGTTCCCACGTAAAAAAAGTCCCATATAAAAATATCTTAACCGCCTCCAACAATGATAAATGAAAATGAGCCTTATACTAAGAGCCTTACTTTCTTGTTTCAGGTGAATGTTTGACATCTGGAAGATATCCCTTCAAATGTCTGCAGTTTGAGTTACCGCCTGATGTTGAGCCAGAAGAAGTTAATGTTGTAGAACTGTGGTTTTATAAGGTACTTATTTATTATTATAAAAAATCCAGGTCTAGGATGCATGAACAATAACATGTATATAATTGTATATTAAATACATTAATTACCGATGTTTCGACGCCGTTTTATCTCCAGGGATAGTACCTATATGAAAACAAAAGAAGGAAAATTTGACCAAAAAGCCTATATCAATTCGTATGGCAAGCGTGGATAATATTAATCGACTATTTTTTTGTTCAGTTTTTGGTCATTTAATTCCCATGCCATGCGGTCCACATACTTTTCTGAAAGTGTCGTAAAAGCCGAATAAGGGATTAAGGAGACGTAAACCAAATACAAGTACAGTTTGCTTTCATCACTGGAGCAGGTACATCCCAGCGCTGGGACCTCCTACGTGCAAATAATTTTTTTAATTTATGACCCCACTAAACTTTATAATTTCTCTTCCAGGAGCGAGATCCCCTAGACGAATACAACCAGACCTTCGTGATCTCGGAAGCAGCTCACTGGGACAGTCAGCAGCAGTTCAAAAAGACCAAGCCCATCGCCATCAAGGAGACGGACATCGGAGAAGGGTGGGTGAGGGTGGAACTGGCGTGGGCTGTCAGGGTCTGGCTGGAGGGGAGGGAGAGGTTGCATACGCTCCATGTAGCGTGCAGGACTTGTCAGGTGAGGATAATGTAGAGATTGCCTATCACTATATTTATACTATCATCATAACAGCCCATTAATGTCCCACTGCAGGGACGGGCCTCCTCCCGTGACGGAGGGATACTTGACCTGCTAATACCACGCTGGCCAGACGGATTGGTATAGGGTTTAATTACAAATTTTCCTTCTTTTTATTTCGTTATGATAATGTTCGGATAGTCCCTTAGTCGTTTTTTACGACACCCATGGGATTAGATGGGGTGGTGACATATTGTATCCTCCGTCACCACACGGAGATATATACTATTATCATTACAAACCTACCTAATAACCTAACATCTAATAAATTTCTTTATCTCCTTTCAGCTGCGCCGTTCACCGCTCTCCTTCCATGAGAAACATCGTCCGTTCCTGGTCCTCTACACCAAATACGCCGGCAAGCGTCGCCACGGCAGAGCCCTGGAATGTGGAGCCACAACCAGCGAGTGCTGTCGGGAACCTCTCTACGTCAGCTTCAAGGAGTTGGGCTGGGATGACTGGATCATCAGACCCGCTGGTTACCATGCTTACTTCTGTAAAGGATCCTGTGCTCCTATATCAGCGGTGACGAATACTGATAGTAATCATCATAATTTTGTTAGAGTGAGTATTGTTTTAGTCGTATAATTCTTTTAGACAGTTGAAGGTTTTGTAGATAAAATAATGCCCAGTTAAATGTTTATTTATCGCCATACTATAGGTAGGTAGCACTTATATCAAAACGTAAAGGGATCGGCACCGTATCAACTCAAGCCGTTCAGTATTATTTGTATGAAACTCCTTACTGCAACGCACACTAATTGGAATCGTAACGTAATCGAATTTTTGACGTTTGACACAGAGGAAAAAGGCGAGGCGATGCCGATCCGTTTACGTTTTGATAATGTGCTAGTGCTACGACCCTAAATATATACCCAAACTTTTTTATTTCTTTAAAAAAAGAGAATTCCCGCAAGGGATTACCCTGTGTAGCAAGGACAAACAATTGAAAAAAAAATCACAGAAATGATTGACTTGCGAGGGATTTTTGATTTTCGACGACCTCGGTGGCGCGACGGTAGCGCAAGCGGCTGCCGTGCAAGAGGTTGTGGGTTCGATCCCCACGCAGGACAATAATTTGTGAGATCCACAAATTATTGTCCTGGTCTGGGTGTTCTTTGTGTCCGTTAATTGATGTTTGTAAAAAATCCCCGCGACACAGGGCATGATCCCTAGTGCGGAAGTTGTCTTTTTAAAAAAAAAAAAAAAATACCACAGGCAGACAAATGCAGTCTTTAACAAAAACTTCTCCGTTTTGTTTTCGTCATTTTTTTGTTTTTTAAATATAAAAATCGTTTCTTCTTTCACAGAAATACTTCTACACAGTGGCGGAAAGAAAAGCGGAGTTCAAACCATGTTGCGCTCCAACCACATTCAGTTCTCTACAGTTACTGTACATGGATTCTACGAATACCGTCACGCAGAAGACTTTACCTAACATGGTGGTAGAATCGTGTGGCTGTATGTGAAAGTGTAAATAACTATTATAGACTGAATTAAGAGTTATTTTGGGTAAAAGTGATAACTAATAAGTTAGGTGGCTACTGCTATTGAGAGTTGTTTAAGGGTCGGGGCACATATAACGTAACGTAAACGGATCGGCACCGTATCAACTTGAGCCGTTCAGTATTATTTAGTATGAAACTCCTTACTGCAACACACACTGATCGGAATCGTAACGTAATCGGATTTTTGACGACCGAGGAAAAGGCGAGGCCGCTGTGCCGATCCGTATACGTTACGTTATATGTGCTACGATCCAAGGTCACCTATAGCCCTCTTATGTGGCTTTCAACCGTGCTATTAGGATAACAATCAGGACATACCTACTTGACGAAATTGAATTGAATAGGTTGATATAGGTACTCTATGCTTCATATTTTAATTGGTAAATAGTACTTCTGCATGGCACGTATATCTTAGGTCAGATTTTGAGTTGTCAACGGAGATACTCGTAGTTAAAAATATTGGATTCTTGCTCATGTGTTCGTTGCTTTAGATACTGTCGAATTTGTATATAAAAGTATAGCAATTATTATTTAGGTTTTTCACCAGCAATTGTCCTGGGCCTCGTTAAATCCGCAATTTAAACTCGATTATTAAGAAAAGTGTTTTGCTGATTTATATATGTTTTGTGGGTCCCAGGATAGTTATGTTATTGTCCCAGTGTTTCATGCTGTGAAAATGTAAGTCAGTTCCAACTAGACCAGTGAAAGCTCACGTAGATTTTTATTGTTTTTGGCTCTAATGTAAATGAAAATCGATTGTAAGTAGGTACTCTTAATTACATAAAATATTTTTTATAAAAATTTAGTAGGGAAAAATGTTGTAAATACACTTAAGATGTTGTATTTAACAGTAGCTTTTTTGTCTCATCTACTTAAGGCTCATTTTCACAGATCAATGTTAGTCTAATATTCATTTAGGTTACAAGTAACACTTATAAACATCGCAATAGAAAATCCCCCTTACTCATAAACGCCTCTTAAATTTTAGTCAATTGATTAGCTTAAATTCTTACGGTTTTGTTTAGTATAAGGTTGATTTTACTGATAAAAATCTCGTTAAACAGTGATTAAATTTAAGAGGCTTTTATGAGTAAGCTAGTTCATTCGAGTTACTACGTACCAATGACATTATGTGAATAGAAATAGTATTTTACTTGTACACACAAGTAAAAACGAGCCCTTAGTAACATGTAATATGAAGTAACAAAAATGAAATAAATAACTTCCTTTTTGTTACGATTGACATGTAATTTTTTATTTATAATTTTATACCAGTGCATTTATTTTTATAACAATGTATATTATAGCGATATTCATAGAGAATATTGCACTACTTAATAATAAATTGTAATTTTTTGAATACATATTTTATAATATGTATTTTTATATAACAATTTACATTAATAATATTATTGTAAGAAATATTTACGTTAATGTAAATGCTAAGTATGATAAATTATCAAATTGTTTTGTAATATAATTATTTAAGTTTAATATTAATATATTTGTTCCTATAGATTGTAAATAGACATAATAAAATTTGTTTTAACAAATTGTGTAAGGATATATTAATATTAATATGAACGTTTATGTTAAATTATAATATAATGCGAATATTAATTTTGGAAGAGTCTAAAGTATCTCTTAAGATCTGGGGCTGATATTTGTAGTACAATTTTTAATTTTGAACATCATATTCATTCGACTACTTCATATAGCGGCACCAGTTATTGACCAAATTATAATGACATTCAAATGAAGAAATTAAGATGTCTGCAAGCTTATTATTCTGGAAATTCCTAATAATTATTTTTTTGAAAGCAACAATTCTTATACTAGCCCTGGTCTTATTCAGATATTTTAAACCTTTTAATACCATGTTGAATACCATCTTGTTTCTTAAGTGCGATACTTTATTGTCTACATTTTTAATAATTATTATTATTGTTGGAAGTTGTCAATAATGATTTCTCGGTTAAATAACAGCACTATGAAATAATTGAATTGAAGTAAATACCCAACTACTTTTAAAATTAATATAGCTATTTCATTTTAGTTACACGTAACAAAGATGAAATGTCAAAATAAGAAAAACATTGTATGTATAATTTCTAAATTCAATTTTATTAATTTATGTTTTGCTTGTTTAATTGACAAATGTTAATTTATTTTATAAATTAACTATTATTATTTTAACTCGTGACACTGTTTCTTGTGGTTTTAAGTTTAAAATATAATATAAATAAATAAATGTACTTATATATTATCGTGTGCTATGTAAAGTTTAATATCACAACGGTGTCTAAGTATTATAGTATAAGTTTAAAATTAATGGAAATTAAAAAAAAATATGAATTTACTATTTTACATTGTTGTTTTGTTTTATTTTAAAACACATTTACAAGAAAATGCAGCAGTAGAGTTTGTTACGCCGCTTCTTCTCTACTAGCGCTTTGGAAGTGGTGGTAAAGTTTTCTAAACTTTGGAATGTTTATAAACTTAGGGTAAGTAGTGTTAGATGGCGTCAAAAAGATACAATATTATTGTACTACTTTGAATAAAAGATATTTGATTGATTGGACCCGAGATACGGTTATACGATACTACATTGTTCTCGTATAAATATATCAAATTGATGTTCGTCTAACCCTCGGTTTCTGAATGACTGATCAAGTAAAAATCAACTAATCAAATGTCAAAACTGTCATTTTAGTTCCTGAAAATGATAGTTTTGACACTTGATTAGTTGATTTTTACTTGATTAGTCATTCCAAACCGAGGGTAAGTCTCCGTGATGAGTGAAGAGTGAGAATGAAATCACTATTTTTCTAAGTCAAGTAAATTATGCAGCAAAACAGGAAAGGCTTAAGAGCATATCATTTTAGGGTTACGAGCTTAGTGCATTTGATATACGTAGACAATGTTGAAGCTTTCTTGCATTACCTATTCATATAAAACTATATTGACCTAGTTAGTTGAATAAAACACTTAAAAATAACAAAATAAAATATATTTAATTATAAACAAGTAAAAACATTAAAATTTCCTTCCACACATTAATATAAAATAATATTAATTATAAAGAGTAGATTCCCGCCATTTTCCCTGTCGTAAGTCAACATACGGTTGAGTCGCTGTCACTGTCGTAATCGACGTTATGTCTTTGTGTTTTTAAACGTGATCGTTTGTTGATCATGATACCTCGACTTTCTCTCGCGCTTTGCGTAAAATGCTCTGCAGCTCTGATGCCGATGTCGTTTTGTACTGAAAATGGTATTAAATATATATAAGCCCATATCAACACTTCTCTGTTTTCACACCACCACATTGGACTAAAAGCTGATTAATGGGAAACAGGCAAACTTTACGAACATAAAAGAACTTGACAGATGGCAATAAGCGCTTCATACTACTTTGGATGTATGGAAGAACAAATTAAACACACAAACATTTAAGACTTTTTCGTGAAAATTAACCTCTTTGTCACGCGGAATTTTTTATAATGACCCTTTTTATATTGACACTAACTTTATATATAAGTATTAATATAAAGAGGCTTAATCCATAAACTAAGGATAACATTGTAAAAAATTATTTAGGTAAGTACTAGTATTTCGTCCCATTAGTAGAACAATGTTGTATCTACAAAATGTCTACTTTTCAGTAGAGCGATTTGAAGTTTTGCGCTAGCATTTTTTGCTTATAACTTTTTTACGGAAGACTTTAGCCATGTAATATTTTTACAGTGTACATAGATATAAATACAGCTATTAATGATATAATTATTTAGTCTAAAAACTATTCCTGTGCGTAGATAGTGTGTCGCATGTGCATACATAACATTGTACTGCCAACGAAAACAGTTCAGGAGCTGTCTCTTGAACACATGCAACGTTATTTGACCAAATTAATCACGTTGTATGTGCAGGTGAAACAATATTTTACGAAATCCTAAAATTATCTCAATGTTTTTCGAGAAGATGTTTTATATAATACTAGTTTGTCGGCCGGCTCCGCCCGTCTTAAGAATTAACGTAAGTAATGATGTGAATTTCCAAGTATTGAATGCACTTGCACACACACTGCAGGGACGGGCCTCCTCCCGTGACGGAGGGTTACTTGGCCTACTAATACCACGCTGACCAGACGGATTGCTATAGGGTTTTATTTCAAGTTTTCCTTCTTTTATTTCGTAAATATAATATTCACGGATAGTCTCTTCGATTTTTAGGACACCCATGGGATGGGGTGATGACATATTGTATTCCTACTCCGTTACCACACAGATAACTAAAAGTTAACTAAGCCGAATTTTTATGATTACGACTATAAAGAAGGTAGACGTAATTATAATAATTATTGATCACATGAATATGTGCTGGTTAAATTTGAGATCCGGCTTTTATAGACTAAATACACACATCAACTTTGTCTAGGGATATTTGGTATTTACCTACTCAATTAACTCAAAAATTATTGAAGATAACATTCAATACGTTAATATTTTTATACACTAAAATTTTATTTAATTCCAGATTGTAGCCATATAAATGGCATATAGCTACAATCTAGATATTATTTTAGCGTAAATAATGTTTTATTCAAATAAATTAAAAACTTAACTGAACAAAAAGCGATTATTAATCTGTTTTTAACTTAGTACTAGTCAGTACATCCAAAAAACGTAAATAACGGTTTTTTATGCTTGGATTAAGTTATCCAGGTCTTGGTGCGGTATATTGTTCCATGTCCGACTAGGATGCAAAAAAGTTGCTCTTCAATCGCAATTTTTGCAGGAAAATTCATCAAAGCACTTCTTTGGAACATTTCCTACGTGTGTTTTATGGTTTTTAGTCCAGGTGATTGAGTGATTCAGGATAAGACCGATATGTCGTGCTCCTGCAACTATCTGGATAACACTTTCATTTTAAACGGATGGGTGTTATCGTCCATGAGCTTAAACATTTGGTCAAAATGTAGTATACGGGGGTAGATTATTGGAACTAGAAGCTCAAACAACCTCGTTAAGCTATTTTTCAGCCGTCATGGTGCTTCTGATCAAAACGTACTTAAGTCTGTTTTAAGACCCACACGAATTCCCGTCCAAACCATAATTTTTCCATCGTCGTATGAATAGATTTCCTGAGGATATTGTAGACAGCTATCACATCTAGGAACTGGCCAAACACGTCACGTACGCACAACATGACCTCTTAGTTGTGTACTTTTACACATACTCTCATTGCTTTTTTCAGTCACAAAACTCCTAAAACTATTTAAATATATCTAAGCTTTGTACGTAACTAATATCAAAGCACTTGATAGATTTGTTTTGTATTAAATACGTTCCCAGCTTTAGTAGAATGCTCCTGTCCAAGGTTGTCGTTTCCTTCCTAGATCAGTCCAATTATCGCGACATATTGGCGTGGTATCGCAAGTTCAGAAACAGAGCTATTTGTACCATAAAATGATTGACTTTGAGCTGAGGGAGCGGGAGATGCCATCACAGTACTTTCAGTGTTTGACCGAGTTGGGCAAGATTGAGCAATTTGGGAGCTAGTGTTGCTTCATAGAATTAGACTAATTAGGACCTTCTGAAGAACGTTCTTCGATAGCTTGCACTTGTGATTAAAGTGATATGACAGTATTAGAAACAGAGCGATCCATAAAGCGATTGACTTTGATCAGAAAGTGCACGTAATGCCATCACGTTACTCTCAGTGTTGAACTGACTTGAGTAAGATTTAGCTATGGGTGCATTCGGTTGCTTCACTGAATTGAATGGATCATGATGTTCTTCTGAAAAATATTCTTCAATACCTTGCAGTTTTATACAGTACTTTTTACGAATACTATTTAAATACGTTTTTTGTCTTGAATGTTTGACTGGCAAGTGGCGCTTTTTTAGTCGACTGCTGGGAAATGTAATTTTATCATAACTCAAGTCAGATTCAATTGACTGATCTGAATATATCAGACAAAAATCACTATAACACTTTGTCTGATACGGAGGTGGTGATAGCATAGGCGTAGGTATACAAATCTTCGATACTATACTTAAAATCGCTGCTATACTGATAACAATGATGCTTCATAACTGGATGCAGATTGAATTTGGAACGGAGTTACAGGACGCAGTTCAGTAAGAGTCGATGGATCCGCTGGTCCATCACGACAAGTAGAACGACGTTTACAATTGTACACACTGCTACCGTTCAACCTATACAGAATCAGTGTAAGCTGATCTCGCATTTGGTTGTACATATTATGAAACCATCGCTCGGCCAGCCTAGACTGTTTATATGTAGTACACACGGATGTGTGTACTATGAAGTTAGACCTAGATTTTTTTTGAAACACCAATATAATTGTAAAATTTGTTGGTTTTTATGTAAAGTTAGCCGAAAATTAGATATTAAGAATAGCTGTGTACAATTAATACTGTATTTAATAATTTTATAACACTTTTAGATTTCGAATAATGTTTTACAAGAAACTAATTAACAGAAAAAAGTAGCATAAGTGCTTACGACGCACACTTTAAAATATAATTTGGTCGAATAATGTTTCATGTTTACGTACCGACGAAAAGAAGATACAATTATGCGTAGTAAAATATAATATGTGCATAAGTAACTACAAAATTAGAAAAACAAATAAGACAAGCTTCATTGTATATTAACATGTTAAGAAACTTATCAGTAAAGTATTTTAGTGGATTACACTTAATTTTAAAAAGATGCGGCAACTTGGTAGAAAAATGTTTTATGTGATTTTAAATACTGTCTTTGTGGTAATGTCAATAATTTTGTGTAATACACCTAAAACAATGTAATTAACATACTAAAATTGTTTATTTTCCATTAAATATAATTTAAATTTATGGATGTTGTATAAATTTTATAAAAATCCATGAAATATGTATTTTACGTATATTCTATTTTGTAAATAATTTTCTTATTACTAATTTAAACGTTTAATTCTCAATAGTAATGAACAACGTTGTGTATGTAAACAAAATAACAATAATTTAATTGATTTCTGACCGATTTCTGACCATTTTGATCGCCACTGTCGGTTTCCATTGTTACAACACCTCACTCTTGCCGACTCCGTCGAACAATGTGCGTTGTAATGAAGAAACGCGACGCACGGAGCCGGGAGCGCGCGTTAAGTGGTCGTGAGACGTTATTCTACGTATGCCGCGCGGCAAAAACTTTATTCGAACTTCATAACTTTTAAAATATAGAACAAAAGTTATAAAAAAAATATATCATTAGATAGCTTACGTCATTATGATAACGAATTTACAATAAAATCATTTTTGTTACTTGTGATGATACAACAATATTCTACTAATGGGACGATTTATTTGATTGTAATCACGGATTAACCGTGATTTCAATCAAATAAATACCAAATCCTCCTTATGGCATCATATTTACCATAAACGCCTCTTAACTATTAGTCGATGGATTAAATTCTTACGGTTTTGTTTACTATAAGATTGGTTTTACTAATGAAAATCTTGCTAAGCAGTGATTAAATTTAAGCGGCGTTTATGAGTAAGGGGGATAGTGTCAAACTTTCAATAACAAACAATAATTTAGTAACCACAGAATTTTGGAAAATTAAGTTGGCGTATCTGCCTAAAAGCAATAATTTCACAAAGAGGCTAACTGTCGACGAGATTCCCTCACCGTTCTGATTGGCGAGGAGGCGATGACTCACCCCTGACACGTTGCGTTGCACGAGGATCTGGCTGTAGAGACGCTTGCCCTCCTCAGCTCCAAGTACCTTCTCTAGCTGAGCACGGGAGAGCGCGAACAGTTGGTGTCCTGGCATCCGAAGTGCTTTCTGAGCTGGGACGCCGAAACCTTTTGCTTCTAACCATTCCACTATTTCGTCTGGATTTGATTTCTGTAATTTATAAAGAAATCGTATTAATATAAGTTCCATCACAAGGTAAACCAGCCACCTGGTAAATGTTGCGGGCAACCGGTGGATAAGGGAGGCATAAAAAAGAGAGTGTGGAACGTAAGACAGAAACACGCTTGTACGATATAACTGTACACAGAAAACACAACTGTACGAACAGAGTTTTCGGCAAAACGTGCTTTCTAAGAATAGAGATTTCTATGAGCCATGTTTACTGTGTACCGTCATATCGTCCAAGCGTGTTTCTGTCTTACGTTCTACACTCCAAAACAAATGAAGGTGGAGACGTTTTAAGGAAGCCTCTGTCGAACAGTACTTAGATGTCATTTAGCTGAGATGATGTTCAATAAATGAGTGTCGAAAAATTTGATAGAGTAAAATAAAAAAAAGACGAAATGAATTTGCAACAGTTTCCTATACATTGTGCCTACTGCACATTAGTTATGTAGTAATCTTGCAAATAAACGGACGTGTTTCGTATCATAGCGTTTTATTACATCACTCAACCTTATTAGGACTGCATCATATTATACAGTATTTATATCAAGTATAGATACGCACAACATACATAGAGGCAGAGACGACAGAACGCCACTTGTCACGATCCTGGCAAACAGATTGGGCCTCGTTCACATTTATTAAGCGAGTCATACATGCGCCTCGGTTACGAGTGCCCTTTAATTGGCCCTTCTCCAATATGCAACCTATCTGGTCAAAATATGTTTTCCGGGGCCTACCCGCACCGACTAGCCCTTTCACACTAGCCTTGTATATTTATTGTTTCCTATACGCAAAACAAAACAAAATAAAGATTGTAAGTACCTGGTCAATAAATATATCCGGTGTCTTCTTAATGTCGAGTAGTTTGTTTCTGCGTTGTGTTATCTGTGGTAGTACCAGTTTTAGTTCCTCGTTCAAGTCACCCGTTGATTGATTCATCATTGATAAGGTTGCTGAAAATAAGGTTAAAAACATATTAGGTATATTGTATTATAACTTCAGAATAATTTGCTAGTAATCAGATATTTTCTCCGTGTGGTGACGGAGTAAGAATACAATATGTCACGACCCCATCTCATCTCATGGGTGTCGTAAAAACCGGCTGAGGGCCTAACCGTGAATATAATCTTTACAAAATAAAAAGAAGGAAAACTTGAAATTAAATACTATACCAATCCGTCTGGTCAGCGTGGTATTAGTAGGCCAAGTATCCCTCCGTCACGGAAGGCCCGTCCCTGCAGTGGGACATTAAGGGCTGTTATGATGACTTAATGAAAAAGGTACTAGTTGTATGATGTACAGATTTGAAGTATAGCCAATGTGATGCATTGATAAATAAATACAGTTCGTGCAATCCAAATTGGTCGGGTTATTTTATCGGTTATTTTATACGTTACCCGTTTTACATCATTTTTGTTACTGACATTCCTTTGTGTGACTATTTAATATCGACTCATCCGTAGAACAAAGTTCGATCTGCAGATAGCTAGCTTTCATTTGAAGCTAGATTCTAGAACTATGAGACCTAACATTTTGATTTTTTTACGTAGTATGTCATAACAATATACCAATAAATCAAAATGTAGGTCTCATAGTTCCAGAATAACACAAGTCAACAACTTATCTAGCTTCTAATGAAAATTAGCTATCCGCAGATCGAACTTTGTTCTACGGATGTCAAAGTCAAAGTCAAAGTCAAAAACGCTTTAATCAAGATAAATACAATTCTCATTATATATTTCTTGACGTCCTTTAAACTACTTAATCTAAGTTTAAATACATGTAAAAGTTTAGCAAACTTTACCACCGCCTCCAAAGCGCTAGTAGAGAAGAAGCGGCGAAACAAACTCTACTGCTGCATTTTCTTGACGTCAATTTTTTTACATTGTAGATAACGGTAATCAGGCGCTGCAACCATTGTATACCATACATATCCATACAACGAAGGATTTTATTATAAAATGATAAAGGTAGCGTCATGCAGGTAGTACATAAAAGTGGGAGCACCAAATCACATCCATAAACAATTCAGTAATAAAGACGTCGCTCAGCCAAATAACCCTTTAGGTAAATTATTAGAAGTGAACCAAAATGTAAATTGATTAATGTCAAGGTCGACCAGTCACCCCAAGTAGCACCCGTTCACGAGTATAACACAGAGGTCAGCCATCAACCCCCTCGCCATATTGTAGGGAAGGGATTGACCCGGCCCCCACGCCACCACAAGCAATGACATTTTAGTGAGCATGACGAGTCCTGACAATAATATCAACAAAAAAGAAATAAGATAAAAATGGCAGAGGGACGCCTCCATTTAACATCGACCAAAGTAATTTTCCGCGAGTCTTAATTCATAAAGGTACATTATTTTTAGAGGTACTTTATATTACTCTAAAACTTATATTGTAATCTTACGACTAGGAGCATCATCATATCCATGGGTTCTTATCATTAAGGTAACTAGATGTATCATAGTAAGCTTTTTTGCACAATTTAGGCTTGATATAATTCTTGAACTTATTAATGGACATGTTACAAACATCTTTTGGTAGTTTATTATAAAAGCGTACACACGTGCTACAGAACGACCTACCTATTTTTCGGAGTCTGCTGCTGGGCACAGCTAAGTCATCTTTATTTCTCAAATTAAGATTATGAAAATCGCTATTTTTATGAAATTTATCACGATTTTTATGAACATAAAGCAGATTTTCGTAAATATATTGTGCATAGACAGTTAAAATACCTATTTCTTTAAATTTCTCCCTAAGTGATTCTCTGGGTCCCATTTTGTAAATAGCTCTGACAGCTCTTTTCTGCAATATAAAGATGGTCTCAATATCAGCAGCACATCCCCACAATAGTATGCCATAAGACATTATACTGTGAAAATAGCTGAAGTAGACTAGGCGGGCAGTCTCAACGTCCGTATATGCGCGAATTTTCTTAACCGCGTAGGCGGCAGAACTAAGTTTGTTGGACAGAGCTTCCACATGTGGGCCCCATTGAAGCTTAGCGTCTAAAGTTATGCCCAGAAATACTGTCTTATCTACTAATTCAATTTCCTCATTGTTTACTTTAACTATAGTTTTAGCCTGCCTTACATTGGGAAGTGTAAATCTAACTAACTTTGTTTTTAATCTATTAAGTAGCAAATTGTTTGTACTAAACCAATTGACTATTCTATCAAGAGCATTGTTCACATCGTCAATATTAGATTGCTGTCTCTTAACCTTAAATATTAAGGATGTGTCATCTGCAAACAATACTATACCATGATTGTCCCTTACCATATATGGTAAGTCATTTATGTAAACCAAAAATAAAAAAGGCCCTAATATGGATCCCTGGGGTACCCCTATGTCTACAATTGATCCAGGGGAACGTATTCCATTTATATCTACACTATGCACCCGGCCACCAAGGTAGGATGAAATTAAATTGAGTGCCACATCCCTTACACCGTAGTGGTAAAGTTTCATTATTAATGTGTTATGTAAAACGCAATCAAACGCCTTGGATAAGTCACAAAATACGCCGTACGCATCATGCGACTCCTCCCAGGCTTCAAATATGTTTTCTATCAGAGCTACACCCGCATCAGTTGTCGATCGGCTTTTAGTGAAACCGAATTGTTTGTTATGTAACAGATTGCTATCATGAAAGTGTTTGAGTAGTTGATTTAAAATAAGTTTTTCAAACACTTTACTTAATATTGGTAGAACAGATATTGGCCTAAAATTGGAGGGATCTAATGAACTACCTGATTTAAACAAAGGAATCACTTTACTAATTTTCATTAAATCAGGAAACACTCCACAATCTAAACAACTATTAAATATAACAACAAGCTGAGGTATAATAACTTCAATTATAGATTTAACAATAGGTACAGAAATCCCCCAAATGTCTTTAGTTTTCTTGGGATTGATTTCTTTAAGCACTCTACGAATATTTTGTGCGCTAACATGCCTAAATATAAATACTTCATCAAATCTAGCTACATTTGCTTTCAACAAATTTTCTGATAGGGAGGTAGAAGAACCAAGTGTTTTTGTCAAGAGAATTGGAGCACTAGTAAAGAAGGTCTCAAATTGGTGTGCTACCTCTGGTTCCTTTGTAATTATATTTCCACCAATGCTCAGTTTAAATTCAGTAACCTTGGAGCGGAGTCTTCCTGTTTCAGCATTGATAACATTCCAAGTTGCTTTGATTTTGTTATGACTTGATGTTATCTTCGACCTAATATAAAAAGATTTTGCCTGAATGCACACTTTTTTAAAAATCTTTGAATAATTCCTAACATACCTATGAAACTCTTCTGAAGTATTACTCTGCTTCTGTGCATATAATTCATATAGTTTTATTCTACTTAGATTAATTCCAACCGTTGCCCAGTCAGCAAACTCTCGTTTGTTAGATACCATCAAAGATCTAGATGTAAATATAGATTGAAATTGGTCATTTAAAACCTTAAAGAAGTTATCGTATAGTACATTTGGGTCCTTGTCAGAAGGAAGAAATGGCAAGATGTTTGTTAAGTTATCTTTCAACTTTTCAATACGGTTAGATGTTACTGGTACATACGATATCCTCCTTCGGGGTGTTGGTGTATTTTCAATAGTAAAATTGACCAATTGACCGCAGTGGTCAGATTCTAACTTACTGATCATGGATTTGTTAATTGGTGTTATGTTATCGGTAACAAAGATATTATCTATACATGTTGCAGAAGTTTCTGTTATTCTAGTTGGCTCTAGAAACAAGGGAGACAAATTGTGTGACTTATACAGATTCAGAAGTCTAGTTGTACAAGCATTTACCTTTAGTATATTTACATTAAAATCTCCGCAGACCAATAGCTGCTTTTTTGACTTAGTTAATTTTGTTAACATTTCATCCATAATCTGCAAAAAATCATCAAAATTCCTCTCTACAGGCCGTCTGTACACACTTGCTACTATAAATTGCTCTAGTTCTATACAGGCTATTTCAGTTACACATTCCACAGACATAGATACAACATCATTTCTTACTTTATACTTTAACTTTTTATTTATAAGTATCAGAGAGCCTCCTTTAGTCCTATTTACCCTGCAGAATGCGCTACCAACTTGGTGGTTACTAAAATTGAACATGAGCTGCTGTGCCCTAAGATGGTGTTCGGTTAGGCATATGATATCAATATTTTGATGATGATATAATCTAACTTTCATACTCACATTTCATAGTTCCGGTGCGCGCTGGTGGTGGTGTGACAGGTGGCGGTGGTGGCGGCGGCGGAGGGGGAGGGGGAGGTGCTGCATGCGTAGCTGAAATATAGATACAAACATAATTATGTCAAACCGTTTAGAAAAATGAATGCCAGGCAAAAAAATAGTATTTAAATTCCAAGCTATTACTTATTTATCAATTAAATAAACACAAAAAAAACACACATTAGACATGAAAAGTTGAGTAAATCACTTATGATTGTTATTGAGGGCTTTATTCAAATATTGTAAAAAAATTGAGTTTATTGAAATAAAACTAATTTATCAAAAGTTGTGTAATTTTTCATAAATGTTACGATCTAAGAACTATTCTTATTTCGGATTATTTCATAAATGTTACGATCAAATAATTATTATTTCATTATATAACTTCATCAATGTTTACGTTACTTTGGAAAAACTCAAAATCAATTATTTAATTAAACTGTCATTAATTGAATTAAAACATTATACGAGTACATTAGCTAGACCTTATTAATCAGTATAAAACATAAAATTTAGCACACTTACCGTGACATTAAAACACACAAAAATACACATAAACACACAACATAAAGGCTTAAGCGAAGCAAACACAACACTTATCACACAGGCGAGTTTAACTTAACTCATCATACGTAAAAGAAACATAAGTAGTTTAATTTATATTACAATTAGCACAATATTTATTAAAAATTATTAAAATATTCATATACAACGTCTTTCATCAAGCAATTCAGAATTACTTATTATAGTTTTTTTTTTGTAAAGGGTTTTTTGTAAACTATACACTGTGTCGCAGCGACTTAAAAAAAAAACTAAATTACTATACATGATTTTTCTAAGCTTGGCTTAGAAAAATCATTTGTGGATCGCAGAAATAATGGTTCGGCGGCATCACGATACACCGAAACTGTTAATTTAAATAGTGAATATCTAAATGAATGATAAAACAACTTGGTATTCTAATTTTAAATTTGAAAAAGACGTTGTGTAGAATGACGTAAATTTTTAACGGTTATAACTTAAGGGTGAAAATGGAACAAATAGATGGACACAAAAATTTTGAATATAAAAATGAATTTAATATAAGAGTGGGTACAAGGAGCATTATTTAATACGGAGCTAAATTAAATAGTTCCTTTCACAATATATTAACAATATGCAAATATACCATTATCTTTTTACATTTACATATATCTAGATATAGATAAATTTATTATTTTATTATCTTTAATATAGTTGCGATGTTACTCACAAATTAATAATTTATATAATAGATATAAGGATACATTGAATGTGGCTACGTATATGGTATTGACGGCGAGATTTATATAGAATTATGATTTCTATGTGAGCGACGAAAACAAACCACTGTATTATGACCCATTTATGTCCCACAGCAGGAACAGCCCTCCTCCTATAATAGTGAGAAACTTTCACCTCGGGTTTGGGTCATTTATGAGCTGTTGTAATAACAAACTCTTTTGTAAATCTTGTTTGTAAATTGAATCACAAGATTAAAATAATATACTGTTGTCCTTAATAAAGTAAAGAACACCTTAAGATTGGTCAATACCCAAGTATATTTTAGCGACAATAATGGTTAGCAAGAGAAGGAAAATGGAACAAAATATTATGTTGGGCGAAATCTGAAAAAGCTTCACATTCATAAGTGTTACTGTTATGGTGCAACCTATATGAAGATGATATTTGACTTTATTTTGGGTTGAAAAAATTTTTGAGGACGGGATTTAATAAAATATCACTTCTACCCTCACATAAAACATAAAAATCTCGCCGCCATATTGTACAACACGGAATACATTTACAAAGGTTAATAATTTAAATCAGACTTGTATGATATGTAGCAGGTCACAGACATCAGTCACGCAAGCCACGTGTGTGCTAACATACAAACACAAGAGCTTGAAACGTCAAGCAGAAACACGCTTGTACGAAACAACTACATATAGAAAATACAGGTAATAGAAACCACTATTCATAGACAGCACGTTTCGTCGAATTATAGAAACACCTTCGGGAGGGATTCCATCTAGGGATTCCTAGTGTGAGGTCTAGAGATAATATATTGTAAAAAAAAATAAAGATTTATATTTTTACACGGTTCTGCGAAACGTGCTGTCTATGAATAATTACTTCTATTAGTCGTACTTTCTATATGTTGTTATATCGTAAAACCGTGTTTCGGCTTGACGTTCCACACTCCATACACAAATGTACACGCACACAAATATAAATCGGCGCCTGCGCAGCTATGCGAACAAATCGCACGAACCTTACATAACTTTATTGGGTTTTGGTGTACTGAGTCTAACGAAAAAGTTTTGGTGTTACACAAAAATGTGTTTTGTAAATATTAAAAAATTATGTGATTATCAAAATTTGCCTAAAGCTAGCTTGAATTTATACAGTTCATGGTGATGGACTAGTGTAGCACGCCCCCCAGTTAGGTGGACCGACGACCTCATAAAGGTCTCTGGGTCGGACTGGATGAGGAAGGCGCAGGACCGTGTTCTGTGGCGCGTGTTGGGAGAGGTCTATGTCCAGCACTGGACTGCAATTGGCTAGTTGATTGATAATGATGGACTTGAGCCAGTATGCACAAGTACTAGTAAACTTAATCTAATTTAGTTCTTATTTATGAAAATTTGAATGTAATTGGAAAGTTGAAGTGGAATTGGGCACGCCACGTTTGTCGTAAGTCTACAGAATCACGGGCGAGGATATCCACAGAGTGGACTCCAAGCAATAGGAAGCGGCAACGAGGGCGGCCCAAAAGGAGATGGCGAGATGACCTGGACGCTTTTAAGAGGAAGTGGCATACGGAAGCCACGGATCGAAAGAAATGGAAGTCTGAAGGGGAGGCCTTTGCCCGGCAGTGGGACAGTACAGGCTAATAATAATAGGAAAGTTTACTACTAGACGTTATAGATGGCGTTGACTGTTGAAAAAAAGTGTCGGCTTCTAATCACTACAATGCAATGAACATTAACTGTAGCTTAAAAGTAAATTGTAAACGACGATTTCAAACAATTTGTTATAAATTTTTATGAAATAAAGCAATTTGAAATTTGAATTTGATTTGTATTTGACGAAAAGCAATAGTAGTAACACCATGGTTTATTTTGTTAAAATCAGTACACCAATATTTACTGAACATGGACGGCGACGGACTAAAGCTTAGCTTATGTGCACACGAGCACAAACACACGCAGGCGGCGGTACGGGGACGTCGCATCGCGGGTTTAGTGGCCCAGTGCTTTAGGGCCCTACTTTACTAGTGGCCTAGATCTCTAGAGGCCTAGTGCTCTATTGCCCTAGTTTTTTCGTGACCTACTTTACTAGGGCCTTATTGCTCTAGTGGCCTAGTTCTCTAAGGGTCTAGTATTCTAGTACCCCAGTGCTCTAGTAGCCTAGTGCCACAGTTCTTTATTGCTGTAGGGCCCTAAGTCTCTAGTAGTCTAGTGGCCTAGTATTCTAGGTTCCCAGTGCTCTTTTAGTGTAGGGCCCTAGGTCTCTAGCGGCCTAGCATGCTAGGACACTACATGTTGGCTAGAAGTAGCGGAACTCGCCCTTCTTGCCGAGCCTCTCGCGGCGCACCCAGTCGGTGGCGGGCGGCGCGCCTCCCCCCGCGCCCCCCGCCCCGCCCGCCTGACCCTGCCCCCGCGTCCCCGCGCCTCCCCCCGCCCCACCACCCCCCGCGCTCGTCCTACCCGTCGCACCGGTGGGACTGCTGCCGCCTGAACCGCGACCGCCTGCTCCTGCTCCTTCCTGGAATACAGACATGGAGGAGTTGAGAACAACACTTATGACTTTTGTACTAGGTATTATAGTTAGTCCCATCCCATCCAATACTGGTTGCTTTGAAAAATCGAACTATGGAACTATTTATTATAAAAATCACATGAAAAAGGAATTTCTATTATGTATGTCACAACGTAACACAAATGCAGTTATAAGACAATATAATTACATATCTCAAACAACATACACCTTTACTGAAAACTATTAACAAAAAAAAATTGATACAATAGAATGTTTCTTTCATTTGACGAGCGGCATTCATCGCGACTCACTAGTTTTCAATAACATGGTTCTTACAAAATCTTTTAAGTTCATGTGAGTGATACTTCGTGACATATATGTAACATATTATGTATTCATATACCTATGTCACAACGTATTACTCACATGAACACATGTTAAGTTATTTTAATTTTATTTTTAATTGTATTATAGTATGTAGCCAACACTATTGTATTAGGGTGTACAGTCACGAGCAATAATATGTACACATTTTCGCATTTTGTAAACCAGTTATCTAAAGTTCTGCCAATCCAAAATTGAAAATTCGAAGATTAATTCAAAACTGTACGGAACCTCTTCTAAATTACGAATTCATTTTGATATTGTAATGTCTAGATAAACATGCAGATAGTTTAGAAAATTTGAAAATGTGTACATATTATTGCTCGTGACTGTACCCTGTAAGGATAGTGATAAGTTAGTTGAATAAATAAATAAATGTTTTGACATAAATTTTCTACATGACATTATTCATATGCGTTATTTTTTTTGACACTTACATTTCACATGACATTTAAACTCTTAGTTTCTTACCTGGTAATGTGTGTAAATGGGGTTAGGGTACAAATGTGGTGAGGAGGGTGGCGACAACGCAGGCGCCACTATTGTGTGTGGCACGTGAGCGGTGACCCCGCGTCTGTTGCGCGCCTTCCACCACTTGCGGGAGTCGTCTAGTACCTAAAACATGGTAAAAGTACATGAAAATTCACTGTTAATTACTGTCATTCATTCATAAATGGAATAATGTCCCACTGCTTGGATGGGGTTCATTACAGTGATGGAGAGTAATTATTTATTATTATTATATTTATTTAAATCAGAATAAAATTCCATAATTTGTTAGTATACAATATATTTACTTAAGACTATGTTAGTAGATTAAAAATAAAAACATTATCTTATATTAAAAAGAGCGCCTCTGGAACCCATGTGTATGGTATTCCAGTGACGTACCACTGGACAATCTATTCTACTAATAATAGTGTTTAGGAGACTGCTGGCACTGGCATGGACACGATGCATCAGGGATGCTACACGTTTTCTAATTATAGCCTGAAAGCTGTCTGTTGTGTTCTCGGCGAACATACCCGATGCGCTACAAAAGCGCGGCAGCCCCAGCAGCATCCTAAAACCATTATTATACTGGACACGCAAAGCATCGGCGGATCGGCGCGTGTACTTGACCCATAGGCTACTGGTGTAAAAGGTTTGGCAGTATGCCTTATATAGGGTAACTTTAACTTCTCTTGTACACCTAGCAAACCTACGAGCCAGCATGTTACACCTTACCGCCAAGGCTCTACGCTCCCTTTCCATATCTAGGTCATCGGAGAGATCCTCGGTGACCCAATGCCCCAGGTACTTTACTTTTGTGACCCTATTTAGAGGTAAGCCTCCTAAATTAATAGAAGGAATGAACCTTGGTAATCGGTTCCCTGACTTAAACACAAGTAGTTCACTCTTTGCTGTATTATAACTGAGGCCGTGTGCCACCGCATACCGCTCACAAATCCCCAGTAGCCTCTGTAAAGCTTTTATCGAGGGGGCCAGCAAAACGGCGTCATCCGCATACCATATGTTATTTACAAAGTGACCGTCTATGGAACATCCTACACCCGCTGTGCTGAGCTCCTCGACCAGACTATTTACATATAAATTAAAGAGCCGCGGTGAAGTAAGACCGCCCTGCCTTACGCCGCACTCCAGCTTATACTCTTCTGAGCATGAGCCCGCCCACTTAACATAGTTGGTCTGGTGACTGTACCAGTACTTTAGCATACCAACAACCTCTACAGGAGTGTCAGTATCTACCAGAAGTTTATCCCATAGCATATTGTACGAGACTAGGTCAAATGCCCTCGACATGTCCAAGAAACAAGCATAGACGGGTGTTTTTCGCGTAACATAGTACTGGACAGTATGCTTGAGCCTCAAAATAGCTGTCTCCGTAGAGAGCCCGGGTCGAAACCCAAATTGTGCCTCATGCAGGTGTATACTTTTGTTAAGTTGAAGGTCAAGCAAGCCGTCCAGCACCTTTGCTATTACCGTAGCTAGTGATATTGGTCTGTAGTTAGACCTATCAGAAACATCCCCCGTCCTATTCTTTATAATGGGTACAACAATGGTCTTCATAAGTTCTCCTGGTAGATACTGATGCCCAATACACAAATTAAATAACAACGACAACACTCTTGGCAAATGTACCCCTGCATGTAATAAGTGCTCAATACTAAGGTCGTCATGTCCTGGTGACTTACCCCTCTTCATGTTTTTTATTACATTTTCTACTTCCCTAGTACTAAATCTGATATGTGGGACACTCTGATGCGCCTCATCAACTACCTGTTGCTGTGGCTGTATTGTTGGCAATACTTTAAAATGCTCCCGAAACATATTTGCTATTTGGGGGGGGCTCACACTTACCCTCTACACATGAAGGTACTTGCAACTCAGCTTCCAGCCGCTTAGTGTGTTTCCAGAAGCCTTTAAAATCTTTAGCCTTATGGGTGGTAGCTAGTATATCCATTTTAATTTGATTCTCATTATCCTGACACCATTTTAGCTTTGATTTGAAAAGCTTTCTAGTTTCACGCATAGACTCATAAGCTTCACCCGCCATTGGTTTACCCTGTAAGACCCACGACTGAAAACTGAGCCGCGCCTGTCGATGTACATTCTTAACATGTCTATTCCATCCTGTTACATACTTTCGCCTACTACACACTTTTGCCTTGGAACAAGTTTCCGCAGCCTCCCTTAATATATTTACAATTTTAGTATAAAAGCTATCAATTAAAGCTCTGTGTTTATAATTATTACATAGACTGTCTGCACAACACAAACATTCAGGTGGAAAATCAATTTCTCTTAATTTACTCCTACATATGTCACTATACATATCAATCTGTACATTGTCTCTTTGTCGCCATTTTACTTTATTACTTAAAGAGGTGTCTATATACTTTTTCTTAACAGGTAAATTATTAAACTTATAACTAATTTCTAGAGGGAAGTGATCTGACCAAAATAAATCATCACATACCTTTACATCCATTACACATTGCCCTGCTACCTGAGTTGTTATGCAGTGGTCCAACCACCGCTTACAGTTATCATGGCTCTCACTTATATATGTATAAGTGCCTGAGTTCACTGAGAGATGGCTAACATCGGAGCAGATCCAGGCACGCTCATCACAAAACGCCATCAACTCACTAAAAAATAATTCACCCGGGTGTGCATTAAAGTCTCCTAGAATAATAACAGATTCCACATCTAGGGTCTCAATCACTGCATGTATTTCACTGAGGACATTTGTGAACTCCGTTAGATTATCCGCGCAGTCCGTAGGCATGTACACTGAAAATATTAGCGTATTTTTATTGCCCGCACTCACACTAATACCCGTTAACCGAACACTACTGCACTTCAGGACCGAAACTGCCGAGAACACTCCTTTACGCCACATTAAAGCTACTCCACCATATGGTCTTCCTCTGAGTAGGCCAGACGTCGTGTCGACTGCTGATTTACTTGTGTATTCGAAACACTTATTTATACTTCCAATAAATGCTGTGTCATGTGGTAAAAGCCATGTCTCCTGGAGAGCAATCACATCCGCTGTCTGACATAATTGTTTTACCCCCTCCACTGACCTCGTTATTGATTTGCAATTGAAGCTTACAAGCTTAATAATCTGTGTAGATATGCTATTCATTTATAATTGCAATTGAATGTAACCACTACCTTTGCTTAAACAGACCTATCCTCGGCCTCAGTTGTCTTTTTTACATTTAGTTCAATGTACCGTCTAAAAGACACACCTTCTGGCCACAGGTTCTCGTCTAAAAATGTGTGTAACTTATGTCTGGGTACAAACATTTTATAGGCCTTATATCCCTTGTTTCGCTTCATTTTAATTTCTACGAGGTTTACCATTACGTTTGTTTTCCTCCATACATAGTCAGTAATGTCCTTTATTGATGTATCCTGGTCTATGTTATTAATAAATAAAGGAGTTTGTATATCCGCCGCTCTAAACTTGCCCGAATCGTCTCTACATTGTCCCTGAGTTCCTATAAATCGATTCCTGTGTCTTCTCTTCTGTACCATAGTCCAGTTCTCATCTACTTTTGTCTTAAATTCACCTCCCGTTTGAGCCATTTGTGCAAAAGTTAAACGCTTGTTGTGATAACTTACTGCTGGCGGCGACGGCGGCTCACCCGCCTCAGTCACACATGCAATCGAGGCCTCATCATTTAACAAATCGTTGTAATGTCGGCCATACCGCTACGGTGTAACGGAGAGGTGCAGCTGCGCAGGCGCCGGCAGTACCCGCACACACGCACAGGTACACAGTGCGGTGACACTCGAAAGAATCGATTTTCGATCTTGCGCCGGTCACCTGCGCAGGTGGACCTCTCCGGTACACCGTAGTGTGTATGGCATTACATGGCTAGCTAATCCCACGCTGGCTAGATGAATTGGTATTGGCTTTTCTTAAATGTATGTTATTGTGGTGCTTTTACATGACTAAATGGTTACGTAATGATAATGCCCACGTTGCTTAACCAGCGATATTGTTTATGAATCATTAATTGCAACTGGCTGTGCTGAATCATGCAGATATGATCTACTGTAGTATATCCGTAATGTGAATCATCACCCGATAAATCATCTTCACATCAACCAATAGTCGTTCACTGCTGGAGGAGGCTATCCTACTCCAAATATCTCCTGCAAGGTCTTGTGCCTCCTTCATCCATTGGTGTCCTGCCTTCCTTATTTGGTCGTCGGTCTAACTTGTGACCATTCTAGAACCTATCTGCCCCAACGACCGTCATTTTAATCGCAAAAAGTAGGTCACTTTGGTTCTTCTACAGATCTACTAATTTCTATGTTTGCTTACCTCAAGGTATTCCCCTCGCACCACAGTAAGTTCCTTGTCGTTGTTTGCGGTTCTTGGGTATGTAACTCTGACCACGCGTCCCCCTCTGGCTGACACTCCTCGCGCCCAAGCCTCGCCTAAATCATCTGCAAATGAAATAAACCAGACGTCAAACAACAGTCTACAGATAAAAGTCTTGGATCCGTAGTCAATCAATTGATCTAACTAAACTAGGTTCAAAATTTTATAAAGATTCATTATCAAAGAAACATCGGCAAAACCTTGTTTGGCAAGTGATAATTTTTTTAGCGCAAATCAGGAGCCATTAACTAGTATATAAATTAGTTGATTCAACTTTGTGTCAATTTACAACTAAGAGTTTTTTTATATGATGGAAAGCAAACGAGCCAGCAGGTCACCTGATGGTAAGCGATAGCCGCTGCCCATGGACACCCGCAATACCAGAGGAATCACAGATGCGTTGCCGACCTTGCAGTTGCTACAAAACATTTGTAATCTGCTTACTATACCTATTCACTTCACTTCTGGGACTGAAATCCTTGCCATAGTAGTATATAAAAACACAATTAACTTTTGAGTTTATGCAGCACAGCATTAAAATTGTTAGTCATTGTTTGAGTTTATTGGATATAGAAAATATTACTGACCTTCTTCTGGTCGATAGACCTGCTCACGATCAGGGGAAGACGCCGCGGAGCCTGAGTCTTCTCGGCCCATTGCTCTCATATTCCTGAAACAAATGGAGACTATTAATTGTGGCTCTCCGTGTGATGACGGAGTTAGAATACAATATGTCACCACATCTCATCCCATGGGTGTCGTAAAAAACGACTAATGGACTATCCGTGAATATTATCTTTACGAAATAAAAAAAAGGAAAACTTGAAATTAAACCCTGTACCAATCCGACTGGCCAGCGTGGTATTAGTAGGCCAAGTATTCCTCTGTCACGGGAGGAGGCCCGTCCCTGCAGTGGGACAAACACCTTACACTCGCCAAAGGGTTAGCTCTTGCATTATCCCCTTACTCATAAACGCCTCTTAAATTTTAGTCAATTGATTAGCTTAAATTCTTACGGTTTTGTTTATTATAAGGTTGGTTTTACTAATAAAAATCTCGCTAAGCAGTGATTAAATTTAAGAGGCGTTTGGAAGTAAGGGGGCGCGGGAAAATGATGGTGCGAAGAAAACTGTTTTTTTGCGAAAACATTTTAAAATATCTAGCTAGCTAGTCTAGCACTAAAATCATTGTGGTTTGTCGAAATGTCATGCAAGATAAGGATGAAATAAAATGAAATTTTATTTTCTCTCTCACACAGAAAAAAAAATAAACAAAATGATTAAGTAGTTTCATTGGACGCCATGTCATAACAAAGGTCATATCCTGGGACAGAGGGAAGAATCGAGTTGAATAGGTCTGTACCTCTTGTTTATATAAAACTAGTAAAACCCCACACCTATGAATGGAGGTCAAAAACAAGTACGCGTTAAGCAGCGGTCACCTGTGATGCGGCGCGTAAGGGGTGTACTGTTCACCGTACAGCTCGGGCTCCTCGCGCTCGTACCGCTCATACCGCTCGCTCGCCACCTCTGCGCCTCCCGGACCCCCGCGGGCGTCCACCCCGCCCTGACCCGCTGAGCTACGGCGAGGCGATGATCTACACCACACGGACAAACACAATGGAACATAGTACAAACACAAGAACATAAAACACAAAAAAAAACATAGAAAGCATTTTGACAAAGAAATGGTTGATGCTATGAATGTATTTGATATTTTTTTGGGTTCTTGTAAAGGTTTTGAGAGGTATAGCGCAACTTTTTCATATAGCGTGTTAACGCCTATTAAAGGTTAAATGTAAACAACATACTGTGAGAATACCTGGCATTATGAATACCTAAATTGTTAAGTCTTATGAGAAGTAAATAAGACATTGGCATACCAGTCAAGTGCTGATTTTGGCCTCATTTTACTACTGATTTTAACAATTTAGAACCTACAATCTACTATAATCAAGTTATGTTTAAGAATGATGAACAAATAACTTTCACCAATGATGAATAAATACATTTTACCAATGATGAAATACAGTTACTGTACATATAAAAATTTACCATGGCCCCAAATATTACCTTCTTAAAGGTTGATCATCAACTTGATAGTCTGGGCTCCATCCATCCATGAATACTGGCTGGTATGGTGGAATTGACGTCTTCCATTGTTCTCTGAAATTAACCAATAAAAATGTATTACGATGTGGATTTATTTGATTAGAAATTTGATTTATTTTTTCATTTTTACCGACAATAATAATAAAGTTCTCAATTCTATAAAGACTATCGTAACTGGAATTTAATATTAATAACCATTAAAGAACCGATAGCCGTTTGGGCAGAAAGGTTCTGGAATGGCGACCGCGTACCGGAAAGCGCAGGGTGGGGAGACCCCTCACACGGTGGACCGATGACCTAGTTAGGACGGCAGGAAGCCGATGGATGAGGGAGGCGCAGGACCGCACAAGGTGGCAATACTTGGAGGAGGTCTATGTCCAGCAGTGGACGTCGATTGGTTGATATGATGATGATGATGAACCATTAAAGTTAACTATAGTTAAATATTATTGATTCTTTAAAAAGGGTACTGTAAAATATGTTTTGTCTAAAAAGGAAGCACATCACAATGTTCAGTAAAATTCACGAATAAAGTTTTAATGTAGGCAACATTAAAACTTTAATCATCATCATAACAGCCCATTAATGTCCCACTGCAGGGACGGGCCTCCTCCCATGACGGAGGGATACTTGGCTTCTACTTCTGCAGGGACATATTTTACAGGACACTTTGAGAGGACCACCTTTTGTTATGGAGGATACTTGGCTAGCTAATAGGAAGTTTCCCAAGGGTATTTCTATACGTATTGAGTTTTTCATGTCCAGAAATGACTGTCGGATGTTTCTTCTTCAACTTTTACGAAACCCAAGAGCCAAAAATGCGTAATGATATTAATTTATCTTAGTCGATCACCACATGGACTAAAATAATAATTTATCACAAACAAGTTACGAAACAACTTGGGGATTATAACAAAATAATATATTAATTTTAATAACCCGAGGATTAAATGAACGCTTTACAGATATAATCAGATATCGTACTGATAAAGGGCTACCACGGCCTGATAGCAATGGTGTCGTCATTATTGCTTACATCTAGTTATCAATGTAGGGTATAGTACGAGGTTGCGAGATCCACAAACACTTGTTCTGATTCTAGATGTTTTTGACTTCATTCAATAAAAGTTCCCACAATATACGGACTGTTAATTGATAGGTTTCGATAACAAGAAAGGCACAAATTGTAAGTTTTGAAAGTGCGAGAATAAGGTTAAGATAAACATCTAGGTAGTTAAATAAAGTAAAACTTGTAACACAACATACCTTGGTATTAGCCAAGCGTCGCCAAGAGAATGCCATAACTCCGTCTCCTTACTAGTGACACAGTTCGCCAGCAAATTCAGCGCATCTCGGGTCAATAATGGCTGCACAACTCTTGAAGGTAGCCTTCCATCTGCAGCATCTTGAGCAGCGTCCACGATCAACGCCAATGGAGTGAAGAGGAAATGCACTAATTCTGGTGCATTTGGATCATGGATATGAGCTCTTAGCCTCGCTAATAGATTAAAAGACAGTTTGAACTTTTGCAGAACGTCAACGAAGTCCCGTTCCGGTGGTGGTCTCGTCCGCATTGCTAGCATCCCTTCTCCCGCACCAGCTGCTCGTTTACTGGTGCCCCTGGAACGTCTCCGTCTTTCCAGTTCTCTTGATGCCGCTGCAGCGTGTTGTAGCCTCGCTATGAACTTCTCGATGTCATCGAAGCAACGGTTCAGTATCGCGATGTCCTGTTCGTATAGACGTTCGGAGCCTGTTGACGATGCGTCATCTCTTTCGCCTCCGGAACCGCCGCGTTCCACGCGCCCGAGTTGAGCGGACATTTGCTGTGGAAAGACAAGGATGACATGAGTTTTGGAAGGTTGTTTTTGGTTAGTGTGAGGTAGTAACTTACGCCTAGAACAGCTTGCCATTGCTGATGGGTGAATGTGTGGTACATCCGCGTCATAGCGTCGTGCTCGCTCGCAGCGGAATGCCACGGGTGGTAGTCATGAGCGGTGACAGCTTATCTATTGATAACGTGCTGTGTAATCCGCATTCCGATTATTTATAATATATGCGTGTATTTTTAACGTAATACGTTGGCTGGCTTGTTTGTCTATATTGCCTCAATTATCTTTGGGTGGCCATGAAGGTCCTAATATTACTTTTACTGAGTATTTATTTGGTAATTAGGCTACTGGAGCTGTATTTCCGTATTGATATTACAACACCTGTTTAGAAGAATGCCGGTCATTTGTGATTTTAATAACGTGGCTTTGGTTGATTGTTGTGTCTTATCGCTGCTTAGATAACAAGGGGGGCGAAATGTAGACGCAGGTTCAAAACTCAAGTAATGTTTTTATTGCTTTTCTCTTAACTTCGATAAGTTTTAACAATCCTTGGTTCGTGTATAGATTTACATCAATACAATACTACCCTAAGTACTATATTATACTAGCTGTGCCCGCGACCTCGTTCGCGTAGTGGATGTTACTTACTTCGCAATTCGAATTAATACTGAAAAATGTTTTTTTAAACCTTATAACGAACGAATATACTACGAACGAATTAAGATATTAACGAACGAACCAAAACCTTTTTAAAAACAGACCTTTACTAAGACAGATCTTTAGAGACTGCTGCAAAACTCTTATTGACAGACATAAGCGAAGGTCCTTCTTTCAAGGAAAATCTTAACACCGCGATACTGAAAATAACGTCACAGGCACGTTGTCACTGTTGTCAAATTTGTAAGTTAGAATAAATTACATCGCTTATTTCATCATAACAGCCCATTAATGTCCCACTGCAGGGACGGGCCTCCTCCCTTGACGGAGGGATACTTGGCCTACTAATACCACGCTGGCCAGTAGGATTGGTATAGGGTTTAATTTCAAGTTTTCCTTCATTTTTATTTCGTAAAGATAATATTCACCGACAGTCCCTTAGTCGGTTTTTACGCCACCCTGGGGATGAGATGGGGAGGTGATATATTGTATTCTTACTCCGTCACCACACGGATAATCGCTGATTTTATGAATGAATACATTTGCACGCCACGTTATGGCAGAATTAACTGCCTCGGTGGCGCGGGTCGCATTACCTAGCTGGCGTGCATGAGGTCGCGGGTTCGATTCCCATGGAGGACAATACTTTGTGTGATCCACAAACTATTTTCCTTAGTCTGGATGTTCTTTGTGTCTGTTAAATTGATGTTTTAAAAGGGCCCGGCTGGTGTGGTATTTGTCTTTTATAAAAAAAAAGTGCTATAAAACAAATTTATTGTAACACCTTTTATATACCATATTATTCTAGCAAAAATTGTCTGTTTTAAACCTATATATTATTTATTAAATAATTGTATAAGTGTGTTATAATTGCAGTTATAATAAGATTGTGAGAAAAGAATTGTTATTTAAATTCAATTTATACTTATTTATGATCAAGTGTAGGTATAGTTTAACTTTAAAAATTGAAGTTTGTACGCCAATATTGGCAAAACAGGGAAAGACTTTTTATTTTTGCAACGTGTTTTGTACCTCTGATTAAGTAGTAAAAGTTATTTGTGTTTGTATTTATTTACATTTAAAAAACAGGAACACCGATATCAAAGTAAAGTTGTACAGTATGGAGCCTGTTGCATATTTTTACGTTGACCAGTAACTACTACAGTTTATACTAAATTAATACCAAATGAATAATTGATATTTTAGATTAATAGCTTACTAATACAATTCATAATTAATTAAATTGCGTTTCAATTACGAAAAACACGAAAAATAACAATCAAGTAGGTAAACTTAGAATTAATATGACTTATATATAATTGATATACCTAACACATACGATTCATGGTTAATTTTATTAAAATTTAAAAGGTTTAACTTATTTTTAATAGCACATAATAATAAAATAGTTATAGATTATTTACAAACTCATTTATGAGTATGATTACCTTTATGATCACAATGTCTACGCTGTAAAATGTACTACTGGTAACGCCATCTCGTGAACAAAAGAAACGAAATTTAAATTCATTCAACATTGTACCAAATCCATTTTTCATGACCCCTGATTTGTATTGGACTGTTCTAATAAAGAGATCAAGCGATATCTCGAGTAATACTTATCTGATTTTGATGAAACATACCTCAGTTTAAGCCTAATAAGAAAGGCTACAATACAATGTATTGGTCTTAAGATTATATTAATTCGTTTTAAAGATGTGCGGTAACAAACAGACAGACAGACAGACAGACATTAATTCTAAAAATTGTGGATTCGTGCTTTTTGACTTTTTTCTAATTTTTATAGATAATTTTTATCAGAATTTTCAAAAAGAACAGACATTTCGACCTCTACAGTTTTATGATAGTATAGATACTAAGTACCTTAATTCTAACTTAACCGTGAATATTTTTATTATTAACATTGGATTATTTTCGACGAATAATGATTTTAGTTTTGTTATTGGACCTGCTACTTATCTTTCAAATCGTTTTGAGTGACCTAGGTAATGGAAAGGACCTGTCTCTACAGTGGGATAGGTGGTAATGGATTTTAATGAAATAATATTGTAATTGACACTTTTTACATTAACATACTTTTGCCTAGAAACAACATTTGTCCTTACTTTAAGAATTAATTGATAATTTTCGATAAGATATTTCGTATTAGTTAGCTCTGGCGCCTCTAATGGGTAATCAGTATATTTATAAAATAAATAGAAGTTTGATTTTTTAGCTGTTGAGTAATAACAAACTATCTAGTGAATAACTGACTTGAAGACGTGGCGGTTGAGGTGTAATATGAGTATCGTATTTACAAAAAAAAAAGTCCAATTATGTTTTTTCGTTATCTACACTACAAACTCTGCTTAGTTTGGAAATAGATGGCGTCGTGTGAATGGTCGAGGGGTATTATTTTTTTCATAAAAGACTATTCCCGCACTAGAAATAGAGTCCTAAATCACGTGGATTATAAAAGGTACATGATATTAACAGACACAATGGACATCCAAGGCCATGACAATAATTTATGGATCACACAAATGATTATCTTGCAAAGGATTCCAACTGGCGACCTCGGTTATGGCTGACGCTACCATAACCAACGCGCCACTGAGGCGAGTCTGATTTTTATTTACGATATCAGCAATAAAGTAGGTACGTCAACGAAAATGCAAATTGTATAGATATAAGCGATTGTATAGATCAGATAGTGATAATATATTATTTATTATATAATTCTATGCATTTTATAGCAAACTTATCTGTATATTGTGATAACCAACCGCGGCAAATGATACTTAGGTACATTAAGTAAACATTTCACAGACATACAAAATTACCTTAAGGCCCTGCGCAGACGGCACAATTTTTGTGCGATCGAGTCTGCGGCGCACAAAAAGTCTGCCATACATGGCATAATATGTTTGAGTCTTTTGTGCGCCGGACTTTTTGCGCGTTCCATGCGTTAAGTATAACTGCTTATAATTGCATAGGTTCTTTTTTTACAGACTAAAAAGTGCGTCACGGATAGTCTGTCGTCTGCACAGGGCCTAAGATTAAGTGACTAATGCTAATGGAAAAAGAAATCATCGGATGTTTGGACAAGTTTGACTTATAATAGGTACCTAGTTTGACGACCTCTGTGGCTTAGTGGTTATTTAACATGACTGCTACTTAGAGGTCTCGGGTTCGATTCCCGCTCAATGCAAATCTTTGTGTGCATGAACATGATTGTTTGCATTGGTCTGGGTGTTTTCTATGTATAATATGTGTGTATTTACAAAAAAAAGTATTTAAGTACCTATGTTAAATCCGTTGTACTAGACCTATAGTACAAGCTCTGCTTAGTTTGGGACTAGATGGCATTGTGTGAAAGTGTGAGGAATATATTGATATTTTTTCGTGATTTAGTCCGTAACTACGCTAAACCTATTTATAGTTATACACCTATTTTTGTAAATACAAACAAAATTATACAAAGAAAGCAGTTAGAAAAATGCAAACATAACATAACTGTTCATGCACACTAATAAGTTACTAAGTTTGCATTGAACGGGAATCAAACATGAGATTTTTTGCGTACCTGTCATGTAGGTACTTTAACCACTTCTCACAGAGGTCGTTAAATGGGCTATTATGATTAAGAAGTAATTCATTTGCAGCATCAGCATATTAGTCAATAGACGTCCACTGCTTGACTAGATGTGTTAATAAGGTCGTAATAAAATAATCATCATAACAGCCCATTAATGTCCCACAACAGGGACGGGCCTCCTCCCGTGACGGAGGGATACTTGGCCTACTAATACCACGCTGGCCAGATTGGTACAGGGTATAATTTCAAGTTTTCCTTATTTTTATTTCGTAAAGATAATATTCACGGATAGTCCCTTAGTCGGTTTTTAGGACAACCATGGGATGAGATGGGATGGTGACATATTGAATTCTTACTCCGTCACCACACGATCACCACACGGGAATAAAATAATAATCAGTATCAATTGATGTTATCAAAAATAAACATCTATGATGAAACAAATCACCACCTACCAACTTAACAGCTCTCACACCAAGCTGGAAGCAAGCTATCATCAAAATAGCCTGACTATCACCACCCTTCTCAATCACACTACTTAGTTTCCCTTCCTTTAACACCATTTCTTGATATTTATCTACTGACTGTACTTTCTTTTCCTGACTTTGAAGAACATTGTTTTGAAAATGAGGTTTTACTAAAAAATCCATTTTATTTTCAAGATTTTCAACACGAGACTCATTACTTTTATGAGATTGAACCATTTTAACATTGTTTAAATAAGGTTTTACTAAAGAATCCATTTTATTTTCCAAGTTTTTGACACGACTTTCACTCTCATTTGTTTTCTGGTTTATTTCGATTAGATTTTTCTTTATTTCCTTTATTTCTTTCATGGATTCCTTCATCTCCTTACGAAAAGCTCTTAGTTCATCTATGAGCGTTTTCTCAAGGCTTGCTTTGTCTTTTTGTGGTATATTTTTTTCTGGTTTCTCTTGAGGCTTTTGGCTAAACATAGGCCATTTGCTGAGGATCTTTTCTTGTGAATTCTGTTCATAGTAGTTTATTTTGTCAGAAATATCTGGGTAGGTTAAGGCCGGTACCAGTACGTTGTTTTTATTATTGTTGACACAATCACAGTTCATAGATTTCTTGCATTCTGTACAGTTTATAGTAACGCCACCTAGTGACCACATAAAGCTAGCGCGGGCGTTACAACTTGTATTCCCCATTGTATATTATTTGTTTGTCCTTTACCCTATTTCTACGACATGACTTTATCGCTGATAGTTACTACAACAAATATTCATTTTAAGACAATTTTCCTTACAAACTCATAAATGTAAGTTATTCAAAATAATAAGTTAGTTGGTATTTCCAGTTCATAGATGGCGTTGATACGTTTACTACAGATATTGCACTTTAGTCAAAAACTTTCTCATAAGTTCGTCCTATTCGGTATATTTAATTCACATTTCAAAAGTTTTTGAATTAGTTATCACTCAGTAGGTACCGTTTGTAAACAATTCAAATAAAGTTTTCGATTCTCTATTGAACTTGGGCACTAACACTTTTTTTCTTTTGTTTGATAATTATGCTATAGTACCTATTAGCCACTATGACAGTCGTAATTATACACTTATAAACTAAATAAAATAAACTATTTTCTTTTAAAAACACTAAAACACAACCATATTTACGTTATTTAAAAAAAAACTTAAGCACTACTTAGAGTATTAAAGTTTCCTATCAAAAATTCTTCAAATCTTATTGTCATTTAATAAAATAATATTCGTTATTATCTGTCTCTTTTCATTCCTTTATGTGTAAAAGAAATGGCATACTGCACTAGTAATCACAACCATTGACGTCATAATCATAATTATTTTATTTTTCTATCATAATCAGTTGATAAGTCTCCAATGTAATATTTAAGGAATATTGATCTTTATTCCGTATAGGTTAGGTTATAAATTCAATTTCGTACATTACACCTTACTTTCCTACCTACCTGTTATCCTATCAAGTTAGTATATCTAATGTTGAAAGGCAGAATTTATGGGAAATTAAACTTTAACTCGTCAAGTTTAGATAGAAAGTAGCATGCTTATATTCAGATTTATTTAAACTAAACGCAATACTTAATGTTTTCACACACATGCTTGGAGGTGAATTACCTAAGCATAGTACAAATATAATACAGTATTTCGACTTCATAGAAACGGACGAAACGCGAGTTTCACACGCTCACGATAGCGGTGGCTTTGGGGAGTGAACAGTCGCGACTGTGCCGCAGTAACGAGTGGGAAAGTAGGTAAATGTAATTAAAAAGCTGGAGGTGGGCAGCCCTATCGCATGTTTACGTACCGCGCAGCCGTAGGCATTTATAATAAATATTTGGCCCAGATAGACTACTGGTTGTACTGTGACCTAAGAGTGCACGGGTGGTTGTAGCGACATAATCGTCTCTTGCTGAAAAGACCTACCACATAGTGAAGTGTACTTTAGTCAGAACATGCCTTCACGTCATTTTTGTCTTTCCTTGGCTCTACTTATACATACTAAATACAGCAAACTATTTTAAGATTAATCCTCAAAGCGTGTTGCCTAAATCCTCTCAGAAAGACAGTGAGCTACCAGAAAGTAAAGTTCGATTACAAGCAGGTCTTTCTTCGCAGTTAACACACAAACTTCTGTTTTCACACAATTTTGTTGAACTGATCTAAGTATAGTAGTACGAACTATAGTGGAACTACTTTACACATAGCTCGATGGCACTCATTACAGATTAACAAACTGCATTGATGTGTTGCTATTTCTGTTACGCACAAAATCAAAATTAGTAGGCCAACTATCTCTCCGTCATGGGAGGAGGCCCGTCCCTGCAGTGGGATATTAATGGGCTGTTATGATGATGACAAAATTACGCATGCTTCGTCAAAATCAGTTTAGAACTTTCCTAAATACAGTTTAAGTATTCACAATTTCACTTTATTACTGGTATTTCACGAATGATTCACTGAATTCAATAAGTACTTACTTAATTAATAAAATAGCAATAGTATACCTGTCTCCTTGGTCTTTCGGTCTCATTCTCTCTTTCTCGTTCCCTCTCACGTTCTATTATGAAGTCACGGCCTGTGTCTGGTCCTCCCTCTCTTATACCCCTGCAAATAAAAATAAATATATAAACAAATAAATTACAAATAAAAAGTGGCGTAAACAATGATGTTATAATATTAAAAAAGTTCGATATGGGATAAGCGCAAGCCTCATGAAAATCTGAAGAGGAGAATTCTAATTTTTGGTCTCTAGTCGACGTGCAACTGTCTTGCCTGTCAAAACGTAAAGCAAAACAACGTAAAACGCAGAGAGAAACGAATACATGGACGACGACACACAGGACATTCTTAGTGAGGGAGTTATTATTTAAAAAAGAGGAAACAAAGAAACAGAAACACTACTTCAGACGCACTTCCACTCATAAAACTATATTTATTTCTTTTTTAACAAGATTTTATCTAAAAAATCAATAGAAATATAAAACACTAGCTGACCCGCGCCCACTTCGTTGGGCGGCGAAATATACGCGTCCCTTTTATAAACATATTTCATTACTGGTCCACTTCTATTAGTCATAGGCTATAACACTCCCGATAATTGGACTATTCAACACAGAAAGATTTTTTTAAATCGGTTCATTAGATCCAGAGATTACCCCCTACAACGTCACAAACTCACAAACAAACAAACACACAAACTCTTTATAATATTAGTATAGATTTTAACTGCTTAATAAGAAAATCACTTAAAACCTCTTACCAAGAGTAAGCAGAGGCTGGTAATATAAACTTCTGTTTAATATAAAACATTTTGGAACACTGAGATGTAGACTTAAGATTATTGGCAACGTTTTTACCACAGTTCATTGATAAGATAAATATTTAGAATCATTTGAGATAAATGATCACAAATATCTTTGTAAATAATATCGGTTATTTTTACTATTGTCTGCATATACAGTTATGACGCATTAGTAGAATATTTACAAGTTAGAAACTAGAGCTATTATTTAGTAAAGTAGTGTTAAGAGAATAATCTTTAAATCACAGTTCCTATATAGTTATGTGGGTGTCAAAGTCGACTGAGGTAAATTTACATATTTCATATATTTATTTGTTAAAATTATTTTCTCCGCTGGTGACGGAGTAAGAATACAATCTGTCACATCCCATGGGTGTCGTAAAAGCCGACTAAGGGACTATCCGTGAATATTATCTTTACGTAATAAAAAGATAGAAAACTTGAAATTAAACCCTATACCAATCCGTCTAGCCAGCGTGGTATTAGTAGGCCAAGTATCCCTCCGTCCCGGGAGGAGGCCCGTCCCTGCAGTGGGACATTAAAGGGCTGTTATGATGATTATGATTTATTTAAAACTTTATGCACAAAAAGGTACCCAGGTAAAGTTAATGCCACAAGCATTCAACCGTATATAGATGGTCTAAGGAAAAGTTGAGGATAGTTATGTCAAAGCCAATACCAGGGGAAACCCTAGAAAGAGGTTAATGTCCAAAAGTGCAAGTATTTTGTATGATATGATGAAGTTAAACAGATCCTATTCCTATCAATGTGTTTCTAAGATAAGGTCGGTAAAACCAAATACATATTGATCTTTGATATGATTAACTAACATTTAAGATTCGACTAACATTGGAAAATTTACCCCCGGTTTCCGAATGTCTGATCAAGTAAAAATCAACTAATCAAGTGTCCTGTCATTTTAGTTCCTGAAAATGAAAGTTTTGACACTTGATTAGTTGATTTTTACTTGATCAGTCATTCAGAAACCGGGGGTTAGTGTTCTAATACTTACTTCACTGCTAAGATGGTTTTGGTGTGTAGTTTATTTTTTATTGATAGGATAGGATTTTAAAATACCACAGTTATCATATTTACAACACCCGGAGGTTGAGATGCGTTGATATCTATACTTAATATTTTATAGAGGTAAAGTTTGTGTACTTGTGACGTTGTAGGGGGTAATCTCTAGATCTACAGAACCGATTTTAAATATTCTTTCTGTGTTGAATAGACTATATATCGGGGAGTGTCTTAGGCTATATAATATCATGCTATGACTAATAGCAGAGGAGTAGTAATAAAATATGTTTAAAAAGGGACGCGTCTTTTTCGCCGCCCAACGAACGGGCACGGGGCAGCTAGTCGATTATAAAACGAAGAATATTATTGTTACTCAGTACTTAATTTTTTACTTCTTCTTAAGATAAAAACTAAATTACTTAGTTAATTTTGATAAAATTACTATGATAGTATCTTGAATTTACAAACCCTTTCAAACAAAAACATTTTATTTAAATTAATTTAAGTACCTAACTAAAAAATCCTTGGGTAAAAACACCTTAAAAAACTGAAAGTTAAGTTTGAATTACATCCTCTTTTTGAAGTCGATTAAAAATAATACTTTAACTTACTTAAGCCCATTAAGTTCTTCAACAAGAGCCTGCGCGCTGACATCATGACACTGAAATATGTGCAGTTCTCTTCTAGGAGCATTTTCAAGATGGCTGCCACCACTGACCCTGCCGGTGCTCTGGGCATCGCTGGGAGCTCCCACCACGAAGGCCAGGACGTTGTTGTACAGTTCCGCAGGCTCTGGTGATGTGAAGGCCGTGGGGGAATGCACCCAGGATGCTGGGAAGCGCTCCATTACTGACTGTGGATGGTAGAGATATTGTTTTAGAGATTGTTATTTTTACTATAATTATGTAACCAGCAAAGAATATTTTTTGTGTTCATTCCACCTTAAACTACTCCATGTTATCCTGAGGATAAAGGGTCACTACTATAGCTCTTGAAAACAGAATGTCTGAGTGAAGTGTCCACAGGCCAAATTTTCCTCTATATAAGAATAGGATGGAGGAGGATATAAGAAGGGGATCGATGAACGTAACCTTCTAGGAGAAGGACGTACATGGGCTTCTATGAGATATTAATTTAGTGGCCCACCTTGGGAGATTTATTAAGTGTATATTCATCTTCCCTTGATACGCGACACTCGATACAAGGCCTCAATATGTCTGACTAACATGGTATTAGTAGGACACAAAGAGCATCAACGCTCATCATCATTTGTGGATTGCACAAGTAGTAAAATTATTAGTAAAGTTGTGATCAATAATAACATACCCCTGTTTCGTAGTCCATGACGAGCACCCACTGGCCCTCCAGACTTAACTGCATTTTTTGGCTCCATATTCCTGGAAATTACAAAAGAAAGTATAAAGTTTCGTCATAAAGATTGTCCGTTTTGTAACCCTCCTGAAGTTGCCCCTAAAATGCTACTAAAGACTGTCACTTAACAGTTAGTATCTAACTGTCTCTTTAGACTACGTGGAATTTGTAGGCCAAGTTTCCCAGCAGATAAGGAAGACCAGCCGTTACTGCATAACAGTTTTGATGAATTTTGAAAATAAAATGTTTTATCCACCCAAAACAAGAAGATGCTTAAAATTTATCTCTTTCTTTAGAATTCTACTAGAAGCTGTCCATTTGTTTAAGAAGTACCATGGCACAGACTTATTTTTGTGAGGAAGAAGCTAAAAAGAATAAAATATCTTACCGTTGGTTTTTTCTAGCTGCAACAACCTGCGCATGCCATCAGCAGGATACACGATACCAGTTTCCCTGGTCACTGTGAACGTAGCCAAGTGTTCCAACACATAGGTCGACCTCTCCCCCGTACTGCTTGTGTCTCCCCCTCCCCCTATACTGCTGGCTCCCCCTCTGAGTCCAGCCAGCTCGTCGAACTCATCCAGCGTGCGTTGCGCATCTCCGCGCGATCGCGCAACCCCACGCGATCCCATCCCGACTTGCGATTGCAATGTCACGCGATTTGTGGAGATAACATCGCTGTGGTGTAGGATTTTCTTGGTTTGCTGCTATTTTCTATTAGTATCTGTGGACAATGATTTATTGATTAAATAAAGGATTTCAAAAAGTTTTCTGTCTGTGTTTTGATTAATTAATAGGATTTCAAAAAGCTTTATGTTTATGTGGTATTGAATTAGAAGCTTACCACCAGTAAGTATATATTTCATATAGCATGGATATCGTTTGCCGACGAAGACAAAATTCGCAATTATATTTACGAATGCAAAAGAAGGGAAACTTTAGACTATTTTACTAGTAACGTTTTTACGACATTTGGAATCAAAATGAGCGGCAATCTATACTTCTATACTAATATTATAAAGAGTTTACCTCAATAAAAAGTTTGTGTGTTTGTGACGTTGTAGGGGGTAACGTCTGGATCTACTGAACCGATTTTAAAAATTATTTCTGTGTTGATTAGTCCATTTATCGGGGAGTGTCATAGGCTATATAGTATCACGCTACGACTAATAGTAGTGGAGCAGTAATGAAATATATTTAAAAAGCGGACGCGTTTTTTTCACCGCCAAACGAAGTGGGCATGAGTCAGCTAGTATTTGTATTAGACACAACTTTGTGTTAATAAAATATCTTTGAAAGAGTTTTAAACGATCATCATTATCATCATAACAGCCCATTAATGTCCCACTGCAGGGACGGGCCTCCTCCTATGACGGAGGGATACTTGGCCTACTAATACCACGCTGGCCAGACGGATTGGTGAAGGGTTTAATTTCAAGTTTTCCTTCTTTTTATTGCGTAAAGATAATATACACGGATAGTCCCTTAGTCGGTTTTTACGACACCCATGCGATGAGATGGGGTGGTGACATATTGTATTCTTACTCCGTCACCACACGGACAACGAATTTTAAACGATATTATTGTAAAAATAGCTAAGGTAGTATACTATGTTTATTATTATAATCACGTAGTATGCACTGGCTGTTGGGCCGCCGAGGGACGATTTCTCTAAGTGAGAGTAGTTAAACACGCCGGACGTCAGGCACACACACGGTTTCTTTACAAACAAATTCGTAGAGAGTTGACCGAGAATTGCCATTTTGGTTTGTAGTTGTTTTTGTTTACTATTAGTTTATATTATTGTTAAAAGTAAGTATTACTTATGTCTTAAATGTAAAAAAAAAGTAAGTGTACGAAAAAATTCAGCTACGCAATATCTAAAAAAATCCGATTTATTTGGTCACCTTAAACAAACAATCGGGTTTACAAATGTGTGCCATAATTTTATTAGACATAACGCCAAATAAGCTTGACGGATCCATGCTTTGCGCGTCTCTCCTTTTGGATGGTTTAAAGAATAAACCTAACCTATTTAAGTCGAATTGTTCTAATTTGGGGTGCTAACCATAATTATAATATAGCAAGTGCAGATAATAAAGGAGGACGATTATGACAAACAATAATAGTACAAATAAGTTTAGGTAAAACGAGAGAATACCAAACAATCGTACGAATCATCATCATCATAACAGCCCATTAATGTCCCACTGCAGGAACGGGTCTCCTCTTGTGACGGAGGGATACTTGGCCTACTAATACCACGCTGGCCAGACGGATTGGTATAGGGTTTAATTTCAAGTTTTCCTTCTTTTTACTTCGTAAGATTACGGTTAGTCCCTTAGTCGATTTTTACGACACCCATGGGATGAGATGGGGTGGTGACTTATTGTATTCTTACTCCGTCACCACACGGACTCTTATCTTACTAATACCATCACATATGTTCCACATTCCACGTGTCAATAAATATTGATTATCACACAAAACTATATCATGATCCTAGTAAACTATGCGGTCGATGATATCACTCATATACTGATAAGCTCTTATCACGGAGCTGATAGGAATGTTTGGAAGTGTGTTGTCATACTTAGGCACGTTTGTTCCTAATCTAATACTTAACAAAGTAAGAACATGAAATTCTTTCTAGTGATAACGATTGTGGACCAAGAAAGTCCCAGTGCAGGGACGGGCTTTCTCCGTATCTAGAGAGAACTATGTCCTACTGTTAACGCGCTGTATAAAAAGACCTAATACCGAATTTATACATAAATATAAAATATAAATATTCCTCACACAACGCCATCTAGTCCCAAACTAATCAGAGCTTGTACTATGGATACTAGACAACGGATAAACATACTTGAATACATTTTTTTTGTAAATAGATACATACATACATATTATACATAGAAAACACCCAGCCCTATGCAAACAATCATGTTCATGCACACAAAGTTTTGCATTGAACGGGAATAGAACCCGAGACCTCTGCGTAGCAGTCATGTTAAATAACCACTACGCCACAGAGGTCGTCAAACAAAAAAAATACAGGATTGTTTGTAGACTTAAGAATCCTTGAGTGACTCTTAATTAGTTCTCTTTTACGACGTCCTATGGCGTTCTTAGTCTGTCATCAAACGGATACAATCATATTTAGAACGTGACATAGTTTCATTTAGGTATATTTTCAACTAATTATAAAAGCAATTACATAACGTCTTATATTAATTAATTAATTAAATCGTAGTAATATAACTGACGCAATATCATTAAGTATCGATAAGACAAATAATAAAACGATAATTTTATAATTATCGCCGAGCTAAGTAATAAAATGTCCTTGAGAATTTGTATTTTGTCGCGGCCATATTACATTTTGATGGTGGGCCCTTTACATCTAAGATGAAATAAATATATAATATCTCTCACACATTCACACAACGCCATCTAGTCCCAAACTAAGCAGAGCTTGTTATGTGTGTACTGGACGACAGGTAAACAGACTTAAATACATTTTTAATAGTAAATACATTCATATTAATAGAATAAAATTTATAAGATAAATGGATGGGTAGTGCAAGAGAGTTTGCTAAATAAAAAACTATAAATACCAATTAGTTTAGTCAGCGAAGTGGATCGTTTAAATCTAATTGTAATTCACAAGCGTGATGATAATAAAAACAAAAAAAATGTTTGAAAGTGTAATAAGTAATATTATAACCAGAATAATGAGTAATCTCCGTGTGGTGACTAAATAAGAATGGTGTCGTAAAAACCGACTAAGGTGCTATCCGTCAATATTATCTTTACGAAGTAAAAAGAAGGAAAACTTGAAATTAAACCCTATACCAATCCGTCTGGCCATTGGTATTAGTAGGCCAAGTATCCCTCCGTCACGGGAGGAGGCCCGTCCCTGCAGTGGAACGTTAATGGGATGTTATGATGATTGCTCTGGTTTCTCAGTCAGTTTATTAATTAGTAAATTATATCGTATCAGCTAACTTAAACTTAAGCCTTGTCAATAAACGTATCAATTTAAATTAACAAGCAATTTACACATGATTTAATATTTATAATATATTCAAAATGACTCCATAATCGAGGCCTACGTAAGTATGCGGGGATCAGATGAGGTAAGGGAGGGGCAAAGGGGGGGATTACTCGTTTGAAAACTAATAGGAATGCTGTCTCAGAGTATATCTTAGTAAGTATACAATAACAAGTGGTGGGGAGAAGAGACGCTCTGTCTGTGTGAATCTGTGGTGTGAATACAGCTTGTAGATTGTAAAGATTGTAAACAGTGGGTAAAATTTATATGTATGTTTGTGTTGAGATCGTTTGAGTAGGTATTGTAGGTTTGAGTCTGACTAATCTTGAGTCTTATTGTACCTATTTATTATTATCCGTGTGGTGACAGAGTTAGAATACACAGTGTGTCACCACCCCACTCCCATGGGTGTCGTAAAAACCGACTAAGGGACTATCTGTGAATATTATCTTTACGTTCTATAAAGAAGGAAAACTTGAAATTAAACCCTATACCAATCCGTCTGGCAAGCGTGGTATTAGTAGGCCAAGTATCCCTCCGTCACGGGAGAAGGCCTGTTCCTACAGTGGAACATTAATGGGCTGTTATTGTAGTGTTTAAAAAAGGGACGCATTTTTTTCGCCGCCCGATTATTTTTGCAATCGACAAAAATGTTGAAACTGAGTTAACTTCATGCCTGTAAAAGTCAGAGAGACAGCCGCTCTTATACTAAGTTACATTGCAATAATACTAACTATTATTATAATTATGTATAAATAAATAATCCTCACACATCGCCACCTAGTCCCAAACTAAGCAAAGCTTGTACTATGGGTATTAGACAACGGATAAACATACCTACTAAAATACTTTTTTTTTGTAAATATGTCGCAGGGAAATGAGGAAACCAGGGATTTCACGAAATTGCACTTTCGGCACGAAATTGCACTTTCATTTGCACGTTATGGTCACAGGTCTAACCTATCCTAACCTACAGAAGTTGGAATACTTATGTTTTTTAACCTACAAACAAAAATATGAGCATTTCTTTTCTGGTAGAAACGGCATTTTCGTCATTTACCGGGATTTCGTGATATCCCTAGTGATTTTGTGAAATCACTGGTTTCCTCATTTCCCTGCGACATACGTACATAATATACATAGAAAACACTTAGACCAATGCAAACAATCATGTTTGGTATAAGGTTTTCAGTAACTATCGTTGATTGGTATAATGTTTTCACTTTTGGTGGAGATAAAGCAAACTTAGTCGTCTTTTATACAATTTGTACTTACCACAAACAGTTGATTACCTACTTTATTCAAATACTCTTCGGAGAACGTATTTCGTGTCTTTACTAAGTTAACAAACCTTGAGTAAGTTTAGCACATTAGAAGGTTATTCTTACTTAGGCACGTACTGTGATCATCAACACACATACACACAATCATTTTCTAAAATATACAGTCATACACACACCTAGTAATAAATATCTTCACGTACACACAGCAACACATCAAGTTAAACATTTTCATTTGAAATTGTGTCTTATTTCAAGGTATTAAGGTATATGAGTGTCTAGGTTGATTAGTTGCTGTGTATACTTTGCCAAAGTTATGTTCAAATAAATTGTTTGATTTGTTCTATAAAATTATAATAAATAACTTTTTTAATAATTTTATCGTTAATTCTAATCACATAACATTAATAAATTGAATCAAATTGCATAATCTTTTTTCTGAATGTCCACTCTATTTATTGTAATATCACAAAAATAAAACACTGATTGCCGCCAAAAGCGAAAAAACACTGCGAATTCTGACAGATTCTTAATTTAAACGTTTTTTTTTAATTTCTAAAAGTATTTATGGCCAGACTAAGTATGTTATAATATAAAAAATGAATGTTTTTAGTACCTACCAATTATTATGTTTTTTTTTCAGTTTTTATTAATAATTATTTGTTTTTGTTCATTACGTTCTGAATGTTTTATATTTTGTAATTCAATTTTATTTTTGTGTTACATAATTATTATTTTGATTGTTAATTTTTGTATTTGTTCCTATACCCTTTCCACTATATTTAACGACATTTGACAGATTGATGTTAGTGACGTTCAGTAGTATCTCGAATGTAATGCCATTCGATTGTAAGCGATTTCGCGATTTTTCAAATTACTTTGTTTTACACATTTGGATCCTTACATCAATTTACATTATCATTTTATTACTGTTTCTTTCTTTATCTATGTTAAGAGAATTAGCCTATAGCTTAAAATGATAAAATTATAGTTAGCTTAGGTATTATTTAAAATACATAATTTATCGTGACACATTCGCGGGTTATAGCTAATCTAAAATATCATATTACATTTTATAAACGTATTAAGAAGAGTTCAGGTTTATTCATAGCATTTATTTCTACCGATTATTTATAATTTGTTTCATAATGGTGGTAATCGTTATGAGTGTCCATCACTAAGTAACCATGGTAACTGAAAAAAACATGGGTACGTCCATGAAATACAATATTATTTGTTTGAAAAATAAGCAGAAGTATTACGAAACTTCATGAACGTGAACTGTCAAAAAGCTAAACTTACGCTGGAAGGGGTATAGTTATAAATAAATTTCAACACAAATGTAAAATTTTGTTTATGAAATAAATGTCTTATGTCTTACCTCGTGACTGTACCATTCAAATTGTTAAGCACACAATAAACTCGCATATTTCTACAATTACGTGTTATTTATCGTGTTACATCATTTTATTTTAACTTTGCAAACAATCTACTGTATTCTGTCTTATGGCTTACGCAGACCCGGATGGCATGACAAGGGATTTTAATTTTTACTAATGGAAATTCAACCGTACTGTTACAGAAATACGACATAAATTGCTATGCTTTAAAATGATGCCGCGGCATTGAAAGGGATTTTTCAAAAGCCATATGCCTCTGTCAAGCCTTAACAAGGTCATCATCTTACAAAAAATATTCTCACACTTGCAGGGAACTTTTACAAGGATGAAATTAACGGATCTAAAGAACATCGGACCTCAAGGCAATCATTTGTGGATCACATTTGGTTTAATATTAAGTTTCTTATTTCAATTTTATGGTATTGTTAAATCTAGGCTACATAATTTTTCCTGGCTATAAATGGTTTCTGTTGTACAGGTAGCCCCAGGTTTGTATTCCGCGCTGCATAAAAGTTTTATGTGTCAATCAGGTCTTAACTCAAAAGTTTCTGCAACATTGGGTTCGACCCCTAGCGTTTTTTGAAAAATAAAGTAGGTACCTATTCATGGCTTAAAATAGCGACTACCTCAACACAAATGGAATGCGTAATTATCGAGGCTGTCATATCTTGGAATGTTTTGAGCTTATGAGATGCGATCTGCCTTCAAAGCCCAAGGTCGCGGATTCTATTTTATGTTTACTTTTTGCATAGTTTCTATAGTACAAGTTCTGCTTAGTTTGGGACTAGATTGGGTTTTGTGAATGCAAAAGCGTTACATTATACATACAAGTCTCAATCAGTGAGGAAAACCAAACTAGGCCGAGAAAATGGACGTAATACTACGTTAGCCAAAAGAATTGGTAAGTTAGTACAAAAAGTTTTATATAAAATGGTAAATTTTATGTATACTAAAAACCTAGTTTTTTTTTTCAGGGAAATAGTAGCTAGCGAACTCAACACTCGCATAAAAAAGCTTTGTGGTTTAAGCGGGTGTTCCTAGTTTATAGTAAAATTATTGTAATATTTTGATCAATAGAAAAAAAAGTAACTAAAAGGGTTTAGTTACACCTTTTCTCCTTTAAAAAAACCCTATACTATCCTAAATAACCTATATCAATTGCATTAACACAAGCAAAACCGACAATTTACATAAAAACGCATCTTACACTAGCCTCGGCGAGATTCACACAAAGTTGCACGACCGAGCTGTGACGTCACTCTTAGGAATGTAGCCTAATCATTGCATTGGTTACATTAATGTAAGCATTACTTAACTAACCAGTTGATTGACTACTTGGGTGTTGTGATTTAACTGGTTGTTACTCTTGAGTTGAGATGGAAGTTTGAATTCAATAGGTAAAAATGGGTTAAAAAATAAGTTATTGAGACTAAATACACGAAATTAGTCTTATTAATTTGGGTTGGATTATCAGTCAAGCACAGTTTAGTTTAGAACTAGATAAGAGATTGATTAGTTTAATTATTGAGATACATACACAATAAGAAACTAGTCAAATGAGAAGGTTCTCAATTCTAATATTTATTTGTTATCTCAACTCAGTAATTTTGTGACCTACATTTCTATTAATAATTTTTTTGGGCTTTAAAAAATACATACAAATTACTTATAAAAATAATTCTTATCAGACTATCACAGTGGTATCAACAGACTATCACTACGTAGTATGTAAGGTATGCACGGAAACTGACAAGGCAGACAACTGTCTATAGCCTTGAATGACAATGAGTGTGAAGTATGTACAAACTTACAATCATAATCATATCAGCCTATGGATGTCCACTGCTGGGCAACAGCCTGGGAAAAACATTTATACTCCAGATATTTTCACTGGTGGAAACGTCTGGAGGAAGCCTATGTTCAGTAGCGGACTCTTGACTTGACAAGAGTCAAGCACATAAAAACACTCAGACCAATGCTAACAATCATGTTCATGCACACAAAGATTTGCATTGAGCGGGAAACGAACCCGAGACCTATAGTTAAGAAACTATGACGACCTCTGTGGCGCAGTCGGTATATAACATGGCTGCTACGCAGAGGTCTCGGGTTCGTTTCCCGCTCAATGCAAATCTTTGTGTGCATGAACATGATTGTTAGCATTGGTCTGAGTGTTTTTTATGAATAATATGTATGTATTTACAAAAAAAGTATATAAGTATGTTTATCCTTTGTTTAGTACCTATAGTACAAGCTTTGCTTAGTTTGGGACTAGGTGGCGATGTGTGATTGTGTGAGGAATATTTATTTATTATAGACCTCAATATTCTCTTTTGTTTTTAACTTTCGCTACAAAAAGACACAATGACTGTAATGTAAGTAGGTATGTGTAGCACATAGTTTCTGTTTAGATGAAATGAACCTACTTATCAGACTACTATCACTATGATATCAACATACTATCACAACGTGGTATGTAAGGTATGCACAGAAGTGTCGAGGCAGACAACTGCCTTGCCTTGAATGACAATGAGTGTGAGGTATGAACAATGTTGATTCTTAATTATTATGGACCTTAATATTTTCTTTTGTTTTTAACTTTCGCTGCAGAACTTATAGGTAGGTACGTAAGTAAGGTTATTAGACCCGAATAATGGAAAGTTCCGAAGGGGTTCGAATCCCTTACCTACAGAACAATTCTTTGCGCAATCCACAAACTATTATCGTGAACTTGGATGTTCCTTGTTATGTTTAAAATGTCCCTGCGATATAGGGCATCATCACAAGTCTAGAAGCTGTCTTTTTTAAAAGCAAATAAAAATCGACATATTTCGCAGATATAATTTCTACAAAAACATAAAAAGGAAGCTCAGACATACTCGTAAAACCATACAGTACAGGCAAAAAAACTAACAGGCCAGCGGGTTTCTGGCATGCCCAATTTTCCTTACTTACAGAAGAAGGCCGGCTTTGCAGTGGGATAGTAACGTACTGTTATAATAGATATAGGTAGGTACATGCATTGCATAATTTATCTATTTCTCAATAAGTACATCTTAAATGATCTACCTTTTTACTATAAGGAATGCAGTAAGGCGCACCCAAAGAAACTATTAACACAACTATTTAAATACAAAAATTTCACTAAAACCTGTTCAGCAGTTACGAGATTATTATGCAAGCGATTCATCATATACTTAACTAATTTTAAATGGTGATAGATGGTGACCGAATGAGAATATAAAATGTCACCATATTGCTGTGTCGTAAAATCATCATAACAGCCCATTAAAGTCCCACTGCAGAGACGGGCCTCCTCCCTTGACGGAGCGATACTTGGCCTACTAATACCACGCTGGCCAGACGGATTGGTATAGGGTTTAAATTTAAGTTTTCTTTTTACTTTGTAAAGATAATATTCACTGATAGTCCCTTAGTCGGTTTTTACGACACCCATGGGATGAGATGGGGTGGTGACATATTGTATTCTTACTCCGTCACCACACGGACACGTAAAATCAATAAGTATAAAAAATCATATAGTATTATTTTACAATGTGGTTAATTGGATGACCCATGTAGCGTATTTGATTAGTAGCCTTTGAGGTCTAGGGTTCGATTCTCACTGCCAACTAATATTACATTTCTCACAAATTTATCCAACACCATTTAACTCCAAACTAAGCAGAGCTTGTACTAAATTGATTGAAACTGCCTCAGTAGCTAATCGGTAATGTATGCGGCTCCCGTATACGATGTCGTGGCTTCGAATTCCAAGCAAGACAATCATTTGAACGATTCAAAATATTGAGTCTGTTTGTACTTTTGTACGTGATTTTTATGTCTGTTATAGTCCCTAAGACCGTCCTTAAGACCGACCGAATAGTCTTTATAAAAGAATAAAGAATTGTCCTACATGGAATTAGAATCTACAACCTCATATACCTCAGTCCAACTTCGGAACAGCCACGCCACCTAGTCAAATAATAAAATAAATACCAATTATAAAACCTAACTAATAGCTATATGACTCATAGATCAAGGCACAATGATTCAAACATATTTTTGATGTGAAATTCCAATGTTGTGACGAAGTTATTTAATAATTACAACGATTCAATAATAGTACAACTCATATTAATTGATTGAGTCGTTAGTTAGAATGTGAGTTTATAACTCTATGGAATAGGCATATTAATTTATGAGGGTTAATGGCTGAAAAGCAAAACTAGACAAGTATTTGGCTGGATCAGAGAGTTGGGCCACAAAAGGGATGAATGAAAGACAATTGCATGTAGCAGAGTACCACATTACAGTAGGGGCTTACTCTAACTCTTTTTATTTCCTATCCTACTTCCTACTAAAATGCGAAAGTTTGTGAGGATGTATGGAAGAATGTTTGTTACTCTTTCCCGCAAAAACTACTGAATGGATTTTGATGAAAATTGGAATATAGTTTAGGGTGTAATAACATTTAAGTTACCTATACAAAACGGGTGAGGTCACGGGCATCAGCTAGTTACCCATATAAATATTATCAAGTTTCTTCGTGATCAATTCTACCTGACATCTGTTTACGTGAAGGGCTTACTGACTCTACATTTTCCATGCACAATCACTAAGAAAGAAAGAAAGAAAGAAAAATTAGTTTATTCACGTAAGATATAAAAATACCGCGTGTGAAGGTCGTTTTATAGTGATCACATAATATGCTCGTCTAACTTAACGGCTAAGTTTACTGAGGATTCGGAACACGACCATGTCAGAGAAGACACCCACAAGAAACTCTGCTGGGTTCCTATCGCTCTTTTGGTGATCACTTCACAAATATTATTTTATTTATATATACTATTATTATTATACTTATATATACTATATTATATTATATATACTTATATATACTATAATTATGCGACCTTATTTTGACGACCTCTGTGGCGCAGTCGGTATATAACATAGCTGCTACGTAGAGGTCTCGGGATCGATTCCCTCAAATCTTTGCTTGGATGAACATGATTGTTTGCATTGGTCTGAGTGTCTTCTATGTATAATATGTATACAAATATACAAAAAGAATAAAAAGTATTTAAGTATGTTTATTCGTTGTGTAGTACCCATAGTAGGGGTACAAGCTTTGCTTAGTTTGGGACAAGATGGCGTTGTGTGAATGTGTGAGGAATATTTATATTAATTTATATGGAACCTTTCAGTATCAAAGGTCGGTCCAACGCAAATAACAGTTCGATATTATTCATACAATTCAATAACGTATCTAAGTTCTAGAAATTACCATGTTAATGTATATTATCTAAGATCTCGAATACTATCACGTTACTAATTATCTATTAATACATTCACGTGTTAATTATCTCGTCGTTTCTTATGCTTAGGAAATTATAATAATTAATTCTTACATATAACAAATATGAACGTGCGTTAGTAATAAATCATTTATTACGGTTTTCTTAGGGTTTTTAATGAAGAAGGCGCAGTTTTAAGCCTGCTAATTGATGGAGGGAAAACTAGACCGACTAAAATTGCGTTTTCCGAAACAGATTGATAAAGAGATTAATGTCCAGTTATTCTTCTTTTCGAAGATACAATATGTCACCACCCCATCTCATCCCATGGGTGTCGTAAAAACCGACTTAGGGACTATCCGTGAAAAATCTGAGACATTTAAGTTAAGATGATAGTCCCTTAGTCGGTTTTTATGACACCCAAGGGATGAGATGGGGTGGTGACTTATTAAGGGTATTCCCTTCCGGCCGCCATCGCAACTGTGTTTCACAACCAGTTGTCTACGAGGATTTTTTAGTCTTTCACGGCAACCAGTTGTGATAGAAGAATATTTATTCTTCTTCTGCAACCAGTTGCCAATAAAGAAAATCTCAAAAAGTCTAGTTGCTATAGAAGAGTTACTTTGTTTGTTCACAACCATTGATTACAAAACTTAAAGTACTTACGTATTTTAAAATTTTAATCTACATTTATACCTGGATTGCTATTATATCAAAAATTAAGAAGATGATGATGGAAAATTAATTTGATACGTCGAATTCCGTGATAAGTTTTGTAGTCGTAAGTTGAGTACCTTAGGTGTAGAACTGGTACTGTTATAATGAGAAAAAATTGTTTAAGCGACATTATAAATAATAAATAAATGAAATGCCATGAAATCTGAAACTCAAATAACTTTTATTCCGCTTAAAATAAAATATAAATATACGGTTAAAAAAGTTTGTTCTCCGAATACCAAACAACTACACTTTACTTAAAAGAAAACTAACTTAAACATCTTCTGTAACTAATATTTGACGAACTTACTAAAAAGTTATGGAGAAAGGGCTAATTATTTCAAGGCAATGCCCAACTGTAATTTCTTTTCCTTCTAGTTGCTGTATTGCCACATCAATTTCTTCATCGATCAATTTGTACTCTAGTTTCTTTTTACTTTTTAATTTTAAATTGTAAGTTTCCGTTTCCGTTAATAAAACGTCCAACAATTGTGCCAATGAGGGATATTTTCGTCCTATATAACGGTTTATCTTTGCATGCCATCCCTCAATATTGTTATTCGTTCTTACGTTTTCTTTTGCACAAGAACATGATTTCATCATTTCATTTTTCTTTAACCATTGTTTTTGGAAGTACTTGTTAAATTTTTTAAGTCCTTCACTAGGATTTTTTGACATTTTGGTCATTACGTATAAATAACCTTTTTCTATATATTGAGCTGGTAATCGAGCAAGCCCTACGCATCGTGCTACATGTCTTCGTTCCGTTCGTAGTTTTACATTTAAGACTTTTGCTTTTTTCCATAAGCAACGATTATAATGAAAGTAACACCCTTTAAATATTATTTTTGGAAAAACACTTTGAATGCCATTTATAGCCGCTACTTCGAAATCAAGTGTTATTTTTTGTGGATTCCAACTGATACGCGACTTGATCATGTTAAACAAAATTTTATAAGTATCGGTTTTTTTGTCTGGTAGTAAAGCGAATATCAAAGGAAGTATGGTATGACTGCTTTTATTGTAACCATGTATTGTATACAGTTGTGCGAATGCTCTGGGACAAGATCTAAAAGTACCGTCAAAGAAAAAGTGATGGTATTTATTAATCGCTATTCCCTCTCGATCATCTATAATTTCTTTAGACCCGAAAACAATGATCCGCTTATCGTCATCGCAGTACTCAGTAAGAAGGAAATCTTTATATTTATTAGGAATCATAACGTCATGAGCATTATTAAACCTTGTTTTAGCAACACCCAATACTTTGTTTCTTTCGTTATTCAGACCCGTTTTTATATTTTCATATCTCGGTATCTTTGTCAGAAATTCATAGCCATCATCTTTGAGTTCGCGAACAGTTTCTTTGTATTGCTTCTTAATAGATATAAAATTGCAACTACTCTTCTGCTTCAAATGGTCCATTTTTTTTAGCACTACATTTCTCTCAAAATCAGCGATACAGTCAGTGTTATGTGCCTTGGATATTTTTGTTATCTCATTACGCGTGTTCACTGTCAAATTACCTTTACACCCAGTACTACTACAACATTTAAAAAATGAGTCTCCGTTTGTATAAATTTTTTTGCGATGATAACGATACCCATCATACAAAAGAGTAACGCCTCCTCTTCTTGTACTTATGAATTCTAGCTTGGATGAACTTGGATATATATTTGACGTAGACATTGCTTGATGGGTAGGTACGTATTTAATGCATCGACTTCAAATTATAATGTCTAATGGCACAAATTGCATTTAAATGATAACCTGTGACCTAACGTTAAATTTATATTATAACCAATTACTTATTACGACGCTCGTAAGCAAATAATTAGAACTCGAATGATAGTACTGAGAAAAATATGACTATGATAAGAAATTACAAATGGTTTTTCGATTATGACAGATAACTGTCATGATGACGACTTGTATGAAATATGGAGGTTTTAATGCTTGAAATAATGTGTGGAGATTATAAACGTTGCGGAAGAAGAATCACACAAATGGTTGCCGTGAAAATTAAAAAGTCCTCGTACACAACTGGTTGTGAAACACAGTTGCGAAGGCGGCGATTTTTTTCTTTATTGGCAACTGGTTGCGGAAGAAGAATAAATATTCTTCTATCACAACTGGTTGCCGTGAAAGACTAAAAAATCCTCGTAGACAACTGGTTGTGAAACACAGTTGCGATGGCGGCCGGAAGGTTTTGTATTCTTACTCCGTCACCACACGGAGATAACTTGCGTTGTTCTATTTGTTATTATCGTCATATTACTCACTCAATGTCTTATCGCGAGTATATCAAAGATTTTATCGTCGATTCAGTTAACTATTTTAACCTTTGTTTGTTAAACAAAGTTAAAGTACTAATGTTTAGTGATTGATTAATTCATTTTCCCACAACTGTAAGATTATGTATGCCAGGATCAGAAGCACCTCTCAAAAGCATCTGAACATACCATGATAGGTGAGGCAAAAAGATCTCGGAAACCCTCAAATAAATAATTAATCGGATATTTTTCTAATTAGAGACCCAACTCCAACCAGAACTTTATGCGTTACGTGCATGATTCATAGAATAAACATATTATTTTAGAGAAAAACCTAATTACTAAACCAGTTTTGATGAATTTACTATGGGATACCTATACATCACAACAAAAAACCTTTCTTTATAATGGTTAAGAAATGATCGTAAGTTTTGAGGTTAAAATAACTTAAAAAACAACTGCATACATATGTATACTTAAACAAAAAGTAAATAAATAAATAATGCTTGTTCGTTGTCTGGTACCTATTGAGCAGGTTTTCGTACATGGATGAATCAGAGAAATTCCACATCACAAATCTTGTGGCTACGGGGAAAAATTCGGTTGGCGAAGTTGGCAGTATAGTCAGTGAAACATTGATAGAGCCATAATCAAAACGGCGGCAAGAGCAAAAGCATGAGGCACTTTTGGACTAAGCCAATGCTATACTTACATTACCTACTGTTCATTTGCATACAGTGCCTAACTACTTATTTTCTCACAAAATATGACTGTGTTTAGGTAGAAAGGCTCTGACATTGCTGATGTCTTTCAGCTACTAGTTGCCACTTATTATCAGCTGGGTCGCTTGATATTCTGCCACCTTAAAGCAACAAATAAATCTGTCTCTTTTACTTGATCAGTAAATCGGAACACGGCGGTCAGTCTTCAAGAAATTTAGAAAGAAATCATTACAACAGTTCTTTATACACATAGATGGTCTGTTATGATGAAGTTATTGACATACAGGATGTCCAGTAAAGAAAAGAAAATTTGAAACACCTCATTAAGACCTACTAAAGGGAAGACATCCTGTACATGTGCGAAAAATAACACCCTCCTCCTGGCTCACTCAGGTAACTACTAGATAATCTAAGTAAGTAAGCCCACGGCCCACACACACAGTGTGAAAGAGAATCTCGTCCTTGACCCCACACCTTACACCTACGTACATAAACCTACATGAAGGAATAAGCAATAAGTGCACTATACACTGTAATGGTGTACATTGCTGCTACAAATTGTGCAATGACATAGAAGAGTGGAATGTAATCGTCAATGTACATACAGTCAATATTCCATATCGAATTAGTGTTGTGAAAGAGTGAGAACTTGGTGTTACCATCTTATCTGATCGGTGGTATTATCATGTTTATTCCGACAAGATTGGGTAAAAATAAAACAATTATTATTCCAAAACCATTTAATAAATGAATAATCACAACAAATCGTATGTTAGAAACTGGAGTGTTTCCAGACAGGGTAGCCCTTATTAAACCTTTACATAAGGCCCAAAACATGACATTAATAATTAAAGATCCATAGCTCTATAATATTTTATGTGGATTTCTTGAACGTTATTCTGTTTTAAATTCTTATCAATTTGGATTACTAAAAAATAAAAGCACCGCACTAGCAATTTTTAAACTATTTCAGGGAATCTGGAAAAACATTAACAAAAGGCAAAGACATATATCCTACTTTTGTTTTTATTCTGTTACTAAATGAAATAACCAATAATAGACATATTGGAAATATCCTTTGGATATCCATGTTTAAGCACACGACGAAGTCCGTTTTGTGTAAGTATAATATAAGTCACCATTACCGAAATGTGTCGGACAAAGTACGCTGCGCGCCTTAGGATTCCATGATTCATCATTCCGACTTCAATAGGACAATCTTATTTCGACTAGGAAACTTTAAAAATGTACCGATTTTGGTAACAATCCTAATCCGAGAATAAGCAAAACGAACCTTTTTCCTATACTTAGTTTTGAGGCTTGTCAAAAAAAGGTGATGGAAAAATACGGCATTGGATTATCTTGTAAATATTTTATTATGATAAAAGAGAATATAAGTGAAAATGCATTGCCATATTTTTCTTTCATTTTTTATTTATATACTACGTATGTTACTTTTTCTATTACTTACAAGTACTTACCCCATAAACGGGGAAAATTCTGACGCTTACTAGTGGCAACACTTGTTGAGGTTTTGTGTTCCAGGCCGTCATCATAAATCAATAATATTAATAATTAAAATTACGAGTTTTTATATTTACGAACGTATGAGATGTGATTCCATCTGACTTTTTATTTTTTGAAGATTGGTTTTTGCACCCTTTTACGTCACAATTAGGCATTTTCCAGAATAAATAATGAAAAATGTTTATATGTCATACTCTATTGACAAACTAGCGCTAACTGACCGATATAGGCGTAGTTTGGGTAGTAAATGTGTGACTTGTATGTATATAGCGAGGCGCAGTTTTGAATACTTCAATCGAGTGTTCGCAGCGCTACGTCTTTATTTGGTCTGTCTGAGTATAGGACTAGGTAACTTCCTGTATCGAAACTGCCGGAAAGATCAACTGTTAGTAGTCAGAAAATGGCTTCACCTCGTTGCCATCATTTTCTCGGTTTGATCAAATGTATGCTGGATTTACACCGGCTAATCCCCGAACACGATAAGCAAGTGCAAACAATTTATGGGCTTTCCGCTCGTGTGTAAATGTTGTAATTTTTCTATTAAGTAAAGTGAAGAAGTTGGAAGAATATGGTTCATTCACACATCTCGTTTCAAAAATTTCGTAACTCTCAACAGACATTGATGGTCTGTTATGATGAAGTTATTTGACGACTCGTAAAGTTGTCAAATAGTACAGTATGTATGGTATAGTATAGTATATTATTATAATATACAATTTGTGGTACCTTTAACCAGACTTTGTTAATTTACAAATACATATTTGTTATCATAAAAGTCAAGTTATTTTTGTACATAAATATAAATTGAGTTATTAAAGTCGAATTAAATATAGACAACCGGATTTTAACATCCTGAATTTATCGACTTTACCCAGATAAACAAAATATTATATAAGTACACTTAATAATGTAAATAATTTGGATTGGAGTGTATGAAGAACTCCGTGTGGTGACGGAATAAGAATACAATATGTCACCACCCCATCTCATCCCATGGGTGTCGTAAAAACCGACTACGGGACTATTCGTGAATATTGTCTTAACGAAATAAAAACAAGGAAAACTTGGTGTTAAAACCTATACCAATCCGTATTAGTAGGCCAAGTATCCCTTCGTCACTGAAGGATAGGACGGGATAGGCCCGTTCCTGCAGTGGGACATTGTTGGGCTGTTATGATGTATGAAGAAAGCTTCAACATTCTTTGGTTTAACTACATCCTACTAATATTATGTATTATGAGTATAAATGCGAAAGTGTGTGAGGATGTATGGAAGAATGCTTGTTACTCTTTCACGCAAAAACTACTGAATGGATTTTGATGAAATTTGGAATATAGGTAGTTTAGGGTGTAGAATAACATTTGAGCTACTTATACAACGCAGGTGAAGCCGCGGGCATCAGCTAGTAAGTATTGTTACACGTGTGAACTTTTCCGACAAATATTTTGTTTATTATGCATTGTTTGTTTAGCAGTGGGTCAATCGGAATTTCTATTCAATAAGCCGTTGCTATAATATACCAAGCATTTGTTTATATTGTACCTAAACATCAACATAGACACGTGTATATCTTATTCACTTGTAATAAGAGTCATTTTAGAATGAAAGTTTATGGCTTCATGTGCGTACATTTATTGACTGAAATACTATTGAATGAATTTCATTGTGATAGAATAGCAAATTATTAAACAAAAAATTTCATTGAATAAAACATAAACCGTGTCTGCTAATTCCTTATTCCTTATTGATTCAGACCTATTGTAGTATAGTGATGGTATTAACAAGTAATTTATGTGCTGAACACGATCACCGGATTTCCATTGCCTACTTTGGTATGTAACCTTATTGTGAATACCAAACCCATCACTAACCCTCAGTATCCGAATGACTGATCAAGTAAAAATCAATTAATCAAGTGTCAAAGCTATATATTTTAGTTCCTGAAAATGATACTTTTGACACTTGATTAGTTGATTTTTACTTGATCAGTCATTCGGAAATCGGGGGTAAGTTTCCTAGCTTTGTTTTCGAAACTGTATAGATGGGGTAAGTAAAAACTAACCGGATTAATAAAAGACTGCAATATGAATGAATGCGCGTAAATATTTGATGAACATGGCAGATTAAAATTATTGCTTTTGCTATTTATGTTTATTTTACTTGGTGTTTCGGCATAAGTTACCCTTTAGGCCACGGCCAGGGTAACCTGTACAGAGACGTCATACAGGTTCTGAATGAATTATATTTAAATACGATGTTAATTATTGCTATTACATTGTTTATAGTTGCAGTTAAATGATCTGTACTCTGTGCCTATAGCCATTCTATTTCTATTCACCCCATTACTTTCTATGCACCCCAATTAACTAAGTAAGTTGTCTAATTAGTAAACTTCTTCAGGTTGTTGTTATCAGTGGTGTATTCTCGTATGAGTAACCGAGGCAGGGCACGGATCAACGACCCGCCAGATGCTCCACACAACTCGCGCCATCTATCGAACCTAACACACATCACTGCCCAACAACCGTTCTCACTGTTTTCCATACTAAATGACATTCTTCTTATATACCGTGCCCTCCTTAACCTATGTCAACGTAGCAATACCTCACGATACAGTATTCAGTATTGTTTATGTAAATAACTAACTTATCGGAATCTCATAAGCTATGTTCATGCAAATGAAATGAAAATGATTGTTTCATACACTACATAATATACAACATAAGTGATAGTAAAGTGTGTGGTATGTGAGCAGCGGCTTATGACACACCGACTCTGCGGGAAAGCGGCGCGGCCTCGATCGGGAGCGGTGTGCGCGGGCGCCGGCTGTGACGTGTCGCTCACACAACCACACCACGCCTCTCTGAGAGACCCTCACTGTCACCTCGCGACATGCTCACACTCTACTCACCTCACACACTCCTCCCCGGGAACACTCACTCACTCTGAACAATATAACGTCAACACTCGCGACAATACTGTGCGCCTCAGTGGCGTGTCGGTGTACACTGGAAGTAGTGGCGGTGCACTCGTCCCCCCTCCACCTCCCACCGTCACACCTGAGCCGAGCCTCCGCAGGTGCGAGGGGGTCGCGGGGAGGCGCGGGGTGGCGGGGTGGAGGCTTCGCGCCGGGCGCGCGGGCGGCTAGGCTAGCACGAGCAGTCACTGGCTGTGCGCGACGCTGAACGCGCGTCACTCGAACTGACAAACATGTCCGCGAACGGGTCGGCGGCCACGGAGCCGCGGCTCTGCCACGTGCGGAAAACGCCCGATTTTGACGGATACGGATTCAATCTACACGCTGAGAAAGGCAAGCCAGGTCAATACATAGGAAAGGTGGACGACGGCTCACCGGCCGAGACGGCAGGCTTGAAGAGAGGAGATCGCATTCTCGAGGTGAACGGGCACAGCATCGCCGGGGAGAGTCACAAGCAGGTTGTGGCTCGCATCAAGGAGCGAGGAGACGACGCGGAGCTGCTGGTGGTCGCGCCGGCGCCTGGCGAGCCTGTGCCGGACCTGGACGCGCCCGCGCCGGAGCGCACCCCGCCGCCCTCCGCCGCAGGGGATGCGGCGCGGGACAGCCCGCCTCCTCCCGCCGAGCAACCTCGACTCAACCTGCAGATGACCGCGGCCGAGATGCGCGCGCATCTCGCGGCTAAGAAAAAGTTTGATGCCAAGAAAGTGCCTCTGGACCTCAAGTCCAAGTTTGATATAGTTAAGAAACTGTGATTTAGTTAGTTGCTTGTGTTGTGTGCCGGTGTGTTGTGTGTGGTCATGTGTCGACAGCAGAGCGCGGTGGTGAGGCAGTAGTACCCCCCGCACCCCGCATCTCCCCGCACTACACGACCCGTCTCGTCGCGTCGCTCGCCCTGTTGCCAACTCGGCCGACGACGTTCGTATGAATTAGAACAATGTCATCGGCTGCGCAGACGCAGGTCGCTCGCCACATTATTGTACAATTAATGTAAAGTTTATTTACTATATAAATTATGTTATATAATTTATAGTGTTATATTATACAAATTGCCATTGAATTGAATAAAATATTGTTGTATATACCCTTAGCGTAGGTACCTAGCCGCTATAGATACATTTTATAGTACATAGGAATAAATACAAATTGTGTGTAATTAATTTTACTAATTCTAATATTTTGATTTTTAATTAATTTGACTATCTTTTTGCGTTGCTGGTTATACTTACCTAGGAATGTCATTATTGTTTGATTCTATTATCAATAAAATATATTTAAAAAAAATATAATTGTGTATGTTTGTGACAGAAGATATTCTCTCATTTAATTACCATTATTTTTACAAATTGTTACATAACGCCATCTTGTCCATAACTACGAAAACCTTACACTATTGGTAGGATTTATTTATTAGAAAATTATTATTAGAATTTTATTTAAATAGGTCATGTTTATAAACACTAATGTCTGACTTATGTGGGGGTTGGACCCGCGACCTAAGATAATCTGTCCTATCAGGTAAATCGTAAACGTAACAAGTAATTATGCTTCGTATCTTTTTTATAGCTTTTTAGTAATTAATTTAATAATTTCGTTTACTTTGTGATTTGACCGATTACATAAAAAATAGTAAGGTTCTCCGTTAATTAAAGTATGTGCATATAAGCAGGTACTTTCCTAGTTGATCCTTGTTATCTGTACTATGGGTTTTGATAACACAAACAAAAATTATATTTTTTTTTATCTGGTAATGGACAATGTTAATTCATACTATCAGTGTTTAGTACGTGGTTTAGTTATCATCATCATCACAACAGCCCAATAATGTCCCACTGCAGGGACGGGGCTCCTCCCGTGGAGGGATACTTGGCCTAGTACCTAATACCACGCTGCCAGATCAGCGGATTGGTATAGGGTTTAATTTTAAGTTTTCCATCTTTCTATGTAAATGTCATTTTATCTACGACACCCATGGGATGAGATAGGGTGGTGACATATTGTATTCTTACTCCGTGGTTTAGTATTTAAATAAAAAGGCCAGGCATAAAATCAAAGATAGTTAGATATTTTTAAATGTATTTCGTTTCCATAGATTACTATATAGTATTACTACTATAGGCTTGCCTATTCTAGAATGACCTAATTGGTTTGCATAGTTTTCAAACGAAATCTGTTTCCTTATTTATTTAGTTTTTCCTTGTTGTATTATGTAACCAATTATTGTTTACATATATTGGAAATATTTGAAATTGCCCATGTCTAGTTCTATTCGAATTAAGCTATTATAATAAAGGATAGTATGAATGGAGGTTTGTTAGGCGGTTATCACACTGCCACGCACCACGCTGCATGTTGCGTGGATGCGTGTTCTAACGTTGCTTGTAAGTACCTCCATTTGTATAGAAAACACGCGCAGTCCAACACACAGAAAATGCATCCACATGCGTTCATGCAGATCACGCGCCTACAAGCGGCGAAACACGCATCCACGCGCGTGGGTGCGGGGCGAGACGCAAGGTATGGCACACCGAGTCCCGCAGTGCCGTGCGTGATTTAGGAAGGGACTGACGTGCGTTAAAGCACTAGCGAACAACTTTGAATGAAATGAGTCAGAGCCGGCGTGAATCCACAAAACGCAACTACGCGCGTGAGTGCGTCAAAAACCCGCACGATGATGCAGATCTGCACTCCCGCGTGTACGCGCGTAGGTGCGTCGAAACGCAACATGCAGCGTGGTGCGTGGCAGTGTGATAACCGCCTTACTCTTTCACTTTAAAACTAACTACTGAATAGTTTTTAATTAAAGTTTCCAGAGTTATTGAGTTTAATACTTATTATATAAGAATAATACATACTTAGGCTAGAATTTATAAAGATCGAATTTATAATTGAAACTTATAACTTATTTATAATTGAATTTATACTAGTTGCTGCGCAGACGATGTCGCGGGCACCAACTAGTAATAGGTACCTATCACCTAACTTATAAGTAACTCGATACTAACCCCCTTACTCATAAACGCCTCTTAATTTTAATCACTGTTTATCGAGATTTTTATTAGTATAACCAGACGTGTATACTAAACAAAACCGTAAAGAATTTAAGCTAATCAATTGACTAAAATTTAAAGGGCGCTTATGAGTAATGGGGTAATAGTCTAAACCAAAATAATCATCAATAAAAAACTCCAAGAAACGTGTCCAATTTTCAAATTCCATTTTGCTTGAATAAACCTGATTTGTCAAGGTCTTTCCGTAGGTACCAGTCTTTTTGTTTGTGGTTTTAAACTACAACAGGGCTTAGTCTCTCTTGCTTTATTGATGGAAGATAGATATAGATACCCTACTGTACCACGTTGGCCATACGCAAATTTTTGTTTTGAGTTTACTTTTTTTTTACCGACTTCAAAAAAAGGAGGACGTTCTCTATTTGGTTGTATTTTTTATTTTATTTTAAACTGACCTTGTGCTTACATAGAGCACAATAAGGTAGATAATGTCACTTTTATTATCATCATCATATCAGCCTCTAGACATCTACTGCTGGACATAGGCCTTGAAAAATGGCGAAATCAGGATGAAACTGTCCTATTTTTCTTACATTTGTTTTAAATTAGTCTACCGACCAAAATGAATCTGCGTAATCATTCAGTAGAAGACATCAATAGTGACCGCTGTGCCAGTTGCAATAATTGCAAATGTATCATACTTAATAAGGTAGATAAGCATGGTTTTTAAAATCTACTTGGAGAACGCTTACAATCAAATAAAAGTCCTACTATAAAACATGGCGCTCATGACACCATAGATCTGGGTTTCCATTTTTCCAGCAATGGGCCTGCTGGGTGCCTTCCAGTAGTGAAGAAACGTACCTAGAAATACCACACTCCCTGGACTGGAATTTCCTTCTCTTGCTTTGATATTTTAGCCAACTTTTAAGACTCTTTAAGGGTCGTAGCACATATAACGTAACGTAAACGGATCGGGACCGCCTCGCCTTTTACCTCGGTGTCAAACGTCAAAAATCCGACTACGTTACGATTCCGATTAGTATGCGTTGCAGTTAGAAGTTTCATACAAATAATACTGAACGGCTCGAGTTGATACGGTGCCGATCCGTTTACGTTACGTTATACCTATGTGCTACGACCAGAAGGGACTCCAAAATGGGTAATAAACATTACGTTTGATGGTAACACCTGCAAGCCGACCTAGTAATAACTTTAATCAAAACAATAAAATAAAACCGGTTTACTTAATAATTCTAATTACTAAAATTGTCGACAAAACAAATGTGTCAGTGTTTCGGCGGCCATATTGTGTAATCAGCTGTTATTGATAATTCCCGCCATATTGGATTCATGAAAATTGTAAACTGAAGTTTTTTTATCACTGTGTAATGACGTAAGAATACTCAATACTTTTATTGCACACCATAACGTAACAGGGTTCTTACATATTAGCATAATAAGTAGCATCATGGACCCTGTCGGGCACGGCAAACGGAGGAGAGAGGAACAAGCGTAATTTAAAGAAAAGCTATTTCTAGTGACTTTTTAAATAGAGGCAATATCTAGGTAAAATTCTTGAGATGGCTTAAGTTTGGAATTAATTTGTTTTTATATTTAATATAAATAATAAGTAGATTCACCAGTCTTTTTTATTGTGAAGGTGTCGTGAAAAGACTATGTGGCTTTCCTTGGATAGAAAGTCAAGTAAATTTGTAACTTATATACCTACTTGAGGTCTCGGGTTCGATTCCCGCTCAATGCAAATCTTTGTGTGCATGAACATGATTGTTTGCATTGGTCTGGGTGTTTTCTATGTATAATATGTATGTATTTACAAAAAAAAAGGTATTTAAGTATGTTTATCCGTGGTCTAGTACCCACAGTACAAGATCTGCTTAGTTTGGGACTAGATGGCGTTGTGTGAATGTGTGAGGAATATTTATTTATTTTACTTACCTAGGAACTATTTGTAAAAACAAATATTCCTTAGGTACAAAATTATTTTAATGTAATTAACTACTATGGACTTCCTTTAAATTTTGAAATATACACTTGCATTTTTTTATATTGGTCATGAATTATAAGGATAGACTCTTAATCAGGAGGATTTCCTAATTATTGGGAACTTCCTGATTAAAAGTCTGTTGTACATGCTAAACTTTACATGCATAATCACTATAAAATACGCTATAAAACTGGTCATAAAGGCACGTGATGATGTGAACACGAATGGTTGACCAATTCGCTCTCTGATTCAACAATAATAAGGAAGTACCTGCATCCAAGGTCAAATATACGATGCGGACAATATAAGTAACAACTTTGAAAATAAATAACTTAATTATAGATTATAATATGAGGATTAATAATACGAATAATTATAACCATGACCCGTGTGGTAAGGTAATTGGTATAAAGGGATCAAGAATTAAAATATCAGATTTGCTACATGAAAGGTAATGTTAAGAAAACTGTTTGCCAAATCTTTAAAAAGCTCTAAGTTTCTTCTAATAAAAAGAAACCCCTTATTTTCTTGGATATTTGGATAAAAAAATATTCTTTTCTCATTTTGTAATAGCATAGTAAGCTGTACTATACTTACTGTATAGTAACTACTTAAGAAAATGGCAGTGAAAGTCCCGTAAAAAATAACTGCTTGCAAATATTTACTGAATTACTTTTCTGCAGAAAAATCTATAAATAAAATAATAAATAAACATTCCTCACTCATTCACACAACGCCATCTAGTCCCAAACTAGGCAAAGCTTGTACTATGGGTACTAGACAACGGATAAACATACTTAAATACTCTTTTTTGTAAAAACATACATATTATATAAAATAAAAGTAGCCTGAGAAAAAGCCCTCATCACCACCTTTACCTTTGTGACGAGATGGAATGAGACCCTAAATTCTTAGTTCATCGCTGTCGTCATAGTGATACAGAAGTTAAGATTGGTCTTAGGCCTATATGTTGCTTAAACATCTCTCGTCGACAAGTTGGCTACTAACCAAACAATAAAGCAAGAAGAAGAGTTGACAGCCTTTTGGGTAGAAAGGTTCTGGAATTACGACCGCTTACCGAAAAACGGAGGGTGGGAAGACCACTCACACGGTGGACCGAAGACCTATTTAAGACGGCGAGACACTGATGGATGAGGTAGGCACAGGACCGTATAAGACGGCAATATTTGGAGGAGGCCTATGTCCAACAGTGGACGTTAATTGGCTTATATGATGATATGATGAAACGATAAAGAAACCACGTAGAGACACGATTTCGTTAGTTGTTTGATACTGTTAATGTTAGATAATAACGTCCAAGGTCATAAGATAAATGAACGTTCGTATTGGGCATCTAATGGCTATTAAATAATGGAGCTGCTCTTAAATTGTATTTACTATCAATGAACATTCTTGTTGACGACCTCTGTAGCGTAGTGGTCATAGTTTATGGTTGCTATGCAGAGGTCTCGGGTTTGATTCCCGCTTAATTCAATGTTTTGTGTGCTTGAACATGAGAGTTTGTATTGATCTGGGGGTTTTCTATGTACTCGTATAATGTGACACCTTTAATTTACAAAAAAGAAATTAGGTTAGGTTAGTTTTGGACTAGATGGCAGTGTGTTAATGTCTAAGGAATGTCATAAAATAAATATTTGAAAATGGCGAAAAGAAGATGGAAAAGTATTTGAAGCTCCAGACAGGAGTCAAACCTGTACCTTCTGAGTAAGCGTCTCTAACATCTACTACCAGACCGCTAGACTGCCAGAAGTAATCGAATAAAAAATAGCCAGTCTTGTACTCTTAATTACATACTCGTATATATTCCTCACATATAGGTATATTCCTCACACTTTCACACAACGCCATCTAGTCCCAAACTAAGCAGAGCTTCTACTATGGCTACTAGACAACGGATAAACAACTTAATAACTTATTTTTTTGTAAATATATACATATTATACATAGAAAACACCCAGACCAATGCAAACAATCATGTTCATGCACACAAAGATTTGCATTGAGCGGGAATCGAACCCGAGACCTCTGCGTAGCAGTCATGTTAAATAACCACTACGCCACGGAGGTCGTCTAAATTCGTCAATTGCTTTCCTTATACCCAAGAGCCGCTAACTCTCGTTTTGAATAGTTTAACACTATGAAATAGGTCTACGGTTCTATTTTATAGTGTTTGCTTTTATCGGTCGCCTGTTGATAACAGTATTTATTTGTAAATTTTTTGCTTGAATTATAAAATAAAAAATGTCGCAACTCGCCATTTTTATGACTTTTCGTAACAGTAATGTAAATATTTTATTTGCAATTGGCACAAAATTGCGCAAGGTTTGTTGAGTAAGCAGACTGGTGATCAACAACACTGGGTTTTTAAAAATAAGTAATGCTAATCTCAATAAAATGTACACATATCGGCAACGGTAACCCATTGGTCGGTTTCCCTGCCTGGATAAAAGGCCGATTGGTCTATACTTCTATAGGATTTTGGCTGTGTGTAATCCACTTTCCCGGGTTTTTTGATGATGACTATGTGGGCTTCTTTCCAGCACTTCGGGAAGAAATGTAGTTCCAGGCACTTGTTGGCCAGTTCCGGTAATATTTCCCTCTGGGTATGGATGGCGGCGATGCAGATGTCAGCTGATAGGCCACCTAGTCCTGGCGCTTTTTTGGGATTAAGGGTGTTGAGCACCTTCTCCATTTCCGAATTAGTGAATGGAGGATCGTCCACCTTTAGGTCATCTGGGTCAATCTTACGCCAAGGTGGCTGTTGGTAGGATCGTTAATTTTGGCTAAAAGTTAGGCCAGGAAAGCCAACCCTAAATAATAGGATAAGACTAAGCTAGAGAAAAGAAAAAGCTAATCCGTGTACAGCACATTTATATGATAGAAAGCACAGGATGAATGACAGTTCGACAACTTAAAACAATACACCCCAGAACCTGTCCTGGATAGTTATAGTTCTAAAATTAAATATAGCTATAGCATAGGTACAGTCATCCTCTAAAATCGCTGAACACAAGACATTTTAAATTCCAAAACTGCTGAACACTAAAAATGTCATAAGGGACAAGAGACTAAAACTAGTACTTTTTCAGTCTAACTGATTTCGTGAGTAGGGAAGTTTCTAACTCTTACATTTTTCTTCTGATTGAATTCGTTGAGGGTTCCAAGACTATTATGCTTTTCTGGGGACTCGTGTTCAAGTGCTTTCGCGGGAAGAGAGAGACACAGATTTTATTTTTATTATTATATACTAAACTATTATTTAAGTTGACGCAAAAGAAATTTGTTGAATTGGTACCTACTGCAAGAATACACATAAATAAATAAATACTGCTACTGACTATCCATACAACAATAAAGTTAAACGTTAACGAATGGCAGCAGTACATAACATAACAGATGTAAGTGTCTAGTGTCACGCGTCAACGAAGTATAATCTGTTCCATTGTGAGAAAACAGCTGCCCGTGGTCACTCTTCCATTCACTAATATATAGGGCTGACACTGTCTGTTAGTTATTTTATTAAAGTGACTTCCAAGTAGTGATGTACGCTTGGGAATATTGCCACTGCCGGAAAATTTCCACTGCCAATGTGCCCGGGAAACTTCCGGGCGCATTGGCAATATATTGCCGAAAATGCCCACTAAACAAATTGTTACTTTTAAATATTAAAATACTTATGATTAATTTTTACCTCTTGTGCCTGATTACGCTTGCTATCGCTACCCCACCCCCGCGCTCTCCCGCCGTTGACGCGCCGCACGCGCCCTGATGTGCGCAGTATTTACGTGTTTGTTGCCGAGAATACATAATAATAGGATGTTAAAGCACTGGGTGCATCGTTATACACACCTCAAGAAAGTCTAGGGATATTTTGTACACAGTACAAACCAATTTTTTTTAGGTTTCACAAAACTCATACAATTTGGTTTGTTTTTAATTCTATTGATGAAAACTTACTTTGTTAACCTTTTTCAACCATTCTAAATTTGAATTTGAAAAATAAAATTAAAAATAAAAGATTTACGCGGCTAATCGTAGTCAAGTTCGAAAATTTAATGACTGCTTTTTTGTGTAAAATCTAAGTTTTATGACAATTTAAGAGTTTATTTCGAATGAATGATATTGTGTGCATCAAGCAGCGGCGCCATTTCATCATAGAGGAAATGTGAAGGGCAGTAGGTATGCTCCCAGCTGCGGGTACTAAGCGTAGTATTGCTGAAGAGATTGGAACAATACAAAATATGAAATCAAGGTTATGGTCACGTTATCGTGCTACTGGTGAAGTGACTGAAAGATACCACAGCAAAAAGTCTATCACCACTCAACGACATGATCGATTTTTGCAAGTACCCGCGAAAAGACAGCCAAATGTTACTACCATTCAGCTGGCTTAGAGGCTTCAGCTCTTGGTGGAGCCTCTTGCGGGTGACCAAACTGTCAGAAGAAGTCGGCATGAAGCCCACCTTTATGCTCGCATACTGCTTTTTACTCCAGCACTACGCCGAGCGAATCGCGGACGACGACTAGACTGGGCTCGTGAACATTTGCTCTGGAAATATAACCTGTGATCTGTATTAGTGTTTACACATGAGTACCGGTTCGGTTTCCACTCGGATTCACGTAGAAAACGTGCTTAGCGAGTTCCTGGTTGTGATAGCCGTCTACAACATCCTCAGGAAATCTATTCATACCACGATGAAACAATAATGGTTTGGGCGGGAATTCGTGTCGGTCGAAGAACAGACCGCGTTTTGATAAGAAACACCATGACGGCTGAAAAATAACTTAGCGAGGTAATAATCTACCCCCGTAGACTACAATTGGGCCAAAATGTTTAAGCTCATGGACGATAACACCCGTCCGCATAAAGCGAGAGGGATGACAAGCTGGTTGCAGGACCACGACGTATCGATTTTATGCTGAACCACTCAATCGCCTAACCTCAAAACCAAACAATAACTTACAACAACAACCAAAGAAACAAACTTACATCTGATAGAGCTGGAAAAATTACCTACATAGCTCATAACTGGAAACTCATGAACGAGACTGTTTCAACAAGCTCTGAGAGATCTGGCTCTAGCGACATTACACCTGACATGAGTTTAACTGAGATTAACGACATCTAGATCAATTCAGTAAGTGATTCAGACGTAGATTTTGATGTGGAACCTGTGAACTTTGAGTCAGTCACAGATATATTCGAAGAGAAGGCTAATTCTAATAGATCTGCAATCAATGACGAAAATGATCCCCTTAATTTAGAATAGAAGCCAAAGAAAGAAAAATGATTTTATAATAACCTCAATTCCAAATATTACTATAATATGTAAATAAATAAATATCATTGTATAATATGAAAAGTAATTGGAGAAGCACTTATGCTTCTCCAATTACTTTTCATAATTTAATTCTATGCCTATAATTAAAGTTGTATTTGTATCATAATAATTAGAGGTTTTCATTATGTTATAAATATGTGCTACGATACGATTTTTTATAAAAATAAAGCTAAATAATTTAAAACTGTTTTCTTTTAATAACTTACCATCCTTTCCTTAGTTCTAAAACACTTATAACTGAAACAGAGATTTTCTAAAGTCTAATTTAAAAATCGAAAAAGAATTAATTATAAAACTCTTTACCCATTGGGAAGATTGCCGGCAACAAACTGGAAACATTCCCGGGAATATTGCCAATGAACTGGGAATTTTCGTTAATTTTATGTTTTATTGACATTTTTGCATGATAAGTCTATAGAGATGATTAAATTAAAGCAAATTTAATACCAATGTCATGAAATTACTGAAAAATTTACCTAAATTCCCAGTAAATTCCCACTTTGGGAACATTGCCGGCAGCGCTGCCGGCAATATTTCCAGTCCCTGGCAGTGTGCCCGGGCACGGTACATCACTACTTCCAAGCATAGATGGTATAAAATAAATAGGCAAAAAAGTAGCTTTCACACTTTAACACAAAACTATATACCTAGGTAACCCCTTACTCATAAACATCTGTTTACATTTAGTCAATTGAATAGCTTAAATCCTTACGGTTTTGTTTGGTATAAGGTTGGTTTTACTAATAAAATTTTTGATAAACAGTGATTAAAATTAAGAGGTGTTTATGAGTAAGTGGTATTAGTAGGCCAAGTATCCCTCCGTCACTGGAGGAGACCCGTCCCTGCAGTGGGACATTAATGGGCTGTTATGATGATGATGATGATAGTCTTGGAGGCTAGTCTTAAACTAAGCAGAGCTAAGAAATGGGGTTTATTCGCCACCAACCCCATTGTCGGACATCGCAAGGGCTTGAGGTGTTCCGTCGACATACCTGGATCCTTCGACATTTGACAAGTAGTTTACACCATGTGGTTTTAATCGGTTTGCGTATGATTAGCCTATAACCCTGACAGCCCTCATGTCATAAAGTCAAAAGTCTGTAATCGTGTGGAAAAACCGTGTTGATATCCACACGTTTAAAATAAAAATGGGGTTTTAAACTTACGACCTACCTATTTGTGCACCCTGCAACTGAAAGTCGCTCTACCACCTTCCTTTTCCACCTATTTATTGGGGCCACGAGGGGGAGATGGCTTACCCGTTGACCTATCAGATTTGGCTTTAGTGTGCAAGACCCCAATGGTGAACCCAATGCCCTTGTTTTTAGTCTGCCTTTGCCAAAATTAATCAATAACTTCTGACTATCATACCAGCTCATTAATGTCCCACTGCAGGGGCGGGCCTCCTTCCGTGACGGAGGGTTACTTGGCCTACTAATACCACGCTGGCCAGACGGATTGGTATAGGGTTTAATTTCAAGTTTTCCTTCTTATTATTTCGTAAAGATATTTTTTACGGATAGTCTCTTAGTCGGTTTTTACGACACCCATGAGATGAGAAGGGGTGGAGTCATATTGTATTCTTAATCCGTCACCACACGGAGAACTTCTGACTATTACGTAAATAAAAAATATTGTGTAGTGGCAACCCTGAGCATAGAACCTCGCACATCACGACCTCCGTATTATCACGCGACGCAGCGCCAACTAGCGGCGGAAGGTCACACCGCCGCGCATGACCAAATAACACAGCACAATCATGGGAACCATACTACGGGGTTGACTATACTCAACTATGCTGTTATTATGTTATTTAACGTATTTTTTGTTGGATTTGGAGATATATTTACATTCTAAGGGCTATGTTAGGGCCCTGCTAAGTCAATTAAATCTATGGTTATTGTAAAAAAATAGAATTTTAATAATAATTAGTCTGTCAACTTCAAAAGCAGAGTTACTGAATGACTACTCCTACGACCTAATTTAAAATGTACCACTTCTTATGATAGATTTAGTATTTATTGGCTTAGTAATACTACCTAGGTACTGATTTATTTAACCTATAGTTAATCTCTAGTAGTAATAAAAGAAAATACGCTTAAGTTTGTTCTGTTGTAAATTTTAACATCAATCTCATGTAAATTGATACATAATTTTCTAATTGAAATCCGACTCGAAAATCGATACCGAAATTTTATGAATAATTTACAGAAATTCAATATTTTTTGAGATACGGGGCAAAACCATATAATTATAAATTTCGATAACATTTCATGCGACCCACTTAAAAATACAGCTATTATATGTATATGTCGCAGGGAAATGAGGAAACCAGGGATTTCACGAAATCACTAGGGATATCACGAAATCCCGGTTAATGTCGAAATGCCTTGCATTGAATGCGTTATGGTCACAGTTCTAACCTAACCTAACCCACAGACGATAGAATTTTTGTGTTTTTTAACCTACAAACAAAAATATGCGCATTTCTTTTCTAGTACAAATGGGATTTCGTCATATCCCTAGGGATTTCGTGAAATCCCTGATTTCCTCATTTCCCTGCGACATATATATATAGAGTATACGAATTTTTAATTGTTATAGGTACTACTTAATGTTATAGATAGTACTTACTTAATGACTGATAATAAAGGGATTTATTATAAAATTTAAAAAGAGTTCTAAACAAAAAAATTCCGTTAAAACATTGCTTGTTTTATAAAGAATAGTGTTGAATATTGAGGTTGAGTTTGATATCAGTCGTCCTTGACATAAGAGGAAAGTGTCCAATGAATGGATATCAAAAACGTTAGAATGCCGTACCACAATACAGTTACGTTCAGAAGTCCAATCCATCTCAGTACTTCACTTATCAAGATTGCCCACTTTGGTACACTTAAGGTAAGTAATCATCGCTCATGACCGTTAATAATGTCTTATTATACATAGCTAAACTGCTGCCTACCCTGAAACACCAGGAGTTAAATCCCATAGGTCTTTTATTTCATGAGGTACTGAAAAGTTCTACTGAAACACAGTAATATTTGTTGCTAAATTGGTGGATGAGGAGGTGGATAAATTAAAAAGGTACAATTTTCATTCTGTACTAATATCGTTTGGTAAATTACCAACCTGGTGCCGAGAGACTCTTACATGACTTGACGACTGTGTTACTACGATGACAAGTCCATTTCATTAATGTCCCACTTCAGGGACGGGCAGGCCTCCTCCCGTGACGGAGGCATAATTGGTCTACTAATACCACGCTGGCCAGGATTGGTATAGGGTTTAATTTCATGTTTTCCTTCTTTTAATGTGAAGGTAATATTAACAAATAGTCCCTTAAATCGGTTTCTACGACACCCATGAGATGAGATGTGTGGTGACATATTGTATTCTTACTTCGTCACCAGACGGACATAAATACCTAGTACAATATTGTACTACTGTTACTATCTCCGTATAGTGGGACTATACTCGTACGAGTAACTAATTATAATTTAAATGTGATCTAAACTTGTCAAGGTTTTCTTAAAAACAACAACTGAAAGTGAATCAAGATTTTTAGACTGGTTTGTAACATGAGCAGGTTTAATGTATGCCATGATAAAGCGAGTTCGAATCCCACAGAACCACGGATATTATTTGTATCTTTTCATTTAATATAGCTCACGAACGCACAATCAAGGGATCAACGAAAGTACACATTTTTAATAACCATCTTATTTGTAGTTACTACTAAGTAATTTTAAGTTTTACCTTTTAAAAATCGTTCTAACTTAACCTAACCTTTCGACAATGTGTGAATCGAAGTGAAATACTTTTCTGTAGATTCGAGCTCCCATTTATCGATATTCAAAACTTCGAAATTCAGTGTTTTGAGAGATAACAAACTATAGATTTCATGTTACAAACAGACAATACAATTTCATTTACCTATATGTACATTTAGATATAACTAGCTGAACCGTGCTCACTTTTTTAAACATATTTCATTACTGCTCCACTCCTATTAGTCATAGCGTGATACTATATAGCCTATGACACTCCCCGATAAATGGACTATTCAACACTGAAAGAATTTTTAAAATCGGTTCAGTAGATCCAGAGATTACCCCCTACAACGTCACAAACACACAAACTTTACCTCTTTATAATATTAGTATAAGTATATACGAGTAGATTACTTCTATGCAAAAGAAAGCAGCTCTACTAAATATACATTCATGGCACGTCTAGTTACTGGCGCTATTACCCTTATGTTTAATGCACGATATTGTCTAAGCATTTTGCCTATAACATCAAGCATTATAATTTTATTTGAAAACTACTCTTATTACAAGGGATTAAGCTATATGGCGGATTGTGTTGGTGCCTGTAGGAAACTAGACATCGTGAGCGCACGACAATGACCTTCTTTACCTATAGGTTCTGCACTATCTGTACTATGCGAGTATATCATCATAACAGCCCATCAATGTTCCACTGCGGGGACGGGCCTCCTCCCGTGACGTAGGGATGTTTGGCCTACTAATACAACTCTGGCCAGAGGGATTGGTACAGGGTTTAATTTCAAGTTTTCCTTCTTTTCCTTTCGTTAAGATGATAGTCCCTTAGTGGGATGAGATGGGGTATTTTTACTCCGTCACCACACGGAGAGGTTCTGATATATAAATATGTAAATTAGAAAAAGAGTTTGAAGAGTAAAAATGTTTTCTTAAAAATGACTTTCTACAAATCGAAGCCTATCTCACTGGAACTTTTACAAACATGAATCACGAAAGGTACAATACAGTCACAATGCAAAAAGATAATCCAGACTGAAAACAACTTGTATATTGCAAAAATAAAGGATTTGACGACCTCTGTGGCGTAGTGGTTATATAACATGTGCTACGCAGAGGTCTGGGGTTAGATTTTCGGTCAATGCAAGTCTTTGTGTGCATGAACATGATTGTTTGCATTGGTCTGGGTGTTTTCTATGTATAATATGTATGTATTTACTTACAAAACGTATTTTAAGTATGTTTATCCGTTGTCTACCTAGTACCCATAATAGGTACAAGCTTTGCTTAGTTTGGGACTAGATGGCGTTGTGTGAATGTGTGAGGGTTATTTAATATTTATATTTATTTGCGTAGGGTTCGTACCTACAAACGTACTCCCCATATCTAATCCTGACAGCTCTGGTTCGCGATTTCTTCACGTTTAAATACAAAAAAGGTCTTATTCATAGAGTCTGTAAAACGCCGCAGTGGAGTTTGTAGCGCTTCTTCTACTCTACTAGCGCCTAGGGATAGGTGCTAGTAGAGTAAAGTTAACTACAAAAATGTAAACTTAAGTTAACCCTGTCGTAATTAGGTATGTTAAAAAATATATGAATTAAAATTGAATTTTTAGCTCTGCACTAAGTATTTCCAGGAAAAAGAGTATTTCTTGTACGCAAATGAATTTATGCTTTCATATAATTTTGTTTACTGTCATCTTGGTGTTAAAACAGTCAAGAGCATTCTATGTATTACTTACGACTTAGTTTTTTATTGCCTTAAAGCCGACTTAATCTTTACGATGTATGGCTATTTTTAAATAAATGAGATTTAAAAAAAAAGGTGGCAGACAACAAGATGCCCACATATTACATATTATCATAGAATAAATGTTTTTTTAAAGACACCTCCCTCCCCGCAGGGACTGTAATAGACCTAAAATTAAAGGACACAAAACTCCTCCAGGTTTAAACAAATTAATACCTTGCATAGGATTCTAACCCCTGTATATACTTACGACAACAAAGTTACACACCAAAGCAGTTTACAGGTCTAATGAAGGTATCTCCAAGGATGTGTAGAATTGTTTAATTACTGTAAAGAATGTATAAAAGAGAATAATTATACCCCTTCCATTATATTTAACAACATTTGACAGATTGACGTTAGTGACGTTCAGCAGTATCTCAAATGTAACCCCCTTCGGTTGTAAGCGATTTAGCGATTTTTCAAATTACTTTATTTTACACATTTGGATCCCTACATCACCTTACATTATCATTTTATTATTGTTTCTTTCTTCTATGTTAAGAGAATTAGCCTATAGTTTAAAATGATAAAATTATAGTTAGCTTAGGTATTATTTAAAATACATAATTTATCGTGGCACATTCGCGGGTTATAGCTAATCTACAATATCATATTACATTTTGTAAACGTACTATGAAGAGTTCAGGTTTATTCATAGCATTTATTTCTACCGATTATTTGTAATTTGTTTCATAATGGTGGTAATCGTTATGAGTGTCCATCACTAAGTAACCATGGTAACTAAAAAAAACATGGGTACGACCATGAAATACAATATAATTTGTTCGAAAAATAAGCGGAAGTATTACGAAACTTCATGGACGTGAACTGTCAAAAAGCTAAACTTACGCTGGAAGGGGTATAAACGTAAGTATTTATAACTTCCAGTTTTATAAATAAATATTATTCTTATACTATTATGAATTAATAGTTTACTTTATTGTTTTATTAAAAAACTCGCTAGAAAAAACGCATCCGTTTTTAAACATATTTGATTACTGCTCCACTCCTATTAGTCAAAGCGTGATACTATATAGCCTATAGCACACCCCGATAAATGGACTATTCAACACAGAAATAATTTTTAAAATCGGTCCATTAGATCCAGAGATTACTCCCTACAACGTGATAAACACACAAACTTTACCTCTGTGTAATATTAGTATAGATTACTAAAGTCTGGGACTTAGTTTAACTTATAGGTACATAAAATACGTATAAAGCTTAGGGCTTGTCTATACACTATAAAAACAAAAACCAACGAGAAGATAGAAAATTGGAAGCTCATGCCAAAAAAACTCTCTACAAATACAAAGTTTAAATATGTGAAGAGCGTCCCTGCAGTAGGACATTCATGCACTTATAATGATATGTATTAGAAACTCGTTGTAGCATTATCCTGTTTACAAATATCATTATAAATTCACTTTCCCGGCAATAATTACAAACAGGTTACGCAATGTCCTGTAACTATTTAGGAAATCTACAGGATACAATTATTAAATCGTTTTACTAGGATATGAATTTGAATTAGGTTTCATAAATTATGACCATGAGTAGAGCGGGGCTGCCGTGCAAGAGGTCGCGGCTTCCAATCTCACGCATGACAATTCGGTATGTAAAGTAAAACTTTACCTATCGTCGCCTGAATGCTTATTTGCTCAACCGACCATTTTGACGAATTTCACTTTTTAATGCAATTTTATTAAGGATAAAATTGCGGTTCGATTGGTATATAATACTTGCTGTTTGGACTTAAAATACATTATTTATAAGGAATTTAAGTTTTTGAAAACTAACACAACAGAATTAAAACTTCATGCTTAATTGCTCAAAGTCCGTAGAGAAACACCAAACGTGCATCTGATCATCGATTGCGTGCTTAAGTATTCAATCTCCTCACAGGTAACCAATCACGACATCGCATTTTGATGACGCAATACGCCGCCATTATTAATTTATTTTGTGAAGAAGCTACTGCTCGCAAGCATTTGAGTAAAAACTAACGCGAAATATAGAAAAAAGTATTAATTTTAATAGAAAACAGTACCCGAAATGTCCGTGACGAAATATAAATCGGAAAATATAGTCACAACTATAGAAAAGAATCGGTAACTTGTATTTTTCAACCGACTTCAAAAAAGAGGAGGTTCTCAATTCGGTTGTATTTTTTTTATTTTTTTTATTTTTATTTTTTGTGTTTGTTACCTGATTTCTCGAAAACGGCTGAACCGATTTGAAAATTTTTTTTTTTGTTCGATTGGGTATACTTCCCATTTGGTCCCATTGTCACCAGATCTGGATCTGGATGACGGGATCCTAGAGAAATCGAGGGCATCTCTTGAAAATTGTAGGGACGCATTATGTAAAATGTTGTCATATACGTGCATCTCTGACGTCACTACCAAATAATCAAGAGTCAGAACTGGTCTGATGCTGGAGACCACAGAGAGTCGAGGGAACAACTCAACGGCATATAGCAGCTACCTTGTGTTTGGGCTTATTTTAATTGTATTGATGAAAACTTTACGAAACTTGACACAAACATGATCTGATAATGCAGAAGATTGAGGGTCGAGGCAACTCCTCAACGGTATGTAGCAGCTACCTAGTGTTTAGGCTTATTTTAATTGTATTGATGGAAACTTTACACAACTTTACACAAACATGATCTGATGATGAAGACGACTGAGGGTCGAGGAAACTTCTCAACGGTATATAGCAGCTACCTAGTGTTTGGGCTTATTTTATTCGTATTAATGAAAACTTTACACAAACATGATCTTATGATGAAGACGACTGCAGAAATTTATTTAATACGAATCTTAGAAATTGTTATCAGCATGGTTTTTAACCGACTCCTGTTGAAGTCGGTTTTTTAATTAGAAAATTATGTTAACATTTCTTTGCAGATTATCACTGCGTATCGTTAACTTATAGTACAGGATGTTTAAATTTAATTTTTATAATTTCAGATTTAATTAAATCTTTAAATGAAATTGTGACGTATCTATAAATGAACAGATTGTTTCGAACATTTCGTAAGGTTGTAAAATATAACTAATATAATAATAAAAAATATTGCTTTTGTGCGGTGACTGTCAAATTTATACCTGCTACTTGCATGTTTGCTAATTTCTTAGCATTAAATGGGTAGTTTTGTATTTACGTATACCTACGCTTTGTGTTCGCAATGATGTATATTATATATAAGAAGATTAATACTATTTTTTACTCGCCACAGATACATTGCTCACATTGTACATCTATTTTTATTATGTCCGTTGCTTTGCATTTTCTTCTCTATTTTGGATGAGAAATTCAGAACTAATTACGCCATTGAGGGATGAATAGCCCATAAACTAAAGAATTCCTTATGAAAACATAAACAGCCTTATTACAAAATACGGTCTAACTATAAACCACGATTTATGACTATGAAACTTATGATTATGAAAGTGTTAAAACTGATTTTGTATTATCAAATTTATGATTTTGTATTTCTTAATACAAAATCAGTTTTAACACTTTAGCGTTAAGACTGATTTTGCAATAACAAATTTCAAAAACAGTGGTTTTGTGACGTCATAAATCGTGGTTTATAGTTAGACCGTATTGTAGTGTGAGCTGGTCACATACATCATCCGATAACAAGGAATAGATTACGGTTGTACAATAACTATCATAAGATACTAAGATAAGACATTAAGATAGTAATATAGCTATAAGGCACGTAGATATTAAGTATATAAATCGTGGTAAGATGTAATTAAAGGAGCATTCAACATGTCATCATAGTATCATTTACTACCCCACTTCTACAACATCTGACGAGTTCCGGTGCCCACTCCACATGGCGACCCTGCCAGTGCTGCCTTCTGGGCAGTGCTGCGCTAAAGCCTTGGAAGAAATTCGTGAGTGACCTTAAGGAGGTATTTGGAAAAAAAGAATATCGTGTGCAACTTGAACATTTTGCCGATTTTTGTTTTTTTTTTGGCTCTTTGAATGAATCTGTTTTACTGCGGTTTTTATGCAATGGAATTTTCCGATGAAACGGTGCTTACGGGGCGCAGGGAGTTGTTGGCGTCCCATCATGACTCTCATGACGTAGCAGCCGAGAAATGTTCGTGTCCTTATTTGAAGGACACCAGCGAGATTAGCAAAATATAGAGAACAAAGCGGAAAAAAGGTGACTAGATGTATTTTACAGTGCTGCGGACTTTTTTTTTGTTTAATCATTTTTTTATTATTTTGATTTTTATTATAAATGGTAGTTAAGTTAATTTTTCCTTTTTTTTGTCTCTTTTGACATTTATTAATATTTTAATTGCCTATTGACAATACTTTATTTCAAAATTTAATTTGAATAATACCATGGCAAGTTTTTGATAAAGAGTGAAAGAATCATTGGCCTATAATATAAAATAAATTTATTATATTCTATGATATTAATACTATTAATATGTAAAATATTATAAAAAATTATTGTTTTGGTGCTAGGACATAACAAAACATTTGTACTTATGTTTTTTTTTGTGGTCTGGATTTATCAAGTACTTACATAAAAAGTTTTATTTTTATTTTAGTGGTGTTTAATTATTGTTTTATTGTGATTATATTGTTTAGGAATGTAACTTTCTCATAGTGCATGTGATGCAGTCTCATGTTTCATTTTGTTCTATGAATCTTACTGCAATATGAGTGCGCTGTTGCGATGCGAACTTGATGATGTCATACCACATCATGTCATCATTTCATCATCATCATCATCATGTATTGGTATGTAAATAAAATTGTTAAATAACTTTCAATGTAATTGAGTTATAATTTTAAAATTATTTTCTTTTATTCTGTTGTTAATGAAATTTCGTTTAAATGTAAGGTCTGAAAAATAATGGCAAATGATTGAAGTTTAAAACGATGGATAATGATTATTGTAATTGTGTAAAGATTTAGATTGCATAAAGGATGTTTCGTTTGTTGAAATTTGTTTACAGTGGCTGGGAATGTTTAGATAAATAAGACTTAATTGTACTTCGTCGGACTGATCACCCGATGGCAATAGAGTTTTTCTTATAGATCTAATTATTCATTTGTTTTGCGTAAGTTTGTGAATTTGGAAATGGTTTTAATGATTATAGTGACGTACACATAGATAGGTACAAAAGGCCAGTCCTTCGTTTGATCATGGTAGTAAACGAGATTTTCACCGTGAAAGCGTTTGGAGACTATGTCTTAAAAAAAAACTGGACCTTGTAAAAAAAAAGAATGAAAATAATAATATATTTTTATTATATGAAAGAAAGAAGTCGACTTAAGATAAAATGTACCTTATGTTAATAATGATGACCTACGGGTCCAAGGGTTAGAAGTGCCCAAGTAATGATAAATGTTATGTGTACCAAGAATAAGTAGTTGGAAAACGGTGTGATTTTAAGAAATGGGTTCAATTCCCAAATGGTAAATATTGTAACAATTAAATACAGAGAAAGAAAAGTAGATAGAAAAGTGGAAAGAAGTAGATAATGGAAAGATGTAATTGTTTATTATTTTGAAAATGTAAAATCTTATTGTTATGAAGTAAAGAAGAATGTACTACTGTAATTTTAAAAATGAAATAATTATGAATATCATTTTATCCAGTCAAAGTCGATTTGTATTATGACATACTCGTAGAAGCAGTGAACACAATGTTGTCAATAGTGCATATTATTTTGTTTTAGTATACTTATAAAAACATTATTATAGAGATTGATTGATTTATAAGACAATTATATAAAACGATCTGTAACTTTTAAGCTCTTTGTAAAAGAAAAGTTTGGTTTTAAAACGAATGTAAGCCTAATCTTATTACTAACCGTAAAAAAAAAAAATTTTTGTATTAATTTCAAATGTAGAAAATATATTATTATATAGATATTTCCGGTAAAACAGATTTAATTCATAAAAACAGTAGCATAACTTTATTATGACGAATTTTATACAAATTATAACATTATAATACATCCTTTTTCTTCTGTTATGATTTCTAGATTATTTAAAAAAAAAAATACTAACTATGTTATTATTTTTTTTTCTCTGGAAGGGTGATGTAGTGTGAGCTGGTCACATACATCATCCGATAACAAGGAATAGATTACGGTTGTACAATAACTATCATAAGATACTAAGATAAGACATTAAGATAGTAATATAGCTATAAGGCACGTAGATATTAAGTATATAAATCGTGGTAAGATGTAATTAAAGGAGCATTCTAGTATCATTTACTACCCCACTTCTACAACATCTGACGAGTTCCGGTGCCCACTCCACAGTATTTTGTAATAAGGCCGAAAGAATCGTCAAAAAAGGGTTAATTTTCTTTAAAAAAAATCCATTCTAAATTGTTTAAATAGTCTCAGTATATTAATTATTTTTTATACGTATAGGTATGATCTTATCACCGTTTTATTTTCAACTTATTTCGTTTTTATTGTACATATTGAAATGAAGAAGTGGAGTCACGGTAATACCATAGTTCTATTTTATGTTGACATTACGTACGATAAATCAAGAATCCGACGAAAGAAGAATACGACTAATAAGGACAAATTCAAATCAGACACTAACCGAAAAGAAAATAAAATATATTAGAAGTACCTACAAATATATAAAAGCTGACGACAAAGCCTTTATGGAATCTTTAATTAAAAAGGTTTTGACAGGATCAGACAACATAGCGAAGTAAACAATCTTGTATCGGTACAAAAACAAAAAAATATTGTATTTTGTATTTTTATTATATCAAACAGTGTTTTTTTTTTAATTCTGTATTTTTTTTAATAATAAATAGCCAGTTAACTAGTTATTTTTTTACCACGATACCCAAACACACTGTATTTGGTTATAGGGCACTTAAGTACTAAATATATTCGAATGCAAAATGCTCAACCTCCAGTCCAGTAGTGGTCTATCTCCAATTGCATAATTTGTTTTGTGTTTATTTGCTCAACCTCCATAAAAAATTGTGAAAATAAACATAACTGTTTGACTTTTTAATGATTATTTGTAATATATCATTTCATAAACACGTTAACTATCTTTTTAATATAAAACTTTTATAAAATCATATTATTTGCTTAAACTAATCAATAAAACGTCTCTGGTGTAAAATGTTGCAAATGGAGGTTGGACACTTAAGTATTCGTGCGACGCTATGTTGATTCCAAAACCATTTATTTTTCCTGTTAGCCATGTTTTTGACGATCTCTGTGGCGTAGCGGTTATATAACATGACTGCTACGCAGAGGTCTCGTCTCGGTTTCGATTCCCGCTCAATGCAAATCTTTGTGTGCATTAACAATTAACATGATTGTTTGCATTGGTCTGGGTGTTTTCTATGTATAATAATATGTACGTATTTACAAAAAAAAAAGTATTTAAGTATGTTTATCCTTTGTCTAGTACCCATAGTACATGCTTTGCTTAGTTTGGGACTAGATAGAAATCTGTCAGCATACAGACATTTCAATAATTAGAAACTTCTTTTTTTGCATTCTCATTCACTTCAAATGAACATTTAAAAGATATTAACACGAATTGCAGAAGTAAGTGCAACCGATAATATATAAAACTTGAATTAAAACCGGATCTGCAACATACCGTCGTGTATACTATACATACATATTTTTATCTATTAGTATAACTGAATCATCATTTAACTAACGTACTGTTGTTAGCACAAGTGTTACATTTACTAGTAAGTAATATTGCATACAAATCCATACAAGTAAAGCGAAACGATGTAGAGTTCGTATTGTAGGCACTGGTAAATAATAACGGATAGAGGTAAAGTTTGTGTGTTTGTGACGTTGTAGGGGGTAATCTCTGGATCTAATGAACCGATTTTAAAAATTATTTCTGTGTTGAATAGTCCATTTATCGGGGAGTGTTATAAGCTATATATTATCACGCTATGACTAATAGAATTGATGAAAACAATGCATTTTATTCATTTTAGACATAATGTTTCATAGAGATATTTACTGCTTAAGACCTACAGAATCGATATTTAAATAGAAAAAGTATAAGTTTATTTTTGCAAAACAACCGGGTTCGATTCCCCAGCTGGGTACATCTTTTTCAAATGTATGAATGCAGTTTTTCTTTTTATCAAAATCGATGACATGGTTCCTAAGAACAAATCTTCGTATGACTTATAATTTAAGACTTTCCCATACTGACCCATTTGAATGAGCCAGCCTGTATAAACATTTCTGTAATAGTTTGGCGACCTCTGTGGCGTAGTGATATATAACATGACTGCTACGAAGAGGTCTCGGGTTCGATTACCGCTCGATGCAAATCTTTATGTGCATGAACATGATTGTTTGCATTGGTCTGAGTGTTTTCTATGTATAATATGTATGTATTTACAAAAAAAATAGAGTATTTAAGTATGTTTATCCGTTGTTTAGTACCCATAGTACAAGGTTTGCTTAGTTTGGGACTAGATGACGTTGTGTGAATGTGTAAGGATTATTTATTTATTTATAATTTATCTAAGTCCTTTTGTTGTTGACTGTACTTAAAGTTATGAACGTGCGAAGGTTACAGAAAAAAAATGTGGCTACACGTTTAGACTTATGTTACTACAAAATATACGTACCTATACCTAGTGTTTGCACTGTAGAAAAAATATGTAGGTTTACTATACTAGACTTCTCCGTGTGGTGACGGAGTAAGAATACAATATGTCACCAGTCACCACCCCATCTCATCCCATGGGTGTCGTAAAAAGCGACCAAGGGACTATCCGTGAATATTATCTTTACGAAATAAAAAGAAGGAAAACTTGAAATTAAACCCTATACCAATCCGTCTGGCCAGCGCTGTATTAGTAGGCCAAGTATCCCTCCGTCACGGGAGGAGGCCCGTCCCTGCAGTGGGACATTAATGGGCTGTTATGACTATACTAGAAACCCTCTACAGCCTTACACCAGTGCCAGAGAGAAACATGACCTGACTATACTACGGTGGCTAGATGGTTTGTTATACTTCCAGATTTTTTGACTCTTAAAATCATTTTTATCTATTTGCCTATATTACGTAGAGGTTGCAGTATGCAACAACCGTGTACGAAGCTACGGGTTCGATTCCGACACAAAACATAATACTACGAAATTCCGAAATGCAACTATTCGATCGAAAAAAGTATGTTTATTTCGATAATTAGTCGAAAAAACTATTTGGTTTACGAAAGGTTAGAACCTCGACTAGTTGAATGGCCTAATTATAATCACTGTTCTAACATAATCTAATCCAAATTATTTTTTCGACCAATCGTTAAGGGATCCATCGTTTATTCGGCAAATTATTAAAAGAAACATTGTTTTTTCGACCAGTAGTTAATCGACCAGTTGCATTTCGGAATTTCGTAGTAAACCCACATAATGCGATCTGAAAACTATTTATTGTTATATAAAATATTATATTGGTACCTATAAACTTATTAACTATTATTTATAAAAAAATGCCAAAAATACCTGAGTAATTATTTTTTTTTTAAAAATACATCCAAATTAAGAACTGCCTACTTTTGAGTCGGTTTGAACACAAACACAATTATAATCACCGTAAATTATATTATTAGCAACGCGATAATCAGTAATGGAACTAATATAAAGCTACTATGACCGAATTAAGAATGTGGGTATTATCGTCACAAAACTGTGTCAATGCATTGTAACCATAGCAAACACTTGAAGTTATTATCTACATGGGAAAATGGGTCTTATTGCAATGAAATAAGGTAAACTATGACGTGTATATTTAAACCTACTTTATCGCTATTTCCCTTGACCATTATGAAATCGAAAACTTTTAATTTTTACATTATTTTGTTTGATAATTCCCACATTAGGGATCGTGTTTTGTGTCGTGCAGATCTAAAGACTGTACAATTGTTTGTGGATCACACAGGTGGGATTCGAATCCGCGACCTCGTGATTTATCGCCGCATTACCAGAGCAGATTTATAACAGTATCGTACTGTATACTATAGTCTATACTATAGTCTAAGAATGAATTTCCCAGTAATTCTTGATTACTCTAACGCTATCTATTCTCAAAAAAGCTTGTACAAGTTTTTTTGAGAATAGATGGCGTTTAAGTATAGGCAGTATCTGCATAAGACATAGTTATGATAAAGGTTTTGTAAATACATACATACATAGGAAACACCCAGGCCAAATCAAACACATTTTGATGCACACAAGGGCCTATGCGTATGCGTACCAAAAAAACTAATACTAACTGACCCGTGCCCACTTCGTAGGGCGGGCGGCGAAAAAAACGCGTCCTTTATTTAACCATATTTCATTACTGCTCCACTCCTATTAGTCATACCGTGATACTATATAGTGTATGACACTCGTCGATAAATGAACTATTCAACACAGAAAGAATTTTTAAAATCGGTTCAGTAGATCCAGAGATTAACCCCTACAACGTCACATACTCACAAACTTTACCTCTTTATAATATTAGTATAAACAACCACTATGCCATATTTATACCACAGCAGAGGTTGCTTAATTATTACAATCATGAGCCATACATGCTATTAAGAAAATCCTAAACATACAAGTATTTTAAACAATGAATAAAATAATGTACACATCAATGTATACCATTTCATCACCTTGGTACATCATAATAAAGCTCATATTCGCTTAAATGTTTAACGGCAAGTGTTTCTGTATACAGCCTAGTCATTCTTAGATAAATTATATGCCCTTGCATAAATCCCACGACATAGCTTATTGTTCCTGCCTTTTGTATTTTTAATGGCGTACAAACCTTTAATTCATATCTACTAGATAAATAAATAAATTAATTATGTATTCAATTATATGTTTATTTCCTACAAGTGGTGACGAAGTCTTTTACCATGGTGAGTCTCCGTGTGGCGTCGGTGTAAGAATTCAATATGTCACCACCCCATCTCATCCCATGGGTGTTGTAAAAATCGACTAAGGGACTATACATCAATATTATCTTTACGAAATAAAAAAGAAGGAAAACTTGAAATTAAATCACGGGAGGAGGCCCGTCCTTGCAGTGGGACATTAATGGGCTGTTATGATGATGATGATGACAAAGGTTACTCGACATCTTTATTTCTTAAATGACTCCTGCACTAGGGATCATGGCCAGTGTGTCGTGGGGACTTTACAAACAGCAATTTAACATTGTAACATTTGACGACCTCTGTGGCGCAGTCGGTATATTACATGGCTGCTACGCAGAGGTCTCGGGTTCGATTCCCGCTCAATGCAAATCTTTGTGTGCATGAACATGATTGTTTGCATTGGTCTGAGTGTTTTATTTTTTATTTTTTTTTATATTTCCAGACCGTTACGACTTGGGGAGCTTCAAGAAACGAGCGTACTCCCTTTTTAAAGGTCGGCAACGCATCTGTGATTCCTCTGGTGTAGCGGGTGTCCATGGGCGGCGGTGATCACACCATCAGGTGATCTGCTGGCTCGTTTGCCTCCCATTATATAAAAAAAAACTATACATATGAACTCTTGCAGTTTCTCATGTCGGGCAATCTGGCGGAAAGCCGCTAGGGCCGGAGAAAAAAATTCTGGTTGCGTAATATCAATAAACTTCTTTTCCTGTTTAACACGTTCACTGCGTTACGGGGTTTTTTGAACCTCGTGCAGTGCCGTCATTCAGTGCGGTCGAAAAAAACTAGAGTATACTCGCTGGTGCGGGAGCTGTATCTATGAAATTATTTACTGTATGAGAGAGATAAATATATAATTTTCATGTACGCTTATTAAAGAAACAGATAAAATTATAAAATTATACGGGGTCTTACAAACCCCGTTACGACCAGAGAACAAAAATTGCCTTCCAGTGCGATAAGGGGTTAAAAAATCCCGTATTAATTATTGTGCTCCCGTACGGGGTAGTGAGCTCATTACCTTTAGTGTTGTTATTAGCGCAAGACGTAGTGTTTAATTATCGATAATGAAGCGATCGCGACGTATGTTAGAACTGTCAAATATTAAAAAGGATGATGAAATTCTATCGTCTCCAAGTTCATCCCAACGGCAGTCTGCATACTCAACAATTTACCGCAAGGATTTTCAGTGGCATCAGCAACGCGCAACAGATGAGTTTGATATTATCACTAGTCCTGGTACTAGTCATACCTATCACGAGCTACGTAATGTTCATGTGATTTTTTCTAGTTGTTCAAACAAGAAAAAACCAAAGACCACAATTTTGGACAATGTTACTACTTTTAAGTCAATTGATCTCTGTCAAAGTTCCCAATTGCCGTTGAGGTCGGATGAAAATGTTTTAAAACCAACATGCTCAAAAAAAGTACCTAATTTTGGATCATCGATCCTCTCCTCCCTAAGTTCTTAAATAAAGTTCCTAAGCCGAAATGAATACTTTAAATTAAAAATTATCGTTTGTCTTATTTCCCAACACTATAATTTTATCGACATAATTGAATTCTGTGCGTTACGGGGCAGTAGAATCCCGTATTTTATTACAGCAAGTGCGGTACGGGGTTTCCCAGACCCCGTACAATTGGTTTTCTTTGTATTTTTGTATTTTTTTGTCAAATCTACTGGCGAAAAGACTATAAGATAGTCCATTTCATAATCTATCAGACTATAAAATACAACAAAACCAAACATAAATTTTCAGTTAGTTAAAGATTAAAAAAGCAATAAGGGTGTACGGGGCACTTTTATACCCGTAACGCACTATGAAGGTAACACTTCACGGGGCTCATTATATCTCGTAACGCACTCAAATTCGAGACGGTATTTGAGCTCCCGCAGTGAACGTGTTAAAAGACAAATCACACACTACATGCCTAGAGTTGCGGGGAATTCATAAGCATAGATACAACAGAAACAAAGAGTCATCTAGACTTACAATAATAACTGGACAATAATTTGTGCTCTTTAATACATGTTTAATATCCATAATGTACAAATTACAAGTACTTAGACAAAGTAGGTGATTATACAGAGTGTCCTTTATCATCGTAACAGCCCATTAATGACCCACTGCAGGGACGGGCCTCCTCCTGTGACGGAGGGTTACTTGGCTTAATAATACCACGCTGGCAAAACGGATTGGTATAGGGTTTAATTTCAAGTTTTCCTTCTTTTTATTTCGTTCAGATAATATTCACGGATATTTTTATTTCGTTCAGATAATAGTCTCTTAGTCGGTTTTTACGACACCCATGAGATGAGATGGGGTAGTGACATATTGTATTCTTACTCCGTCACCACACGGAGAGTGTCCTTTATCAAGATGTTCTTATTGCTCCTAGTTTAACAGATTCTACAAAGAAATAGGTTATCATTCAGTTATTAGCTTTTGAATCTACGTAGACTCCATTTCACGAAATAAGTCCCTTTGGTGCGGCTCTGTATTCGCGAGATACAATGTTGCCAAGTTTATCAAAAATCTCCCCAATTATTTAAATAGGTAATAAAAGTTCTATACTCATGAAAAAAATGCACTAATTTTAGGTAATGCTATGGCGACCTCCATGGCTTAATGGCTAGTGTGTTTGAGATAGATAGAGGTAGAGGTCTCGGGTTCGATTCTTGATCAAATCTAACAAAAATCAATCAATCTATTAATTTATTATTTAAAAAATCACCTAACCCACCAATATTATGGATAAATTAGCATTAAAAAGTATTTTTTTAAATATTTTATGTCTTGTATTTAAGTTTGATAAAATATTAATAACTTTGAAAATATTTTCCTATTAATAACACAACAAATCGACGGGTCCTACGTAGACTAGTATATAGGTTATACCTGGATATGAAAGGAAAAAACCGGACTAAATATATTTTTATATTTCTTTGTATTTTAGAAAATAGCTGTACTTGCATTTGTTTAGATTGTTTTGATCAAAGTATCCAAACAAGTAAACTGTTACAAGTAACCACTTGTACTAGTTTACAAAGTTCTGACTTAGTTTTTAAATAATGAAAATAAAAGAAATACACATTATTAGTCATACATATGAGTGTAATTTGTAAATCATGAAACCTCGAAATATGGGAAAATAATTTCATTTATCTACTTTTAGCACTTGTACTACTTTACAAGCTACTAAGAAACTAGTTGTACCAGTAATTTATGTAGTTTTGTGGTCATGAACTAGATTTTTTTATGGAAAAATGAAACAAACAAACGTACAAAATCGTAAAACACGTTTATTGTGTAACATTAACCCCTTACTCATAAAGGCCTTTTAAATTTAAACACTGTTTAGCGAGATTTTTATAAGCAAAACCAACCCTATGCCAAACAAAACCGTAAGGATTTAAGCTAATCAATTGACTAAACTTTAAGAGGGGGTAAATGTGTAAAAATAAACGTATTTACTATTTTTATAATGACTTCAAATTTTGAAGTCTTTTCTATTTAATTTTAAAATGTTAAAAATTTAACATGATTATCGCTCTGATAGTAAATATCATCTTTAATAGGTTAAGGAGATATTAAATTATTAAATCAGTCTTTAACAAGCTATAAACTTTAATAAAATATATACTTGGCTTCGTCTTTTTAGTAATAATAATTAGTTAAAGTAATCAGTGCTTTCTTTACCATGTTAATAAAATAATCTATAACAAAATGTTCGATTCTTTTTAGGTAAGAATTGTACGACTACTAAGACTAATTAAATAGTTGTCTTACAGACTCATCAAAATAAAATATACATTGCACAATTAATTTTGTACCACAACAACAATCTACTAAGTGGTAAAAATAACTTAAAAAAATAAGACTTCTATTAAAATAAAAACCTAGTCAGATACGTTTACGTATATATAAAACGTTCTAACGTTTTATTTATTTACAAGAAGGCGTGCAGGATGGCCATTTTGTTTAGTGAAAAAATTGTTGTCCCTCCAAGTGGATGTAGTGGGAAAAGTTGTCAGATACTAATTCTCCCGTGATAACTTCTCACTCTTTCACAAGATCGATTGAATTGCATAATGTCACGTATTATTCACGGCTGTGCTGATACACAAGTGGTTACAAGTGATGACAAATTTATGAAAGTGAGATTTTTTTTATGTATTGAACAAAAATATCTTAGCCATATGGCTCTGTAGAATTATATTATCTATAAAGTAACGTTGCCTTATTGTGGTAGCTATAGATGCAAGCAATTTAAGCCCTAACTTGTAAATAATGCAAAAACTAACTTTTTTATGTTAGAAATGTTAAGTTTATTTGTTCCCTAAGAGTTCTTTCATTGCACAACTAACGTAAATTTTAGCTGCTTATTTATTCACTTATCCACAATTTATTAAAATATATAAAAAAGATTTAAAAATCAATAAAGTGTAAAATTTTATTCAAAATTTTCCCCATAGTTCTCTACTAGCAATATGCTACCCATTCTCCTACCAGGTGTTATAACACTGATCATTTTCCTGATTTCCCAGAGGACCAGGATTACTTTTTATGTAGTTTTTCTAAAACGTTAGTGACACAAATACCAACATATCAATTTTTTTTAAAGATCTGAGACCCTTAATAGTTTCAAGAGTATTTGGGTTAATTGACTCCGAGAACGCTTCATACTTATTATTATTTTTATTTTCACTGATCTTAGACACTCAAAACGTCGTAAAAATATGAATATTTTTTAGAAATTCAATACATAAAGTAAAGTTCGTTGCAGTTACACCCGTATTGTACGTACGCGCTGTATCGTCGCCGCGCGTATACTGGTGCAACGGTCACTTACACTCAAGCGTCACGTAGATCGTAACTACGTAAACTAATGCAAGTAACTTATATCAGTTTTGACCGTCTCCTTGCATTAAATTGTGTTACTTACTTCAGTTTACGAGTTTGTATCGCCGAAACTAAAAGAAATTTTATTTTTTTTCTTACTGATTTGAGAAGAATAGGTTATTTTAAGGCCATTCAAGCAAAAAAGTCATTTTCGTCAATTTGCGGGTTACACCAGTATACGTAGGACCCGTCGAAATGCCCATCCCAACGGCAAAAATTCCTCGTATAGCAACCCTAAAAAGTATTTACCACAAATAACACCCTTGTTAACATCGACAATCGACAACATAGCCGTGCTGTCAAATTTAGTTCCACAAAATGCCGTGGGACTTCTTTCATGAAATGGAGTTTAACCACAAAACGCAGTCAATAAAGCTTTAAAAAAAGTTGGGAAAATAATTAGGGTTTAACCTAAAAACTATGAAAAAGAAATTACGTACCTATGTGGTATATAATCAATATTCACGCTCTGGATTTTGAACTAGAAAATTATCTATAGTTATCTGATTAATTTCGTTGAAAGTACTAAGTCCAAAGGCTTAACTTACTCTTCACTGTTACGAGATAATGTAAAGTAGTATTAAGGCCCTGCGCAGACGGCACACTTTTTGTGCGATCGAGTCTGCGGTGCGAAAAAATTTTGCCATACATGGCATATGTTTGAGTCTTTTGTGCCGGACTTTTTGCGCGTCCTGTGCGTTACTGCTTATAATTGCATAGGTTCTATTTTAACAGACTAAAAAGTGCGTCACGGATAGTCTGTCGTCTGCGCAGGGCCTAAGTAGAACTTAATAACTTGTATGTTTGTGTATGTGTGTACTCATCACCTTGACACACAATGTGTGTATGGTGTTATTCAAACTTGATTTGAACCATGTTTTATTATAACTATTACACTTTTTTTTAAATCCTACTTATGTAAATATAGTGAAGGAGTTAAAATACACATTCGTACTACATCATCTTATTCTTCACCTGTGGGTTTTGTTATTTACGAACTTATACAGGGTGGCTCATTCAAATGGGTCAGTATGGGAAAGTCTTAAACTATAAGTCATACGTTTTTGCAAAACAACAGGGTTCGATTCCCCAGCTGGGTACAGTATTTTATTCCAATGTATGAATGCAGTTTTTCTTTTTATCATAATCGGTGACATGGTTCCTGAGAACAAATCTTCGTATAACTTATAGTCTAAGACTTTCCCATTCTGACCCATTTGAATGAGCCACCCTGTATAGTTAGTGGGGAAATAATTCGTTTCATAACAGCCCATTAATGTCCCAGGGTCGGGCCTTCTCCCGTGATGGAGGGATACTTGGCCTACTAATACCACGCGCGCTGGCCAGACGGATTGGTATAGGGTTTAATTTAAATTTTTCCTTCTTTCCATTTAAAGATAGATGAAAAAGACAGCTGTATTAGTGAAGCAATGATATTGTTACTATAGAAAAGATTAGAGAACTTTACCACCGCTTCCTGTTTCCGTCTATATAAAAGAGGCCCATCCCTGCATTGGGCCATTCTTGGGAACCTATAATTGAGGTGATAAAAGTTAAAATATCAAGATTTCATTTACAATTATACATTGCACGTAGTTTTTATACCGCTATCAGAGCTGATAACATTCATGATAAGCTATGATAAAGTAAATACCTAGTTAGCACATTTTGTTTTTTTTTATACTTAAGTTATTTGCTTTGTTATTATAATGGCGGCCTATTTAACATGCTTCGATTAACAAATAAAATGATAAGTATACCTACCATTTTTTTTATTTTTAAATACGTGGAAATGATGTCATGACTTTGAGGGCTTTCAGTGTCATGGGCATGCAGGATACGAACCGACTCAAATCACATGGTGTTTTTACTAGTTGTCGTGTATTAGAAGGTTCAGTTAAGCCCACAAAAGGTAACTGCTTCTGCTATCATAGAAGTCATCGGAGTAGGAGTGTTTTTAAGTATTAAGCCTCAGCTTTAGAAGCAGACAATGCGTACACGTCACATTGCCGCATTGGCCTGCTTCTATTAAGCGTTAGTTGGCTACCCCCGTCCGTCCCCTCAGGTCATCGCATCTACTTCGAAAAGTATTCTGAGTACCTAGTTTTTTAGTTTGGTTCTCCCTTCCCTTTTTCTACAACAGGAGTTAATGCCAATGTGCGATTACGTCCCTGTTAAAAAGGTTCTACTCAAAATGGTTCTGTTATTTAACGATTAAATTGTGGAATAATGTTTGGCACATATTTTCCCTCGTTCCTATTGTATAGGGTCTTTCAGACACACTCGTAGTGTAAAAAGCATTTTACCATTCTACCTAAGTGTGGGTCACACAGTGAACTCATTGGGAAAGTGATTGTGTAAGACGCAGCTGTTCGTGAGGTTGTAGGTTTGAATCGTTTGTGCGATCTACAAATTATTGTTGTAAACCCCATCTCATCCCATGGGTGTCGAAAACTTGAAATTAAACCCTGTACCAATCCGTCTGGCCAGCGTGGTATTTGTAGGCCAAGTATCCCTCCGTCATGGGAGGAGGCCCGTCCCTGCAGTGGGACATTAATGGGCTGTTATGATGAAAGAGAGTTTCTTTTATAAGATAGGTAAAATGAAAACAATCTTTACAAAATACATTTAAATTTATTTTACGAAATAAAAACAATAACATATAACTACTTATTATAATAACTAAAATAACAATTGGTAATGACACTAGATATAACATAATCTTATATAAATTATTGGAAACAGTAACATACCTACTCATACATATAAATTGAACAAATATTGATTAAGTCGCATTTTACTACACCGTCGAGACTTAAATGTGTTATAAAAATCGCATTATTATCTGAGTTTTAAAGCCATATCATTTCTCTATATCTATCTCACTTGCACATACGGGTCTTCTATTCTTATAATATTAGGTCTTTACCTATGAAATTGCCGTTTTGTATGAAGATTTTATCAGAAGTTTGATTTTTCATACTAACGTTTTCTTAGATTTTTTAATAATATTAAACATAATAGAATGAAATTTGGTAGTACTTAATAAAGCACATTTATGCTAACTATTGTATTAAAAACAAATGAAAAAAAAGTATCAGGGAAGAAGTTACAATTAAACAAATGGGAAAATCAGCTGTTTTAAATTGGACCCATGTTCACAGGCTTATTAATAATACAAATAATAATTATTTTTATTTATTATCTTATTTGTAAAATGTTGGGAATATACTCGTACTATTTTTCCAAAATAACAAAAAATATTTAAACAATATCCCTCTTACTCATAAACGCCTCTTAAATATTAGTCAATTGATTAACTTAAATTCTTACGGTTTTGTTTGGTATAAGGTTGGTTTTGCTAATAAAAATCTCGCTAAAAAGTGATTAAATTTAAGAGGCGTTTATGAGTAAGGGGGTATATGTTTTAAAAGAATATAGAGTCTAAAGTCAGCGCTGAAATAAAACGGCAATTTCATAGGTAAGGACCTATTATAATATCTTCTATCTTTTTTTGGAGTACTCACATGATAACGTGTTTTCTATAGTTAACAACATCGTTGCTTCACTAATACAGCTGTATTTTTCATCAGTATTTTTGATATTAAAATACTGTATCAATATTTGCTCAATCATAGGTATTAGAAGATTTAGTAATTGATCAATCAAAATTGAGCATAGGTATATTAATAAACATACTTAGTATAAATAAGATAGTTGAGAATCGTAATCACTCGAGATTTTTGCTCGAGACATTATTGCACAGTACCCTATTAATAAAATATATTAATTAACTAGGTATTATAAATGTATGCATTTTTTAATTAACGCCATTTAGCGGCAGTCAAAAGACAGAAGTAGTTGCAGAAGTAAAACTACAAAAAAAACCACTTTGCATGTATGTCCTACCTTTCAAGGGTCCAGTGAAACCCTAAAGCCCGATTTACACATTGACAAGTACAGTAGCGAGTTAAGTAGTATTTTAAGATTAAGTTGATTTAAATAGATCTCCATCATATTTTTTGGCGAGTTTAGTACGAAGTAGCCCCCTCTCTCGCGTCTCGCCAACTTAAATCGGCAAGAAATAGGATGAAGATCTATTTAAATCAACTTAATCAACAACTTACTACTTAACTCGCTACTGTACTTGTCGATGTGTAAATCGGGCTTTAGGGTTTTACTTACTACACCAATCGCTCCAATATTGAACGATGGAATTAATCCACATTGATCAAGGTCGATTGATAAGTGTGGTAGATTGACTGGTCGACGTTTTTAGTTAACATCGACTAAACACGATTGAATAGTAGGCCAAGTATCCCTCCGTCACGGGAGGAGGCCCGTCTCTGCAGTGGGACATCAATGGGCTGGTATGATGAAACACGATTGTTTAGATCGAAGGCATCTTTTGTACCTTCGATCGATTAATGGAACACTCTCAGTGTAACCGCCAATCGTAGTATAAAAGTTTGACTTCTGCACCTTTCGTTTGTATGACGTAAGTTTGTTGAAATTAGATAAAGGTGCGTTCTTATTGATAGCTATCTATTTATTATTAATTCTTATATAATTATTAGCTATATACAATATTAAAAATAAATGAGTATGGCACATGATTATGTTCCCGTTATATAATGGCTACAGGCCATTGTAATCCACGAAGTCCATTTAGGCCTTGAAGTCTGAAGGCCAAGAAGAAAAAAGTTTTTGAATACTATTGTACTTGAACTAGATCCCGTCGAAAATATTGATAAGTAATCAAAAGACTGTCATGGTCTCACAGTCACTTTCATCATTAAAAAAAGAATAAAACAAATTTTTATATGCCCAAAAAATGTAAGAAAGAATAAAATTAAGTTAAATAAGCAATTTTGAATTCATTAAGTATGGATTTTTGTAATTCAACCATGTATTTTGAGTAGCTATAAACGTATCCGAAAACCTTTTTCCTATCGACGAACTTGGGCAAAACCTCTTGGTCAAACTACAACCTGTTGGTTACAATGTAACGATTCGATCACTAAAATGTGTATACACCCTAAGATTGGCAAGTATTATGATATCATCTCATTAAAACGACTGACGCTAATGATAACTAAATTTCTTAAACAATGCGACTTCCTTGTTGCCGCTTGAGTCTCGTGGTAGACGGTCTTTTCTCTACTATTTTGTTGAGCTATGCTATTTTAGGCTTGTTTCATAATATTGTAGGAAAATATGAAGAAATGCTACATCAGAAGAGCAATTCTCGTAAATGTATTTATTATAATTACATTTCGGTTAACACCAAGTTAACGAAATGTAATTATAAGTTAACGGGCAAGATGATGACGACGGATTGAAGTTGTTTTTGGACTTCTATCCGTTGGCTTCATTTGTGGACTGTACTCGCAACACGGCAATATATGACTATATCGAACCTGATGGAAAGTGCGAGTCGCACTTTCCATCAGGTTCGATATAGTCATATTGCCGTGTTTAGTATATAAAAAAAAAAAGATAACTACAGATTAAATAATCAACGTTTGGCGCTGTCTCATTGGTTAATAAAGTGTCAAATTTGACATATGTGACGTTTGAAGTTGACTGACTGAGATTGAGTTCAGATTTTAAGTTAATATATTTACGAGAATTACCCTACTGTTGTTTAAGTTATACATAATAATAAATTGTATAAAAATCTAGGTTATAGTAATAAGAAAAGGCTGTTTTAATATCTGAAACAAGCCCTTAGTCATTTAAAACACAACTTTATTTTCTACATTTTTATGTCTTTTCCTCCCCCATTTACTTTGAAGTATCTAATATAAACATCAGTCGTTATTATTAATATAAGAAAATATAAAGTAACAAATATAATATAACAACCTAGTAAATATAATTCTTATTGCAATTAACATAGAGTAGATATTCCGCTACAGCTACATTCTAATATATTGCCTTCACAAAATAAACCTTATTCCCATTTAGCTTAAGTTTAAAATATAAAATTACTATGTCTTAGATTTGTTACAAAATTCTGAGCTATAATTTTTACTACATCTAGCTAATGTATATAATATGTTCAATCTATATACTAATCAATCTATCTCGACCTGCGAGCTTTACAAACATACAGACAAACGAATCAAAACAATAAAGTTCTACTACTAAACTCATAGATGGCGCTTCTTGAATGGAATTCAAAGTAGCGTAGTTCTTTAGAATAAAATAAAATGCTTCTTCATTTTAAATCAAAATAATAGACGACTTTGAAAATCTTTACAGATGAATGCCTGGTCTGGTAATGTAGAAAACCTTCATTTACACATTGCAAAATATACATATAGTCTGCTAAATTCTTCATCAACATCCAAAACACATACAGCTCGCCTTGCAACATTTATACAAAAATACATACAAATCTAAATACACTACAATATGAGCGTAACATCACATTGTGATAAATATCAATGGTAATCACACAATCGCGATATTGTGAGTATAGTCTATAGTAACCCAACTGGCCTGAAGTTACCTATCAGAGAAGTTTGCGCATAACGGAAATAAATAAAACCCTCGCTGCCCACTCCCCCTTCCATTCAGTTCTAAAAATGACATATGCCCAACCATTTGCAACAACTCCAACCCGGCCGAGTTACTTGGTACTTGGTCGCTTACAGTACTCGCTAAATAACCCAGCTGGCCTGAAGTTAACTATATGAGAAGTATTCTCCTGAGCAAATAAAACACCCGCTCCCCGCATACCACGCCATTTAATTATAAAAATGACATGCGCTGAGCTATTAGCAACAATTTCAAGACGTTGCCGCTTGCAGTACTCGCCAAATAATTTGGCCAGCCTGAAGTTGCAGCAAATGGCTGTGTGGCTTTGCATATGCCATTTTTTTTTCTAAAAAGTTCGCACATGGGAGGAACAAATAAAAACCCCGCTCACCACGCCCTATGCCAGCAACAGTTATTTGCAAAAACTTAAAGTCGGTCGAGTTAGTTGAGGCTTACTGTATATGATATGAAATGCAGTTAACTAGGCAGTACAGGGAGAGCCTTGGGAACTTTCGGCAATCCTCGGTTCTGCTCGGATATGTTACGAAGCGTCGCGTTTGGCGATGCGAGCTGCAATAGCGGCGGTTAGGGCTGAACCTTTGCCGCTGCCGTCTTCTGCACCCATCAAGGTGAACTGAAATTTACAGACAGACATATTTTATATATATTTTATTGGTAACTACTTAAAGAAATTCCCATAGTTAGTGTGATTAAAACCATGTTCATCATTTTATGATTAAAACCTCACTATGTTTAGGTGTTACCTTCGAATACACTTAATGCCTTCGTTGCATATTAAATGGCACAAATACATGGGGCTTATTTTGGAAATCGAAATAGCATCAGACGAACAAATAGTATGATGCATGATGGTACCAATGCGGTACCAGCTTAATTCTCCTCTAAGCACCCAACAAGCAAAGTAATCCTATAACGATTGATTATAATCAATTATTAGTAGAGGTAGACTTATAAGTCTACCTCTACTAATAACGTTCTTATAAAGAGCTGGTTGCAGACTATTTTACTTAAAATAGCATTTTACAAGTGATAATATACTCAAGAGCATCCGTTTTTATGTGAGCATCAAGATGGCGGGATCAAGTCTCCAATTCAAAATATAGCACCTGAAGGCTTTTGTACTACATATGTACTAATTGTACCCTAAAGCACACATTTGTACCTCTTAGGGTTAAGGTAGTATGCCTAAACTTACCTGGACCCGCTACTTTGATGTCAAAGTGGCTGGACCTTCTGCAGCGCTGCTCAGAGACTGGAAATTCACACACGAAGGTTTAGTACTGTATATGTACATATATGTACTCAATTTCCAATACAATTGTAAGTGCCAAATAAAAGTTATGCGATTTAAACATTGGTCCCGCCACTTTGATGTTTTATGTTATAGCTGAAAACATATGAAAATCGTTAGATCTTGAGTAAAATCAAATGTGTATGTTTAGTACGACCTGAGTACAAAAACATATATAAATTTCATATGTATAATCTAAGTACTTTAAAAATATCTTTCATTCATCGTTATTTTATTTCCGAATCTCGTTATTTTCATAGAATTGGAGAGGTTTATGCACTAATATTATAAAACAATTTAATTTTTTTTATGTTATTTTTTTTCCAAATCCTAAAAATCAGCTGAAGAAATGATTCAAAATCAAATATTATCATGCCGTGTCTCAGGATGTAATGGAAGTAAAACAATATCTTACTCACTATCATCTACTATATTTTTTGGACTTAACGATTTGAAAAAAACAAACATATTTGAAATTCCGAGAAAAATTAACTTAAAGGGAAAATACTATACTATTTTATCTGTAATAGAGTTCATAGCTCCTCCTACATCTAGCGGCATCGGGCATTATCGTGCTCATATTTCTCGTTTAATTGGTAACTGGGAGTGTTACGATGACTTAAAGACGAAAGTTACGAAGAGTCCAACATACATAGTGCCTAATTGCTTAATATATGTACAATAATAAGTCTTATTAAACTTTATTTTTACATTTAAGTTAGTTTAATCATTATAACCCAAAAAGTAGCAGTTATAATTGAAGTTAGATAATATAAATACATAATAATATTTTTGTTGTTTCATATCTGCATAAAAGTGTTCATTTCAAATATAACGATGAAAGATAGATAACTTTTAAAGTACTTATATTATACATATGAAAATTATATATGTGTTTGTACTTAGGTCGTACTAAACAAACACATTTGATTTTACTCAAGATCTAACGATTTTCATATGTTTTCAGCTATAACATAGAATAACAAAGTGGCGGGACCAATGTTTAAATCGCATAACTTTTATTTGGCACTTACAATTGTATTGGAAATTGAGTACATATATGTACATATACAGTACTAAACCTTCGTGTGTGAATTTCCAGTCTCTGAGCAGCGCTGCAGAAGGTCCAGCCACTTTGACATCAAAGTAGCGGGTCCAGGTAAGTTTAGGCATACTACCTTAACCCTAAGAGGTACAAATGTGTGCTTTAGGGTACAATTAGTACATATGTAGTACAAAAGCCTTCAGGTGCTATATTTTGAATTGGAGACTTGATCCCGCCATCTTGATGCTCACGTTTTTATATATCTGTCTTATAGTTCGCTACAAGACTAACGCCTATGGCCTTTACAAGACTTCTTTTACTAGTAATAGCATTTCACAAGCGTAAGTATTCGTAAGAGCTTTTGTTTTTATATGGTAGTCTTATAGTTAGCTACAAGAGTATCTTATAGGACACTTTAAAGCATAAGTCTCTTATAATTGTTTGTAGTAAGACTAAATAATCTTGAATAATATTTTGATCCAGTAGTAGCATATTGTAAGTAGAACAGATATTGTAAAGTACTTTTCTGAGATTACTATAAGATTGCACCGTTATAGTTCTTGCTCGAGACTTTTATAACTCTTCTTATACTCATATAAGAGCGCTATAAGATCAAAGAAGCTTACGAGCTACTAGATCAAAATCTTTATTAGTAAACATCAGAAATTTTGTTCACTTCTTCATCTTGAGAAAATAAGTTAAAAAATGGATTTAAACAATTGGAAACATTTAAAAGAAGCGGAGGTTACAGAAGAAACGTGACAAAAACCTATGAAGAATTAGTGAAGCCAGGTTCTTCGGGAATAAATCCGATAGAAATAGTAAGCCAGCCAAACTCGTTAAGTGCAAATTCAAGCAAACTGACAGAGGGTTCTGCAATCAAGAATATTTTTGCACCCTTATCCCACCCCGCAGAAAGTGAAGAAGTTCAACATTGGAAAGACTTTCATCTTTCTGTAACTTATATGACTGTTGTTGTTTTCTGGGCCAATACAAAACTCCATTACGCTCCCATTGATGTGGAACACAAGACAATACAATGTTGCCCTTTTCAATTGTCTGTATAATTTTGAAAGGCATTTTTATCTTACAGATTAAACTATATTTATAAAAATAACCTGGAAACAAATAGTGTTTCGATTAAACAAAAATAATAATTACAAATAGTAGCAACAAATAAACACAATTTAGAACAAATAAAATTTCTATTTGTAATATTAAGGTACATGTACAATCTCATCAAATCAAGAATCTTATTAAATAAATCCTAAAAAAGTAAATTCAAAGATTAGTGTACTATTTCAGGGAACCCTATTTTGTTTTAAAATGGAGGCGAAAGTTATCAGTACTAAAACTGCTACAAATACTATTTTACCTATAATGATTCTATAAAGCGCTTCATGCAGAGCAATTTTAGAACATGGCGCATGTTCTTATAAATTGATGAAATAAAATTATTACAACATTATTACTAAGTGCTAATTTTCGAGGGGCGTTGTAAATCTAACCAAATTATGGTAGATATTTACAGTAAAAATGAGTTCCCCCAACTTCCGTTCACGTACATCATTACAAATACTAGGTACAATATATTACTACTTTAATAAGAAAAAGTGTAGTTACGGTATTCGTTTTATTTAATCCGATCACAAAAGAACTCGGAGCAATTAACTGCCGAAATAACAAAAGATACCTACCTCCTTCGGTTTTTAAAACTTTACTTATAACTAAAAACTAAGTATATTACTAGTGCATTATAAACAAGATTGTTTTAGTAAGATACTTGTTTTTATTGTTAATAAGAGCATTTGTGCTTGTAACTGTGTTACATCAGATTGTTATAGGAGCAATTGCGCTTCCTCAAGCATATTATAAGTTGGTTATAAGATAATAATTGCTCCTATAACTGCGCCCAAATCCAGCTTTGTAGTATGCTACAAGTATCTTATAAGAGAGTCTTCAAGATAGCTATAAGAACTGATTTTGCTAGTTGGGCAGTAGCGCGTAAATATTATAGTGTCTAGGAAGAAGGGTACAGTAGCTAGACAAATTACAGGCCTATGTCTATGGTCAACAGCGGCATAAGCTGTTGCGGTTGCAACTTACCATTAGGAAGGCTGCTTGTTGCAGCTCCCAAAAAGCTCCAAAAAATAAATAAAAACCGGTCAAGTGCGAGTCTGACTCGCGCACCGAGGGTTCCGTACAAACCTATTTGCCAAATTGTGTTTAAATACTATTTTTCCCGCCAAAATTCAATGACGGCACGACTCAGCTCTGTTACAAAATATTTTCCCTCCAAAATACTATGACGTCACAACTCATGTGTCAAAAATTATGTGACGTCACGACTCATCTGTCAAAAATTCAATGACGTCGCGACTCAGCTGTCATAATATATTTTCCCGCCAAAATTCTGTGACGTCACGACTCATCTGTCAAAAATTCTATGACGTCACGCACATCTGTCAAAAGTGACAGCTGTCAAAGTGACGGGTGTCTAAAATATTTTTCCGCCAAAATAATATGACGTCACACTCATCTGTCAAAAATTCTGTGACGTCACGACTCATCTGTCAAAAGTTCAATGACGTCACGACTCACACTGACACTGTCACAAAATGTTTTCCCGCCAAAATTCAGTGACGTCACGACTCATCTGTCAAAAATTCTATGACGTCACGTCCCATCTGTCAAAAGTGACAGCTGTCACTTTGACAGCTGTCAAAATTCTATGACGTCACAGGTCACGTGACTCAGCTTTCCCGCCAAAATTCTATGAAATCAAAATATAATGTGATTGAAGTAAAAATTTAAGGTTTTCGGAATTTTCCCATTACATGTACTACAAGACCTTGCTCCATGCCAAATTTCAAGTTTGTAGGTAGACTGGAAGTACCCTGTAGGTTTTTGCCCTTACCCCTCTAAATTTTGCGACAAAAACGGCTATATCTCTTGATTGCGTTGGATTAGCACTTTGAATTTTTTTACAGCACTAAGAGGCAACAAGCCTTAGTATTTGGTGAAAATTTCAGCTTGATACCTTCACGCGTTCCTGAGATAAATAGTTTTGACAGACAGACGGACAGACGGACAACAAAGTGATCCTATAAGGGTTCCGTTTTTTCAAAACTGGTACGGAACCCTAAAAATGGGCAAATAGCTTGACATAACTATAAAACAATAAATAAACTCACGGCATGTTTAGGTGCAAGTAGAGCGATGTATTTGTTCATAAGATCAGCGATGCGAGGATGATGCTTGAAGACTGAGCCATCGACAGCTACTGCCACGTACTGCCTGTCCATACGACGCAGCAATGTTGATATGCCTGGAAGAACAAAATTATTTTTACTTTGGTGATATCATTAACCATACAAAATAGTTACAAGAAAATAATTTTTGGATCATTCTAATAATTATTTTGCATGGGATAGACGCGACTTCGTGGACCAGTTATCCTGCGATTATCGATGTGGCATACTTCCGTACTAACGTGATTCGCTTTGCAGTATTTCTGGGCTTCCGTTTATCGCTATTCTGAACTTTTAAATTCAGTATTACCCTGACGACTTGAACTTGCAGGAAGCCGTTGGATGAAGGAAGCTCAAGGTTGCACGCTGTGAAAACGTTTAGAGGACGCTTATGTCCAATAGCGCATCTTTTAGGTGAAATGATGATGACAATCCTCACACATTCATACATCGCCACCATCAATACAACGGGGAGGAAACAGAAACATACTTGGATACTTTTTTTTTTGTAAATACATACATATTATACATAGAAAACACTGCAAACAATCATGTTCATGCACACAAAGATTTGCATTGAACGGGAACCAAACCCGAGACCTCTGCGTAGCAGCCATGTAATATACCGACTGCGCCAAAGAGGTTGTCAAATATAAAATAGTAGATCTATATATCAAATGACTTACAAACAGACACAAGTTGCGCAGCTCTGTTGGAGATGACGTGACAGGCATACTGAGCTACCAGCGCGTCGGTAACAGTGAGGGTAGGACACGCGCATTTTGTGCGCAACACCTCCAGGGTCTGCTTTATCTCACCAACGCAGCTTTCTCTGAAATGACAAGGAAACGTGTCAAATGGAAAAAAACTACACGTAAAAGTTTAATAAAAAACGTATGCTTTCACATCGCTATAAGTATCAACATTTAAGTAAGTTCAAATATTCATTAAATGTAAAAAAAAATCCATGTTCAAGAAAATAAAGAAAACTTAATATTAAACCGCAAAACCGATTCGTTTGACCAGCGTGGTTTAGAAGGTCCTTTTATCCAATTCTAATGGGGCATGTGTGTGATCCAGCTTCCTGTTTAGCCTTCTTATTGCATTCTAAAGTGCTGAGAACAGATATCAGACAAAACCTCCATTGATCCAAGTTGATTAAGAAACTTACTCTTCAAACAGGCTGAGGTCCTTAGTCTCCAGAGATCCGAGTATGGGTTCAGCTGGGAACAGCTTGTCTCTTGCCAACGCTCCCAAAGTGCATGACAGAACATCGCCCAAGTACTTCCCGCTTATGTACTTCTCGAAACTGGAAACAAGAAACATACAAATGAAAGATGATGGATTTAGAAGACTTAAGAAGGCTCCTTCTGTCAAAACCAACTTAGCTGTCACCGGAGCCTAAAAGATTGTTGTTTCACCAAACGTTGCGTGAGAAAGAGAAAAACTCATAGAAAAGCAGTCAGAAACGTGCACACGCACACGCGCTCGATTGTATTTATTACAAATCAAAATGTCATTCAAAATATAAATATTGTTCTTCTTGATTGTTAGGGTTGACAATAATACTAGCTGTAGGTAGTTACCTAAAAGTAATAAATCAGGAGTAAATAAAGATAACTAAAATGGGTTTTTAAAAAATATTTTATTGTAAGTTTTGTTGCGGAAGACACACCAAGCGAGACATCAATTTATCTTGTAAGTGGTGTAGGTATGACACCGTAAAACATTATAATTTTTATTTTTTTTTAAGTTAAGCTGTTTATTCTTGAGGCAGTTTTTTAGACCGTGCATCGTTAATAGGGGTTCCATACAGTACACAATAATATCTTACTTCACATACAGTACATGAAGTTAATTTTAGCTGGATTTAAAAAAAGGAAGAAAAATCATAAAATAAATAATAATCATAAAATCTGGAAATGATAGTTGACAAGAAATGATACTTGATCAGTCATTCAGATACCGGGGCGGGGGTGAGTCACGTAAATATAAAAAAAAAATACAAAATGAATTACAAAAAAAATACAGTTTGTGCAATGTGACAGCCTTAGCTATGCTCTATTGACTATTGTAATAATAGGTGAATTTTGACAGTTGATTTTAGTCAAGAATGTCACTGATGTAGGTATTTTATCTAACTGGTTATGCATCTGATAATAATTGGATCTCTTTGATAAAAGAAATCACGAAACTTCTTACTGGCAAGCGATACGTAATTGTCATAAATGACATAAATTAAAGTTTATTGAAGTTTAAAAAAAATATTCGGTAACATTCGACGACGGTCGGCTCGCTGTCGTACCTCCCCTCCGCCGACCCGAGGGGTGCAGAAAGTGGAGGCGAGATGCAAGATGTCGATGGCGGAAACGAGCACGATATAATTTCCTAAAATGGTTTTGGGAAAAAGGTAATTGCGTACAAACTTTAGAATGTATCTAGTCAATATAAAATTATTTGAATTTTCGAATAAATAATCTATTTCTATTCCCAAAATATATTTACCTTTATAAACGTTTAATCCTATTTTATTACGCTAAAAGTTGTCATAAAATGTGCATAGAATTATGAACTTTGAAGCCTCATAACTTGTAAAAGAATATTTTTTTTACTGTTTTATTAATCAATAAGACTAGATAATAACGAGACAAAACGATATCATCTATAGTTTTGAGTATTTATTATCTAATGAAGGAGGAATTAACTTTCTTTGTTTGTATGGAATTGCGATTGAATTGTTTCCCCTGAACAACTAACAAAACTGCCTTAAAAGTCGACTGCATTGCATGTAGACAAAAAAAATTAATACTTTGTCTAACCAATAGCCAAATAATTTTCTAAATTGGAGGAGTTCGGCATGACGACGAAGCAAGTTTTTTTTTATCATGTCATGCCATGGGTTTTATATAAACTTGTAATAGGAACATTCGCAGATTCTTCGCTATTACTAGACTAAATGTTCTTAAGACAATGCATGAGGCTTATTCCTCCAGCGATGTCTCGCTGCTAATAGTCTAACATTGTTGATAAAAGAGAAGCTTTAGAAACAGATAAATAAAGCAGTAATTGAAGAGCAAACTTACGTGAAAGACGTAGCCAGCAAAGACCTGGAGTCCACTTCCTTGTCAATCTCAGTCCTGATGAAGTCAAGACAGCCATTGTCCCCGAAGGCTCCCCACTCGATGTCAACACATACGTCACACACACGTTCGTGAGCCGCTTCCCAGTGCTGGACTCGAGAAGCACGCTCCATGTAGCAACCGTTGGATCCAGTGCCGAGGATCACGCCGATCTAAAAGAGCACACAATATATTCTGTTACTAAACAGGATTTTATTTTTTTTATTTATTTAACTTTTTAGATTTAACTTTTTTTTATTTATTAATGGTTGCATGCCAGAACAATATCCTTGGTTTAAATGAGTATCTTCCATATTCACATGACTCAACCCTATCGAATCTGCCGATCTTGCAAATGCCATAAGTGGTACTATGTATCTCAATTGAATAAATTGTTTGATTATATTTAATTTGATCATTGTGAGATAGAGCATTATTACCTCACTACTTACCACCAATGTTAAGACAACGATTAGTGCTAAACATCAAGTATCAATATTGTTCATATAATGTAAATGGTTTCAAAGCTTGTATTTATGAACAAAACACACTAAAACTACTCACCCCAACTGAAGGATCCATGTGAGCACCAGCGACCAGCGTGCCAGTAGTATCGTTCAGCAGTACTCTAACAGTGATGTTCAGCTTTCTGTCTCTCAGACAACGTTCCAACAAGGCAGCAACATCAACGCCCTCTAGTCCGCTGCATTTGAAACTCTTGGTCCATGTGATCAGCTCGCCAGACGATATGGAGTGTTGTTTCATTGGGAATGAAAATGTAAAACCTGGAATGATAACAATGTTAATTGAAATATTGAAATTAGTTTTAAAAACTTCTAACAACCGCTACAGGAAGAAAATAATATGTATACTTTTCTTCCCGTAGCGGTCTGATCGCCGAAACACTTCTAAAAAAACGTCGCTAAAATTAAAAAAACTATTGGTTGCGACTACTTGCGACATATCGACTCGTCAAGTGTGTCAAGCATTAACCCAACAATAGAGATTCCAGATCAAGTATTGCTTTTAATTTAAAGTTTTATTTATAACTAGCTGCTGTGCCCGCGACTTCGTTCGCGTGGCGGATGTTACTTACTTCGCAATTAGATTTAATACTGAAAAATCCTTTTTAGAACCTTATAACGAACAGATATACCTACATTACAAACGAATTGTAAAATTAACGAACGAACCAAAACCTTTTCAAAGTAAATAAATAGTAAATAAAATATCTATGAAGACTGCGTCTAAACTTATACTGAAAGACATGAGCGAACGTCATTCTTTCAAGGAAAATCTTAACACCGCGATACTGAAAATGACGTCACAGGCACAATGCTATCTGTTGTCAAATTTGTAAGTTAAAATAAATGACATCGCTTATTTCATCATAACTGCAAGGACGCGCCTCCTCCCGTGACGGAGGAATACTTGGCCTACTAATACCACGCTGGCCAGTCGGATTGGTTGATAATATACGGATAGATTGGAAGATAATATTCACCGATAGTCCCTTAGTCGGTTTTACGCCACCCATGGGATGAGATGGGGAGGTGACATATTGTATTCTTACTCCGTCACCACACGGATACATGGCTGGCGTGCATGAGGTCGCGGGTTCGATTCCCATGGAGGACAATTGTGATACACAAACTATTGTCCTTAGTCTGGATGTTCTTTGTGTCCGTTAAATTGATATTTTTAAAGGCTAGTGTGGGATTTGTCTTTTGTAAAAAAAATGCTGAAATAAATTATTGTACCTCACACCTTATTACCATCTAGCAAAAAATATTTGACTAAACTTAGACTCGACTATATTATTATCTATAGATAAACTGCGTGCAGTATTTTTGAATTACTTAATAAAATAAACACAAACACTTTGAATAATAATTTAATGTTTTGTGATTGTATTTCTTTATTTTATTGTCAGTTTTGTATTTTTTTATTGTTGACAAATAGCAATAATGTGTAAAATGATCTATATCTTGTGTGTTTATCAACCGATTTCTATAAAAAAAAATTTATGAATAAGATATTAAAGTGTACTTTTGAAATATGGGAGTTTTAAAAAGATATGTCTATGCAAATTACAATATATTTATGTATTTAATACACTTTGAAGAAAACCCTAACGATTAAACACGTTATTGTGGCTAATATATAAAAGATAGATATATACTATTCAGGACATTTTTGTACATCTTTTGAAGACCATTATTTTTGTAATACATATTTTTGGCGTATGATCAACGTATGCGATGATAAGAGCTAGAACGCGCTTTTTGTCAACTGACTTGCTTCAAATTTTTCGTCACTGCTCAGCTCCTATGTGTCTTAGCGTTATGTTATACAGCCTATAACCTGTCCGGGAGTATGGACTACAATCGTACCAAGTTTGGTTAAAATACCTTCAGTAGTTTTTGACCCATGCGTGCACATACAGACAGACAGACAGACAGACAGACAGACAGACAGACAAAAAATTTATTGATTGCATTTTTGGCATTAGTATCGATCACCATTCATCCTCCAATATTAATTTTGAACATATATTCAATGTACAGAATTGATCTCTCTACAGTTTTATTATAAGTATATATATATATATAGATTGTTCAAGTGTTAGACGAGTTTCCTCTTGTTTCTATTATTATGAATGAACAAACAGGCAGTTGTATCAACTGCTAACGTTGTCGTGCTCTTTAGGACATGACTGTTTAATTAGTGCTTGTCCCGTCTGTTTACAGGTGCTTGAATTTGGAGCAAAGATCACATTTTCTAACAGTTAGTTCCATGGTTTGAAATAAACTTTACAAAATTAAAAGTTATTTAACACCTACCTAATGAGAACTCTTCCTTTTCCATATTCAGCTGTCGCACAAAGTCCAAAACACAATCCGCCAAGAAGTTGAACAGTGCAACACCTGTTCCGAGACGTAATTCATCACTGCAATAAAAAAGATTATGTTTATATTGGTGTTTTTTAACGACAACTCTTTTTCTAAATATAGATAGAGAGAAGAGCTTTGTGTGTACTCAAAAACATCAACCAAGATCATGGAAATCGTTGACGGCAGTTTATTTCAACATAACTTCTCCACAGCTTACCATGATATCCTTAGTTTTAATACATCCGCTAATAGTTTTTCATTATTGATATTTTTAAAAATAATAACTACTCCTTCCACATTCCCACTGGGGTTACTAGACTATAGAAAAACTGCCATATTTTTTTTAAATGTATTTTATGTGAAAAACGACTTTTCAAAATAACCTAATCTTGTCCTTAATCAACTAAGAACGATTATAAATATCTCTATAATTCTCGACTCGTGAAAAATTCTCAACAGGTTCAGATATTAAAGGTAACAGTTGTGAAGCAGAGACCAGTTCCTATGGTATAGCTTACTATGGCATACAGATATACAACACAGAGTACAAGATTAGTTTTCTCTAGTTATAGATGATCCAGCAGTGGAGCAATGACGATCAGGGTGAAGCAAAGAAGTATTTGCTATTTGTATGCAAGTATTTGTTGATGACATATAAGTAACTAGTCTCCGTGTGGTGAGTAAGAATACAATATGTCACCAACCCATCTCATCCCATGGGTGTCGTAGAAACCGACTAAGGGACTAACCGTAGGTAAATATTATCTTTACGTAATAAAAAGAAGGAAAATTTGAAACCAAACCCTATGCCAATCCGTCTGGCCAGCGTGGTATTAGTAGGCCAAGTATCCCTCCGTCACAGGAGGAGGCCCGTCCCTGCAGTGGGACATTAATGGGCTTTTACGATATAACTAGGATTCAACTTACTTTATGTGATAACTTTTGACCTGCTGTCTGACGAGCTGCCCAGCGCGTAACTCTAGCAGTAGAACTCTGAAGTTAGTACCACCAAGATCCAGAGCCAGGAAGACACCTTCCTCTGTAATGATAAACAAGTCACGTTTATAAAATTCCTGCATTAAGGATGAATTTAACGGACACAAAGAACATTTAGCTTCAAGACAATCAATTGGGAATCTGCACCGGATAATGTTGTTTCCCAGTTTGATGTAGATGTGTATAATTTGTCCCCACCCCATCTCATCCCCAGTCCTAAAATCCAAGTAAAAGAAAATTCTTAGGCATTCTAAAAATAAAAAGAAAGAAAACTTGGCATACACTCTCTACCAAAATGTCTGCGACCAGCCTAGCTAAAAGGTAAGTAAGTTACCAGTAGGGAAAATTTCCCTTTGTCTGGAAAGAGACAGACTTTCAAGTACATTACTGGCCTGATGGTGATGTTTAACAGTACTAAATAGAGTAAGGTTGCGATCATTGGACTAGCGCTTTGTTTGGACCACTTCAATATTTCGCGATCTATTCATATTTGAATCCAATATTTGCATCGAAACGATAGATTTACAACCCCCCATACCGCCCTCCAACCACCAGTACCGCAGCAGGCAGCATGAGGGATGGACGTACTTCGCTTTGTTTCTCGGACATCGAATATAATTTTTACGCGGAAAATAATAGCATGTAAGTACTGTTATATTAATTATTTTAATGTGATTTTTTTTACTAGTGTAGTATAGTAATTATTTCAGTAGATGTTAGTGAGTTTCTATCAATGGACTGGCCCGATGCTCTTTCATTAAACCGGTCCAATCATGGCGACTTCTTTAATGCGTATTATTTAAAAAAACAAATCTTTTTATTTTAGCATGGCAAAAAGAGGAGGAGACAGTGGCGAGTATGAAACTAGCTTAGGGAAAAAAGAAGTTGGATTGAATGAGGTAATCAGAATGTTTCGAGCGCCAAAAGCGACGTTAAAGAGAAGATTTGACGTCCCTGAAATATTTTTGTGATTTTGCATGCCAAATAAAGAAATATCTTTAGAGACCACTGATTAATGTAACTATCTATTTATTTTTGAAAATAAAAGAAATTTGATAGTAAAAATATATTACATTACATGCACCTTGAATGGACCAGCCACCTATAATGCCCTAAGTCCAATTATAGCAACTATGTGGTCCAATGAAAGAGACGGTGCACAGTGTTTCGTTTAGTACAAGCTAGCGGGACAAAATTCATGACGTGATTTTTCGGAATCCGTGATAACAACTTGTAAACAACCCCTTCCAGGTAAGGAATTCTAAAAAATAATTTGTTTATCACCTCATTAAGTAAGTATGTGAAAGGATCAAAGTTAACTGAAAAGTGAATGCAATTTGCATTTGCAAATTAGTTGTATTTTAAGCACGCTTGTGACAATATCTTTTGAAATTTGTAGTAAAGTGCAACGGATTTTTTGCAATTGATTCTACTGTTGAAGGTATGTACTTACTTTTTAAATTTGTTTTTTGAAACATACATGTACCTTTTTGCTGATATCTTGGTTTATATTTATCTTTAAAAAATATTAAATATTTTTCTTAATTTTAAACTTTAAAGGATTGCAACTTTTTGTATCCAAATGTATCCAGCTTGATTCTTCTGTATGTTATAATTATAACATTCAGGCATAGATTAGTATATGTTGTAGCGCCCGAAACCGCCCGCAAGTACCAAAAAAATACTTTGTTTCAGAACGAGTCGTAACTATGAAAAAGATGGAGTTTTTCGAAGAATGGTTAAAGCACGATAAAACTGAAAGAAGAAGTCGCAATTTTAATCATTTATGTGGACAACATAATGTATCAGTTGCTTCTGAAGATTCTTTGAGGAAACTCAAAATGAAAAATTCGAGCCTTTCATCAAAATTGCATAAAAGGTGGACATCTCTTAAGTTTTTTTCATCAAACATAAAGATTGGTTAAATAAATCCTGAATCGATATGATTATGTGTGAACCCACCGTGACCTTCAACATTATCCGGGGTTCATTCTGTAGGGTACCTAAGTATAGAAACCTAGAAGACTTTAGAATGAGTCATCAACAAAAACAAAAATACGGAAAGTAGATGATCTTTTAGGATATAGCGAAGTGCTGATGAATTAATTACTGCAGCAGAATTATCAACAAGGAAAAAAGGGCATCGAAGTGTTGCATAACCAATTCAAAGGGTCGCGGCTGGTGAAATTTTAGAAAATAACAAGTGTTCTAAAGACAGCAGGCGATTGACTCCAGGCGAAGCTTTAGCTCATTATGTAGATTCTACATCTACTTCTCACTCGTATAAACAGACTAGAAAGTGGTCAATGAAAGCGGGACATCAATTTAGTGAGGGGAATTATTCGTTATCAAAAGATTCTAGCGAATTGGAGAGTGGTGATGAGGAATCTTCTGATGATGACAACTTGATTTGACTTGATAGAATTATCTTTTATTGTAAATATGTTTACCTATTTTATAATGTATAGTAGTATTTATCATGTTTTATTTTTATTTGTTAGATTTAGTGTTATTGTAGTTAAATAATTTTTATTTAATTTCGTGTGATTTAATTTTTAAGTATTATAAAGTAGTTGTTTGAATTATTTTTTGGACTATTGTTGTACATATATTAAATTATTTGTTAGAGTAAACAAATAAACACCTACTTTACACATATTAATGCTATTCATTTAAAAACCTTGAGACATTTTTTATAATATGTATGCAGTGCCTTACAGACGTAAAAGGTAGGTAGATTAAGCTAATTAGGGGTAGTATATACAGCAGAACATTGTAAGACATCTTAAATATACATAAACAATTAAAATAAGTAAAAAAATAATTTTGTCTAGCTAGCTTGTACTAAACGAAACACTGTGCGGTGGTTCAAACAAGGAAACCATCGCAAAGTTTTATTTTCTTCTTTTGTAACTATATACATAATAAAATTAACTTAATTACGTTAGTTACCAATAATTGAATATACAGACTACTCCCGAACAAACATTTTGTTTTATTTCACGCTCTATTTTAGATATTAGGTCTGTTTAAAATTAAGTGGTCCAATAGTCACAACCTTACCCTACTCCAACGGTATATTTCAAGAGGTTTTATTTAGATATAAAAGTTCTTACCGGTTCCATTAGGCAGTTCCGGTACATATGTGTTCTCCATCTGAAGACTGGAAGGCTGCATCCGTAGTCCTCTCTCTATCTCACCTTCGAACACCTGCACTACACGTCTTAGCACTGTCCCATTCAACATTATACCTCGTAAACGTGCCTCGATCTGTAAAAATATAATTTTAAAATGAATTTTTATTTTTATGATTATCCTGAAAAGCAGTCGTTTCGTTATATGGCTTTGCACAACGGTGGATACGTGGTTTTATATTCCTCTCCTTCCTCTAAGACAATTGTATGTTCAAGCCGTGAACCAGAATTTTTTTGTGTCCAAAGCCGGCATGACATAAAATGCCTTCGAAGATAATTGAAAAACAAAACTAGCGAATAATAGGTAAATAAATAGGTGTCTGTAGGAGGCTTTTGCGCTGCAAGGGAACAAATAAGCTAATTTAGCTAATTATACTTTAATAATAATATACATACAAACATACACATAACACAACTATAACATACAACACTTTCTTACATACAACATAATAAATCAACAACAAAACAAAGTAACAATAATGATCACTCAGTTCTTAAATAACTCTTTAACGAACGTATCATCAATCTAAATGGAAAACTTGTAATTATATCTGTCGATTGCAATGAACGATAACTATGTGTCCAAGTGTACTGCACATCGATCATTTATAAGATTGAGACCTTTTCTTAACAATATTATTTAAAAAAATAAACCTAATTTATAGTTATGTTGTGTTCTCCGTGTGGTGACGGAGTAAGAATACAGTGTGCCACCCCATCTCATCCCATGGGTGTCGTAAAAACCGACTAAGGGAATATCCGTGAATATTAGCTTTACGTAATAAAAAGCAGGACAACTTGAAATTAAACCCTATACCAATCCGTCTGGCCAGCGTGGTATTGGTAGGCCAAGTATCCCTCCGTTACGGGAGGCGGCCCGTCCCTGCAGTGGGACATTAATGGGCTGTTATGATGATGATAGTTATGTTGTTAAAAACGCAAATTATAATTTAGTAAGTATATTTAATTTGCAATATTGTTATATATAAATTAACTGCTATGCGACCTAGATGGCGCTGTCTTAGTTAAGTGTTGTAATAGTAAGAAATTGGTTACCTTGCAATTTTACTAAGTGTGCCCTTCTACCTAAACACAACAATAACTTCTAAATACTTATATAAATAAGATATAATAATTTAATACAGTTTCATAATAAGTGCGTCTTTGGAGTTTACTACTATACGAATACGATCTAAGAAGCGCTTTATATTGAATTTATCTAATATTGAGGATCATCGCGTTTCAATTTTTGCAATGCAATAGATAGATCTAAATTTTTATGCAATAGGGGTCTGATTGGCAAAACATCTTGATCGCAAAACAGAAAAATAATCAAAAAGTTTCAACCTATCAGAGCTAGATGGCGTTGTATCATGTTTTAAGAACATCATAAGTAACCATCACTTCAAGTAAGTAACATAATAATAAACTACATATACATTGTATAAATGTATTTAACGACAATAAACAATCATTCAAACGTACAAACATCACGTTAAGATATCACACACGTGAATAAGCTCGTGTTATGTACACGTGTACATCGAGACAAATCTTTATATTTATATATCAGTATCGCATCTTAGTATCCCGACCCTAATACTAGTATAAATATCTGATAGTAGTATTTAAGTATCTATCTTGTTATTTAGATAAATTGATATCATTTTATTGAATAGGCTTAGCAGATATTTATTAGGTATCCTAACTATAGATCGATTGCTTGTAAGATCGGGACCATGTTCCCAAAATCCACAATAAAATTAAATTTAAAAAAATTAAAAAATATTTTTAAATCCTAATTTGGGACTACAAATGTAACAAAAGTTTTTAGTCTTAAAAAAGGATAAAAATGATGACTCTCAAAACTCATAAATATTTTTTTTATTTTTTTTTGCAACAATTTTTAATATCCGCTTTTACTACACCCTAGGTCGAGATACGGTGGTGATATTTTGTATTCCTACTCCGTTACCATAAGGACAAGGAAAGTACAATTATTGTAATAAGATTGTAATTTCATTGATATATTGGCATGCATTAATTAATGCAAGCATTGTGTGTGACCACTATACAGATAAAGATATAGAAGTACCAATCTCAACAATATATTAAAGAAATGTGTTTATACTAGATCATGCCCGCGGCTTCACCCGCGTTGTATAAAGTAGCTAAAATGTTACTCTACATCCTAAACTACCTATATTCCAAATTTCATCTAAATCTATTCAGTATTTTTTGCGTGAAGGAGTAACAAACATTCATCCATCCATCCATACTATCCTCACAGACTTTCGCATTTATAATATTAATAGGATAGTAGGATGTTATTTTTGCCGCAAAGTTGACAATCCGGTTACGACCACCAATCGTCTTCAAAGTTCATGATATTTTTTTAATTTAAACTTTGACTCCGCTTGTTTGATATCGATTTGATGTCTACTGATGCAATTTCAATCAATCAATCAACTAGGCTATCGCAGTCCACTGCTGGGCATAGGCCTGATTCAAAAATTAATTTTAAAAAATTATTTTCTATATAATAACATTAATAACCAAATTACTTCCTTAGACTTTTTAAAAACTTTCAGGGAACTTACCAGTTTTGTTATAACATAAATTTAAAATAATACAACCCTATTCTTCTTCTTCTTCTTCGTGTCGATTGGCAAAAAAACTCAGACAGTACCGGCCCAGAATTCGGCCACAGCAACTGCGTTGTCTGTAGCAGCCCATAGGTCTTGAGGGCTGCATGTAGCATTTCAAGAGGTGCGACATTGTCTGAGGGTCGAAGCCACACTCGCATTGAGTTGCTGAATCCTCAATGTAGCCCCATTTACTCAAATTGAGCTTACTGCCGTATTTTGAATGTGCACTCTCGGCGGCCAGAACCAGGCCCGGAACTTCTGGTCTCGCATGGTCCGCGCTACGGTGAGTCTCTTGTACACATAGTATATCACATTTGGAGTCATAACACAGTTTGCTAAGTAATTGTGATTTTTCGTCTGAGTATCCCTCTATGTTTATTGATATGACCTTTAAGGCGGGGATATTGGTGGGGTTGGTATTGGGTTTGGCTTTGAAAAAAGCCGTTTGAGTGTTGTTTTTTGCCATCGTGGTGAGAGGAATTGTATTATTTGTTTTTTTTTTTTTTTGATTTGATTTTTTTTTACCCTATTAAATAGATAAAATTAAATATTCCTCACACATTCACACAACGCCATCTAGTCCCAAACTAAGCTGAGCTTTTACTTTGTTTACTAGACCACTGATAAACATACCTACATAAATCATCATAACAGCCCATTAATGTCCCACTGCAGGGACGAGCCTCCTTCCGTGACGGAGGGTTACTTGGCCTACTAATACCACGCTGGCCAGACGGATTGGTACAGGGTTTAATTTCAAGTTTTCCTTCTTTTTATTTCGTAAAGATAGTAGTTACGGTAACCTACATAAATACTTTATTTTAATTTTTTTTTAATTGAATTTAAGGCTTTTCTTTTTTTCAAGCCTAACTTAAGAAAACCAAAGTTCAAACATGACCTCGACTACTGCACATAGTTGCTTTGTGTATACAAACACAGGTCAGTGCCTCTATCGTCTGACAATACGACTGTGACCCAGACACATTCACAAACACTAATTGGATGACAAGACATCAATCAAAATTGATGCGATATTATATTTGTATAATCAGATCAGACAGGTTTTTCATCATATCAGCCTGGTGTCAGCTTTGGAGAGAACAAGCAGTGGTGGTATGAAGCTGCTGTGCAATTACCTAAAATCTCCTGAACCATGTAACAAACACAATATGGAACATCCAGGCTCTAGTCCCTAATTTAAACCCTACCTACAGCTACCTCGTGCATGAAAACCTCTACAAACGCAGTTTAATTTGTGTTAATTCCAGACCGTGAAGGAGTAAGAATACAAATGTCACCACCCTATCTCATCCCATGGGTGTCGTAAAAACCGACTAAGGTACTATTCGTCAAAATTATCTTTACGAAATGAAAAGAAGGAAAACTTGAAATTAAACCCTATACTAATCCCTCTGGCCAGCGTGGTACTAGTAGGCCAAGTATCCCTCTGTCACGAGAGGAGGCCTGTCCCTGCAGCAGGACAGTAATGGGTTATGATGATGATGATGAATTCCAGATTATCTGTCTATTAAATAATGTATAAAAAAGCTAATAATTACCTTTTGTGCTCTTATCTTATCATCAATCCTCAGTGGTGTTGGTAGGAACATATCCTCCCATGTCTTCGAGTCTCCATTAGTTGTGTTGTTATGTGCGTGTGTTCCGTTGTGTGAATGTTTGTGTCCATTCATTCGTCCGTTTAGCGCTGTCTCTACAGCCGTTGACATTTTGTTTTTATTGTTTTACCTGTGAAATTAAATAAAAAATGATTTAATTTAAATAGATTTAAAACGTTGCTGGGTCGAACTGGATGGGGAAGACGGAGGCATAGTACAAATATATACAGTATTTCGACTTCATAGAAATGGACGAAACGCGAGTTATACCTACACGCTTACTATAGCGGTGGCTTTGCGCAGTGAACAGTCGCGACTGTGCCGCAGTAACGAGCGGGAAAGTAGGTAAAATGTAATTAACCCTTTACCAGGTCTGAGTTTATTTTAAATTCATTGCTTTTAAACTTTATTACTTGTAGAGTAAAGTTCAAAATCATGTGGGAACATCATTCCCATTGCCTGGTAAATCGTTAAAAATCTGGAAGTGGGCAGCCCTAGCCCTATCGCATGTTTACGTACCGCGCAACCGTAGGCATTTATAATAAATATTCGGTTGAGATAGAATACTGGTTGTACTGTGACGGAGGACCGTGTTCGTGCCGCGTTTTGAAAGACGAGACTATTCAAGCAGTCCGAATTTTTCTGCAACTAATATGCAAAAACGAGTTGCTTACCATTATGAGAGCGATTTGGGGCTAAGTCGCACCATGTTGAAAAAATTACAAAAATTGTTATCTCTAACAATGTCAAAAAGAGGCCTACCTACGTTTTGTACTGGTTTAAGAGCTAACAGCTAAAAGGTATAGAATAACAAATAAACCCCTGACTCATAAACGCTTCTTAAATTTAATCACTGCTAAGCGAGATTTTATTAGCAAACCCAACCTTATACCAAACAAAATCGTAAGAATTTAAGCTAATCAATTAACTAATATTTAAGAGGCGTTTATGAGTAAGGGGTTAATTAAAGAGGAATATAGAATGCCCATATTATCTTCAACAGGATGTAAATGTAAAAAAAACTCTTACTGATCCGTTTTCCAACAACGCAATAGTTAGACACTGTGCACTGTTTTATAAACAATAGATATGTTTATAGTAGAGATATGTAACACTGTGTCGTTTGTCTAGATATGATAGGAAAGCAGATCAAGATGCCTCTTATATACGATTGACTACAATAAACAAATGATAGAATAATCTGTGGGGGGAGAGGGGAAGTACAGACAGAAGAATAAAATCTTTTCAGAAAAATATAACTCTTCTATGTATGGTGGGTAACTTGTCTTATAGATACCAAGCTGGCTAGTATGGTATTTTTTTTAAAACAACTCCTGGATTGACAATCATTCCCTGTGTCTTCAAAAGCATTAATTTATCGGATGCAAAAAAACATCCAGACTTAGAACAAATAATTGTGAGTTGCACAAATTATTTTGTTCAGCATGGGATTTGAACCCACGACTGCTGCACGGCAGCTACTATTGCGACTGACCCATCACCTAGGCAGTTAAGAATACTTTCTTAGTTAGAGATGTAATCTTAAATGTCCTAGGAGACTGTAAATGTCCCAGTAGACAGTAAATGTCCCAGGAGACAAACTACTCGTCCTCAAAAAAAAAAAGAGATGTAATAAAGACGCGACATTTATGGCAGAAGTCGCGGGTTTGATCCCTGCACAAGTTAATTTGTTTTTACTATTATGGCTGTTTGATTTAGTCTGGGTCATTGATTTACAAAAAACCAAAGATACATACTCCACTTCCCAAAACCGTCCGCAACAAATAGGCGCATTGTGCACTTTTTTTAAATTAGTATCGCGTTGTTCTACCGGCAAACGTCAATCATTAAATATTATTGCTTTATGTTCATTACTTTTTAAATACAACTTTATGTCATGCGTGTAAGATTGAATTTGAAATAAAAATATGTTACGATATTACTATACGTATTTATTGCGTATGTTTAATTTGGTGACACTTTTGGCTGTTAGTTTTGTTTAAAAATGTGCATCTTGGGTTTTTTATATACGAGGGCGGGTCAATAAGTCCGTGACTTTTAGCATCAAACACTGCTTTTTATATAAAAACATATTTTAGTTTTCAACGTAAACTCCTTCGAGCTCTATTCACTTAGCCCAAAGTTTCTCCAATTTTTTTATCACTTCCGAAAATTGTGTTTTGTTGAGATCTTCAGAATAGGCATTTGTGTGTGAGGTGACTTAGTCATTGGTGGCAAATCTCTTTCCGACGAGCGATTTCTTCAAATTTGGGAACGTAAAATAATCACACGGATCTAGATCTGGTGAATAGGCTGGATGAGGGAGCAACTCGTAGCCCGATTCATGGAGTTTTGCCATGGAAACTGCACATGTGGGCACCCGTGCATTATCCTGGTGGAAAAAATCTTTTTTCTTGGCCAAGTGCGGTCGCTTATCTTTCAATGCCTCATTCAATCGACCCAATAACTTGCTGTTATATTCACCATTGATTGTTTTTCCTTTTTGAAGGTAGTCAATGTGAATAAAACCGCGTCCATCTCAAAAAACAGTCGCCATGACTTTATTGGCTGACAAACCCCCCTTTGCCTTCTTTGGCGCCGATTCACCCCGAGAAACCCACTGTTTGAATACTGTTTGGTATCCGGTATGTTGTGGTGGATCCACGTTTCGTCCACGGTTACAAAACGGCCCAAAAACTCGTTCCTATTGCTACTAAACAAAGCCCACAAATTGTCACACGTTTGTGATTGTCGTCGATTTTGAGCAAATGCTCTTCTCATACCCAAATTATGATTCAAAATTGAAACCACTTAGCAATATGAGATGCCTGTGGCTTCCGCAATCTTTCTCATTTTCAATCCCCGATCGAGTAAAACCGTATCGTGAGTTTTTTTAATTGTTTCGGATGTGGAGACCTCAACTGGGCGTCCAGAACGTTCGGCATTATCTGTGCTTGTATGGCCACATCAAAATTCAGTAAACCACTTTTTACCATGGAAATGGATGGTGCAGAGTCCCCATAATATTTCTCAAGCTTGACTTTAGTTTACGTAATAGATTTTTTTTCGCAAAAAATGATGCTTTATGAGCACACGAAATTAACTTTTTTCCATTTTCTTCTTAGTTAACGCGGTAGTCTGATATTAACGGCCGTTGAAAACAAACTAAATGTCAAAACTTGTTCAATTTTTGACAAGAGTCAACTGACAGATGACTCTTGACGGGAACAGTGTTGCATTTTCAATAAAGAGACGGGAAATCCAAAAAGTCACGGACTTATTGACCCGCCCTGGTATCAATGGTCTGGGTGTTTTCTATCTGTAATATTTACGTATTAAAAAAATTACCAGAATCTGTTGTCTAATTCCCACAGTACAAGCTCTGCTTAGTTTGGGACTAGATGGCACTGTGTGAATGTGTGAGGAGCATTCTATTTATTAATGTAGTGTTCGTCTATTACATAGAAAAAGCTTTCTTTGTTCTTCTAATAACAATAGCTGTTTAGTCTCTTTAACGGGTCATTTCAACTATACTTAGGTAATATACGAGTATGTATAGAGGATACGGTTCTGTGTGGTGGCATTCAAAGAATAGGTACATTCGCTACTCTAACGCATGCTATGGGTATCAATAAAGCCGACTATTGCTGGTTTACAGATTGATTTATAGGTTGAGCAAAGAAAAGAAGTAAAACTTAAAATAAAACTTTGGTTGAATATTTAAATATAAATAAGCTAATTTATCTGACAAAGTCAATAAATAGGTAATGGCAGACATCCTAAAACAGGTCTTTCTTAGGCGCCAGTCTCCTACAATATAATTGTAGTAGTTATAAATACATTATAAAAATATGTATTAAATATTGCAGTGAGAAATAAAATGTTTAAATTAATATTCATTATGCACGTTATTCTATTTATTTCATAGCAATATATGACACAAATTATGATCTCACACGTCACGTTTTAATACAACATACCTATTAATATTATTTATAGACCCTTGGCTACACATAAGGACCTTTAGAGAAATATGATCTAATTTTTATTGTCTCTCAGAACGGGCCCTCCTGTAGGTCTTGGATCTATTTTTATTGCCTCTCAGTAAGAACGGTCCCTCCTGTAGTCTTGGACTACAATACGCCACCCAGTGGAGTATTGTAGTCCAAGACTATTTACAAGGCAGGTCAAGTATATTTTTTTTACAATTTTGAAAGTAAACAGAATCAGATATTTTAATACTCTTAAATTTTGTACAAACAGCATATTTCACATAATGATTTATATTTTTTTAAAGAGTATAATAAATAAGCCGACTTAATCTATACGATGTATGGCTTTTAAATAAATGAGAGAGAAAAAAAGAGAATAATAACGCACTAGGGATCGATCCCTGTTTCACGGCAACTGTTACAGACATGGGGTCACAGGTCACAAAATACAACCAGTCTCAAGTCAATCACTTATGGATCGTACAAATAATCATCTAAACATACACGAGGCATTTAATATTATTATTCAAAACACGAGTGCATCGCATAAATACATAAAATACACATACAATGATCTCTCCATCGCCATTTTATCAGTGCAAGTTTCTCACAATAATTATAAATAAGTCAGCGTGGTATAAATACACAAGAGGGCGTGGGTGTGACGTGTTGGCGAGCCCACTGGCGCCAGACACTGTGGTATAGATATTCTAGATATACATGTAGACGTGCATTCATGTAGATATGTATGTGTCGCTGATAAATAAGGATATAAGATATTTTAGAAAATGATCTGGGATATCTTCGATCTTTGGCGAATATTGTCTGCTAATGGACAAAGAAATTATTGATTGTTGTCCAGGACTGTTGACACCAGAAAAGCATAGAAGTGCATAGAAATAACACAATGATTTCAGACGTACCACCCCCACCTTACGTACCTTTGAATGCTGCACTTTAGGCACAGTGTTCATGGTCATTGGCTCAAAAATATTCACGACCACAAAGATATAGGACATAGCTGGCATGCAGAGCTTTCAGTATCGATTCCCGCTCAATCCAAATCATCCCGTCTATTAATTGAGCTTGGTCTAGAGGGTTTCAATTAAAAGTGTGTATTTCTTTTACAAAGAAATCATGATTACCAGTTGTTTAATAGGTTCCCATCGTACAAGCTCTTCTTAGTATAGAACTAGATGGTTACTGTAATAAACCTAAAAATGTTGATGTTTTATGTTATTATAATAAATGTGTTATTTTTTAATTTTTTATTTATTTCAACAGCATCAATCAAGAGGCGTTGTTCTAATTCGGCGCAGACATACTCCAGCCAGAGATAATGAATGCGAGTGATAATTTGTGCATAAATTAAAAAATGCATTTGACATATTTGCTGATAATTAATACTATGCTGGTCCAACATTAGGTACCTACCTATTGTATTAAGTAGGTAGTTAATATAAGGAAAACTTCAAATACATTTTTTTACAACGACAAAACGCAAAAAAGTAACTATGAACTTTGACAATATGATATTTATTTCGTATCTACAAAATCAGAGTGTTTAATCCTCAGCAGTCCATTAATGTCCCACTGCAGGGACCGGCATTCACCAGTGACGGAGGGATACTTGGCCTACTAATACCATGCTGGCCAGATGGATTAATATAGGGTTCAATTTCAAATTTTCCTTCTTTTTATTTCGTAAAGATAATATTTACGAATAGTCCCTTAGTCGGTTTTTACGACACGCATGGGATGAGATGGGGTGATGACATATTGTATCATACTTCGTCATCACACGGACATAGTAGTGTTTAATACATACAGTAAAGGCCAACTATCATGACTGGCTAGAAGTCATTGCAGATGACTGCAGATGTCAATTTTCGAACTCAATGTCAAGGGGCGTAGGTGTTTTATTTGTTCCTTTTGATTTCTCTGATTCGGTAACTTAAGTCATTTCATCATATCAGCCTATAGACGCCCACTGCTGGACATAGGCCTCCTCCAAACGTTTCCACCCTGCGCGGTCTTGTGCCTCCCTCATCCATCGGCTTCCCGCCGTCTTAACCAGGTCGTCGGTCCATCGTGTGAGGGGTCTCCCTACCCTGCGCTTCCCGGTGCGCGGTCGCCATTCTAGAACTTTTCTGCCCCAACGGCCATCAACGCAACTAACTCATTTACGCCTTAAATAATAAAACGCGTTTGATAGGTATAACAAAAATAACATATTACAATAGATGCGTAAAAAATTACGTACGTCCTTCAAAGCGTTAATTACGCGATATTGTTTTTTTAAGATAAAGCGCCGCGAATATTTGATAAGAAGGTATTGTCCCACTGTGCACGATAGAGAGTGATAAATGACAATCTACCTCACATGTATATAGGCTTTACTATAGAAACTCCGTGTGTTGACGGAGTAAGAATACAATATGTCTCCCTCCACCCCATCTCATCCTATGGGTGTCGTTAGTCGTAACAACCGACTAAGGGACTATTCTTGAATATTATCTTTACGAAATAAAAAGAAGGAAAACTTGAAATTAAACCCTATACCAATCCGTCTGGCCAGCGTGGTATCAGTAGGCCAAGTATCCCACCGTAACGGGAGGAGGCCCGTCCCCTCAGTGGGACATTAATGGGCTGGGATGATGATAGAAACTCACAACGATTACAGTCAACGGTGGATTAAGCAACGTCGTCGAAGGCACTCCATAGATGGAAGACCGCTAAATCGTACTTCATCTGAGCGTATCTGTGCTTGGTAAGGTAAAAAGTCGGTCCATGCCATCGCTAGTCGTAGTTACAATGTCGTTATGTCACGTCAGAGGCCTATATGTGCGGCCTTCATTGCAACTTGTTAATATATTTTTATATGATGGGAGACAAACGAGGCAGCAGGTCACCTGATGGTAAGTGATCACCGCTGCCCATGGACACCCGCAATACTATGTTAATGTTGTAATGTGTCGGTAGAGACAGAAGACTAATGAAATTGCTTATTAGACTACCTCTGTGCATAGTCGTTGTATTACATGATTGCTACGCAGAGGTCTCGGGTTCAATTCTCGCTCAATGCAAATCATTGTATGTATGAACAAGATTGATTGCATTGGTCTGGGTGTTCTCTATGTATAATAAGTATGTATTTACAAAAAAAAAGTATTTAAGTTTGTTTATCCGTTGTCTAGTACCCATAGTACAAGCTCTGCTTAGTTTGGGACTAGATGGCGTTGTGTGAATGTGTAAAAGATATTTATTTTGTTCATTTATAGTTATTATAGTGTTGTGACTTTTGAATTGTATAGTTTCAATATTATTCAAAACAAAGATTTCTTATTTTAATTTAGTTTTTTAATTTATATTTCCAATGTTCGTTTTTGATTTAGAGTTTGTCATTATTTTAGTTTGTTTTTTATTTGCAATGTTCCTGTAGTTTTTTATATTAATTTCTAATGTGTATTGCCTTTGTTGGAGATGCATAAAATAAGTAAATAACTAAGTAATATATAAAAAACTACAGGAACATTGCAAATAAAAAACAAACTAAAATAATGACAAACTCTAAATCAAAAACGAACATTGGAAATATAAATTAAAATAATACACGTACATTTCACATACAGGGTCGTCGACCCCATACAGTAGGAAAACTACAATACTGTTATATGTAGTTACACTTCTATACTATCTCTGTTATGTGTGAACAGATAGATCAGGTAGTAAATTTGATAGCGATAACGTAATCACTAAGATATAACGTTTTTTTTGCAAATTGACTGGATCAATTATCTATCTACTTTATGATAATATTCTAATACTTTTAGTATGTGTTATATAAGTTAATCTGAATATCGTTAAATATTATAATACCACTGCTGCTGGTGGGTCGTAGTAAATTCATTTCTTTATTCGTTTCAGTTCATCCTTACGGAAAAAGTTTTTTAAATAATGTCTTTGAACTTACGAATTTAAAAAAAATACGACCGAATTGAGAACCTCCTTCTTTTTTTGAAGTCCGTTGATATTTTTTTTCGAAAGATTTTAGCGCAAATGCTAGAAAAGACAACTCATTTGAGTAGGTAAAAAAGGTAAATAAGTTAGTTCAATTTATGTGTGTTTAAAAAATAAAAATAAACTCAAAACTTGATATCAATATTGCAAGCACAGACAATCTAAATAAAAGATTGCAAGCGTAATATCTGTATACAAAGTTTATCTTTGTGAATAGAGTAGGCCTGTCCCTGTAATGATGTTCAAAGGAAATAATATATTCAGAAGTGATCAATCAATCACAATGAACATAGGACTCTCCCAATACGCACCACAGAACACGGTCCTGCGCCTTCCGAATCCAGAAGTGGATTAATAATATGTAATTTTTGCGATAGTTTTTGCACACAGTAGGATTAAGTGATAATATTGATGATAAAGTGCAAAGCGATGGGTAGATATCAATGTGCCTAAACAAATTAATTATTATCTATCAGATCTGTTCACCAAGATGTACCACCGCTGCTGCCGCTTAAGGGTCGTAGCACACATATCAAAACGTAAAAGGATCGGCACCGCCTCGCCTTTTTCCTCGGTGTCAAACAAAAAAAATCCGATAACGTTACGATTCCGATTAGTGTGTGTTGTAGTAAGGAGTTTCTCTATTTTAATAATAGAGCCAAGTAAAATCGGCCAGCGTAGTAGACCAAGTATCCCTCCGTTACAGGAAGAGGAAGCCCGTCCCTGCAGTGGGATATTACTGAGCTAATATGATGATGAAAGTGTGGTTGTGGTACCTGGGTGTAATTGAGAGTGTTGATTGGGGCTGCGGTTAGTGAAACATTTAGGTATGTGCGTAAACATTATTGTTAATTTAGTTTTTACATCACAGCTGGCTACAAAAACTCTTCTATCTATAACTACTACTATACTATCTAGTAAATAGTGACGTAACTACTGCGTATATTTGTGCGAGTGACGTACGGGTTAAGATAACAGATTAATAAGACATGTCGAAGGTTAATTATGGTTGATTCTATTGCTACCTACGTACAAACAGATCGGCAATATTTCATGCTTTTGTTCAGAAGACCATTCCCGCACTAAGGATCAGGCCCTGAGTCGCGGGGACTTTCACAGACGTGAATCTAATGAACACGGAGAACATCCAGACTCAAGACTCGATTTTAAGCATTCCATTGCAATACTGCTCGCCTGTCTGATTTGACAAGAAATTGATATTGCAAATGCAACATAATGAGATTCGATTAAGATCAATCAATTAGCCTATCGCAGTCTACTGATGGACATAGAGGCCTCTCCCTACACGCGCCACAGAACTCGGTCCTGATTATGATCGTTACATTGTAATAACTGTTGCTACCTTGACTAAATCTTGACCGTTATTCAATTAAATATTGGGGAACAAGTATTAAGAATCTGCACACAACCAAGGGCAATTTGTTCGGGTGGCAAGGCAAGGCGGCGGGCTAGCGGAGCGGTCTAGACATATAAGACGAATCCGAGTAAACTCGATTTCCTTGCCTCAAGTTTTAATTTTTTTCATTGCTTTTAATATATTTTTATTTTTATTATGTAGTTATTTATTTACAAAAGCCTATATATATATATATATATATATATATATATATATTTAGAAAGAAGAAAGAAAGAAATTTGAGACTAGATGGCGTTATTTGAAATACAAGTTATCCCTTTATTATTAGTTATGAAACAAACAGTAAACTAAAGTTGTTCAAACAAATCACAGAGAGGCTGCAGGTAAGTAGTTAACACAATATTGCATGTAGTACAATTGAATACATGAACAAAACTGTTTCAATCAAATTCGTTCAACTAGAATGGGGGGGCAGCGACACAAATTGCTCTTAATATACCACAAGAGACCACCGCGCGATCACATGCAATAGGGCTGTCAAGACGATAAGTAATGTAGTTTTTTTTTTAGTTATCCCGCACTAGTAATCATTCCGTGTATAGCAAAGACTTTGCAAACATTAATTTAAAGGACACAAAGAACATCCCGTGTGGTGACGGAGTAAGAATACAAAATGTCACCATCCCATCTCATCCCATGGGTGTCGTAAAAGCCGACTAAAGGACTATCCGTGAATATAATATATATCTTTCATAACAGCCCATTAATGTCCCACTGCAGGGATAGGCCTCCTCCCGTGACGGAGGGTTACTTGGCCTACTGATACCACGCTGGCCAGACGGATTGGTATAGGGTTTAATTTCAAGTTTTCCTTCTTTTTATTTCGTAAAGATAGTCAAAGTCAAAGTCAAAGTCAAAATAGCTTTATTCACTTAGGTTACAAAGTAACACATGCAAATCGTTATACATGTAGTAGAATAGTATAGAGAAAAATGTCTGCCAAACTACTACCACTTTCGCAGACGACTATAGTAGAGCTCTGAGAAGAATGTGGCCAAGAAACTCAGGCCACTCTTTTCAAAATAATAATTTGACTTTGTTACAATTACCAACAGCAGCGTGAAGAATGATGTGTGCAAGCAAATCTTACATGCATAGCAATTTAAAGTTTAATTGATAAAAAAAAATTTCATTGTTAATAAATTGATTTAAAAAAAGCTTTAATTGCATGGCACGTTCATCAGTCATCTCGTCACTGCGATATCCGACAGAAATTAACACACAAGCATTTGTGTCGTCAAGTTGATTTTGTTAATCTTTAAGTAGTTGAGAATGGAATAGAATACCATTTAGATAATATAATTAAATACATTTACAAATGCAAGTGAAGTATTTCTATCGTTACAATAACAAATAAAACTGTAAAAGAAAGTAATAAGGTAGTAACATAACATCCGCACAACTACCTAGGTTAAGCCACAATCTACACCATGGAACAAGCAACATGAAATCACGATAATTGAAATCTAAGCCCATGAGTTTTTGTCATTAATATAATCGTTTATTGTATAATAGCCTTTCGATAATAGCTGATTTTTTACAAATGCTTTAAAGTTTAGTAAAGGTAGATCCATTACATGCTTAGGCAGTTTATTGAATAAACGTATACCGAGTCCCGCAAAAGTGTTATGTACCTTATGTAGGCGATGTTGTGGACCTATCAACTTATGCCTATTCCTCGTACCAATGCTATGAATGTCGCCATTTCTATCATACTGTTCAATATTTTGCTTAATATATATTATATTAGCATATATATATTGTGAAGCAACTGTTAAAATACCTATTTCCTTAAAACGATCTCTCAATGAAACATTCGATTCAAGATTGTAAATAGCTCGAACTGCACGCTTCTGAAGAATAAAAATAGATTCGATGTCTGCAGCCCTACCCCACAAAAGAACACCATAGGACATTAAGCTGTGAAAGTAACTAAAGTATACCAATCTTGCTGTCTCTATATTCGTTAGCTGCCTCACTTTTTTAACTGCATAAGCAGCTGAACTTAGTTTTCCTGCTAGAGCTAATATATGAGCACCCCATTGCAGTTACGGTTACGGTTATTCCCTTAGTCGGTTTGTACATAGTAGTGTACATAGTAGTTACGGTTATTCCCTTAGTCGGTTTATATCTTTACGAAATAAAAAGAATGGCTGTTGAATGAAAGGGCTGTTATGAAAGAACATCCAGAATCAGAACAATATGTGAATAGCATGTAAAACACACAATATTCAATTGATTTATCAAAATCAAAATATCTTCATTCAAAAGGACACATTCGCATAAATCACTTTGATAAGTCAACTTAAAATAGGTGAATATAATAGGACATTTTATCTTTCTTTAAAAATACGAGACTAGGGATCATTCTCTGTGTTGTAGAGGTTTTTTGACAAATTTTTACCCATTGAAGACGCCATCTTTATCGCCAAGCAACAACAAGATGACATTGTGAGAATGTGTGAGAAACATTGTATTCTTATTACTTTTTTGACAACCCTAACGTATCAATTGCAGTAATTCTATCAACAATAATTCAGTCGCTATGCTGTGTTAATACTTACTATAAATAAATCTGTATATTTATTAAATGGCATCCCATCAATATTAGACGAAAATTAGGTCAAATTACCACATTTATGTAAGACTTTCTCTTTCTTTTTTAAAAAGATAATTGTCGCACTAGGGCTTGAACCCTTTGTCGCGGGGACTTTTACAGACACAAAATAAACAGATACAAAAACGTCCAAGCTGAAGGCAAAACTTTGTAGATCACACTAATAAATTACATTAGTAGTAGTTTGGCAGACATTTTTCTCTATACTATTCTACTACATGTATAACGATTTGCATGTGTTACTTTGTAACCTAAGTGAATAAAGCTATTTGACTTTGACTTTGACTTTGACATTGCGTGGGAATCGAACCCGCCTATTAGATTAAGTTAACCTTAGGGATAATTAGGGGTAGTAACAATATAAACTTTAAGTTTATGTCCACGTGCACTATGTAAGTAAAAGTATAAATAAATTGGCTCACTGTTTAGATGCGAATGACCGACAATTCTGCCAATGTCCAACTGTGCCATCTTTTATGACTTCACTATAAATTGGAACTGGTCTAGTGACTGACTGAAGAAATGAATACTCGACTTGACTAGGTTAATAAGCTGCAAAAAGCAAATATAGTTTTTATCCTTTTGGCATTCCCTGTGTAGGTTATGTGGCCCCCATTTAGACCTCAACAGTAGCCATCCCCATAGGTAAATCAGAGTTTTCTAAATGTACTTATAAGCAATATTACCTACATATTATTATATATGAATCATTGCGTATGGCTTCTGCCTTGAACCTTATACATCCATATCTAGCTGGAGGAGCCAGTCTTTTGCGGCCGAAGTAAGGTTGAGGAGATCACGCATTCACCCAGAGAAAAGACGTCGGGGACATTCCTCGACGATGTGCATCATCGTTTGTTTTGGAGCTCCACAGTCACACCCCGGCGAGTCTTATATATGAAGCAGGCTGGATGCATTATCGGACTTTTAGACGCATGGTGGAAAGCGATGGATTAGGGAAGTGAAGGCCCGCGTAAAGTGCAAATATTTGGAGTAGGCCCATTTCCAGCAGTGGACGGCAATTGGCTGATATGATGATGCGTTATCATTCTACTAATAGGAGTACTTAAATATTTGCGGTCGATTGTCTCAATCTGTTCCCCTGAACGTCCAATTATCTCAGATTAACCACTTAAGACAATAAATAAGTTAAACGCTGTTACCCTAATGTAAGAAGTGATCAAGACAAAGATGGTCAATGAGTAGATACGATGCTGGGACTTGATCCGATCAATGTTCTTCCAACTCCCCTGGGGTTATTCTTTCGTAGTCGTATACAGCTACAAATATCCCTCCGTCACGGAAGGAGGCCCGTCCCTGCAATGGGGCATTAATGGGCTGTTATGAGTCGTATACAATTGGACAGAAAACCCACGATCGGTGTGGTTTTAGTCACGTTAAGTCTAGTCAAATCTGGTTAGGGAGAAGGTTCCATCTTGAATTCTATACCAAACTATCCAGCGTGGTATTTCTTGTAAACCAAGTTCCCTTTTGTCACTATAGCATCCACCGATCCGCCGTCCCTACAGTGGGACATTCAGAAGCTGTTATAACAATGATTTCTACAACACAACAAGACTAATACAAATATTGGCAAAAACCCAACAAAACGATAAGATGTAATATATCAAGTAAATCATTATTAAGTAAACAAGAGGTGTGTCTGTATATATGCGCGTGTTGAGCTGTTAAAGAACCTATGTGACGTGACCTTGTAATGTAATGAATAAATATACCTGTACAATGATATTGAATATAGACATATTGTTCGTATTATCATCAACAATAAAAAAACACTAAAAATATAAAATAAATAAATATGCCTCAGTGGCACAGCGGTCGCCCGGTCGTTTATGCAGTGGTTGTTGACGAGGTCGCGGGTTTGAACCATACGCATTGTGTGTCATTTATGTGTTCCACAAATGATTTTTTTTGAGCTAGAATGTTCCCGTTTTAGGTGCCAATGGGCATCGCATATAACAGGAAGAAAAAATATTCGACGTCGCAGAATAGTTTTGGAATTGCGACAGATAGGTAGACCCAGAAAAAATATTTGAAGATCAGTCAAATAATGCGCCGACGCGTGTGGGATTCGAAAACTCGTAGACGTCAGTCACATACTGAATCGTTTCGCCACATAAACTAGCTATTAAATAAACGAAGATGAGCTATACAGCAACTTGTTTATAACACTACTGCACAAAACGCATTACAATGAATCTAAATAGTACAATACTATGGTACAGAATGACGTTGTACTACAATAAGAAATATGCGTCTTATAAATGAACAGAATTATATCTGCAATTGTAAGAGGCGTGGTCATACGACATATGACATAGTTATTTTTATTATTTAATAGCATACACATGCATATTCATTTAATATAATAATAGCTTAAAAAGTCTCACTGTTGGGATAAAACTCCTTTAATATTGAAAGAAAAAATGACATTACAGAACTTATTTTTGCCATATCAAAATAAATAAAAAAAATAACAATAGAATTAAATTAGCCCCTAACAGAAGTCGAACTTGCATTGTGTGATTTAACTTAAACTGTACCACGCCATCTAGGAAGTCTAGTAGCAACTATTAAGAATGTTACTTTGGTATTAAATTGCAAATCAATGACCTATTTAGTTTGCATTTGCTATAAATTATTGAAATAAATCGAAGAGCAATGGAACCATTTCGACGTTGACCAGAATTTTGTTACAAAACTCAGTTAGTGAATAATTCATTAGATTACCAATGTAAGACTTTACAAATCATTAATTGAGCAATTGCAAAATTATTTGATACTAAACATTATTTATGAAACTTATAATATAAGTTTCCTGGCATACTGCTGTCACATAGGACAATTTGCTTGTGCGATTCACAAACGATTATGCCCAGCATAGCTGATCTGTGTCTGTTAAATTGAAGTTTTTATAAGTTCACGTGACAAATAGCAAGCTCGGGGAAACAAAATTAAATATTTTTTTTCTAATAAATTTAATGATACCTTAAGCCAGAGAAATTTGATTCAGATTACAATACTTATTTCGTTTGTTAATATAATATCAATGTAATTCCATGTTTTTTAGATAAAAACCAAGTTATCGAACTAATGTTAATAATTTTATATTTAAGACGGCAGGATACCGATAGATGATGATGGCAGGCACAGGATATCGAAATATTTTTAGGAGGTTTATGTCCAGCAGTGTTTGTATGCCATACAAAATGCAAAATATATTTTTTTAATAAGTCAATCAATTACCGAGTACTGAGTTTTTTATTTGGTCTTTATTTACATTTTTCACAATCTTTTACATTTTTAAAAATAAAACATATAAAAATATAAAAAAAAGGTACTGGTGGTTAGGGCTCCAGAGATAGGAACCTCCTCACAATACGTGCCGTGTCAAGCAGTACTGCCTTCTGCATCAGACCTGATCCAGCTGCCAAGCGCGAGTCTCCTTAGATGTTGATACAGACTCTTTGGAATAAGTCCATTAACCGAAAGTACTATCGGAACAATGATCGCCGAATCAACATTCCACATGTCGACATCCTCGTGAGCCAAGTCCAAATATTTTGTTTGTTTGTCTTTTATTCGGTATTTTTTTTATTCGGTTATTATTATGATTATAATTAACTTGGAGTCTATAAATAGATACCAACTTGTCGGAACTACTAAGGTTCAACCGCAGATCTCCAATATCGCATAGCTATGTGGTTACTGAGCGAACAATCAATGAATAATTTTCTAAATAGATACGACTCTATAACGGGATTATTCACAGAAATTACATACATATGTTTTTAGTTAAAACCTTCATTTTTATTTTCAGGAGGTTATTTTAGGTTTAGGAGTCCTCGAAATCAAACATTTTTTAAGAACTGTCAGTTATACTATTTACCACGACCGAAGATACGACCATGTCCATGTGGTGACGGACGAAAAATATTGAATAAAAAATATAAAATTTGTATTTTTCGTCTTATGTCGTTGGCCTGGAACGTCAAACTAAAAACAAAATACAATGTTTCTATGTTTCGACAAAACGTGTTGTCTACGACTTACTTTTCTATGCTGTACGTTGTATATAGGTAGTACTATGGTACAACCGTGTTTCTGTTTGACGTTCCTAGTTAAAAAGGACGACGAAGGAACAATCAAAATATCTAACAAAGAAGGAAAAATTTACACCAACCAAACCCGATTATATCCTGTACAATATGTAGGCCAAGTTTCCTGGTCTGCCATATAATAGCTAAGCCCAGCTGGAAGGCCATCTCAGCAGTGGGCTCCACTAGTTTATAATACATATACCAAATATAAAATAGATCTCGTGTTTTAGCTCTACCAATAAATTCGCGAGTGTTGTCTGTGAGATAGTGTAACAAGATATAAATAACTATCTAAGTGCAGCGAGGGAACGACACGCCGCTGATCACACGTCCTGCACTAAATATTCATTCTATACACCGACATGACACGAGGTCTTGTGTTCAAATATACCTCATGTAACGCTATCTAGTTGCAAACTAAGCTGGATTTGTACTATGGGTAGCAGAAAACTGATATACATAGCTACTACCTATGAAATTGCCGTTTTGTATTCAGAAATCATGATGTTTGATTTTTCATGCTATCGTTTTCTTGGATTTTTCTATATTTATCAGGTAAACTTAATACTTAGAATTAAATTTGGTATAAGTAATGGTAATGGCGCACATTTAAGCTAACTATTGTGTTAAAAACAAAGGAAAAAAAAAGTATCAGGGAAGAAGTGTTGCAATTAAATAATTGGGAAAATCCGCTGTTTTAAATTGGACCCATGTTTACAGGATTATGCTTAATTCAAATAATAATTATTTTCATTTATTATCTTTTGTTAAATGTTGGTTAAATCCTATATTTCTTAAATAATAAAAATAATTTAAACAATCCATGGAATGGACAAAGTAAGACTAAGTAATCTTGGTCTAAGGGCCATATTCAGAGACCGCACTTTGACTTTACTTTAGCAAAGTCTAGTTATTATCTCTGAATTTGAAAAACATTAAAGTAATCTTTTCGCATGAAAAGTTTACTTTGGGAAGATTACTTTGAAAGAAAGTAAAGTCACGACTCATAAGTAGGTATATTAAAGAATGCGCAGAAATAAAACGACAATTTCATAGGTAGAAGACCTATTTGTGTACTGGGGCGTCTTCTAGATGCAACATAATTATGCCAAAACAAAAGATGGAAAACTGTCAAACTTGTCAAGTGATGGGCCTTTCTGATGATACTAACACTGTTAGTCTCTTTGAATGATTTAAAGTGAATAAAAACAGAGCTCGGGGTAACTTATTTTACGCAAGTTTCCGGTCTTTTACATTGTATACGATACGTACATATAATTATGAAGATTTTAACAAATCATTTATGTAACATATAAGACAATATCTATTTACTTGTAGTATATTTAGCAAATAGCGAATTCTAAAACAAAGATTAAACAATGTTTTAATCTTAATCAGTTGGAATGTGTGATACGCCTTCATGCGGCTTACACACATGCGTACACCAAGATATTGGATAGTAAGTAATGCGTGGAAATGTGACGGAGTAAGAACACAATATGTGACCACCCCATCTCAGCCCATGGGTGTCGTAAATACCGACTAAGGGACTATCCGTAAATAGTATCTTTACGAAATAAAAAGAAGGAAAACTTGAAATTAAACTCTATACCAATCCGTCTGGCCAGCGTCCCTGCAGTGGGATATTAATGGGCTGTTATGATAATGATGATTTTAATTCTAGGAACTCTTAAATGGACCACTGCTCTCGTCTGCATTATTTATTTTACTGAGGAGATTTTACTCCACAAAACTGTCAAACCACCACGCTGACTAGGCGTATATTTCGAATGACAAGTTTTCCATCTATCAATAAAAAGATTTCCCTGAGTGGTCTTATACCCCACCGTTATGAGATGGGGGTGGCACAATAATATAATATAAAGATAGTACATACCTAAAAAGGTATAATATATCAAAAATGGTAGTAAATATTAATCTTATTGCGATAAAACTCAAGTCACAAAGACTTAAAGTTAATTTTAATTTCATACATTTGATATTTGACCGTGAATTTAAAAAGCGTACAAAATATATGATAAGAGCACGTATGATTATAATTTCATAGTAATAAACAAAGATAATAACATCTAAAAATAACTGAATCATACATAAAGTAAGAATTTTGCTTTTTAGCTCTACGGCATAATTATGTTACATAATTATGTATGTATGCAGTTGTTAACCCGCAACTTCGTAAGAAAAGTTTATTTAAGTAGAAAAATTGAAACCTAAGTATATGTTACCTATTTTAATTTTCTGTGGAAAAAAAAATACAACCGAATTGAGAACCTCCTCCTTTTTTTGAAGTCGGTTAAAAACAAACCAGAATCTTTTTTGAAAATAAATGAAATAAAATGCATTTATTTGTCTAAATGTAGATGCAATTGGTCTAATAATATAAATAGTCCAGCACATTTGCCATTGAGATGGCATACAAATACCTAATGAAGATATAGTATAATTCATTAAAATTGAGTTGGAATTGTCAGCTCAATAATTATAGTTACCTAATAAGTAAATTAAAAGAGATAAAGTACCCTGTGTACCTAAAACTAGCCATTAACCTGCAGGTAAAGCTTGCTGGTAACCGATGAATGAAGGAGACAGAGGACAAAGTGTCCAAAAGTCAAACGTCTTTTGACTGAGATGCTTTATTTAATGGCCTAGAACTTAGGCTTGCCTGGACTGTGTCTGTGGCACCTGTTAGGATAGGGCTAGGTTCAGCAGTGGGCTGCAATAGGTTAGTTGATTAATTGATTTGATTGATTGAACTTCCCTTGATAAGCGACAAAGATGCAAGCTCTACAGTGGCCCCATAATAACCTGTCACGATAAGGCATCATCAGGCAAGTTGTTAATTAAAGATAACTGCGCAGCATATGTTTTCAGTAAGGCTTATTGATAATGTTATCGTGTTTACGAAATCTTTCGAGATGTAAAGTTTAGAGGCGAAAAGTCAACTAGTATTGATTGAACTCACACGTTTTATAAACTGATTGCTACATTTGTTTATAATTTATTATATTTTATAAATTGGATGGATAAATTTCATTGTAATTAAAAAGTTTTCACGAGGAAAATAATTCTCGCACTATAGATTAAGTTCTGTCTCACAGACATTATTTTATAAAGATTAAATTAATCGACACAAAGAATAAAGAGGCTTAAGACAGTAAGTTGTGGTTCTCATCAATTATGGGCGCAATACTTACGTAATACTTAGATATACAGAAAACACCCAGAGAAAAACAACAATAAATTTTTATACAAAACCAAAAAAAAAAGAACGGGAATCGAATCTGAGACCTCTGCGTAGCACGAGCACACTCTTATGCCCGATTTACACATAGACAAGTACAGTAGCGAGTTAAGTAGTATTTTAAGATTAAGTTGATTTAAATAGATCTCCATCCTATTTTTTGGCGAGTTAAGTACGAAGTAGCCCCCTCACTTGCGTCTCGTCAACTTAATTCGTCAAAAAATAGTATGGAGATCTATTTAAATCAACTTAATCAACAACTTACTACTTAACTCGCTACTGTACTTGTCGATGTGTAAATCGGGCTTTAGTTTGAATAGAAATTTCCCAAGAAACTTGAAATAAGTACCTCAGTATGGTATCCCTCCGTCATGGGAGGAGACCCGTCCCTGCAGTGGGACATTAATGGGCTGTTATGATGATGGTATCAAAATTATTTTGATAAGGAGTACTTAATGAAAATAATAAAATAATAATTAAGATGCGAAAGATTAACATAAGATGAACAACTGAATAACATTTTGTTACATAAACAGAGATAAAGTCATATCTTAATATAAGTTAACTATGTAGTAACTGAACAAATATAGACACATTTAGTTTTGCTGTTTTTTAATTATTTTTGCATAAACATATTTATTTTATGATTAAAGTCCACAGCCAATCCACTGTGTAACCTTGATAGAAGTATCTACATACTTTAATAGCAATAGCCACTGCTTGCTTTGCGAGCTTAGTTTGGGACTAGATGGCGTTGCACATTTATATTTGCTTAATAATAAGTACCTATTTATGCGGCAAATAAATGCTAGAGTTTTCTTAAAGGTAAGATTAATTTACTTATGTCTAGAAAAAACTGGATTGCGTTAGAAAATTAGTTTTTAGATTTATTACACTTATTTAGAAATAGCGTAATAGAGAAACATAGAGTCCAGAATATTTTAAAAGTCATTTCATCAATTGTTTAAACAAGAATTTTTCTGCATTCATTTATGAAAAGTTTCTTCTAACTAAAAATAAGCAAAAATGTAGGTTACAAATATGTACTACAAAACGTGTATATTTTCGTTTTACAACGATGTTTTTGCGTGAACTATTTTCTAATTTTTGTATGTTTTTACATAATAGTCGCGAAACTGCACAGCGTTCTGTGTATTTTTTATTAGTTATTTTATTGTTTATTTATTTTCAATCAAGCTCTGATTTCCTCTGATCCAGGCTCATGACAATCATTCAATGATTACTCAAATAATTACCTTACGCGGAGCTCGAATCTGTGACCCATAGTGTAGTGTTTGTATCTATGGAATAGATATGATACACTGTCTCACGTACACGGGTGTAGAGGGCGCTGTCATAGGGTAGTAGAATATATTACTTTACTCTATGGGGAGTCGGGTGCTAGACACCACCGACACCGGGAGAGTTGGATTTGCGCCTGCACAGCGTGTGATAGTGAGCCAGTGCAATATACAATAATATGTATACGTGTAAGTAAACGTGTGGCGACGAGGAGAAAGGTCAGTCAAGTGCATAATATTATATTAAAAGGAAGGAAGGTAATACCACAGGTAATAGGTACTTTGTAAGAAAGTGATTATGTTTTGTTCATACCTAATCGAATCAAAAAATTTACATTTCACGATGCTATCAATTTGCAGCATAAACTCTATATTATTAAAATAGTAAAGAAATCCAAAATATCGTTATAATTATACATAATAAATTTTAGTCATTTATCTTAGATTGTAATATAATAAAAAGTGACAACCTACCGTTATCTACATAACTTCCTTCTCTTAAATTTATAAGTAGTTATATCAAATTAATTGCGTTAATGTCGGTTGTATATTATTTCATATGCTTAGTACTTAATAAGGAAAACAATGAGTTAAAATGCAGTCAAATTTTATTCAAATCGTTAGAGAAAAAACTAATCTTTCGTAACGATTAAAACTTTGTTCATAGGTAGGCTATCTGAATAAAATACTTACCAAATGTTTGATTTTGTTTAACATACATTATAACCATTGTTTGTGTGTTTATTATTGTAGCTAAGTAATATAATATTTTAGCTATTATTTATGAAAGTTTATACAGCCGCCATTTTGCAGTTTTGTTTATGTGGACAATAATGAGAATAATTAATTGGCCATTATCCAAAGAAAAATACCTATTGTAAAATAGTAAATGAAATAGAAAAAGGAAAATAATAACTCTAACATTTGTTATGCTCGAGTTACGCTCATTCAAGTAAAGAGATATTCCCGCGTTTTATTTTTTCAAACAGTTGGCAGTATTGTTGAATGAGTAACATCTCGCGTGTCATAAACTTCGAATTATTTTTTTTTAATTTTTAAATTGTTTTTACAGAGGTGTGATATTTATTTTGTTGTGTTTTATTAACATGATTATTTTAATTTAATTTATGTTTACTTTACGGATGCCGGTGTGATATTTATTTGGTTGTGTTTTATTAACATAATTATTTTAATTTCATTTATGTTTACTTTAAGGTTGCCGGTGTGATATTCATTTGGTTGTGTTTTATTAACATAATTATTTTAATTTAGTTTATGTTTACTTTAAGGTTGCCTACAATATGAAAACATAATTATTTAATAGGCAAACAACATACAATGAGTACCTATCCGTTCAACAAAATAAATTATTCAAGTGTTATCATATTTCTGTAAATGTGTTTTTTTTTTAAATTAATAAAACAAATAAGAAAGGGCAGGGGAATGAATAAAAACAAGCTACTTAAACTGCCTCGATTCGCTGGCGTGTGCGAGGTGGCGGGTTCGAGTCCCGCGCGAGACAATTGTTGGTGATCATAAGCTAAAAAAGTGTTGTTACTTGTACAGTTATTGTGCGTAACGTCGTTGTCGGGCCGGAATCTCCCATATGACAAAATAATATTTTAAACATATTACAAAAGAAGATTTTCTGAAAATTTTACACGATTTAATTATTTTAAAGATCGTATTTCAATTTTAAACATTTAAGTTTAAAGTTTAATTTTTATTTTTACAAAGTTCTAGATGCTGCAAAGTTAATAGTTCTTTTGTAAACTGTTCACTATAGTCAAAAACTCAATGAATGGCTGATTTTAGTTTGGCGATGGCGATGTGTTATGTGTTATAGGATGTAGTTATAGTTGTTTATAGATTTGCATTAAACTAAAGGTATTAAGCATCGGACTTTCATTAAATTGAAAGTGAATCAGACTTTCATTAAATTGAAGGTATTATACATCGGACGTTCATTAAATTGAATGTGCATCGGACTTTCATTAAATTGAAAGTGCATCGGACTTTCATTAAGTTGAAAGTGCATCGGACGTTCATTAAATTGAATGTGCATCGGACGTTCATTAAATTGAATGTCCATCGGACTTTCATTAAATTGAAAGTGCATCGGACTTTCATTAAATTGAATGTGCATCGGACGTTCATTAAATTGAATGTGCATCGGACGTTCATTAAATTGAATGTGCATCGGACTTTCATTAAATTGAAAGTGCATCGGACTTTCATTAAATTGAATGTGCATCGGACGTTCATTAAATTGAATGTGCATCGGACTTTCATTAAATTGAAAGTGCATCGGACTTTCATTAAATTGAAAGTGCATCGGACGTTCATTAAATTGAATGTGCATCGGACGTTCATTAAATTGAATGTGCATCGGACTTTAATTAAATTGAAAGTGAATCGGACTTTCATTAAATTGAAAGTGCATCGGAATTTTATTAAATTAAAGGTATTGCTCATCGGACTTTCATTAAATTGAAGGTACTATACATCGAAATTTCTTTAAATAGAAAGTATTTAGACGTCCATTCAATTAGGTGTATTTTTGATACGTTTAATCATGGCAAACTAGTTGCCGCCACCTGCGAAATTTGATACAGAGGGCGACAGTACCTCTGTCGGCCTGAGATGGAGAAGATCCGTTCTAATTTACCTTGTAGCCGCCGATATACGTTACTGGTTGTAGGTGGGAGTTCTTTGCAAGAAATATTCTACAACCCCTGGCCCAAACATCGAACCTGAAGGAGATTTAGATGTTTTTAAAATAGCTCTTAGGAAACTAGAGGATTGTTTCCTTACCAAACAAAATAAGACTTTTGAACGACACATTTTTGGTTCCGTTAAGCAAGAAGAAGGGGAAAGTTTTGAAACTTTCCTTATTAAAGTGAGAGATCAAGCAACGAAATGTAAACTCGAAAAACCTGATGACTATTTATAAGACCAAATACTAGAAAAATCTTTGTCATTAGAATGAAGAAAGAAAATATTAACAATGAGTGATGAAATTGCATTAGACAAAGTAATTACACTAGTAAATACTTTAGAAGTTGTTAATTACCAAATGCAAAGTTATGAACAAAAAGAAAATAAGTCAGATGGAGTTAACACAATAAAACTAAGGACTAAGAATAATTCAAGATGGACTAAACAAGGAAAAGAAAATGGTGAAGATAGAAATAATCAAAGGTGTACTAGATGCGGAAGGATCTGGCATGTTTCTCGGGGTCTTCCTTGTCCGGCTAAAGACAAGATGTAATGGATGTGGGAAATTAGGACATTTCCAAAGAAATTGCCAAAGTGAACAATTCCAACCAAAGCTTAAACCCTCACAATATCAAGAAAAAGATAAAATTTATAACAAGCGATAACGAACAGAATTCCCTGGAAAATGTAGAAGTAGATTACATATTTAATTTAAAAGATGACACAACAATCAAATGCTTAGGAGGAGTCAATTTAGAAATGTTAATTGATTCAGGATGTAAATTAAATTTGATGTCCTGCATAACATTCAAAGAAAAATAAGATAAAATGCGACAAACAAGCCAAAGAACCAAATAGAATATTATATATATAATCATAAATAATAATAGATCGGTCAATCCCGCTATTAAAAGAGAATAATAATTATGTCCATCAAATAGTTGAGCTCGATAGACCCTGTGCAATCTTTATAAAAGAAAGAATAAAAGAATCAGAAAGCAACCAGGAAATTACCAACGTAAAAAAAAAGGAATTTACGGTAATTAGTGGGATCATTGTGTGAAACCACATAAAATATTTTCAGAACAATTGTGTTCCTTTTTGCATATCCTTTTAAGAGGCAAAAAGGATAGTCATTCCCCAGACCCTGAGAACACGGGCTTATTAGCAGCTCATGAGGGACATCCGGGAATTGTTGCAAAGAAGAGTCGCCTTCGTTCTAAGGTTTAGTGGCCTATTATAGATGTCGAATTAATGGTAATAAGCTGCAAAAGATGCACCCTGGTGAGTATGCCAAATCCGATAAAACGTCAAGAACTTTCATCTGATTCTTGCATTAAAATTCCTATGTACCTATTGGGTGCCCTGAAGATAGTGATTACATTTTAGTAGTTATTGATTAATAAAGAAATCAATATTACCAGAACAATAACTCGCAAATAATAAAAAGTTTAAAAGAACTTTTTAGTCGATTGGGCTATCCATTATCAATTACTTACTGCTGATAACGGCTGGCAATTCGTGAGTAAAGAATTTAAATATTTTTGCAATAACTGTAATATAAAACGTTTTTCATACTGTTTCAAATTGGCCACAAATGAATGAAGAAGTAGAGCGTCAAAATAGAGACATAGTAAAACGACTTAAAATTAGTGCGTCTGAAAAACGAGACATGAGAGATGCTCTATACGAGTACCTAATGATGTACAACTCCACTACTCATTCGGTCACAGGCAAGACGCCGTCAGTACTTTTTATTATTTTATTTTAATAAATAGAAGAAGATAAAATTCCTATGTTGAAAAATACAGGTGAGCCGGATGACACGGAAGTTAGAGACTGATAAGTATCAGTAGTAAGACCGAGTACAGAAGGAAAAAAGGAAAGGAGTATGCAGATCGTAAAAGAAGGGTGGAAGACCTAGAACTAACAGTAGGCGAAAAGGTATATGTAAAGGAAATGGAAAAGGCAAATAAGATCTCGAATACTTTTATACCTTTTCCACATATAGTAGGTAAGCTTAGTAGGAAGAGATGTTACAATAAGAAATGAAGGAAGTGCACAAAGATTATGTAGATATCTTATTCATCTTAGGCGGGTCGAAAGACAATGGAAATCAGTAGGAGACAAGACCAGTAATAATGAGGATCAGATAATGGACGGAAATACTACATGAACTGTTATTTGGTGTTATGATTTAAAATTGATTACTTATATAATTAAAATAGTTTGATTATTTAAGAACATTGGCCATGGTTACAATAAGGTACAAATTGTGAAAAAGGAAGGGATGTAGTGTTTGTATCTATGGAATAGATATGATACACTGTCTCACGTACACGGGTGTAGAGGGCGCTGTCATAGGGTAGTAGAATATATTACTTTACTCTATGGGGAGTCGGGTGCTAGACACCACCGACACCGGGAGAGTTGGATTTGCGCCTGCACAGCGTGTGATAGTGAGCCAGTGCAATATACAATAATATGTATACGTGTAAGTAAACGTTACACATAGCATTATGCTTATTGTGTCAGTTTATTTGTACATGTAAGTATAACACAATATATGTACTACTAGCTGACCCGCGCCCACTTCGCGTCCGTTTTTTAAACATATTTAATTACTGCTCCACTCCTATTAGTCAAAGCGTGATACTATATAGCAGGAGTGTCATACACTCCCCGATAAATGGACTATTTAACACAGAAAGAATTTTTGAAATCGGTTCAGTAGATCCGGATCGAGATTACCCCCTACAACGTCACAAACACACAAACTCTTTATAATAGTATTAGTATAGATGTGTAGTAATATGTAGTAGGTATCTAATGTTATTCCGTGAACTCTATTTTCTTCTCAAACCAAGCACATTTTAGAATAAAGCTTGCTTTTATTGTGTAGGCTGGTAAACATGTTTTACAAGTCAGCTCTAGAAAGTTTAGTGCCCCTTTCCAGCGCTAGAACGCTTACGTTTAAACATTTGGCGCTTATAAATTCTTAACATATTATACTTGTTCTTCTTTCCCAAATCTTTAATGTCTCAATGTAAATACAAAACTCTACCAGAGACAAAGAAAATTCAGGTCTGATGAAATTAATTATTAACAGCTTTACATAATATTTGTTTTACAATCAAAATTAAAATTACAATAGTAATAATAATTGTTGACCACTAGTACCCAATGTAAGATTTAACTTGTGGTATGGGTACTAGAGTTCTCGCACTATTTTGAAATTGTATAGTGTAATGCATATTAGGTAAATTTACATACCCATGACATATTTATCTATAGTGTTAATATGATATACTAATAAAATAATAAAAGATTTGTTTCTAGATTGACTAAAAGATCAGTGGCAACTTTACTAAGCTTGTAAAGTTTCATATAATCGGCTTTAAAGACACGTATGGTGACAAAATGAGGTGACATTTAGTATTCTCAGTCCGTAACCACACGGACACCATTTACTTTATCTATAATACTATAAGTATTTAGACTTAATACTTTAATCTTACTTTTAAACCTGTACACGATCGCTTAGAGATAAATTATTAATTTACAATACGACGTAAATCATAACAGCCCAAAAATGTCCCACTGCAAGGACGGACCTCCTACCGTGACGGAGGGATACTTGGCCTACTACTACCACGCTGGCCAGACGGATTGGTATAGGGTTTAATTTCAAGTTTTCCTTCTTTTTATTTTGTAAAGAGTTAGTCGGTTCCTACGACACCCATGGGATGAGATGGGGTGGTGACATATTGTATTCTTACTCCGTCACCACGTTGTAAATTAAATAACCAAATTATTCTGAAAGAATACTTACATAAATGACAAACAAAAATATAGGTAAGAACCTATTTTAATTTACTTTTAAGTTTTATCAAAAAATGAAAATAAATTATGTAAGTACATATTTATATTATTTTTTATTCCTCATACTTTGCAAAATATGTTATCATCTATCACAACCCGAAGCTATCGTAAACCCAACAATGAAACGTTTAATCATTGGCTCAAAGAAAGAAATCTTGTAACAAAATAAGAACTTACTTACTTGTATTTTTTATTCTTTTCTATAATTGTTTTAATATAATATAATATGATGTGGTAGTACTTTAAAGTAAAATAAAAAATAAAAGAACTAGTCTGGCCAGCTCGGTGGGTATATGTAGTCTAACTTTCTCATAAGTACTTGGACGAGCCCCCGTCCCTCCAATGTGAAATATTGGACAACGTAATAACATATTTAAATGTCACAGAAAATAAAACAGACTAAAGTAAAAAAAAACACCAACAAAATAACTACAAGACGCAAAACTATTTTCGTGTATAAATAAAATTAAATAACTACCTATTGCTAATTTATGTAAATTTATTATTAAACATTACGTTATGTCGTATTAACTTCTCGGCAGAATTACTAATCTAAATACCGATTGAGCTAATCGAGAATAGGAAAAAAATAAAATATCGAAAACATTGTAAATAGAAATAATGCTTACACGTGGTTTCTGTAGGATGAAGACTGTACTCCGGGCGTCGAAATAGCGCCAAGGTCGATTGATAATGTTGTGAAAAATAGTCGCGATCGCGATTAATAATACGTCTGCTTAGCACAGCGGTGAACCGGCAACTAACGCTATACCGGATATGTATCGAGTACGATATTAACCGACAGACTGACTTGTAAACAATTTTCCTGACACCCAGTAGTGTTTATCTTGTAATCAGATAACGGGGGGACGCGTTTCAGGTGCATGGGGACTTGCTGGATATGTTTGGTATGAGAAAATTTAGGGAATTGTTGAAATTTGGACCTGGGAAACTCTCAAATAATTTTACTTTACAAACATTTTTCACATTAATTTAGTTTTTCAAATATAAATATTAAAAAAGGTAAAGGTAGACCCACCAGTATCGGGTACAAGGACCAAGCTACTGGTGGTTAGGGCTCCAGAGATAGAAACCACCTCACAATACGTGCCGTGTCAAGCAGTAGGTACGTACTACAGGTACTGCCTTCTGCGTCAGACCTATGATCCAACTGCCAAGGGCGAGTGTCCTTAGATGTTGATAAAGACTCTTTGGAATTAGGTACTTTATTTATTGTTAAGATTCTCTATTTTGTTGGTTCACCTACATCTTTTACAATTTCCGTTTTCATTTTTCCACGTCTTTTTTTAACTAGCTCCTGTTGCCCTAGTGTAGAGGCGGGCTTCCGTCAGTCACAGGAGGGAATTTAATCTTCAAGCAACATGTTGTTACTGAGTATATTTCGAGTTTTCATCATTTCATCCCAAATACAAGGTTGTTTTAATTTGACAATATTCTCACTCCGTGTGAGAAATTACGTTTTGAGTACCGCTAGGAACCGGTAATATCAGGCCAAGAAGGGTCAAGCGCAGGTTAGGCCTCATTAATCAGCAGCCAGACACATGTTCATTTAAGTAAACATATTATTTGACTGCCATGCGTGAGATTGCGGGTTCATATCTAACAACAACAATCCCAACTACAAATAGTTTTTAGTTTTGACTTTGGTATCATTCATACTATGCAATAACTACCTAGGTGGCAAAGCAGTTGTGCATAAGGTTACCGTACACGAGGTCCCGGCTTTGAATCCCACGCAAGACAATTCTATGTGTGATCCACAAATTATTGTGTTCAGCCTGGACGTACGTTGTGTCTATTAATTTCATGTTAGTAAAGGTCCCCGATGGATGTGCGCGGCACAGGACCTCACAAGGTGGCAGTATTTGGAGGACGCCTATGTCCAGTAGTAGACGTCAATTGGCTGGTACAATGATGAGGATGATGAGCCCCCTGCGACACAGGGCTCCATCAGTTCTCGTTAAATACTCACACGAACTCAACACCAATGAGAACAAAGGGCTTGCCGTTTTGCCCACTATTTTGTATCTAAATAGTTTTATTAGTTTACTATCGCACTGACAATAAATAATAGACGTCAATCCAGATGCGTCAGAGAAACGCGTGTAGCCGCACGCGGTTGATATCAAGAGTGAAGTTCGAAAATAACCTTTATATTATAGTAGTAAGGATGATAGTTTGTTATAGTTTTTCGGTATTTTTATACGCCATCGTGATGAGACCAAGTAAATTTCCCGATGGCAAGCGCCTTGCTGTCTTTACCATGCAGAATAATTCTGTGCTTTACAAAACAAAGCTCCATGTGCCATGAGACGCGCAGTTAATTCATTAGATTTGATTGTCACTGTGCCCTTTTACGTAAACACATTTGCACTCATTGAAACAATTTAAAAAACAAAGAAAAATATTTTAGTCCAGTCAAAATAGACTAAATTAGGATTACAGTTTGCATTAATTCCCAACAAGCTGGATTATTGTGCAGGCCTTGAATACGTCATTACAAATGATATGTCGAAAGTCCCCATCGATCCCGCTTGTGCGTTATTTTTTATTCGAGGGCAAAGGTCACAAATTTGCGTTTTTTGCGTATATCTCTGAAACAACGAAAGCTTTATAAAACTCAAAGGTGGGTGACTAAAATAGTGATCTATCAACGCACAGCCCAAACCACTGGAGAGATTTTCAAAGTTCGAGGTAGTACTCAAATATTGTATTTTCAAGATTTCAAATGCTTTAGGTGGTTTACCTAGAGGATGCATTTTCAGTTGTTCTTATGCACAGACAGATTGTTAAAGTTTTTGTTACAAGTTTCCCATCTTTTGAATTTACTTTAAACGAATAAAATCGTCACCATTATTTAAGTTTAGTTCATATAAAACAAACATAGCTATAAAAAAATGATTATTTTATTTTAATTTGCTTTGACTAGTTTTTTATGATCCATGATTATGATGGCAAGTACAAACAGGTCGATAATGGATTGCACGGTTGGCAGATTGAATTAAGTGGTGTCATAAACTTGTAATAGGAAAAATCTGTACATGTGTACATACACAGATATGTTATCTGTGTATGTAATAATAAGTATAATATATATATGATGGTCACCACTCTATGCATCATAACAGCCCATTAATGTCCCACGGCAGGGACGAGCCTCCTCCCGTGACGCAGGGATACTTGGCCTACTAATACCACGCTGGCCAGATGGATTGGTATAGGGTTTAATTTCAAGTTTTCCTTCTTTTTACTTCGTAAAGATAATATTTACGGTTAGTCCGTTAGTCGGTATTTACGACACTCATTGGATGAGATGGGGTGGTGACATTTTGTATTCTTAATCCGTCACCACACGGGTTCTATGTATACTACACTACTACACTGAATTTTTCAGTAATTTGGCTGCCTCGGTAGCATATAGCGGTCGGTTTAGAATACCAGACATTATATTGTCTAGAGTCTAGATGATCTTTTTGTCCGTTAAATGAATGTTTGTAAGTCCCTACCAAAGAGTATAGTATGCTACGGAAAGTCCCTACGATGCAGCTTGATCCCTAGTACGAGATTTGTCTTTTGTTTTCAAAAGAGAGATGTCATTGCTAATAATTCAGAAAAGGAAAAATTAACACAAAATGCGAAGCTAACCGGTCTGGCCAAGTTAACGACAATATAATAATATATCGCACTGCATAACTACAACGTGAGCTTAAGGTCTGTAGAAACACATATTATAACATATGTTACTACTTGTCCTGAGATATGAGGACATAATTAATTAACTTAGTACTTACTTATTAATTAAATGACATTCTTAAAGTTTATGTAATAAATAATACAACATTATTCACACATTCTTACAACGCCATCTACTTAGTAAAACAAACAACTTTGTATCGTGCATACAACTTTTTTTTATTGCTTTAAGGCAGCAGACGAGCAAGTGGTCCACCTAATAGTAAGTAGGTAGTATTCGCAACTCAAGGACCTCCAAGAGCTGGTACAGTCGCCTACAATAGATTAAACATGTTATGGCTATAGCCCTCTAGGTACTTCGCACTAGGTACCTACTGCTTGGAGGTAGATTAGGTTATTAAAAAAAATGATTTGAAATAACTCCAGCCCGTCCCCTAAGAACCGTTAATATCTCCGATAATATTGAGTTTTGCATTGAAATAAAGTAGTAAACAGGGGTATTTCAGGAGTACTTTGTATAAACAGAATTACTGCATGTTTTGTAGTTCTCAAGATATAAGGGGGCCGGGCCAACCTGACGCTTCTGGCCCGGTCACTTAAATGTGCCTGTAACTTTTTTCCAAAAGATTTACATCGAAAACTAAATAAGTACATAGGTTTGGGTCGAGGAGTACATTAGATAGTCTTGTTACCAAATTCCGTAGGTCTGGGCGGGCCTGACGAGCATGATTAGGTGGTTACAACGATGGATGGTATCGACCTGGACGACAGATTACTCATAAACATACTGACATAGCTTTATTTTATACATAAGTAATAACCTGTTTAAGTAAGTTTTGTTTATTATGTAATCATGGAAACACCCAAACTAAATAATACAGAACTACTAACACGATATTATGACTCGCACGGAGACTGACCTCTGACATAACAGCGCGTCCAAACAATTCGATTGTAATTACGATATTTTTAATTTTTGGCTTTAATTTGCAGTTACTACAAAGATTTATCTGTAGTGTAGGTAACTACAACATATTTTTAGTTAATTTTTCTTGCAAATAAATGATTTCACATTATTATTAGGTACATAAGATTATAAATTTTTGAGCGTTAAGTCAGGGGTCTCCCTTTGCTTAGCAAAACGTAAAAGTATAGGTATACATATAATACTTACCTGTGCGAGATTAGCGAAGATTGAAGATAGCGTTTAGATTTAAGAACACCATAGATTTAGCCGGTTGACTTTGTATAGATTCTGACACACCTGCTCGCCGGGCCCAAATCCGTAAGTTAAAAAAATTGTTATAATTTCTACATTATTATTACTTAATATATAATTCAAAAGTTAGGGAGGCCAATCATTTTACTAATAATGAAACATAACACGATTGATAATTTTATAGATTTGCGGACATTTTTAAGATAAATTTAAACTTGTCATCGCATTATTAAGATAACAAATAATCAAGAAATTGCCTACACTACTACCTAAATACGTTTATCAGTTAATTATCGACAATTATCACAAATATTCTGACTCGTCTGGAATATTATCTAACAAATGACCAAGATATGAAACGTAAGGGGGATCGGTTTTGGAGATAAATGAACAATTCATAATAGTTTAGTAATGTCCCACTGTGCAAAGAGCTTTGGCAACTAATACCAGAGTCCTTCTGCGAGTCATTGGTGACTTAAGCCCAAATAGTAGTACGAAGTAGCCCCTTCTCTCGCGTCTCGCCAACTTAACTCGCCAAAAACTAGGATGGAGATATATTTAAATCAACAACTTACTACCTACTTAACTCGCTACTGTACTTGTCTATGTGTAAATCGGACTTTACACATACATTTTTACAACAATTTAACGGGTAGTAGGTACATTTCGGCAACGTAGAGACGTAGTTTCTTTAGCAAAAGACCACCCTGGCCTTGACAAGAAGTCGTATGCTACGTTACTCTTTTAGGTGGAAGGATCCAGTAGAAAATAAAGCCTAGAGTACCTCCGAGATGAGTACCCCGTAGGCTTTTTGAAATGGGGACTCTAAATGGATCATCAGATTTTTTTGTATAAAAATAAAAGATTTTATATATTTCTGTATTAATTTTATTGATCACAAGTTATTTGTTCAGTATTTTAATATTTATTTTGTGCAACTTACAACTAATAAGCTTAAATTATAAGTTATTTACAATATTATATTCACATTTTTATTAAGGTTACAAAGTTACAAAATACTCATCGCTTTCAGACAGAACAATACTGCTGAAAATAGGCCTCGTTTCTATGGTGACCCTGTGCTTTCCTCATACATTGACCTCCCACTGCTTTTAATTGAGGCTTAATTCTCATAATTACTAGATTTCATAAAAGTTTAATTTAGTCATAGACTAAACTAGTAAGTAGTAGACAAGTGATTATGTTACTCTACTATCCATGACTAGGGTTTAGTTTTTGTTTCATTAGTTGTCAAATGACAAAATAAATATGTCACTATTGATGTTTGAAGAAAAACGGCGCGAATATAATAATGTTTTTTATAGAAATATAATAACAAAATCTTCTATGAACGATACAGGCATAAACCCAAAAACAAGAAATATAATTATGACAATTTACGCTCAGGTTGATCTTTGTAGTGAGAGGTCTACATACATCACTTTATTCAGAGTCAAATAAAAACAAAAACGACAAATAAATGAAATGAAATGAAATTTATTTGTCAGAATATGGGTACATGTTACAGGTAGTATAAGTGTTTGGTGAGTTCAAGCCATACTCTACCAGTGAATGGTGTACAAATTTTTATTTTTTTTTAAATTTTGGCTACATCTGACTGCCTATCTTATAATACATTTACCTACTTATTGGTTTTTGTTTTAAAATAATTAACTGTTATCAATATTTAGGTTTATTAATTAATGATAATAAAAACAATACTTTTTGTGCATTGATTTACAAAAAACCAAAGATACACACTCCACTTCCCAAAACCGTCCGCAACAAATAGGCGCATTGTGCACTTTTTTTAAATTGGTGTCGCGTTGTTCTACCGGCAAACGTCAATCATTAAATTTTATTGCTCTATGTGCATTACTTTTTAAATACAACTTTATGTCATGCGTGTAAGATTGAATTTGAAAAAAAAATATGTTTACGATATTACTATACGTATTTATTGCGTATGTTTAATTTGGTGACACTTTTGGCTGTTAGTTTTGTTTGAAAATGTGCATCTTGGGTTTTTTATAAATCAATGTTTTTGTGATATGAATACTATACAAAATAATAAATATGTTCCTGCCATATTATTATACTACAGACATTACAATATAACTTATTAGAGTATTCTTTTGTATCAACAATATTTAAAAAAAAAACAATAATACCTAATCTCAAATTACTGCTATAATTTTTATAATTTAAAATCAACACGGACAAAACCACAGTGAGTAGTTAAAAATATAAGCTGTTTTAATTTTAAAAAGACCCACAAACGTTACAAATTGTTAAGTAAAATATAAATATTTTGGTTTAAATTAATTCGAGGTTTATGTTTCGGGGACTTTTTTATAGATATGAATCTGTAAAAGTCCCAGAGACACAGGGCTAACACTATATCCTATTCGCGTTTAGAATGCAGTGACAGCCCACCATCTAACCAATAAAATCTATTCAAATACAATTCATATGAATTTTAAAAGATTTGATTGGTTAGACGGCGGGACTAGATCGGCGGACAATGAAAACTCACTGCTTTCTAAACGCGAATAGGATATAGTGCAGAAAATGACTTTCTTAAAATAAAAACAATGTTGATATAAGATTAGGAAAATTCAAATCTTTACCATACAGTGGTCGCAGTATGATGGCTCTTTAGAAAACAAATTTAACATAATATAAGCAATAATACTTCCATACCTTACACTCTATGGATCAAATACAAATGAGTAAATAATACATAAAGTATCTTAAAAATAGTTAAAATTAATTATATCGACTTTAAAACTATTATTTATTATTATATAACATACCAAACATATTTTATATATACAGATAATACTCGTAACATATTTATTTATTTATCACATATTGAGGCACTTTTCAGCGGCACAATCGCTTATAAAACAAATTAATATTTATTATTTTTTATTTCTTACTTGGGCGTGTATAAAGTTGTATGTTTAAATACTCAGTACATACTGTGATTAAATAAATTAAAAGAAATACTAAAAAAAGGGAAATTAATACTCAAAATTTCAAACAACGCCATCTAGCCCTAAGCAAACAACCTTTTTTTAACATCTTTTCGTCATAAAACCTATTGGAATGAGATTGACTGAACTCAGTGAAAGAAGTAGGCTTAGTGACGAAAATAAATAAAAACATTAAAAAAAATAATTAATAATAATAATTCTTAAACGGATGGCGATTTTTAGATGTTTTTTTTGGTTGCTTCTTAGTAATCCTACCTTGTGTTAAAATGTATGAAAACAAACAATATTTTCATCTATATCAGCCAATGGACATTCACTGCTGTACGTTAGGCCCCCTCCAAATATTTCCACCTTGTATAAAATATGCTAATTAGCTAATATTCATTACTTTTGCATCATTATTTACATAAAATTACAATTACTTGACATAATAGTTTGTATGATAACAAAGGTTAGTAATTATGGATGCACTCGTTGATATGAACGATAATGAGAAATTGCTACAGTTTAAAATATAAGATAGTAGTTACTGTCATTAATTACTGAACGTTTAAAGGTCAAATCTTACATATTGTATAGATGAATACATTTTTTTTTTAAATTAAAAGTTATATAAAAAAAAAACATTGGTTATTTTTATTATGTTGGCTTCTAGGATGACGACCTCTGTGGCGGAGTGGTTAGAACCCATGGCTGTTACGAAGAGATCGCGGCTTTGATTTCCAATTAATACGAATTTGGTGCAAAATTAAATCGATGAAGCTACATCATCGAATGAATATTATTGTTTACATTGGTTCAAGTACTTTATTGCAATGGAATGCAAAATGCAATTATTTATTAAAGATTTTTTACGATCCTTTTATAGACAACCATTTAAGATTCATTAACAATTAAAATTAACCGCGGAAAAACAATCTTTTCTATGTTAATGAACTTATTACAGAAATAATTGAGATCTAATCGAAAAGAGTGATAAACGAGATAAATACTACTTGCAAGCTATATAGCTATATCAGCTACCTAGCTGATACGTGTACGAAGAAGATACAAGGTTTGAGTCCTGTAAAAGGATACAATAGGGGACATATGTCCCACGACACGTGTCGCCAGCGACGTCGGGGGTAATCTCTTTCTTCTCCGAATATCGATCGTCCGAAAATCATAATCCCAAACAAGTTTACTATAATCATCACTTTCCATAATGTTCGCGTATACGAAGTCGTATATTACCTAATCGTCTTTACCTATAATACATGTGTCATAAAATGGGGTACTATAATTATTACATATCCTATTTTTTCTTGGTATAAAGTCACATGTCCTAAAATAAAATATTAGGGCAAAAGTTAGAAACATTTGGTTAGGTTAGGTTAGTATGGTGACCACAGAGCGAAGGGGCCAGAAACATTTTTTTTATGTAAAACTAGAATATAGTATTTATGTTTTTTAAATATTATAGATTGTGATGGTTATAGCAAAAAAAAATAGGTCATGTTATGTTTAGGGATGTAGGTTTTCGGACAAGTGATATTATAAGACATGAATTTAGGGCTAGCTACCATTCGGACACATGATGAGTCGGAGACAAAATGTTATAACACCTTAGATTATGGACAAAAAAATTATGAGACAAAATAGAGAACCACGTCGGGTGCAGTAGCGCGATGTTGCCAGACTTCACTCGACATGTCTGGCAACATTTTTGACATGAGAACGTCGCGTCGCGCGATGTCGCTAGATATGTCGGCCGGCTTCGCTTGACATGTCGCCGACACATGTCGTGGGACATTTGTCCCCTAGTGTATCCTTGGCTTAAATATTCCAGTATACTCTTTTACTCTTTCTGGATTCTGTTCGAATTCCTCAAATCAGAATTGATTTCGTCTTATTGTTATTAGACGAACCTAATTATGATTTGAGCGCCTCCTTCTGCAGTATTACTAAGACGTAAGACTTTTTTTATTTAAAAATGAATTAACACAAAAATCACAGTTTATCGTGCACATTAACGCCGTAATTTAATAATTAGGCTAGTAAAGAGAATTGCTGCTAAATAGTATGTTTACTCAGTCCGATGTTGTGGGTAGATAATTTCACTTCATTATCTTGATATACCAGCAACAGAATAATAACTTGATAAAAAAGATCATCGGGGTCAATTAAACATAAAATATGTAAACATATTTAAGATAATATATTGCTACTTGTGCAATTAAAGCAGGAAAAAGTTATGATTTTAAAATTGATGTGTCCGCTTAATTCACCTCTGAAGTAGTGTGCTTTTATTATGTTTAGGTGGAAAGGTAACTGAACCTTTATTATAGCTATAGTTTAAGATAGTAGCTAGTGACAATACGAGGCTATGGGACTTAACAGCTGAAGAAATAATCAGCAAATAATTCTCGAAACTAAAAAAATTGTTAAAATATGATAAATTGGCAAAATTATCACATAATTTTATAACCTATAACCCCCGGTTTCCGAATGACTGATCAAGTAAAAATCAACTAATCAAGTGTCAAAACTGTCATTTTAGTTCCTGAACTGAATTGAAACTGAATGATAGTTTTGACACTTGATTAGTTCATTTTTACTTGATCAGTCATTCGGAAACCGGGGGTTAGTCTATCATACCCAACTAACAAGTTAGCGATAAAATAAGCGCTATAACAATCGGTTATTTGTTCAATTAAACACCAATAGCAATAGCGCGGCCTAAAAATTAGCGATATAGCGTACTATAACTCTCTTATAGTCCGAATTAGGCACCGGTGTTAGCACTGTAAGTTCTACAGCTGCTCGTATTAACTGCAACAGTGATAAATAAGTGGCATAATAATGCTACTATATGGTATTTTCTTACCAATGGCGATAGTTAAGAGTTAAACAGCCGTATTCATTACCCAAGATACTATTAAAGTAATAATATGTTATTCTATATCACTTGAAGTGTTGCAAAGTCTATATTAATCACCTGAGGTTCTATTTTAGTTATAAGATGTTATTTTATATCACTTGAAGTGTTGCAAAGTCTATATTAATCACCTGAGGTTCTATTTTAGTTATAAGATGTTATTTTATATCACTTGAAGTGTTGCAAAGTCTATATTAATCACCTGAGGTTCTATTTTAGTTATAAGATGTTATTTTATATCACTTGAAGTGTTGCAAAGTCTATATTAATCACCTGAGGTTCTATTTTAGTTATAAGATGTTATTTTATGTCACTTAAAGTGATGCAAAAACGCTGGAGTAGTGTAAATAAAATCTTTGCGCTTTGTAATGTTTTATGTACCTATTACTTCTGTATTTTATCTAAGTGTGATGTGTACGTAATGGCAGTTGATAAACAAAAACGGTAAGTCTTACAATAAATTATACATTTAGCGATTATTTAAGTGAAATACTATTGCGGTTGTATTTTTTCTGTTAATATATATATTATTTTTAATCTCAATTTTCAAGCGCCTTTAAAATAAGGCGTTTTAAGAAATCTTTAAACCAAAAATATAGCAAAAATATTAGATTTTTTTTTGTAATTTTGCTAATTGTACTAATTCCTTCCAAATAGTTAATCAAAAATTGTTAGATCTTTAATTGTGAGAAAACAACAATGATTTAAGTAAACATTATTATTAAAAGATACTCGTATATCAAGATTTTTAGGATAAAAAAAATGGAGTTATCAATTTAAATGCAAGGCTAGAGGCAATAGTGATAATTATATCTTTTTTAGAACTCATAAGTTTAAAACGGTGCTATAAAATTATTTATTAGCTCTTCTGTTTGAACAACTACGTCGATTAGAACCTTAAATCATATCGTTGAAAGGATTTTTTATGATATTTGAGACATTTGGGTTCCTTGATAAGATACGTAAACCACTAATATGAAAACATAAAAGATTTTAATCAAGTTTATTGTATCTTTTTCAGTACGAGGCGGAAGAAAAAGAAATAACTATTATGCTTACACAAAGTGATACTGAAGAGGAAACCAGCGTCCGTCCAAAAAACACTGCACTAAAACCTTTGGACCTTCCTTAGGATCTTATTTTTACTCCTTTGCCAAATAAGAGCGATCACATATTATTTTCGATTTGTATTATATTTATGTGCAATTTTAGTAATGTAAACGAAATTCATATTGACAGATTTATTTTCTGTTACTTAGTACATTATTAATTAATAAGCCACAGTAGTTTTGTGAAGTACAAAAATCTTTTTATTTAACCTTTGCCATATAGGAGCGATCTCTATTTTTACACATTTATGCTGCATTTCGTATGTAGAATTTGTTAAGTAATTTTAGCGAGGTTTATATTGATTGATTTATGTACTTTCTGTTAGTACAGTCAGCGTCAGATAGATATGTGCTTTCAAAGTAGTTAAAATTATGTGAAGAATATAAATTCAGCATTATGTTATGTAGGAGAATGACTATTGTTTTGCATTTTAGTTTCTAATGTCTTTCTATTGTTGCAACTTAGATCCTATCTAATAGGTATAAATAAATACAAGGTATTGATTAAAACTGTATTTTATTTATCTTCATATCGTATGTATCAAGGGTATAAAATATGAAATATCTTGGTAGCTGAATCACAAATAAAGCACCGTATTTTAATAGGAACAGTTTTCCCGTCCAATCAAAAACCCCTTGCTCCAGTAATACCCCCATTTCACTAACAAAATCATTCAAAAAGAACTCTAGATTCTTGGGCTTCCGTAATAAATTTCTATTATAAATGGACTAATTTTATATTTAAAATTAGCCAAAACTCTTTCTTGGCACTTTTGTAAATAGGTAAACCATCCAAATTTATATTTAATTCAATTTTATCAGGGAGTTTGTCCCAACTAGCCAGTATTTTAGTCAGACTGTTTGTGACCCCATGATGCCAATAATCCCCACCATCCATTGTTTTAACAGATTTATTTTTCTGTGTTTTCAAAATAGTCCGAGGGCCAGATGGTAATATATGTACCTATTTTCAAATCTCTTAATATATCTTTATAAATTCTTTATTTCCAATATTTTGATGGGCGGAACCCTCCTCTAATATACAAGATGGACGTTAAAATTTACCACATAAGCGATATAACGGAATTTTTTAACATTTCAAGTGATTATTAACACTAATGTAGACTTTTAAAGCTCATTAATATAAATAACCTCGTTAAACAGGTTAAGGTGGTATAGAAGGGTTTTATATTTCGCATATCGCTTTAAGATTGAATAACGTTCACACTAGCGCTCTTAGAGGGCTATAAAGCTTCAAGCTTCCCTAGCACCTCAAGCTATAAAACACCAATATTATCACTGCACTATTAAGAGTTATAAGATTGATTATTATAATCCTTAAACGGCTTGAGGGTTTTCTTATAACCACTTTAACATCCAAAGTGATGTTTAGCACTTAAAGGTATACATAGCACCTAAATAGAGCATTTACATCAGCAAGTGATAGTAGTCACTCCAAAAGAGCTTTTAATGTTAAAATCGACTTAAAGCTGCAATAAAACTGTAAAGTTCTAGCTTTTAGCACCTTATTACAACTTTAAGCTGAAGCGTAATTGTTCTATATCTTTTATATCACCTTACTATAGCTGGTGCTTAAGCAAGCTCTCTTATATCCGTACTATCATTTAAAAGTATTATTTTATATCTTACATAGCTACTATACAACTTAGAGCTTTAAATTTAGACCCTGTTATCGCTACTTTGCTTGTTGGGTACTTTGCAAAAAGCTTAATTCGGTATTCCCGTAATATTCTAAGTGATATTTCGTGTCATTATTGCGCTAAATTAACATTCTCGCCAAACTTTAAAATGGGAAATAATACAATTCTAAGGTTGAGCAGAATACCAATTTTACATGCATTATAATAATTTTAAATGAATCAGCATAATTCAATAACACCTACTTAATTAAATTTGTGCGATTGTGCCTAAAAATAATTTTAAAATATTTTAATACTTAAACATAAATTATGTACAATAATGCCCAAAATACTTTATATTAAATACCCACACATAGGTACATCTGATGTCTTAAATCTTTACATGAGCTACAAAAAAAACAAAAAAAAATCCGAAATTGGAAGCAGCGCCGTTGTTTCCCTTAAGAATAAGAATACTAATTCACAAATTTTCAAAACAATATAAAGTGCATATTTTGCACAGGCAATGCAGATATAAAAAAAAACAGGATGTAAAACGTAATTTGTTACTTACATGTAAAAATGTGTTCGAATCAGCGCCTCTATCTTACATAAAAAGAACTACTCTTTCTGCACAAAAATATCTTTGAGAGAGATAGAAATTTTCTTTTATTTTGCTGTTTTAGTAACACATATTATTACAGTCAAATATGTGTACAGTTGGACAAAGGTATCTTGCAAAAGTTCCAGACCTATTATAGTAAATAACATAACCATAAGGGCGCTTGTACACGCTAAGAAAATTTACCGTGCCTGCGACAGACAAGACAAAATCTTCGTGTAGACGTTAAGAAAGTCGACGTTAAGTCGTTCCACACACGAAAACTTTTCGTGCCTTCCGCAGACAAGACCAATCGAAACGTGTACACGACAGGATTTTTTTCGTGCAGTCGTCAGACGGGCGTAGGGCGCGCAAGTAATAACAAGTGTGATAATCAGTGTGAGTTTCCTTTAGTAAAAGTGTTAACTAGAAAGCAAAAAAGTATGATACCCTATTACACCGCTCCCCGCCGCTCCGCAACAACGTTCGCCGTGTCTTGTCTTGCGCAGACAAGATTATTTTCTTATTCATCGCCGGCGCTGTGTACACAGGTCGTGCTTAGAAACGACACGAATTCTTGCGTAGGACTTTTCTTAGCGTGTACAAGCGCCCTAATTTGTAACAATTTTGACGTTTATGTATTGTGATGTCTATGTATTTTGTTGTTACAGTGTTTTGTTAGTAATAAATGTAGACGTACATTAGTGGGCATAGCATATTGGCGTAACGAATAAGTATTCTAACAATATATACAATTGTGTTGTATGTATAAATCATAGCCTTAATCTAGGTATCAGTCTGTGCTTCATGTATCTTCCTCTACGTGTTGTAAACCTGCAACAAAATGTCATTAAAATATACTTTATACATTAAAATATATTTTCCTTCTTTTTGAAATGTCCGCACATCTGTCACCATTAATCTATACTATATGTCTATGCTAATATTATAAAGAGGTAAAGTTTGTGTGTTTGTTACGGTGTAGGGGGTAATCTCTGGATCTACTAAACCGATTTCAAAAATTCTTTCTGTGTTGAATAGTCTATTTATCGGGGAGTGTCATAGGCTATATAGTATCACGCTATGACTAATAGGAGTGGAGCAGTAATGAAATATCTTTAAAAAAATGGACGCGTTTTTTTCGCCGCCCTCTTTATTATATCAGTATAGATTACGTCAAAACAAACAAATGCACTTAAAACGCATTAATTACAATGTAATGTAGTCAATGAATAAAATAATAAGATTAAATATTTTTATATCTACACATAACATTATTAAGATTATATTTATAAAATGGCATGTTTCAGATTATTATCCAGTTCGAACCAATACTGATAATTGTAATTAAACAATATGAAAAGGTATAATTATGTTGATTCGGGTAAACTTGGCCTAAAGTTACAACTCTGGGGAGTATAGGGTTTGTATAATTTTCCTCTTCTCGCAATGCTATGTCTCCTCTCAAATTTCTTTAAGTCCAAACGTACGACAACTCAATGGTGAGAAATTGTGACGATATTTTATACACGACAGTTCTTAATTCTATCTATCTATTGTTAATTCTATAGATGGAATATTATCTTAACGAAATAAAGGAAAACTTGAAATCAAACCCTATACCAATCCGTCTGGCCAGCGTGGTATTAGTAGACCAACTATCCCTCCGTCTCGGGAGGAGGCCCGTCCCTGCAGTGGGACAATAATGGGCTGTTATGATGGAATTCTTAATCCCTCAGCACACGAATATGTATATCACTTTAAGTTAACTTTTAAACAACGCGTTGTCATGTTTGGCAAACATTTAACGTTAATAGACGACTAATGCAGCATGCCATTATTTTGCTTGACATATCACCACACGTTACAGAAGCAGTCTTAAGATCACGTCCAGTAAAATCTGAGGCGAGACGTCAAGCAAAAAGTAAACATAAACGTTTCCTTTTAAAAGTAAAACGAAAAAAGGCAAAGTACAGTATGGGGACATTGATAATGTGATTGGCTTTTAAAGAAAGACAGCAAATCAATGAGTCAGAAAAGTACATCCGATTACCGAAAATAGCTGAATAATTTTAGCATAAGTTTTGAAAATTATCACATTAAAATATATCTTATGACGTTCAGCATAAGGTTGAAATTATAAAAGATTGAATCCCTACTTACTTCTATTTGACATTGTATGTTTCATCCATTGATTTACAAAAAACCCAAGATGCACATTTTCAAACAAAACTAACAGCCAAAAGTGTCACCAAATTATACATACGCAATAAATACGTATAGTAATATCGTAAACATATTTATTTTTCAAATTCAATCTTACACGCATGACATAAAGTTGTATTTAAAAAGTAATAAAATTTAATGATTGACGTTTGCCGGTAGAACAGACGACGATACTTATTTAAAAAAAGCGCATTGTGCGCCTATTTGTTGCGGACGGTTTTGGGAAGTGGATTGTGTATCTTTGGTTTTTTTGTAAATCAATGGTTTCATCATGTCTTACTAAGTGTCACTGGTGACGGAAACATTGCACTTCGATAAAAAGTCATTGCAGTGCAACAAAATATAGCACTTATTGTTAACGTGATAATATACAATTTCAAAATCATCAATAAATTATAATCTCACTTTCTCGCTTCCTCATTGTTGTCTGTCTTTCTTTAAAAACCAATCATATTATCAATGTTCTCATACTGTAAAGTTAATTTCGTAAAGTTTTTATTTTAAAGTCTTCTCAGTATGAAACTAGGTGGCGTTGTGTGATTTATGATGACTTTTAAAAGTAAGTACACTGTTTTAAATTTATCAGTCTTCTACTTATACTAATATTATTACTATTTCTACTTACCTATACTAATGGTTAGTTATATGCTATATGCATGTTGTTTTCAGATGCATGGAGAGTAAACCTTTAGCGACGAACCCGCGACCGCAGAGGTTGCACACGTATGGTCTGGCACCGCTGTGGTACCTACGACATATTACAATGAATTTGTCAGGTAGCCACTTGACACATAATAAAAACGAATGACTCAAAGATAATCTTTTATAGCCCCATCAACGAATGAATACGTGGTGACTCACGGTAAACGCCTCGCGACTCCTCAATAGTAGAGCGTCGCGACGCCTGCCCTATGAAGCGTCGCAACGCATCTTTAAAAGCGTCGCGACGCTTCTCTTAGAAAGCTAATAATAAATAAATGATGTACCTTTCATGTATAACAAGAGTAGATCGCTGACTGAACGCCTTCCCGCAATGTGAACAGACGTGGGGTTTCTCACCGGAATGAACCCGCTCGTGCAGTGTGAGGTTACATTTCTTTACGAAGCCCTTTCCGCAAGTCCTGGCGATAAAACAATTTCATTATTTTTAGGGGTTTAAGCCTGGGTGGTGGCGGATTAGAAACCCAAAATGTTTTTTTTTGACGTGGCAACGTCTTCAGAGGACCAATCGCCTCCCCCTACCAGCCCGTGAGGTTCCTAGGAGGCGACCGAGAAAACATGAGAAAATAAACGTTTTCCATCTTTTCTGCATGGTGACCGCAAGATACTGCCCTATCTTGCCGCGCATAATCTTAGAGAGAGTTACAGGTCGAGACACCGCCAAAATCACATTTCAAGCCTACTGTCAATCAATCTCGGAAAGATTGGAGAAAGTAGGTAGTACCACGCATCCAGTCTTCTCTGGACAAGGCCACTCTCGACAATCAAAACAATGTCATCGGCAAACACCATACACCATGGAGTCTCTTCCTGTATATCCGACGTCAAAGCGTCCATTACTAACACAAAGAAGTAAGGGCTAAGAGCTGACCCTTGATGTACACCTAAATCCACATTGAAGATGCAAGTATCGCTTACTGTAATTCGGACTAGAGTACTACATCGCTCGGATCACTTGCACATATTTTCCAGACACACCTTTCTCCTTAAGGGTCCACTACACAACCTCGCGGGGTATTCGGTCATATACCTTCTCGAGATCGACGAAAACCTCTTTTTAAAACGAAATTTCTTATGTGCAAAATTGGTCACTGTGCGCCAACTATTCCTAGGTGTAACGTCACTGTTCGTGATGACGTCAACGTGTTATTATTAATCAGACTCATCAAATTACCGACCAATAGCGGTTCCTTCAGTGCGCTGAAAGGTGATGGAGCGGATTCTTAATACCCAGATAACCCGGCACTAAGAGCGTCAATCCATTCTCAACGACCGTCAATACCGGGTTCTATTCAAACCGGTCAACGGGTGACGTACTAGCGTATCTAATGCACCTCTGGGTTGAGGGTGACGCTATCGACAAGCAGGGCGAGGCGGTAGTCTAAATATAGGCAAAGCTTTTGATCCAGTCTGGCATTGTAGCCTCCTTTGCAAGATTGCGACTTATGGTCTTCCCAACCATATCTGTCTGGACAGTTGATCTCCAGCTTTCTGCACTAAGCTAAAAATACGTCCTAGTCGACGGAGACACGTTGAGGCTCGTGTCAGTCAATGTGTGTAACGTGTTCCACAAGGCTCGGTGCTGTCACCCACTCTTTTCCTTCTGCATATTGTCAGCATGTCATTGTTATGCAGACGACATCACGTTACACGTCTCGAACAACCGGGAAGACCTCGAGAACAAGGAACATCTGATCGTTGAGCTCAATCGGGCAATTGAACAAGTCTCAGTGTGGGTTTTCCGCGATTTAGTTAAGTTTAACGCCGAAAAAACACAAGTTCGCGAGTTTAGCATTTACTTATTTTCCCCATCGTATGATATTAGGTCCTTCAGACGTAGTATGAAGAAGGATTTGGTCAAAGTCATGACAACGGAGCGAAGTTATGTTTAGTGTAGCATGCACACACTCACTTGCAGACGTTGGGCTTGTAGCCGGTGTGTATGCGGATGTGGAACTTGAGGTGCTCGCGGCTGGAGAGCGCCTTGCCGCACACGTTGCACAGGAAGTTGCGCTCGCCCGAGTGTGAGCGCAGGTGGCGCCGCAGCGAGTTCACGTGCGCGAAGTGCCGCGCGCACACGCCGCAGCGCAGCGACACCGCGCGACCCAGCGCCTCGGGGTGCGCGCGCGTGCGGTGGGACAGGAGGTACCTGCGGGGCACGGGCACTACATAAGGCAATACAATATTGGACAAAAGGTCTTAAAATTAGAAAGTTTGCTAGTGACGAAATACAATCCGATTTTGTCACGCCCCATATATGTGGGTCCTAAAATACGTCTTAAAGGAAGTTTGCAGATAGGTCTGTCTGCTACTCTTCAAACAGAAAAATAGGAAAACTTAACATAAGATATCAGTAAAACATGAATGAACAGAACAATACCTCTAAAAAATTGTACACTTTATAAAAGTATGGGTTTCAGAACACTTCCCTGTGGAACTCCGTATATCACCTGACCCAGCCCTAAACAAACTAAGTATCAACTTTGAAGGCCTGTTTATGGTACTTCCGATCGAAGATTAGTGCTATGCCTCAAAAAAATATATTTTTCAAATTTCTCTACAAAAATTGATACAGAAACAGTGTCAAAGGCTTTCTTTAAGTTAGTGAATTTTTTTTAAACTGAATTATTGTTAATCGTATCATATCATGATATAGTATAGACCTTTTAAGATGACATACCTGAGACTTGTTAGTAGTGGTGTTTATGGATTTAGGTCTGCATTGTTTTTTGCTTCTTTTGGTGTTCCCCAGGGATCTCTTTGCAATTTTCATTTATATTTTACCACGTTGCTGTTTACACTCTAGTCTTACACATTTGCTGAGTATTTTAAAATTTCACGCTCCGTCAACTTCGATCATGACGATGTATTGCAAAATGATTTATGGTGCAAAGGAGTCAGAATACAATATGTCACAACCCCATCTCATCCCATGGGTGTTGTAAAAACCGATGGGACTGTCGGTGAATATTATATTTACGAAATAAAAAGAAGGAAAACTTGAAATTAACTAGTCTACAGTATAAAAAACGTGTTCGCCGGCACTGACACTGAGAGCACTGTGTCGTCACTGACACTGACAATCGGGGATGCGCTCATAGAAACTGTATGAAAGAATATTTTGCACTGTGCTAGTACTGTGTCGGAACTGTTGTGACTTTACTGATGTGTGTGAATCGGCCTTAATAACCTGTTATGATGATGATGAACCTACACGATACATTCTAAACAATAGTGAGATTCGAACCAATAGCATCAGTGTTCTTGTAATATTGGTCTCTGAGAGCCATGGAATGACTTAAGCCTTCTGGCTTAAAATACTGGCACTGTATTTGGAGGTAAAATTGAAACTTAATATGCAATGGAAAAGAAAAACGAATTCCCCTAAGAGCACGCGACATCCTTTAAGAGATCAAACCTTAATTTAATGTTGAAATGGGTAAATTTTAATTTGAGCTAGCCGGCTTCTTTACATTCCAATACATTAATATTGACTACAGTTCATTCGCGTTTCGAATGCAGTGAGTTGTCAAGGTCGGCGACCTAGCCCCGCCCCCTAACCAATCAAATATTGTAAAACTTCTAAGGTCAAGTTAAATAAATATTTTCCAATATAATTTGTTTGAATTTTAACACCACTGTGATTACACCCTTACCCACTGCATTCTAATCGCAAACGAACTATAGTACACAGATGACGACATAGACACTTCGGTAGATTGCACAAATAAAACAAAAGTTCTACTATTAAGACGAAAACAAAAAAAGAATTAAGAGTTCATTTTGGCATAGCAATGGTAATGTCAGCACTTTAATACCCACTTAGGGATATGTAGTAGATGCAAAAATTGCAAATGCTATGATAAAGATAAAGATAAAGATAAAGATAAAGATTTATTTATTGCAAAACTGTGTACATCAGGTGTTAGTGTATAAATACAGTAATTAGTTTCAACAGTCTATCCCATCGGATATGCAAATTATAGCAATATAATATCTTAAAACTACACATATTAAACAAAAACTTATTTAACTAAATGTTATTTTTTTCAAAAAATTCCTTTAAATTATAGAACTCATTACTAATAAGCCATGTTTTTAAATGGTTCTTAAATAGTAAAGTATTATTTTGTTCCTTAATAGCTACAGGTAAATGGTTATACACCCTAATGGCAGTAATATATGTACTTTTGTAGTAGACAGTATTTCTAATTTGTGGAATATTTATATTATATTTATATTTTCTACGGACATTACTCTTTGATGCAGCTGTCATTTCAAAATATTGTATATTATTTCTAACAAACAAACACAATTCCAATACATAAATACAAGTCAGGGTTAGATAATGTTTTTCTCTAAATACCCCTCTGAGTGATTCAGTGCTATGCATATTGTATATAGTCCGTATACATTTTTTCTGTAGAACAAAGGTAGATTGCACATTTGTCGAGTTTCCCCAGTAAATGACACCATAGGTAAGTAGAGGATAAATATTACCAAAATAAGTAGTTCTGGCAATAGTTACATCTGTAGTTTCTGACAGAACGGACAAAGCATAACAAGCACTTGAAATCTTTTTATTTATTTTTTCTATGTGTGACTTCCAATTTAAATGTTGATCTATAGTAACCCCTAAAAAACTAGTTTCTGACACTTCTTCAATTATGGTGTCAGACAATGATACAGTCAACTGTGCAGGTTTGCTTTGATAATTACGGAATTGTACTAATTTGGTTTTATTTAAATTTACTTGCAGGTTTATTGACTGTAACCAGTCTGTTATGGTTTTTAGAGTTCTATTTATTTCAATTTCAAAATTAAAATCTTCATTATTATCATTAGAAATGAATATAGTAGCATCATCAGCATACATCACGCATAAATGTTTAATTATGTTAGGAAGCTCATTGATATAAATGATGAATAAAAGTGGCCCTAAAATACTTCCTTGAGGCACACCTATTTGTACATTTTCATATTCTGATTGAACCGTTTGAATAGTTTTAGTTGATACATTATAAGTTTGAATAATAGTAGCTTGCATTCTATTTTGTAAGTAGTTATCTATTAATTTCAGAGCTATACCCCTTATTCCAATTCTATCCATTTGGTTTAGCCACTTGAACGTCAATGGGTATGATTTATCCACTGACAAAATGGCGGGACTTACGTCATATGGTATAAAAGTACCAAAAAAAAATTCGTTCTGCAACGCGCGATATTTTATAAAAACATGATTCTACCGCTTAAAATCTACGTTTAAAAAAGTCTGTGGGACAATTGTCGATAGTTTTAGAACGGATTACACCAAAATAAACAGCTGTAAAAAATAATCTGTGGTCGCAATGTCAAACAGAAGTTTGCTTCATTTCGTATGTCCTTGTATGAAATTTACTGTTTATTTATGTGTTAAATACATTTGATTAATTAAATATTGTTGGAAGTGTAATATATTACAATTATCTAGAAAATGTGTGCTTTCTAATGGTCGTGATATTATGTTATAAAAGTTGAGTAACTTTTAAAATTTAATAAAAGAAAAGTCAAAGACTAAAACTTGGCCTTGAGTTTAACAATAATGGCGGTTTAATTACGCTTTCCTCAATAAAAGTTTATTGAAATCGTTTAAAGTTTATTGAAATCGTTTAATTCTAGAAGATAAACTAATAAACAATAATTAAATTTAGAAAACAAACCTACTACGTTCTTATTTTTATGTTCTTATTGTCTAAACAAAAATATGGTATGCACTACAAAACGCCGAGATGGCCGAGTCAGCTAAAAAAGGTATTTATTTCAAAAATAATTTAAAATACTTTAACCTTCAGAATTACTAATATATTTATTTTATTTTAAAAGTAATATAGTTAATTATATTTTAAAAATAAAATCATTAATTTGGGTTGCTAATTTTTATTCACAAATAATATAATTCCCGGAAAATCGCGGAAAATGTCAACAATTTTTCGCAATTTCTCAGGTTTATCAACTATTCATTGTATTTAGATATTCATAAGGTTAATGTATTTTAATTTAAGTTTATTCCCTATACTTTTACGAACACGACGATGTTTTTCATTTTCAAATTGATGCAGTAATTTTCTCGTGTTAGCCGTTTTTATCAAGACGGAAAACTCGCAGTTTTTTATAAACACATAAAAAACTGCGAGCGTTGCCACTTGAACGTTGGACTCGCGAAAGCGATTCGCGCAGTTAACGTTCAAGTGGTTAGGAGAATGTTAAAATTTACACAGTCAAATGCTTTTGACATGTCAATAAATAAAGCAGCACATTGTTTTTTACAATTTATATTATCCCACACCGAATGAAATAGTTTAAATATAGCTAGTGATGTAGTTTTTTCTTTTTGAAACCCAAATTGATTGCTATTTATAATTTTATTGGTATTTAAAAAATTAGTCAGCCTGTTATGAATAACTTTTTCAAAAATCTTTGAAAAATTTGACAAAAGTGCAATAGGTCTGTAGTTGTCTATTTCATGTCTAGATCCTTTTTTGAACAAAGGTTTGACTAGTGCTTTTTTTAAAGTGTCTGGGAATTCACCAGTTTCTAACATTAAATTTAAAATATGTACAAGAGGATCCACTATGTACTCAATGCTTTCCTTAATTAATTGAATAGGTATATTATCATGACCAAAACTAGTTTTATTTTTTAACATATTTACAATTTTTTTGACTTCGTACCTATCGACTGGATTTAAAAAAATGCTATTTATATTATATGTAGGTAGATAATTTTGAACAACAGATGTAGATCCTTTAAGATTTTGCGTTGTTTTTGACAAGGATTCGCTTTCATGACTTAAGATCACGACTACAATGTGTGTTCCATTGAATATAAACAACATAATCAGCTCAAAATCGTCCAGATGATTTATGTATCAACGAAATGATAATTCCTTTTTTGGCTAACCCAGTAAGGCTCAAAGTGTTTAGCCTGGGCACTACTGATGGAATCGTATGAAACATAATCATGTACCAATGGGATAGAACTTGTCCATATATTATAGTAAAGCAAAGATTTGGTTTGGGAGAATCTATGGACTTTGCTAAACATGTTCTTTTTGATGCATAATTTATCGTTTGATCAATTCGCTCTTATTCCCGTGACGTCAGTTAGATGATTCATTAAGACTTTAGTTTTAATTGTGATCTCAGTTCAGATAGTCCGCTGGCAACACGTGTCTTGGGACATTTGTCTCCTAGTGTATCTCTTTGTCTTAATGATTCATGTATTATTTTTGATATCAAAAAAGTTTGTCATTGTTGAAAGTTTTGTCTAGAATGACTACTAATTACAAATATACCTTACACCTTGTAGGTTTATTATTGTCGTTGGCTTTGTATGTCTTTATTTGCTAAGTATATTGTTGCAAAGTATTAGGCATGCTGAAAAAACTGTAAGATATTAACGACACTGATTGATCACACTGGCAAAATAAGAGCAAAACATCGCTTCATTTCTATCAAAAAGTGCTATATCCTATACAAATCACAAAATCACTCTTTACTCTTGTCCAATGTAAAGGGAATAATAAATTTTCTTACCTTTTACCATGTTTTTTGTCGTATACCAAAAACATTTTTCTACAACCTATTTAAGTTTCACAGGTAGTTTAGAAAAAAATGTCCTAAATAGTCAAGAGGTTTGTATAAATTCAATAAATAAAAGTCAAAATATCAATTTTGTACATACCTCATGTAAACAAATCCTTCAGGACATAAATCGCAGATGAATCTCTTATTTATTGGCTCTGTTGAGGCCCCCTCACCGTAACTGTGTGTTGTACCTGCAAACACAACACTGTTTATACATAATCTGTTCGATTCATGTTTAATGCTGATATAAATCATTCTCCCAAAGCGTTTTTCACAATGAAAATTATTTTTTCTATTGATATAAGGTGGTAGACGACTAAGCGGTACACCGGATGGTAAATCGTGTTTTCCGTCATTATGAATGATGTATTCATATCCTGCCCTTATCCCAGTTTTTTTTTGGGGTCGGCGCAGCATGTCTTCTTCTTCAAACAAACAAAACAAACAAACAAACAAAATACTTTATTTATGTACAATCTCCAAAAACACATACAATTTAATTTAGTAACACATAAATACACTGCAATTAATTTACTAAGCATCTGTTCTGGAGAAGTGTACACAAAAAGGAACCTTCTCAGCATATTGTCTGACTTTCGTCAGACACTGATTTTCAGAAGGCCCATTTTTTGTGCACTGATGTTTAAAAATTGAGCAATAAGTTCCTCTATTTTAACAATAAGCTTTTTTTTTTAATTTATTTCCTTCACCTATATAATTAAACTAACAACTAAACTAACAACTATAATATACTAACAATACTAGACAACAATAAAACTAACTTTACCTTAAACTTAAACCTAATATTACACTTAACACTACTTAAAAGCCATGTAGCCCAGCAAGACATTACAATTTTTAACACTGGCCACATTGGCATCCAACTACTGTCAGTCACTCTGATGACATATATACAAGAAACATACAAAGGCAGACACAGATACGTAAACATAATGTACAATATCAAAATACAAACGTTTGCACTTAGTGCAACAATGAGTTTACTAATACATGTAATTATCTGTTATTACACTATCAATAAACATTACAACAAATTGCTTAGAGTAAGAACTAAACAAAGCACACGTATACACAAAATTAACAGTACAAAACATAGCAGGGCAGTAAACAAAAATAAAAAAATACACAACGAAAACAGCAATTGAGCCACAAAGTTACCACAAAAAATCCAGACAGTCTACAGGTAAGAGATGTCGGCCCGAAGGTTACCAAAATTTTTTTGCCTATCCAACAGAAATTGCGTCAGTCGTAATCTAAAGACCATGATCGAAGGAGTAGATCTCACGGGGGGTGGAATATTGTTCCAGATTTTGGAAGCAGCATACCTAAAACTTCCCCGAAAGGCAGCAGATCTGTGACTGTGTGTTGAGAGTTGCAGTGAACACTGTCGTCTGCCAACCGGTCTTCTACTAGCAACCCATTCCAGTCTATTAAACAAGTATTTCGGTTCTCCATGTTTAATGATGTTAAACAGTAAGCAAGCCAAATGCAATTTCCGCCTTGATTTCATCCTAAGAATACCGCTTGAATTGAGAAATGGTGTTACATGTGTTCTAGGTGGAATAGTGAAACAGCACCTAGCACATGCATTCTGAATTCGCTGTATAAGCCTCTCTGTCCTACCCAGCAATCGTGGACCATAAACAGCATCCGCATAGTTAAGCTTAGACAAAATCAGCGATTCTGTCAGCTGTATACGAAGTTCCTCAGACAGATAGGGTCTAATCCTGTACAAGACCTTAAGGCGATAAAAACAGTTACGAACAGACTCAGCAACATGAGTCTCAAAACGTAAATGACTGTCCATATGCAGTCCCAGATTGCGCGCACCATCCACCCTGTCCATAGCTTCGCCTCGAATATTTATGTCCAGCACTGCCGGCAATTTCTCAACCATCTTTTTAGAACCAAATAGAATATATTTTGATTTCATAGGATTAATTGACAGACAGTTATTGTCTGACCATACTGCAATTCTATGTAAATCCTCATTTAAAGCCCTAACCGCAGCCATATACTCACTTGGCTTAAAAGATATGTAGATTTGTACGTCGTCTGCATATAGATGATATCTACATTTGTGTATGTTGCCAATGATGTCAGCACAGTACAAACTAAATAATAACGGAGCCAATATCGAGCCTTGCGGTGCACCTCTTGTCAAAGGTAGAGGGGATGAAACAGCACTAGTTCCATCACTTAAATTCAATTTCACACATTGTGTGCGGCCAATAAAATAATTATGAAACCACAATACCGAACCGTGATCAAAACCATAAAATGTCATCTTAGAAAGCAAGAGTTCCGTACTTATAACATCAAAAGCTCTGGAATAATCAAGCATCACCAACAATGTACACATGCCCTTATCCTGTGCAGCCAATATTTCATCAGTCACATCAAGAAGTGCAGTTGTAGTACTGTGTCTTCTCCTGAAGCCCGACTGAAATACTGGCAATATTTCTCTTTCCTTCAGGTATTGAGAAAGCTGATCACATACCACCCTCTCTAGGATCTTAGATAGGCATGGAAGGATGCTAATGGGACGAAGATCCTTATAATATACAGGGCTTGTAGTCTTGGGCAGCGGTTGAACAATAGCTCTCTTCCAACTTTCAGGAAAGGTAGACGCCTGTATAGAGGAATTAATTATACAATGTATACAGTCTAATGTGCAAGACAACGTCATTAACAACATCCTTAAGGATATGTTGTCACAACCACTTGCATCAGACTTCAGTTTGAGTATAATTTTATATATATCATTCCTGCTTACTGTAGTAATAGAAAAAGATGCCTCGCTAAACCGATGATGTTCAAAGTATGTCATGTATGAAATCCTACAGCGGGCATTACTAGGCAAACAAAGAAAGTGCTGATTCATCTCCCCAGCATCCCTGAAATGAGAAGGTAAGCTTGTATCCTTCTTTGGTAATACTGAATCTTTTAAATTTTTCCACAAAGCTTTTGGGTTCCGTATCTTACTATTGATATTGTGATGAAAATATGCTTTCTTTTCATGGTACAAGGAAGATGTAACTAAAGATTTAAGATCAGTGTAATATTGCCTTGTAGATTCAGATCTATTTTTTCTATACTTGGCAAGTGCACTGTCTCGTAGTCTCATCATTAATTTTATATTTTCAGTTATCCATGGAGGTGATGACTCTCTTATGAGACACTGCTTGAGAGGTGCATGTACATCAAATATTGACATGATATTTTGAGTTAAAGCTCCCACCATATCATCAACAGTAAGCTCTGAGGAGAACTGCCAGTTCAGCCTTGCCAAGTCATCATTAAAGTCTTGTAAGCATATATTTTTGATTGGCCTATAATGTATAAAATAAGGTTTAACTTTGTCTTTAGCTATTTTAAAGTCACAAATAAGCACTGAATGACCATGGATCCGCATAAAATGCTCCACCTGTACACAACTCTCTTGGAGATTGGTACATACTAGGTCAATCATAGTCTCACTAGTGTCTGTGAAGTGTGTAGGAGATGTCACCAGTTGCCTCAGCCCAAGGCAATTTAAGGTCTCAATTAATTTTAGTGTTTGCCCATCACAACTATTCAACATGTTTACATTGAAGTCACCCATCAGAACACAATGTTCGCAGCTACCCAAAGCACTCACTGAGCTAGTAACTGCATCCAACCTTAAATTATTAATCTTAATCATTTTTATATTTCCCCCACCCAGTGCTGCCATAAAGTAAATAACCAGAGAAGAAAGAAAACACTTCACCTGCTGCATACCAACAATAATTATCATGAGGTTCCCCTCGCAGCAGACAGAGACAACTCGACACCTGCAGGTCCAGCCAAACAAAACCCTTACACAAGCGCAACATGCAATGTACAAATATTATAATATAGATATTACTACTTATATAAAAACATTTTGTATTCTGTGTATAAAACTTATTAGGTAAGAATATATAAAATAAGCCACTGAAAAGACTTTGTATTTTTTTAACACAATAAAAGCATAATATTACATCATGGCCAAAAAAAAATGCATCAGCAGTAACTAAACTCATGAGTACAAGATAAACTATTTCTGTTATGTCAAAAATTGACATTGACACTACATAAACAAACCCTTTGACAATCAGTCTAAAATAATAATGTTGTATTGAACCTAACATTGCCAAAAACACTAGATGCACATGGTACAATTTCAACATATCCAACGCAAATCTATAATTGTCATACAGGTACAGTGGCAATAAATGAGTTTTGTGTGAAAAATGTGGGATGAAAAGCATCCATTGTAGTGAATCAATACAATTATTATAAACACAGTTTAAAAGCATTGTGCGCAGGTAAAACTTACATTCTACCACAAATAGAGTTAAGCATTTGATATGAGAAGAATACATGTAAAATAATCTTAAACAGCAAAACTGAAACCCTGAGTTTAACAGAAGCATTACCCCACATCCATTTCTACACATCACACCTGTCACACATTGTATAGTCCCTGTGAAATTTCTATTATTACAGTAATTATTCAATTTCAATTGCATGACAAATTCCAAATAGATACAAAGAGTAACTACAAGACATATATTATACACTAATACTAACACTAAAAGAAGGCAATGTGTCAGTTCAGTCACTTTTTGTACCAAGAGAGTCTTTCCCAAAAACACGCTCAAAGTCATCAGTGGAGCGTATGTGGAATGTGGGCTTACCATCACCTTGCTTGGCTAATATTCGTCCTTTCCTTGTCCAAATGTACTTCCAGCCACACTGTGAGGCCACTTCTCGAACTTGATAAAGTACCTGCCGGTTATGCCTAGTAAGCCTCTCATTGACAAATACTTTTTTCACAGGCAGATTCAGATCCATGTCACTGGTATCAACGCCGCGCCGCACCCGTGCTGCCTGCAGCATGTCATCTCTAAGGCAACACCTCGCCAGTCTCACCACAATACGACGTGGCCTCTGTGCTATCGCAGCATTACCACCCTTATGATAGCCAACTCGCTCGGCAAACACAAGATCACGCTGGTCCAAAGACACACCAATCTTGTTGGCTATGATACCCACCGTGTGCAGAACATTCTCACCAGGGATCTCGGGGAAGTTAGCAATCTCCAGATCAGCAGCCAATAGTTCCTGGTCTCGGTCATTGAGATCCATCTTCAACTCTTTTATTTTGGCATTGAGTTGGCCCTGATCGCTTTGTGCTTCTGTGGGTCTTGGTACATTCTCTAGCGCCTCTAGACGTTTTTCCAAGCACTCAACACGCTTGTTACTGGTCTCCAATGCAGCCCTCACATCTGACAATTCTCTCTTGAATTCACTGACCATCTCCTCTCGGGCTAAACGAATCTCTGTTTGTATGGTTTCTCTCAGTTTTATAGTCATAACTTCAAGCTGAGATTGAAGGTCAGGTTCCCCCTCCTTAGAACCACCCCTGGACCCATCCTCATATGTCACTGGGTCACTGAAACTACAGCTAACCCCTTTTACTGGAGTCGCTGTGTTATCCCCTCTTGGCAGCTTTTTTTTACATTCGGGGCATATCCAGTCTGTTGCAACCTTAGCTGCCTCTGGCATCATAAGACATGCTTTATGATAGATGTTAGAGCATGTCTTGCACACAGCGGCACCCTTCACCTGCATAAACCTGCTACAAGCTGCACATTGCTTTGTCATATTGATAGTGTATATGACAAAAATCAATAACACCCAAGTTGGTACAACGTAGTACGGAACTAAATCGGTAGATGGCGCTATAACAAATTTAACTAAAAAGGCAATTTTTCAGGCTAAGCAATTTTCAGTTGGTTCTGTATGTTCTATCATAGGTGTCTCTGAATACTTATCCACCACAGACACAGGTTGCAACACTAATTATCACTTGCTTAAGAGAATTCGTTTTATTTTAACGAGAATGTAAGGTATTTATTTTTATAAGTAGTAGTAAGTAAAGAGGTACTCATTAATACTAGTCCCATCAATCACACATATATGCAATCTTTCCCTTTCATCAGGAATCTTCCCCTCTGCGTTTAAAACTGCCTTGGTTAAACCTATTCATAAGGGTGGTGATCGAGATCGTGTCTGTAACTATCGGCCCATCTCAATCTTACCTTGCCTATCCAAGATCTTAGAGCGAATAATCAACTCTAGGCTAGTAAATTATTTAGAGCGGTGTCGAATACTTTCGCCCTCTCAGTATGGATTCAGAAGAGGCAAATCCACTTCAGAGGCAGTACTCGAGCTCGTACAATATATAACAACGGCTTTAGACTCCAAAAAGAAGTGCCTTGCCGTCTTTCTGGACATAGCAAAGGCGTTCGACACGGTTTCAATTCCATTATTGCTGATGAAATTAGAGAGGATTGGTGTAAGAGGCCTTCTATTAAGTTTGATTGAGAACTACCTTACGAATAGGACCCAGAGGGTAAAAATTGATTGCTGGACAAGTAGTGAGCAAATAATCACATACGGCGTCCTCCAAGGTAGTGTGATCGGCCCTACTCTATTTCTTGTCTACATCAACGACCTCTGTCAGACTGGATTAGACGAGGGCCGGGTACTAACTTTTGCTGATGATACTGCCCTTCTCTTCCAAGGTAGTACTTGGGAGGAAACGTTTATTCGTGCACAGATGGGTTTCGATCTGATACAGCGTTGGTTGTCAAGTAACCTCCTAACATTGAACGTATCGAAAACGAAGATTGTTCCATTCGCCATAAGATCCTCCCAACTGCCATCTCAAGAATTTTCATTAAAGTCCCATGTATGTAGGTCGCCCCCCACGTCACTGTGCAATTGTACCTCTCTGGAAAGAGCCGACAATGTCAAGTACCTTGGGGTTACAATTGATAAGACACTCAGCTTTAAAACTCACCTAGAAACACTTGCTTCTCGACTCCGTAAACTTATTTACATTTTTAAATCACTAAAACATGTAGCCGATCGCTCAATTATCCGAATGGTATACAATGCTCTGTGCCACTCTCTGATAGAGTATTGTATCGTTGCGTGGGGTGGTTCTGCAAAAACCCATTTAATTGTAGTGGAGAGAGCACAGCGTGCAGTTCTAAAGGTTGCTGCTGGCCTCCCTTTTCGTTATCCCACTGACAATTTATATCGAGAATGGAACGTACTTTCGGTCAGGAAAACTTTCATACTCAGGGTTATACTTACCAAGCATACTCTCATGGAATACGATCCTAATAAAAACAAAGGAAAGCGGCGTGTGGGTACTGTATGCACTTATACGACTCACAATACATCCTTTTCCCAACACTTTTTCAGTTTTCTAGGTACCTACCTCTATAATAAAACTAACACCCTTCTAAATATTTATCCACTCTCTACGTACAATTGTAAAAAAGTACTTACTCAACACCTAATAAGTCTTAGCTATGATGATGCGGAAAAATTTTTGCGCCCCCTACAATAACTAACTACTTCATAATATCTCGCTCACATTTTTACACTTACACCCTACAACAAACCATCCACCACACACAACACACGCACTACACTTACACCACACCACGTTCAAACATTCTCTCTCAACTTGCAACTTATAACTAGTAGGTAATGTATGTATTATGTTGTTATTACCCTCAACTCAATTAAGTAAATTACTTTAATCTTTTTTCACACACAGTTTTATTGATTATGTTTAGCAAATAGTTATCAAGTGCTTTCGTTTATAATACTGTCTTTTATATTGCATGTCTAGGTCCTATGTCAACTATTGGGGGCCTGGTGACCTGTGGCACAGGTTTTCTAAACCCATTTCAGGCACCAGTCCTTCACAGATTACATAGTAACCTCATCAAATAATGTATTAGTTATAGTCAAATTGTGAAGGAAATAAACGAATTATTTATTTATTATGGGGCAATCCTATTCTAACCGGGAACCGCACGGCTTTCTATGAATGATATGATATGATGATCTATTATCCTTGCTAAATAATCCTTAGTCGTATTTACGATATGCATGCAGTAACAAAAAGTGTTGATGACATAATACACTTCTCATCAAAAAAATCGAAACAGTGTGCAAGTTTGTGTTTTGTAAGAATTATGTGAAAAATTTGTATATTTAGGAACATGTGTTATATATCATTTTATAGGGAATTTAATGAGGTTTTCAAATAATGATGTTAATGTTCTAAATTCAAATTAATTTTTCATTGATTTCGTATTTTGTTTAACAAGTCGTTTTTACTCGTACGTAGTTTGATGGAAATTGATAAAATTACGCACGTAAATAAACAAAAAGCTAGGAAACGTTTATTTAATAACTCGGATACCGTCCTCGCCCTCTCATTACTGCTTCTGTACGGTTTTTCATCGATCGGATGAGAGTCACGAGCAAAAACAGTGGCGCTCTATTCCATTTCTCTTGGATTCCATTTTAAAGCTGGCTGATCTGATTGAGGCATAATCTTTTACACTAATTCGTCTTTTTTATTCATCCCATAGATGTTTAATCAGATTCATGTCCGGGCTTCTTGCTGGCCAAGCAATAATAGAGATATCGACTTCAGTAACATAATCTCTTACGACGCTCGCGGTGTTTGCCCTAGCATCCTCGTACATAAATGTCAAACCGGGGTCAAATAAATGTGCATAGGCCATCACAAGAGGTTCAAGATACTATTCGATGTACCTATGACTGTTAAGAAAGGGCAGACGGGACCCAAACACAAAGACAAACTCTGTCTTGTCGTTGCTACTAATTTCTCCTCGAACAGTCCATGAACCGCCACCATGGATGGCCTTTTCTTTTAATCCTGCATGGTGCAAAGCGTTCTCCATCACTTCTGTAGACCTTAGTCCTTCCATCGTTACCATACAATACAATTATGCACTCATCAGAAAAGAGGAACTTGTTCCACTAGATGTATGACCAATTTAAGTAATTATGTGAAAAGTTAAGACGCGCTTTTCGATGGTCTGCAGTTAATTTCTCCCTATTTCCTGGTTAGTACGGTACTCGCTCACGTTTCTTGAACCTTCTTTTAATTGTAGAGTCACTTACAGCCACCATAGGTTCATCATGAAGCTGCTGCTGCGGTTGAAAGATATTAAGGCGTAGATATTGTAAGAAAGGTGTTACTATAAATCGATCTACTCGGTCAGGAATTACCTGTTTTCTGCTAGATATCCAACGGCGCGTGAACAAACCAGTCTCTTGATAGCGTTTGAAGATTCTATGAAAAGATGACAAGCTAAGATGCAATCTTTCAGCCGTAATAACCTGACTAAGTCCAGAATTCAGCAATGCCACCACTTGGCGGTTTTTCGTGGGTAAACATCGCATGGATGCAGTAATAAGAGGAGCGAGGAACTCTGGGTGCGCGTTACGGGTTATTAAATAAACGTTTTCTAGTTATTTTTTTCATTTACGTGCCTAATTTTATCAATTTCCGTCAAACTACGTACAGGGTAAATACGACTTGTTAAACAAAATACGAAATCAATGAAAATTTAATTTGAATTTAGAACATAAACATTATTATTTGAAAACCTCATTAAATTCCCAATTAAATGATATATAACACATATTCCTAAATATACACATTTTTTCAGATAATCCTTCCAAAACACAAACTTGCACACCGTTTCGATTTTTTTGATGAGAAGTGTATATTAAGTATTATGTTGTATTCTCAGTCCATTACAACGTTAAAAACAAGCTTTCACCATCATCATCAGCATAACATTAATATCCCACTGAAAGGACGGGCCTCCTCCCGTGACGTAGGGATACTTGGCTTACTAATACCACGCTGGCCAGACGTATTGGTATAGGGTTTAATTTCAAGTTTTCCTTCTTTTTATTTCGTAAAGATAATATTCACGGATAATCCCTTAGTCGGTTTTTACGACACCCATGGGATGCGATGGGGTTGTGACATATTGTATTCTTTCTCCGTCACCACACGGAGCTTTCACTAGGTACTAAATAATGGTAAGTATGTTAATTGACGACCTCTGTGGCTTAGTGGCAGTGCCTATGGACTACTATGCAGATGAATTGAGTTTTATTCACGCTTAATGCAAATCTTTGTGTGAATAAACATGAATATTTGCATTGGGCTGGGTATTTTTTATTTAATACATTTCTCTAACATGTTATGCAGTGTGTTCCACCATTGCCTAGAACCCAAAATACAAGAAGCTTTGCCAATTTTCAACTAGATGGCATTGCATGAATGTAGGATAAATAAATTATAATATTACCATGTTTAAGTATCTGATGCGCGTCTCTGAACGCCTTCTCACATATAACACATCTGTAAGGCCGCCGGTCCCTCTCCCAATGTTTCTGCCAATGAGTAGCCCATTCATTTTTAGTCACCGTCTGGAAACCAATGCATTAAATGTTAAAATACTTGTTACTTTATGGGCATAGTCCTTGCGGGTGCAAACAGTTGACCAATTCACTCCATCAGCGGCTGCGTACTACATTTACGCTTGCCGTTAATTTTATGCTTGTAACAGTCCCCACGAAACAGTGCTGAAAAATTGGCAAATATTTTTTGTTTTTATACATTTTTGGGTTTAACTTAAGTCGGCTTTTACAAAGCCCATGCGATTAGAAGTGACGAGATTTTGAATTCTTTATTTATTAAAATTTAATTACAGTAGAACCTTGATAAGTAAAAGTCCAAGGGAAACACAAAATATTTTGAGTTATCGAGGTTTTTAGTTATCGAGTTTTTAGTTCCCAAGGGTTTAGGTTAATATATATAGAGGTAGGTATGTATGACCCCTTGTTCCTGTTTTCCGCCACCGCAAAGCTTTAAAGAATTTCGAAGAAGAAAACAATAGGTGACAAATGTATTATTTACGTTATCAATTTAATTATGTAGTGAACACGTGCACGCCATAAATACCGAAAACGTTTGTTTTGCACAATGATCAAAAACTAAATGATTTAAGTAAGCCTTTGTCTTAAAGCTAACCTCCGCCGCCGCAAAGCTTTAAAGAATTTCGAAAAAGCAAACAATAGGGGTCATATGTATTGTTTACGTTATCAATTTAATTATGTAGTGAACACGTGCAAGCCATAAATACCGAAAACTTTTGTTTTGTACACTCATTCAAAATGACCTATTGATAAACAATTTTATGTTATAGAGGTTGTGGAAACATTTCTTTTAGTTACTGAGGCCCAATACAGAGATTACTTATTTGACTTATCGAGGTTGCGAATTTTGAGTTATAGAGGTTTTGGGCTCTGAAGGGAAGGGAACATATTATTTTTTTAAGTTATAGAGGTTTTTGAGTTACCGAGGTTTGAGTTATCGAGGTTCTACTGTATTTATTTTTCGTGCGGTGACGGAATAAGAAAACAGTGTGTCACCACCCCATCTCATCCCATGGGTGTCGTAAAAACCGACTAAGGGACTATACGTCAATAAAATCTTTACGTAATAAAAAGAAGGAAAACTTGAAATTTAACCCTATACAAATTCGTTTGGCCAGCGTGGTATTAGTAGGCCAAGTATCCCTCCGTCACGGGAGGAGGCCCGTCCCTGCAGTGGGACATAAATGGGCTGTTATGGTTATTAATCTCTACATACAATGTCAGGTTTGATATACGATGACAGAGTAAATTATTTTTAACTAGCATCCATTGCCTTAATTTCTAACCTGTATTCACGCTTTTCATCAGCTTCGATATGGACAGTAATAGTATTTTTATAAAAAAATACTATTCAGTTCACTTCGTAGGGCGGAGAAAAAACGCGTCCCTTTTTAAACATACTTCATTACTGCTCCACTATTCCTATTCGTTATAGCGTGATACTATAAAGCCTATGACACTCCCCGATAAGGGTCATAGCACATATAACGTAACGTAAGCGGAACGTCACCGTATTAACTCGAGTCGTTCAGTATTCTTTGTATGAAACTCCTTACTGCACCGCACACTAATCAGATACGTAACGTAAGCCTGTCGCCTCGGGCATCGCTTTACAGTCAGTGGTCAACTCGCCGTCGGCTTTCCGTTCACTCGCTTACGGCTATCCGTAGGCTAGCTTACGTATCTTCGTCCACTCTCCGCCTGCGCAGTGTGCGATATGCGCTGAATCGTACTGCGCTTTCATTGGCTGTCATTCACTAGACAGCTTCTATAGTCTATTCAAGATGGCTTGCAAAAGAATGTATAGGTACATGTCAAACTACAAAAATTTATGGATTTTCAAAGTTTTTATCTAAAAACGTCAATGATCCCATTAATCTATACATATAAATAAAGTGGAGTGTCTGTTTGCAACACGAAATCCACGCTTTTTTAATAATTGTATTGCCTGTCTGTTTGTTTGGATTAGACCTTGGAACTTACACTTGTTTTTTTTTTAAAGACAACTCCCGCACTAGGGATCATGCCCTGTGTCGCGGGGACTTTTTACAAACATCAATTAACGGACACAAAGAACACCTAGACCAGGACAATAATTTGTGGATCTCACAAATTATTGTCCTGCGTGGGGATCGAACCCACAACCTCTTGCACGCAGCCGCTTGCGCTACCGTCGCGCCATCGAGGTCGTCACACTATTGGATTGTAAATTATACGGCGGGTAAACTAGGCTACTTTACATTTTGAAAAATATTCAGGGTTCCGCAGAAAAACAAAAGCCATAAAAAATTCAATGATACCTAATTATAATTTTATTCAATGGGTTTTACGAGTAACTAAGGCTACTTTTTTTAAGGGTTTCGCAGAAAAAATAACTACAATATCTTGCTGTTTGGCTTTTTAGATGAACCTTTCACTGTCTTATATTATAAGAGTAATTTAGAGATCTGGCAATTCTTTTACAAAATCATTATTAGGGTTAGGGTTAGTGAAAATAATGTACAAATTATGTAAGTATATGTTCGTGTTTTCATCTTGACTATAGATTAGAATATATAAATCGGTAAACGCTTATATAGGTATTTTATCTAAGTGGTTGTGCATCTGATAATAATACGAGTAGGATCTCTTTGGTGAGAGAAATTACGAAACATCGTACTGGCAAGCGATACTTAATTGTCATAAATGACATAAATATAGATTATTGAAATTTCAAATAAAATAATTCGGTAATGTTCGGCGACGTTCGGCGAGCCGTAAGCGCGGCGTCGCCTAGCCGTAGCCGAGTTGACGGCGAGGAGCTTCCGATCCGCTTACGTTACGTAGTGGACGACTGTTTGACAACGAGAAAAAAGGCGAGGCGGTGCCGATCCGTTTACGTTACGTTATATGTGCTACGACGCTAAATGGTCTATTCAACACAGAAATATTTTTTTAAATCGGTTCATTAGATACAACGTCACAAACACACAAACCTGATCTCTATATAATAGTAGTATAGATCTTTACCTTACGACATCTCGTACAGCGGGGAGGATCAACGTCAGGTGGTGGAGGGGCGGCAGGGGGCTCCAGAGTCGACGAATCACTGTCGTGTTGTCTGTAATTATACAAATATTACTATTAGTAAATTGATTCATTAATTTGGACATCAAATGTCAACAGGTCACGTACGCTGCTTGCCGGGATGGCGCAATGAGCTCGATGCCTTTAAAAAGAAGTTGCCAGCAACGGCAACCAATCACATGAAATGCAAGTCTGAAGAGGATACTTTTACTGCAGTGCATTGCAGTGGGACAATATAGATGTTACGGGCAATGTGATAAGTCCAAGTCCGGGCACTATGAACAATGACCGGTCTTTATTCATAATGCCCGACTCAATTGGGCAATGTGATAAAAACAGCATAATTAATCACTTTTCCCGGCCATTATGAATAACGCCCAACCTCTGTTGGGCAAAGTAATAAAATAGGTGAACTGTAGTGTTTTTCTTTATTAAATGAAATTAAACTTTTAAAATTTTCATGAAAAGTTAAAAAAAATAAACTATTAGACATAGTAATTACAAAATTAAACATTTTATTATTTTAATTATTTATTAAAAAAATGTTTCTGGCACTCGCCGGCCGCTGCCGCGGCCCGCTCGCTTCGCTCGCTCGGCTCGTGCGCGTTTTGGTTGCCATACTAACCTAACCTAACCAACTGTTTCTGACTTTTGGCTTTTTTAAGCTATCTCAAACACTAACTTATTACATGGACCACGGGCCGTCGGCCATTATTAATAATGGCCGGTCAAAGTGATAAATTTATCACTTTGGCCGTCGTTATTGGGCATTATTAATAAAGACCGGTCCTTATTAATAATGCCCACTTAATCACGTTGCCCGTAACATAGATATTCACACTCTCTTAACCCGGTTTCTGAGTGACTGATCAAGAAAAATCAACTAATCATGTGTCAAGTGTCAAATTTTAGTTCCTGATAATGTTAGTTGACAAGAGTTTTGACACTTGATTAGTTGATTTTTACTTGATCAGACATTCGGAAAACGAAAAAATGTAATCTCTCCCTAACTAACATTTAAGACACTGCTCCGTACAAAGAATGTATGACAATTACAAATATGTAGTTTATTCAATAGGGACATGTTATTGTCTACAAATTGTATATTTATACTAATATTATAAAGAGGTAAAGTTTGTGAGTATGTGATGTTGTAGGGGTAATCTCTGGATCTAATTTCGGAGAGTTTCATAGGCTACAAAGAATCATGCTATGACTAATAGAAGTGGAGCAGGAATTAAATATGGAATTTTACACTATAAGGTTAGGCCACGACATGGGGGAAAAACTTGATCAGATTGCGATGCTAAGGGAGCTAGCACAACACATGAAACCATCAAGATTGTGTGAAATTTGTTTAAAGATACTGTCATCTAGGAATACCAATTTGTGACCTGTATTGACTGACTTGGACTGAGATAAAATGGTGACATGCTGTATTTCTTAGCATAAATATTTCTAATTTTAGTTTTTTCCAGCTGGAAACTGATCTATGTGTTTATAAAGATAAGATTAATATCTCTAGTATAATAATTGAATACAGATTTCAATGCAAATTGTTATGTTTTGTTTGCAGTGAGAAAGAAACAATTGAATAATAATACAAATACATACTTGTAATGTTGTAACATCTCCGTTTTACTGTAGCATTGTATCAAACATATACAGCAGTTATAAACACTTAGTTCTGAGAGGATCCCTTCAGAATTTGTCGGTTGCTCTTCTAACTCTTCCTTTAAAACTCGTACTTGGAGATCTGGTACATTTTCCCTATCAACAACCGACAACGCAGCTCCAGGTAACGCATGCATAAGTTCCTCCCACTCCTTTAAATCTGCCTTTTTCTTTCTCCCTTTCTTTTTAACTACTCCCCCATTTAACGGTAACTTTTGAGCTTTTTTTATTTTTAAATTAAGTAAGGATAAGTCTTCACTATCAGAGGACATGTTATCAAAATGGTCAGAATCGTCTAGATCGTCACAAACTTCTTCTTCCTTTTTAACGGGTGATGGTACACGAGGTATTGGTTCTTCTTTAACTCGTACAGGCCCATCTTTAATGTCCGTAAATGCATCTTTAATATCAGTCTGTGTGCTACGGTCACAGTGTTTTTCTATATGAGTATCGGGAGGCGGTGGGGAACTACTGTTTTTTACAATTGACAAATCTATTGTTTCTTCTGGAATTGAGATATGGGGGGTTTGTAGAGCACGTAACCTGGAATGACAGTAGAAATTTTGAGTGTTAATATGTCGAAAAATTGTGATGATTGAGATTATTTGCATGAGAAATTGTCATAAAGTTTTATTGAAGTTGAAGTTTTATTAATACTATTCATTTGTATTTTTAAATTAATCTGACTTGGAGCCATTATGTTAGTCACTCTGTAAGGGATCTTAGGATTAAGAATGAATGGTGACAATAGGTATACCTAGGCTGCCTATGACAGCATGCATTGCTGAATATTATAGGTATGGTAAATTTATTATAAAGAAGCCTCACATCATACCTATGCAAAATACTCTTTATTCAGCATAAGACATTCAACTTGAATTTATGATAATGACAATTTTTTAGTGTTTTACTTACTACATTAACATAGATAGAACTAGAATAGTGCAAGAATAATAGGTAAAAATGTAAAAACTGCGATCTTAAGATTAGAATTTAAATTGTCAACATAAATAATTTATACACATAATTATAATATTTGATTACAGCTATACATATGCACATAATGCTACTTTTATAATCTTGCTTGTGAAAAGTCATTATGAATTCACAGTGGTGAGGTTCAAATGGCATTTTATCATGTTTTAATTGAAAGAATTTCTATAAAACTTAATAGCTCTTATCATTATATTGTCATCGTTAAATAGTTAAATAAATTAAGATAGTACAGTATACCGGTTTATGGTAACTAAGTAAAATAACTAAGCAATGAACTCACCTAGTTTGAACTTCTATAGTTTCGTTGCAGAACTGATAGAAGTCATTCACTTTACAACTACACTTATCGCAAATCTTCTGAGGTAGTCTGTCGTTCTTAAACACCTGTACACAAACACAAATACAATATATAAATTATAGGTTAAAAATCACATGAAAAAGTATGTACGGTCAGGAACGTTACCTTTATTGGCAAGTATAACGACATTTTAAGATAAAGAGCATTTTCCTCGTCAAATATATTATTATTTACAAAGCTCGATGAACAACATAATCTACATATATCATCCATTATTAAAATAAAAATAAATAAACGACCCGTCCGTAATGTTTATTCTGAAGGAAACTGACAGATCGGCATCGGCCATTTGTCAAATATTGACCTTTCGAAACTGTGTTGCCAAGTAATGCGGGTATTCAGTAAGACCTAAAACACGAAAATAAATATCAATAGATGTATTATTTGCAGCTATAGTTATGTCTGCATGAGAGGTAGGGGTGGGCGGAGGCGGAGATGGAGGATATGAGGCGCTGCGCCAAACTTTTGATTAATGAACACAATGTTTGTAAAGTTAACTTACTTCAGTTAAATTGCTAATATTCACAACATTGAGAACTTTGGAAATGTGTTACAAACTTTCTATTGAGTGTCTTTCGTAGTTTTAAAACTTTACTACACAAAAATACTGATTCCATACAATTTTGTGTAAACTAATATGTCAATATTTGCGAAACTGAGTACCATGACTATTCAAATTACTATTGAACTTCTTCAATAGTTTAAAAGACGACAGAGCAGTAAATAATCCGTGCAAAAAAGGAAAAGAGTGAAACTTACCTAGCATCATAAGTAAATTCGAAACAAACCCAATACCAACTTAGGTACTAATAAGTAGATCAAAATAACCCTCCTTCATTAGGAGATCGAGACCTGCCCATCGATGGAATTTTTAAGCCTTGGTTTAGAAGACTAGACTCTTAGTCAAGTATTAAGAGTCTTAAAAGATAGGTATGTAGGTACCTATTCTCAACCTACATAAAAACAATTACTTTATAATGCTAGAAATAAAATAATAACATTAGAATCAGTATAGTAGAGTATAACTTCCTGATGCGAGCTGTATTCGCACGATAGCTAGTGATAAAAGCGTTGACTGCCACTTATCTTTAACTTTATCGTGCGCCTTCAACAAATAAAGTGTAAAAAACGAGATAAAGTGTTGTTACTATTGTGACTGAAGTTACGATACCAAAACACTTTAGGTACAGACTAACTAAACTATCAAGGGCTGAGTATTTTATAAAACTAATTTATAAATGTAAAAGTCAATCTTTACATACTTAAGTATTACATAAAATGGCAGACAATGGCCGGCCTTTAATGGTAAGCGGTTACCACCATGACCAATGAATACATTAATGGTCAAGCCTACAAAGATTAGCATAGAGCGGGTTTCGCACCCAAAACCTCGTATTGTCAAACTCTTTGGTTTCACAAAAATATGTGGTGGTAGAGACACTATCGTTATTTGTTTTATTATTGAGAATCTATAAGTTCATGAATTATTATTTCTTTATTGTACTTATTTAATTTTTTTTTAACCTATTAAAATGGCAGACGAACAAGCGGCCCACCTGATGGAAAGTAGTAACCGCTGCGTATAGACGTCACCAATGCCAGAGTTTAGTCAAGCTACTGTCTATCGTTGACAGAAGTTGTTAAGTTAACTCACAGCCTTGTAATTTAACTACACTACTAAACATAAGCTCACTATTGCATAGTGGTGGATCAAGCGGCCACAGCTGTACAAAATAGATGGCCTCTAGCTGATGAGAAGTACCTGTTAAGTTTTAGTGTTAATTATGCGTTGTTAAGCCGCAGTTTGTAAATTGACTACTAGAAACCATCTCCGTTTTGTAAAGAAACAAGTAATTTAGGCTGACGAAACTCTCATGCTCTATGGTATAAGGAAGACGTAATCAGCGAAAACAGGTTGTAGTTCCAGTAATAGATTGAGGCGTAAACATACTATGATGTCATGGCTGGCGATTATTAGGAATTTACCTATACATGTATCTAATCAAATCTAATATCTGATAACTAAAAGCTACTTGAAATCAAGTAGCTACTTAAGGAGGTACGTAAGTACTGTGTTTTAAAAATAAAACATAGTCATAAGTCATTACACAGCGCCACCTAGTCCTAAACAAAAAAAGATTTACTCTACAATGTGTGGTAGTTACACGATTAATACATTACATGTGAGCAAAAATACTCAATTATAGGTACATAGAAACACTCAGACCAAATCAAGCAGATATGTTTGGACACTAAATGTGTAACCTTTACTTACTCGTATTTCCGATCCTGAATTTCATCGTTCCGGGCAGATACGAGTATACCTACCATAACCACAGCACCATAAGTTGATCCAAACACATAACAAGCTCATTGGAGCTAAACCCTTTCAAGCAAAATATTTCTTATTTGAATGAATCAAGAACAAAAACATCATGGTATTAGTAGGCCAAGTATCCCTCCGTCACGGGAGGAGGCCCATTCCTGCAGTGGGGCTGTTATGATGAAACAACATCCAGACTCAGGACAATAATGTATGAATCAAACAAAGAATTCGAACTCTCGACCTCGTGTATTGCAGCCGCTACCGCAACAGCCGCGCCACCGAGGCCGTTATAACTGCCTAGTTAGTTAATTTACCTACTGCTAGAAGTCCAAGTTTGCCTACATCACTTGAGGAACCACTCTCTGACATATCTTGGACTAAGCCCAGTGGAATAATTTAGATATTAAGTACAACAGACAGACAATATTTCGAAAGGTAACTGTTAATAGATACCTAGCCTAGTTACCTACTACAGTATTGATAAGGAAAATTAAGATAACAATTATTATAATCAAACTGTAATTAGTTCAAGGAATATACCTGTATTTAAAACAGTATTTTAAATAAAACATTCGTCACAAAATATGCTAGAAGTATGTAGGTATAGCTATTTCTGCATATACCGATTAAATTAGGTCTTTACCTATGAAATTGCCGTTTCGTATGGAGATTTTATCAGAAGTTAGATTTTCATAACTAAGGTTTTCTTGTTTTTTTTTTTTAAATAATTATTAAACTTAATAGAATGAAATTTGGTATAAATAATAGCGCTATCTAAGCTAACTTATAGCATTTTAATCATAAGAAAAAAATATTAGGGAAAAAGTTGCATTTGTTTAAATGTTAAAATCCGCTGGTTTAAATTGGACCCATATATTTACAGGCTTATTACTATTACAAATAATAATTATTTTTCTAAATTATCTTTTGTTACTTGTTGGTAATGTCCTCTATTTACCAAATTACAAAAATAATACAAGCAATCTATTTTTTAAAAGTAAAGACCTATTATTATAAAATTTGCTAACAAGCTCACAGCGCTTTGGTTTCCTCCATCCTAAATGAAAGGCTAAATTGGTTAGCCAAAAATTACTAAGTACACACTCAACCAGCGATGACTGATGCTTTACAGTAACAAATATGAACGCACGTGGAGGACTTTTGACGCCTCTGGCCAGGTGCAAACGATCCTAGTGTGTCCTTCCATCGACCTTCTGCTAGCTTTAGTAGGTCGTCAGCTCACTGCATAAGAAGTCCAATCATCCAGACAATTAAAATAGGACTAGATTTTGAGAGAACTTATACTTTCTTGACACGTTCAGCCGCTTCAAATAGAAAATACCTACACACAGACCTTATTATTTTTGCATACAATTTAAATATAAAAACAATTACAATTAATTTCGTTAATTTATGTGTGAGATGATTGAGGGCGATTTCTAAATCATATGACCTCAGAAAAAATAAATTTATTAGTCCTTTGTTTCGTAGATTCGTTCATTGTAAGGTCACTGGCCATTTATACTTATACCTACTTATTGTCAATTTAAATATAAACTTAATAAAAGGACAGTTATTAAAATTAAGCATAACCTTAGTTACTAATGTCTATGCACTGGCTTAATTACCACGAAAACTAGTGTCAGAAAAATGTGGCTCTTTAACTCTAGGTACTCCTCATGAATGTCGTATTAAAGAATTATTTGCGTGGTATAGGATTAATTATAACATTTTTTTTGTTACAAGAGAACACATCAGTCATTGTGGCCTACTATCGGGGTATGTTAAACAAACATTTATTTTACATCCAGGCATATAATTTGTGGATCACACTAACATTATCTAACTTGGGATGATTCCCAAGTTAGATAATGTGATCCACTAATCCACAGACTCAATTCTTGGTCATCGTTTTCATAATCTACGTTGGACCGTAACCGGTGGTGACAACTCTCTCGTTTGAAGGATTCCTGTATAACCACGATCCTCTGTAATTAGAAACCGACTACAGAGAGAGATCGGGCCCAATTCCCTTGGGCACTTTTCTGAAACTAAAACATAATCTTCTAGTCTTCAACATTTTAAGACGAAGGTCTTTGACCAGTTCCCATGAGTAAATACATAAAAATAAATATTATTCCCCGACTAAATATTACAGTTCACTTAATAAGCAATAATTTTGTGTGAAAGTTTATCAGTAACCTGTGTTCTGATAAGAGAAGTAGGCTCAGGTGTGGCTGTTATCTATGATATGAACCGGGGCCATGATATCCCACCTAAAAATATATGTTATATTGGTCAAATTTTACTAACGTCATAGCAAATTTCAGGGAAACACTAACATGTTAACTATATCTTTGGGTGATTAATTATGTTGTCAGTATGGTGACTAAAATACTAAGTACCAGGAATAAGTACAAAGTATCACCATTCCATGCAATTCTAACGATGTCAATAGCTTTTACTTTAAGGGCCTCATTTGTGGATGGCTCTGTCATCGAAAATATCATCGAATGACTTTTACTTGTACTTAATGGCATCAATATTGTACCAGAAAATAGGGCATTGCAGCGAGAAGCCGTAAGCCGTCTCTTACTCCACCTCCAAGCAGAAGTGTGAAAGTTATATACCTACTTATTAAAATTAAAAGACACCATAGACTACCTAAGTTCAAAGAGACTTCATGTTGATACTTAGTGTGAGGGTGATCACGGCTATTTGTGCAGAAGAAAGCATAGCACCAGTTTTTAAAATTTAAGAACTGATGCTATCCTACCGAGTTCGGCAACGCATCTGTGATTCCTCTGGTGTTGCGGGTGTCCATGGGCGGCGGTGATTACTTACCATCAGGTGACCTGCTGGCTCGTTTGCCTCGTATTACATAAAAAAATATATATAATTCCGCGACACACGGCATTATTTGTCTAGTAACATATTATTATTATATTTTTCATTTGTTTTCAGTAACATAACTGGTTGTATTTATTATTACAACATCTTATGTATGCGGCGCAGCGTCGGCGTTCTTTACACATGAAGATTTAATTTCCGCAATAAAAAGAAATTGTAGTTAAATAGTATTCATTTTCAAGTTAATCTTTAGAGTTCAGTATTTATAAATGCGTTGGCAAATAACGGATACTAGGTACTTAGTTAAAATTATTAAAAATGTACTAAGACATTTTTTATAATAGTGATAAAAAAATTGAATTCTTTCTTAAACCTGTTTAACAGTCAGTTGAAATACAAAAAAAATATTTATAATTATGCTATTTACTTAGTTAACTAATTCAACTAATTAGATTGTATTTCTAACATGTTACTTTATCTTTTTCAGGTGAAAAAGAAACCTTTTCAAAATTTATTTTGACTTGTTTAAGATAGTGTTTGAAAACTTTTTTTACCGTGCTTAAGCGCGCTGTGCCTAAAAACATAATAATCATTATCAATTATATGGTTTTGCAGTTTTGCATAATATTTAATAACGTCCAAAACTAAATCACAAGTAGATATATATAAGGAACCATTGTTGACGCCTAAAATACTTACGTAGCTTAAGTTTTGTAAACAGTTATCTCAAAAGTTTTTATTACTAGTTGCGCCTAAGAAAAGGCTAATAGAATAATTATACTCAAAAACATTTTGTGTTTAGTTTATGACTCGTGTAAGTAAAAATACCGACGTATAATTCATCATTTTTATGGTTCTGATGCTTTTGCAGATAATAAATAATTTAATCATTACGTTTAAATGCTTAAGATGGAAAATTTGCCACACAGCAACTAGACAGACAAACCCCTACCTATTACGAATCCAGAAATAAAGACAACGGATGACAGTAAAAGCAACCACTTCATGCCATCGTTATAAACTTGTTGGAAGAAAAAAAAAAGTAAAAAAAAAACAAGAAAGAAAAAAATATCTCTAGGTCGGACTGGATACGGAAGGCGCAGGACAGAGTTCTGTGGCGCGTGTTGGGAGACGCCTGTGTCAAGCAGCGGACTGCAATAGGCTAGTTGATTGATTGAACTTTGTTAGTCTGGCCAAATGCTTCTTGCATCTTCAGACTACGTTTGCAGGACCCAATATCATACGATGGAGAAAACATATAAGACGGAAGTATGTTCCGCAACTTAATGTTTCGGGATAGGAAAGAAAACTACGCAACGAATTTTTGAACGGTTTTTTTTTTCAATAGAAGTGATTCAAGATGTAGATTTATAAGTATGCATACTCATCATCATCATCATAACAGCCCATTAATGTCCCACTGCAGGGACTGGCCTCCTCCCGTGACGGAGGGTTACTTGACCTACTAATACCACGCTGGCCAGACGGATTGGTATAGGGTTTAATTTCAAGTTTTCCTTCTTTTTATTTCGTAAGGATAGTAGTTACGGTTATTCCCTTAGTCGGTTTTTACGACACCCATGGGATGAGATGGGGTGGTGACATATTGTATTCTTACTCCGTCACCACACGTATGCTTAATAATTATATGCATTATATTGCACCCGTGGCCGGTCGCTAGTAATTGCATAATAATGCAGTATAATGATCATACGATACCCTATATGAGAATAACCGTTGATAACCTTGAAAACATTTGGTAAACACAAGATGAAAATCGATACGACAAACTTGAGAATGAACTTTGCAATTGAGTAAAACGGGCGGCACACACGCCGTTGAACTCTGGCTTAACTTTAACCCACATAACAAATTAAGTTCAGTGTAAACACAATACGACAGAAGTTTCCGAAGTTCCAGTTCACGGCCGCGGTGGGGCCGACCCCATCCCAAGTCCAGCCCCCGCGACTCGCTTAACTCCATTGCTTTCACTGAACGCCAATATTCATATATTTTATATTTTCTGTATTGCATTTTTATTTCTACTGTGATTCATCGATGTTTTAGTTTGGCGGGCATTGTGACAATTGTTATGGGTTTTAAAAATGGAAAGTGTTTTAAAGTTTTGGTTAGATAGTCTATAGCTACGTAACTTTTTTTATTTCGGTATGAAGTTGGTAATCGGGACTTTTTTTTTTTTGTTTTGTTTTTGTTTTATGATATTTATATTTCTTGGTAAAGTTGCTGGCCAATTTCGTGTGGAATAAAACCAATAGACCTCTTTCACTGTTGCTTATACAATAACGGGAACCAACACAATGTACAATAACGGGAACCTACTTTTTACGTGTTATCCAAAGCATGGAGAAGCTTAGATGAAATTATATCACGGAGTGGTCACCCATCTACAGACAGACCCTGCTAATGTTGCTTAACCTGTATTATCGCTTAATCGATCGCAAGGTTCATGTGAACACCTACATAAGATGTTTTTAGTTGAATATTTACTTGTTAATTTAAATAAAAACAGTACATAAGTAAGTTTCCTTATTTGTTTTGTTTAAATTTAGTTGTTAGACCGAGAAGTTTTACCGCCATGTTAATGAAGTTTCTTCAGTTGTCATCTGAAAAAGTTTTCCAGTTAATTTTGCTGCTTTTTCTGACATAGAGGTAGGTACTTTAGGTTTGTTTGTAAATTTGTTTTTAACCGACTACGTCAGTAGAAGGGTTATTTTTTTTTAGCTATGCGTGTAAGTATGTTGGTATTTCCATATTTTTGACACGCTCTATAGCCTAAAAAGCTGACCAGCTAAATACTTATGAGCTGTATCCCTTTCCACCGAAAAGATGAAACAGAAAAACCGTAGGTTGTAGTTGGTAGAACGGTTTCTTTAGGGATTCTAACCCAGCTACCTGCCAATGTCAAGTCTACGGCTAGACGGCATCTAACGGACTTTCCAAGAAAAAAAAAAGGTTAAACATCCAGCCAGGTAGTTCTAAAGTAGTTTGCGGTTTTTAAATAAGTAGTTAAATGTGTAACTAATTACTAAATATATTATCTACTGACCCTTGCGGGGACAGCAGGTATTTTATTTTTAAGACGTATTTTATGTAAGGTTTGTTTTCTTTTGTCAAAATTAATGGTCTATTATTTAGAGGTTGTAAAAAGGTGTTTTAGGGTTCCGTACAAGTTTTGAAAAAACGGAACCCTTATAGGATCACTTGGTTGTCTTGTCCGTCTGTCTGTCAAGACCATTTATCTCAGAAACGCGTGGAGTCAAATCAAGCTGAAATTTTCACCAAATACTAAGGCTTGTTGCCTCTTAGTGCTCTAAAAAATTCAAACTTCTAATACAACGCAATAAAGAATTTGGCATGAAGCAAGGTCTTATAGTACATGTAATGGAAAAATTCCGAAAACCTTAAATTTTTACTTAAATCATATTATATTTTGATTTCATAGAATTTTGGCGGGAAAATCTAAAGAATTTCGTCATAGAATGTCAAAAGTGACAGCTGTCACTTTGACAGCTGTCACTTTTGACAGATGGGACGTTGACAGTTGAGTCGTGACGACATTTATTTTTGACAGATGAGTCGTGACGTCACAGAATTTTTGACATATGAGTTGTGACGTCATATTATTTTGGCGGGAAAATATTTTAGACACCCGTCACTTTGACAGCTGTCAATTTTGACAGATAGGCGTGACGTCATATAATTTTTGACAGATGAGTCGTGACGTCACAGAATTTTTGACAGATGAGTCGTGAAGTCACATAATTTTTGACAGATGAGTTGTGATGTCATAGTGTTTTGGCGGGAAAATATTTTTTAACAGAGCTGAGTCGTGCCGTCATTGAATTTTGGTGGGAAAAATAGTATTTAAACAGCTGAGTTCTGACGTCATCACAATTTGGCAAATAGGTTTGTACGGAACCCTCGGTGCGCGAGTCAGACTCGCACTTGACCGGTTTTATTTAAATTCATCATTCTACTTGGAATTTAATAAGTGTTAAGTGGGGCAGAATCAACACATAAAGCTTTTTAAATTAGGTATCTATTGCACAAACGTCTTTAAACATTCGGGAGTTTACGAGTTTTCAACCTCGTAAACCCCGGAAAGTGACAATACAAACTTCTGTTCAGGTAAGTGTAGTTTGCGGTTTTAAAATAATAAAAAGAACTTAGTTAAGTAATTGCTTTATTAGACTTCCATGGTGGGATGTTTGTTGTCCTCGATTTTACGACTCCATCATTAAACGATACATCTGCCAAAAAAAAAAATTAGCTCTTTATGTTTATGTTGTGGGTGTTTTTTCATTGTTTAAATAATTACTATTGTTCTTATAAATAAATATACCTAAGTCAGTACTTCTGGGTGTCATAATAAAAATCTATTACCACTTTCCAATAATCTCTAATTAGTATGTAAGTAAGTTCACTGCTAAAACTAAATCACTTCACATTTTAGGAATGCTGTGCACAATTTCAACTTTATGTTACTACCGAAATTTACTACAGTGTGTCTTCAATAAACTTCTTTCCCAACGGATTTTGGGTTGTGTGCCTTCTCTGAATAACTTGAAGTGAAGTTAGTCTCTTAGTTAAATAGGTTCAAATTATATAACACTTAAGTTACTAAATCACCACCGCATTTCATCCCATGGGTGTCGTAAAAACCGACTAAAGGAATATCCGTGAATACGACGTGATATATCTTTACGAAATAAAAAGAAGGAAAACTTGAAATTAAACCTACCAATTCGTTTGGCCAGCGTGGTATTAGTAGGCCAAGAACCCCTCCGTCACGGGAGGAGGCCCGTCCCTGCAGTGGGACATTAATGGGCTGTTATGATGAAGTTACTAAATGAACACTATTAATGAAAGTCAAAAACATTTTATAGATAATTTTGAGTTCGGAGAAGAATATGCCCAAAAAATTAACACTGCTTTTAAACTCAATAATGTTTTGTAAAAACAGTCCTACCTACTTGTCTTTTCCTTCTCATACTAAAAGTTCAATAATTTCCTACTGTAGTGCGGGTGTCTTCGGCAGAAGGCTTGGCTAGGCTGACTATTAATTTGCTGGCCTGTCTGGATTTTATATCAAGTATTGCTTCTTTTTTTTGTCCGTGAGGTGACGGAGTAAGAATATGTCACCACCCTATCTCATCCCATGGGTGTCGTAAAAACCGACTAAGGAACAAACCGTAAATATTATCTTTACGAAGTAAAAAGAAGGAAAACTTTATATTAAACCCTATACCAATCCGTCTGGCCAACATGGTATTAGTAGGTTAAGTTTCCCTTCGTCACGGGATGGACGCCCGTCCCTAGGACATTAATGGGCTGTTATGATGATGATTTCTTCTTTTGTTTTCGTAGAGATAATAGGTACGCGAACTTTCACCTACCTTCGAAGCTCATTTGATGATATCAGGAGATGGCTACATACTTAGGTACTTCAATTAAGTACATAAATATATTAGTTCCTCCTCATCATACTGAAATTATATTTCCCTTTTCCATAATACTCGGGTCTATTAGAGACCCGGTTCTTTGGAATGCATACATCGGGCCGAGGCCAAGACATAGAAGCCCTTTAGAGATATTTAATCTGGTATCCAACACAGAGCAGTTACAAATTATATTATTATTAACGTGTCAAAACCTGACACGTTAAATTCAGCAACTAAATAAATTATGTGTTGATGGAAATAGGTCGCTTATTGTGACGTGGCCCAGTCAGGCAGTGGGCAGTGTATAATGTACCTTCACATTGCCACGAACCAATAAATAACTCTCAAGCTAACTAAGTAGGTAGGAATAGAAATGGTTCGTGCAACATCTGGCTGTTTCTCACCAATTTGGACGAAGCCTCTTTTGTTTATTCGTGTCTTTGTAATACAGCAATCTCTGATTTGTTTTTTTGGTATGTTTTTTTTTGCTTTAAGAACTTAGGTTCTAAATTAGGTCTAGGTTGGGGGTTGAGGAGTACCGTAATAATTATTATTATTCAACCTAGACCTAATTTAGAACTTAGTTCGACGTAACGTCGACTGTAAAAAAAGTGAAAATGTTTGATAGGTACTAATGTTTTTTGTTTTTTTTGTTAAGGGACGAGTAGTTTGTCTCTGACGACAGTTACTACTTTACACGGGCTGTGGTGGGGCGGATGGCCCTCAACCAAAATTATACTATATGCCTGTATAATGTAAGATGTTGTAATTAGCTATGTGCTATTTAGCTCTATCAGATCACACAACACAAATACTGCACATCTTAGTCAGAGCTAGCGAAACTACTGCAATCTAAACATATTTTGAAACTTCTAATTCCTCTGATGAAGTATACAACTCTAATGATTCTGAAATTTCAGACCTAGTTCCGGAAATAAGAATAAAACAAATTAAGTAAGTACTAAAATTGATCAGTAGATGAATAAAGGAATTTACGAAAAAATAAAGAGTTGTTTATTGTGGCATGGCAGCAAAAGTGAACAAGGTGTAATCGGAAGGATATCCTAGAGACCTCTGTGGTACAATGATCGCAATATGCTAAAGCGATCTCGTTGATGAAAATCCCGCTTCTATAACAGACATGCGTGTGTGTTACGTCATGCTGTAAGGGTCGGCGGGCAGCTCACAGGTCTTCAGACATGCAAGCAGGAGATCCTGGACATAAGTCGAGGTTAATATTCCTCTCTCGCTTGGTCTATGCCACCTCCCCCCGAAGCCTCGATAACTTGTTCGCAGAAGAAAACAACAGCGTCAGCTGAGTCTTGTTGTAATAAAATTATAATTTAAAAATATTACTTTTACTATATTAAGTCACTAACCATCTCATCCCATGGGTGACGTAAAAACCGATTAAGGGACTATCCGTGAATATTATCTTTACGAGATAAAAAGAAGGAAAACTTGAAATTAAACCCTATACCAATCCGTCTGGTCAGCGTGGTATTAGTAGGCCAAGGATACCTTCGTCATGGGAGGAGGCCCGTCCCTGCAGTGGGCATTATTGGGCTGGATGAAGTCAGTAACAGTATTTTTGCTATGAATTTATTTTGTTAATTTATTGTAACTATCTAGTATAAAACAGCTGATAAATAAATGAAACCGGACTATAATACAGTGACTCATTATTGAAAAACAATGACAAGTCTCGTAATTTTTACTATCATGCATCGTAGCCACAACCACAAGTCACATTTTTTATTAAAATCGTACTTTTGAAAACCTTAGCCGTTGTTCAGTTCATTACTTAAAGCAAGCTTAAAAAGCAAGCGATTTATTGGCATTCCGAATTAGCATAGACAATCATCATCATATCAGCCAATTGACATCCACTACTGGACATAGGCCTCCTCCAAATACTGCCACCTTGCGCGGTCCTGCGCCTCCTTCATCCATCGGCTGATATATATAGACAATATTACAATATATTTGTTTTACAATCAAGCTGTATTTCTACCGAACATTAATCAGGACATTATTTTTACTACTAGTGGTAAAACTTCTTTTTTTAACGTAAAAAATGAAGTTTACCTACCTAAGACACAGACAGAGGCTAAGAATCATGAAATTTTTAATTATTATTTCATTTACTCATTCGTTTATGGAGCTAAATATAATCAATTAAATCAAATGAAGTATTATCACTAAAAGGGGGATCCCCATTATTCCCACACATAATAGGTTACTTTTCATGATCAGCGAAAAGTACTTTCTGTTCAACACTGCATATTCCTTGGTGACTGACAAAATGGTCTTCTGAGGTTGACCTATAATCAGTCACAAATAAATGCTAATAAAAATATACCTACTAATAAATGCACTAATATTTAAACCAATTTCACATTTAATTGAGTAAAGTTGATCCATTTCTCTTTGTTATTATCATTAACGCTATGCATCATCTCATATTGATAGATAGATGATGATAGAGCATAGATTGCTTCGATAATCTATTGCACCAAAAAGAAGCAAACTCAATTCAAAGCCAGGAACATAAAATTTGAGACTTTAAGACGTCAATGAACCCTCTTGGGATACTCCCAAGCTGTAACTTGCAGACAAAACAGTTCAATGTTCAAAACATTATAAGTACCTACCTGAGTTTTTTCAGATGAACAATAGTTATAATAAACAGTTGTGAATTTTTTTATTAGTCAGCTGCTGCAGACTGGAGTATACTCGTATGTAACGCTGTTGGATGGATACTAGTCTGTTTGTTCACCTCAGTTCAATCGGTTTACTGTCAAAGTCAAAAACATACCTTTAATATTAATTTATTTGTATTGCTTTACTGCCTTTAAGTATGGAATCAGTATTCCAAGGTTACAATACAATGCTTACCACAAGTCGAAGAAGTAACAGACCAGATGTAGCAACGATTGTGTTGAAGTATAATGGAATTGAACGAATTTTTTGCTGACATTATCAATCGTCTTCAAAAGAAATAAAATGTGCCACCACGTGTAAATCAAGCACATAGGTACATCTTACAGGTGCATGATATGCTCCAGAAAGTACACACCTTATGCCTTATCATCTGACACCGTTTGATACACGACTGTCTTATCTAATATGTCGAAATTCTTCCACGTATTACTTTCCTACTAAAGTACACGTTATCAACATACTTTAGATATATATTTGGCATTAACTTGTATATTAATCAAATTTTTGTTACAATTTAGAATGTATAAATTGTATTTTACAATTATACACCAAGTCAAAGTTGTTGCAAATTCATTGTGGTGTAAAACTCACTGGTCTTCTGAATGGTTTCGTTGTTAGAACGCGTCTCAGTGGCTGTGTGATTTAATTTATCTCTATGGTTGATAATTATAATTTAATAAAGGTGTATCTGATGAGTAAATATTGCATCTAGTCGTGGTGGTGTTGTCATTGTCAGCAGATAGCGGCGTGTTGGCGTCGGCCCCGGTCGCTTCCCTGCCGCCGCGGTGAGGACAGCGAGGTGCGGGCATCGAAACCTCTTATCACCAATACCTTGCCGATTGGCTGAGTGAAGTGTTTGCGCGCCAGATATGGACGACAGGGGCCAATCGATTCCCCGTTCTGTCGAATCTTATCACGATCATGGTGAACGTTTGTGCCTCGTGTCACTACACCGATATCATATCTGAAGATATCGACGAAAGTATAAATATGAGCCCATCGATCGATCGGGTCTCTATCGCACTGTGGGCTGTGATTACGATTGACTGTTGAGTCTACCTGGTCGTGTTGTTCTTGTGTTGGAGTCTTCGCCCTCAGGACTAAGGAATACCTATGGTAACACGTTGCGTCTGTGTTGTTCCAATTGATTAGTCTTCGTGCTTCTAGTTCTAATAATTATGGTTATAATTTGATAGAGAGTGTCGACGTGGCAACCGTTCTTATCTATTTAGATCGTTGTAATTGAATTATTTTAGTTCTTCGTTAAAAGCGTGCTCGGTCTATAGATGTCCTTTGTGCCCGTATTTCGCGATTAAACAATGTAGTGTAACTGATAATACAAAACGACAACGATTACGTAATAACATATGGTGATTCAATGGCACACACATGTGTCGACTCGCTCCATGTGATTTGCTCGAAGTAGTTACAAAATTATCTTCCTAATGTGACAATAATAAAACTGCGTCTACATTTGCTACATAGCTATACAGGGTCGCTGACGCGACAGGGAAAAGCGTTGCTCTTATCAGAAAACATTAGCCGCACCTTTTAGAGTGGTGATAGCGAGTCGCCCAACTTCGTATCGAGCGCGCACAGTCCAATTGTCACACTGAACAAACACGCTGCAATCATCATCACGTATTATATTAAATCATTTTGTATTTTCAGAGCCAATTGGAGTACGGAGACTATAAGCAGTTTGGATTAAGATAATGGTTTCACGTCTGAGTTGGACAGGGGATCTTGACAGTTTGATAACATGTGCTGCCAGATCTATCTTTCCAGCTCACGCGTAAAGCCACTTCAACGTGCTGTCCTCAAAAACGCTGTATGTGAGAAAATCCTCAAGTCGTCCAGTTTCATCATCTACAAAGCGTGAAGGATCAAGTGGAGGTGTGATCTCTTCACTTTTTATTCTTAAAGTGAGATTCAACTCCTCCAACTTAATTCCGAAACGCAGTATCGTCTATGGCTACAGCAGAAAAACAAGCTTAATTTTATTTATCTTTTTCTTTAATCAATTTAATTCTTAAAACTATTGTATGTTCATAATACTAGGTATATTGCATTAAAACATAAATTTGCGTATTCATGATCAGAGGTAACCTAAAGGTGTTGTCGTCTATTTATTTACCAATATTATACAATACTGATATGTACTAATTTGTAATCTTTTTAATTAAATAATTGGTTTTTAAATACAAAATTTGTTTCATTTATTCAATCCAGAACGCTAAACCTATTTTAAAGCTCTAAACTAATTCAAAAGTTGGCGCCACTGTGCGCGCAACGCGAGCATTATGAAAGACCCAACTCTGCGCGACTGGTCTGAAGTACGCTGCAAATCACTAGAAAAAAATCACAACACCCAAAACAAAAAATGGGCAAAAAAATGTTGGTAACACCGGTGCGCTAAAAAAGCTTGCAAACTTCACGCACATAACCTGCGCTGGACATCGACTCGTCCGTATCTCTAAACTCTGGGAAAATGTATATTGATTTTTCAAAGAAAAGTCAACCGATGTAACAAAACACCGTTCGCGGAGTGTTTATACGCGTATAGAAGTGCCGTGGTCGATGTGCAGTGTCGTCGAGATGATGCGACGGTGTTTGTCGTCGCGTTTCGAGTGAGATCGGAGAGAGTGTTGCGTCGCTCGGCCGACGGCCCGGAGCCCGGCCGCGGCCAGGGCCTGGGCGCGCCATGGACGCCGGCGCTGCTGACCCGCTGCGAGTGGCCAGGCCGTGAGTATCTGTGTCTCGTCCGCACCGCGCTGCAGCGTGCTGTGCTCGTTCCGCCCGCGTTCTTACGTCGTGGATTATTTCGGTCCTCGTGAGCCCATCCGAGGTTGCGAAACGGCCCGTCCGCGCTCGTTTCTCGCTCGCGCCGAGCGGACATTCTCTCGCTCGTGCGGTCGCGGCGTCACGGCCTCCGCGTTGCGCCATTTCAAAACGGTCGCATCGTCCGCTCGCGCCAGTACTCGAGCGAGCCTAGCGAGGACACCGCGGAGCGCCGCCGATAGCGATCGAGCAGCGAGCGCGGCGGCCGAGCGTGACCGCCTCCGCCCGCACGTACCCCGGTGCCACCCGTATGAATGACTCGACAGCCGGGATCGTAAATCAGAATCGTGTTTACAGTTTTTGCGAGGCGCACGAAACCTGTCGCGCCGCCCCCGAGACAAAGGGCGGCGCGAGAGGCGCGCTCGTCCTCGGGCCTCGCACTCGCCGTGGCGCTCACGAAACGCCCGAGTGAATTATGGCTAGGTGCATATAACCAGTGCACTACACACTACACATACCTAACATACGCGCCAACCTACCTATAGCTATATGCAGTGAAGGCTGCGAGTACGTACCTACCTACTCAAACAAAGCATTTTGCCCACAAATCCATACTGCTAGCCTCGCACGGGCAGCGCGAGCGTTCTTTGTGAAATTTCGTACGCCACGGTCGTAGGGTGATGTCATGTGTGTATCGTCGCATTTGCTAACATCTGTGTGATTGACAATTGTTCATTTTAGTGTAGATTTTGAGGTTAGGTCGTGATTGGTGCCATTAGTGATATTGCGAACGCGGCCGGACGCTCGGGCTGCGCGTGGAGCTCCTCTGTACGATAATAGTAGGTACCCAGTGCAGTGTGAGTGCACCAGTGTCATTGTGGACATGTACAGTGAGAGTGAACCACAGACTGATAAAAAGTGCTAGTTGTCCTGCCTCCAACAAATGAATGCAGCTGGTTTATTGCTCATTACACAGTTTATTTAGTGTTGGATGTGATTGTGATAGTGAGTGTGCAGTGCCCGTGGCTCAGCGAGGGGTGCAGTCCATGTGAGCAACAGCCGTCCTCATGCTAAGGTGATGTTGATTGGCATAGCTCACAAACAGTATGTGGCATTGTATCCCATACCTACCTACACTCAGGTCATTTACCTGCTTAGCAAACTATTAACAAACTGGTAGGAGTGATAAAACTAGAAGGACTACTGGTTTTCAACTGACTGAGTTACATCATTGCTTGATTGCACACTAAGTTGTTTTATCTTTGCATTCTTTGTTGAATAGTGTTTAAATTTTGAGAGGTCTCACTTTAAACTTCGTTTTTATCTCATAAAATATTCTAATTTTGTTGGAAATATCAGTAAGAATGTTATTCTAGGTTAGTACTATCTGTTGTTTTTCAATAGAAACATGTCTGTTCGGTTGTTAGTCTACAAAAAAGAATTTACTATAAAGTATCAGTGAAAATGACAAAGAACTTTAATGTCAATAAAGTTTTATCTGTATTTACAAACAGATTAATAATCTCAATGCATAATATACAAAAATACTTATTAATTAATGTTTAAATCATAGTTAATGTGAATACAGTTTTATGATGTAATAAACATATCCAAAGATTATTTTAATTTACAAATTGAAGCACATGTTTGACAATTTAATGGCTAAATAAAGTGTAAATTGATAATATAAACAAACATAATGATATAAATGCCTATATCAATCTTTTTAATGATCAATCATTAATTGATTGAATGTAAATAATATAATAAAGAACATTTTGTGTTTGTGTGAGTGTAAATATGACAAATATTGGTTTCCAACTTGTTGTACCATATGGTTGGTAAGTTAATAATAATTTATGATCAATTATTAATTGTTTATTTACAATTTACTTAATCTCCCATTCATTTTCTGTTATTAAACATACTATTAAATAAACAGTAGCTTATCTAAGATACTCACTTAGTATTTTATATTTTAGTATAGTTTAATATTAATCACAATTTTTTATATCTATCATTATGATTATTTTTTACTATAATTAGGTTGTTGATTTATGACAACTATCATTTGGAAAACATAATAATATGATTGATTGGAATAGTGATTGGTGATTGGTTAGTAGTCTGGTTTATAACAATAAATAGTGCAAAATAAGTTCAATAATTTGCATTATTATTTATTGTAAAAGTAAATCTTTAGTATTGTAACTCAAGTCACCACGGGCCTAATAAGAAAGTGAATCACTAAATTATTTTAGCATTTTGAAAATTCCTATTAGCTTTTTATTCTTTTAAACTTAGTTAATATCTAGATGTCAGTTAGAAATAGGGAATCATTATCACAAATGACATTCTTTGTGCCTGAATTTTTGATTAAATTAATATATGGGTCATTCTAAGTTAAGAGGTAATTCGTTGTATGAAATGGCGGCACGGGTTTTTTTTATATATTTTTACTTAAGTATACATTTTTTTAATGTAAACTGCTATGTTTAAAACGTTTACAAAGTGGCCAGACAATTTATTGGTTTTATTACGTTTTATAAGTGACCAGGGGAAATACACCATACAGGGGAGAGACAAGGTGTACAGGGGAGGATACTTTATGAACAGGGAAGAGATAATCATAATAAACATGGTTATTTTTAAGTATCATCTTTATTTATTATAATATGAATTATTTATAATCAGGCTTTTCATTTGTTTACAATCTTTTTTGTCTATAAAATTAAATGTTTCCTATGAAAATCAATAACAAAAAGAAACATTTTCTTTTGAGTAACATTATAAACTTAAAAAATATTTATTTTTCTTGTCTATCAAAACAAAACTACCTAAGTATAGGTGTATATAACTTTAATACCCGTGTAGATATTAATAATAAGTGATAATGAAACACGAAAGTTTTAAAGTTATATAACTTTACTATTAATAGGCAATAATTAAATAAAAAGAAACAAAAACTAAAAATACTCTTTTAAATACTCTTACGACTTCAGGGGATATTAAAGGCGACCAACACCTATGAGTTTTATTAGTTGACCGTAAAATGTCAACAGGTACACGTCCCCAGAATATTCAAGCAATAAAACTTCCCAGAAATGGACACAAGATCAGAAGTAGCGGCTCAAGCAGTTACACTGTTGGAACAAGGCATGAGTAAACGACAAGTGGCTCGTACTCTGAATATAAGCCAGTCAATGGAGTAAGAACAAGCCAAAGGTACCAAGAGACTGGTGGCTTTGATCAAAGAAGAGGTCCAGGTAGAAAAGGATCCACTTCAAAAAGAGACGATCTTTTCATCGTTAGTACTTCACTGCGAAATTGTTCACTCGACGGGGTTCAAATCCAACGGGAGCCCCGATAAACGCGTAGACTAACTGTCAGTTCTCGCACTGTGAGTAGAAGACTCAAGGTAGCTGGTAACCCTGATTCCAAAAAGACCAGCAACAGGTTCCAAATCGACTACAGACTACAGCGCATCGAGCAGCTCGTATTCGTTTTGCGAGAGAACACGTCGATTGGACGGAGAATCAGTGGCGCTCTGTTTTCTTCTCCGATGAAAACAGAGTATGTCTGCATGGTAGTGACAGAAGAAGAAGAGTGTATAGAAGGCCAGGAGAGTGATACGCACAATGCTGTTGCGTATGGAGGTGGCTCCTGCATGGTGCGGGCTAGTATTTTTTTGATAGAAAAAATCGACTTGGTTTTCATTGAAACCGGCCGCCATGTAATTGGATTGACTGGATTGACTGCAGATCGGTACATTGAAGAAATCCTGGGGGGCCACGTCGTTCCATATTTATGCTGGTTTTGTTGGTGACAACTTTGTCCTAATCCAAGATAATGCCTTTTATGTTAGCATGTTTTTGTGGATAATCCAAAGTACCCAATTGAAAATGACGAGAGTCACAGAAGCAGCTCAAACTTTTCAATATTAGGCAATACGCAACCGGTAACTTGGTGAACCTTTAGTATTCCTGAAAAAGTCTCTAAATCTTTAGTAGATCGCAATTTTTTCGTTATGTCGGTATTATTTTCTGTAAAAAAAAACTTAATATTGTATTTTAAAGCTATGATAAGCATAACGCCAAGTAAAGGCGTAGAGAAAACTAGAAGTATTAATGGAAACGCGTAAAAATGTATCTCCCCTGGATATTAAGTATCTCCCCTGCCATCAAAAGAGCCAGGGGAAATACGCCAGGGGAGATATATTTTCGATAGAAATCTAAATTAGCCGTAAAAGTATTTCACGCACGTGATTCACACACAAACTTAACAATGTATACACTATTTGTAATAAATATTTAAGTATATGTTGGTATTTTAACAAAAAATGGCAATGGAAAACTTACCAGGGGAAAGACTGCATTCACTAAACATTTCTGCACCCAGCGAGTGGCGTGATCGAAATGGCCAGCAATAAGGCGGCGCAGTTGCTTATGCGCCGCTTGCTGGTAACTTTACGTTACACACTATGCATTCATGGTCACAACTTCTGCAGACTAGGAAAGCAGAACTGATTTTTGAACGAAAACAAAAGACCAGGGGACGAGACACGAAACACGGTGGACAAATTTCGGTGTTCATATTTTTTTTAAAGAATTGGAATAAAAGCACTTTTACTTGTAGGATACTATTACTAAGTTTACTGTCCTTGTAAAATTAAATAATTTAAAATAATTATTGAATTTTAATACATTCATAATTACTGATTTACAAATAAAGTCGGTTATGGGACAGACCAGGGGAGAGACATTTTTCACATATTAGAGCTTATTGTGACTAAATTACGTACATTTCTGCAATAAATTTTAGTGACCACGTAGGAAGCATTTAGTTTTAAGTAATAAATAAGTTATTTATAAAGTTTATTGAAAAAAATATATATTTTTTGTCTTTGCCGTCGAAATACTTCTTAACTTAGAATAACCCATATGTAGCATATTTTTGCACATTCAAAACTTACGCTACACTGGTTAATGCTGACTTGTAAATGCAGGATAATACTTTGCTGATAATCCTCCAAACTCTAGACATAATAACAATGGTTTCACATGTTTCTATGGAAATATCTACAGTAGGAACTCTTAACAAAATGGCAGGCAGAGTACTGTTGCTATAATTTCAATTATCTCAATCATTTCTCTATCACATGTATTATTATACATTCTCATTGTTTTACTATTGTGTCTACTGGCAGACAGGCAACCAGTTAACTTAAATGTTTAAATAAAGAAGTTCAGATACTATTCTAATTCTCCATATTATATTATTATTAGTATATGACATTATGTTTCATCATTTGATAGGTTGTCCTTAAACAATAATTGAATTATTTTCCTTTTCCGATTAAATGACCTCTAACCTATCAATGTACCACTGTCAGTAATGCCAATATAAAAAAATACAATTATATATTAGTTAGATTTTCCTGTTGCTTTATGGTTTGACTGCTGAAGTATGATGTTATCCCATGGGAAAAAAGGCATTAAGCTACTTCTATTTACTATTAAATTCACTTATTCAGGGTGTAATCAATGAAACATAATAATTAACCTTTTTAGTAATTAAAATTTTAGCAGACCATTCATTCTATTTTTTAAAATCATCCCTGTATTTGACTACTGAGGAATGTAATTTAAAGTACATTAACTAAAATTTGAGAACCTAATTCAGGTGTTAATTTTATTTTGACAAATATACAAATACATTATTTATCGTGAAACACTAGACATTCAATTAGATGTGTCTAGTTATTTGCAAGTGCAGTTTATTAACTTTTTTTGAAAATTATTTACTATTGAAAAGTATCATAAAGCCTATTATTTAATGTGCTTAATTTAATCTACTTAAACAAACAACAGCTATTTTGTCAGTAAATAAGATGAATTCTTAATATCAATAAAAGTTATTAAATAATTTGGATCAAAGTTTTGACTGTGTAGATACACTGATGTATTATTTCAATACCTGACATTAATCTTAAACACAACAGTAGCTCCTGCTGCCTGCAATATGTGCATACCATATTTATCATTAACCAATACTGCCGTCAATAGCATAGTTACAGTAAGTCGGGTTTTTGTCAAAATTGAGTTAGGTATACAGCCGTGATCACGATAATGAGATCTACAACTGTATCTAACTCATTTATTTGTATCGTGTTTTGATCTAAAGTTAACAATTAGAAATTTGCAGTAAGTCGACCAATTTTTTTACATCACAAAGCATGATTACAGTCTGTACACTTACGGCAAAAGTTTCATTTAGAGTCTCACTGCATAAGAGCAGTATGACATATATACTGCTAATATGTTTGGTTATTAACAGTTTAAAAATAGAATATAGGCCAATCATAAAAACTTTAAGAAGATATACTGTTTTGATCTTAAGCATCTTCCCAATATTTACTAAGTGTGTATCTAGTCTTACAAACAGTATGCAGCGATACTGCATGTATGCTTAGTAATTGATCCCTTAGCGTTGGTTCCTTAATACTTACCACAAGGACAGTATGATACTATATTGAATTTATGTTAAATAACGTAATCAAATCTAACGTAATGGTTACTTATTATACAGAGAGTATGTAGCCATCCTGTGTTCATGTTTAGACAGCAGGATGTAGCGATAGCGGACAGATGCACAAATCACGTGAACAGTAAATTAGCTATACTGTACTCATACTAAGCAGAACATACGTGTAATATGATATAACTACTAATTATAAGAAGTGTTTGTCTAGGTCTTGTATGTCTACATAGCTGCGATATTATACCACGTCATGAATATACTGCAGTAAAGCTGCTTCACTGTGAACGTAATATGTTATTGTAACTAAAAGTCGTACAATTTCTCTTTTATTACAAGCAATAAAGAATAATAAATTATATAATAATCTGTTCCCCGAATACCTACATAATTTAATATTACATACACTACTACGAGGGCGCGGGGAAGGTGCGGGGTTTTGAGAAAAAGGTGGTTAAAGTTTTAGATCTAAATTTTTACACAAATCTTTTGTTTGCTATCGGATCACAATGGTCACAAACTCCAAATACAATTTGTGCTACATGTAATAATTATGTTATACATCGCCAAAGCTATACAGACAGCAGGCTTACAAATTAGATAAGAAAAACGTAAAAGAACATACACTTCTCATCAAAAAAATCGAAACCGTCTACAAGTTTGTGTTTTGTATGGATTATGAGAAAAATGTCTCTTATTAATGCATCCATGCGATGTTCACCCGCAAAAACCGCCAAGTGGTGGCATTGCTGAATTCTGGACTTAGTCAGCGTGTAACAAGAAAGATTGCATCTAAGCCAGTCATCTTTTCATAGAATCTACAAACGCTATCAAGAGATTTGTTTGTGCCACGTGCCCTTAGTGATCTGGCAGAAAACAGGTGATTTCTGACCGAAAAGATCGATTTATAGTAACAACTTCCTTACAAAATCTACGCATGAATGTCTTTCAACCGCAGCAGCAGTTTCATGATGAACCTATGGTAGCTATAAGTGACTCTATAATTATAAGAAGGTTGAAGGAACATAAACTGTTACCATACAAGCCAGCAAATATGGAGAAATTATCTGCAGATCATCGAAAAGCGTGTCTTAACTTTTCACGCAATTACCTAAAATGGTCATACATCTAGTGGAACAAATTTCTCCTTTCTAATGAGTGTTAAATTATACTGTATGGTAAGGATGGAAGGACTAAGTTCTACAGAAGAGATGGAGAAAACTTTGCACCATGCTGGATTAAAAGAAAAGGTCATCCATGGTGGTGGTTCGTGGACTATTTGGGGAAAAATTAGCGGCAACGACAAGACAGAGTTTGTCTTTGTTTTTGGGTCATGTCTGCCCTTATTTAACAGTCATAGGGACATTAAACAGTGTCTTGAAGCTCAACTATGCACATTTTACTGACCGCGGTTTTACATTTACGCACAAGGATGCTAGGGCAAACACAGCGAGCGTCGTATGAGATTATGATACCGTAGTAGATATCTCTATTATTGATTAGCCAGCAAGAAGCCCGGACATGAATCCGATTTACCATCTATGCAATAAGTAAAAAAGACGAATTAGTGCAAGAGATCATGCTTTAAAAACACTTAGCCAGCTGTAAAATATAATCCAAGAGGAATAGAACAGAACGCCACTATATTTTATCGTGACTCTCATTCGATCGATGAAGAACCGTACAGAAGCAGTAATGAGACCTTGGGGAGGGACATATGAGTCATTAAATAAACGCTTCCTAGCTTTTTTTTCATGTATGTGCGTAATTTTATCAATTTCCGTCAAACTACGTACAGGGTAAAACGACTCGTTAAACAAAACACAAAATCTACGAAAATTAAATTTGAATTTAGAACGTTAACATTATTATTTGAAAACCTCATTAAATTCCCTATTAAATGACATATAACACGTATTCCTAAATATACACATTTTTGTCATAATCCATACAAAACACAAACTTGCAGACCGTTTCGATTTTTTTTATGAGAAGTGTATAATCTTCAAAAGGTTTACCACCTTTTGCTACCTCGCATGGACAGCTACAAAGTAGCAATATTCTGTCCTCGAATTATTGCGTTACGTTATGAAACGTTTGCTTCTTTATGTAAATCTAATAAAGAAAATAATCCTTACGCTGTCTTGCTCGCATCTTCTCGCATGAAGCGATTTCAGGCCTAAATGTTTATGGCATTGTTTCAACATTCAGAGCTTTTTTTATACACCATCGGAATAAAAGTCACTTGGTGATTTGGCCAGATAATTGTTCGTCACAAAACAAGACCTAGACACTGTTTTCGTTTGTCAATATTGTAAACAGTGATTTAAGCTCAAGTTTCAAGTTGTACTTGGAGAGTATAATATGCTACATTCTTTATTTTAAATACAATGTTAAAACCATTAACTAGTTGTTTTATTATCACTGCAACCTAATAATATATAAATTTTTTAAATCATTATAAGTTTGTATGGTTACTTAGCTTAAATACAGTAAAACACACACTTACTGTATTTAAGCTAAGTAACTCTACAAACTTATAATGAGGCAAAGGTTTGTACTGTACTTATGCTAAGTGTTCCCTATCAAAGAGCCTTTAGGAAATACTTAGCTAAACAACAATAATGTGTTTATTTTTTCTTACAGTTACTCAGTTTAAGTTTTTTAATAAGTTATAGATAGGTGCTGAAGTCTTCTATCATTTAAGGTATCAACCATCGTGATCCGATTTCAAACAAAGGATTTATTTAGAAAATTCAACCCAAAACTTTAACCGCGTTTTTCTCAAAACTATATAAAGCGTACTTACTGCAACTATGCTATTGACGGCAGAATAGCTAGCTATATTTATCCGTGTGGTGACGGAGTAAAAATACAATATGTCACTACCCCATCCAATCCCATGGGGGTCGTAAAAACCGACTAAGGAACTATCTGTGAATATTTCCTTTACATAGAATGAAGGAAAACTTAAGTTAAACCCTATACCAATCCATCTGGCCAGCTTGGTATTAGTAGGCAAGTATCCCTATGTCATGGGAGGAGGTCAGTCCCTGCAGTGGGATATTAATGGGCTGTTAAGAATAGCTAGCTAATCAAAGCATTCTTTCTGTAATTGATATGTGCTTAATCCATTTAAAGGCCAATAAACACTGCACATGACCACTCCTTGCTAGAATACATCTTGATACACAGTTTTCTATTAACTTTCCCGTCTCACACAATAACAACTACATAGTTTTATCAACTCCACTGAGCTGGTTGCTTCTTATGAATTTTAATGAAATGATAGTGATTACTTTATATTGTAATTTTTGAGGTATATGACTAACTAATATGTTGGCTTAATTGCTTATTAGAAGATTATCATTCTATTTGGTTAGTTTTTGCATAAAAAATAAAACAAATGGTATTTTTTGCTAATTGCCTGTTTAAGATTCCCTTGATAATAGTCTGAAAGTTTTAAATAACTGTTTATTACAGCAAACAAAGGTTTACACATTGTTGAAACAATGACATGCTTATATTAAGTTCTAAAACACTTTGTTCCTGCAACAGTGTATAGTTTCTTTTAAACAGAGAGCTTTGTGTAATAAATAATTTTCTAATAGGTCCTTGTTAAATCTATGGTGTAGTAAAAATTTTTAAAGTTTTCTGTCTAAGAGGGCTCTTAGGCATAAGAAATAAACGAAATTTATATTCTCATCTCTTTATTACAAAGGTATTCACATTTTACTCCTGGTAAAATAGATTTTTGAAGTACTTAATTTATACTTGCACATTATTCCTCCTCCTTTTTGTAATTATCAGTGTTAGTTTTCAATAATTGGGTAGAGGATGAATAAACTATTCATAAGTAATGGATAAATAGGTAAGGTACAAAAGAAAGAAGAAGGATGTCTTTGATTTAGTCAAAAAAAATAGTATTTAAAAAATATCTTCTCTACACACTTACTTATTTGTATATTTACAAAGATGTATATCTTTAGCACTAAATTTGTTGGGCTGGTCTATACAGCCCAACAAATTCCTGATTCCTGTAAAAGTTTAAGTACTTTTCATAAATTTTAAACTTGAAACTTGTTAATTAGAAATATAATTTCTTTAAATTTTTGTCTATATCAAATGCAGGAATCTGTGCTTTACAAATATAAAACTTAGAAAGCACTGCACTGTTCAGCCTGGGGCATGAACACAAATGAATTTATAATTCCATTAGCTACTGTACCTTTCAATTTAAAGAATACACACAATTGCTTGAATTAAAATAAGAGGGCATAATAAGTATCTGTATTTCAGGGATGTATCTATACCAATATACCAATCCGTTTGGCCAGCGTTGTATCAGTAGACCAAGTATCCCTCCCTCACTGGAGGAGGCCGTCCCTGCAGTGGGACATTAATGGGCTATTATGATGATTTCAGGGATAATAAAAATTAATTTGGTCATTGTTTAATATATTCATTATATTATTATATTAGCTAAGGATCTCTTGATGCTGTCATTATTCCTTCAAAGTTTTTACAATTACAATTAATAATAATTAAAAATCTCACGCTTATTTACCTAATTTTATGCACATATCCTTGAAAATGGATATACTAATGTTATAAAATATTACCTGAGCTAAGAGCTAATAGCCTAAAGTTGATTACTAGTTTTTTATGTTAATAATGGAATTGTGGGTCTAGAAAATTCGATGAAATCAGAGATTTTTTTATAAACTTTGCCTTACAACTTCAGCATCTCTGGAGACATAAGGCTTAATTCTTGGCAGAAGCATCTGTTACAAAATGTATACCTATATCTAACTTACCGCTACTTGGTATAAAATTCATGTCTGCATAGCAACACATAGATATGTTACATAGTAACAATAGCCAATGTTAAAATACAAATTTATAGGTCCCTGTTTTATAGTACATGTGTTGTTAAAAGCCAAGAAAAGAAAGCCTTTACTCTGTAAAGGCTGGGCCTATGAATTTCTTTAGAATGGGAAATTTATCTTCAGAGGCCAACTAAAATCTCTTTTTTGTTGCATGTTGATAATAATCCATCCTCTTTGTATGGTGACTTAATAAGAATATATGGTGTTACCACCCCTTTTTATCCCATGACTTAAAACTATACCAATGCTTCTATCCAGATTGGTATTAGTAGTGCCATGGTTTCTTTGGCTACAGCAGGAGGCCCATTAAAAATACGTTGTTATGCTAAATAGCAATTCTGTCACCGAATAACTGTCATACAGCCTTATTCATCTAAAGCCTAAGTTTAAAATGATTGTCATAATTTGCGACATTTAACAGCGTATTATGTCGCATTGTTGTTAATTCTAAGTTTTATTTTCTCACATTGTATTTTATTATAATTCTAATGTGGGAAGGGAAATATTATAATGATCAAAAATAAAATATAAAAGATATTATCCTTATTGTTGTAAAATTTGTCACTAAAAATTGTGTGTCCACGTTTTGATAAAAGAGGACACTGTATAATATCCTAAAATTTATTTTAATCATATAGTAAAAAGCAAAATATTTCTTTAGTTTAAAAGATTTTTCCTTAATTATTGGTCTATTTTACGTGTGTATACTTAATTTCACTATTTAAAATAGCTAATATTTTTCTAATGAATACCTTATTTTGGATTTGTCCTTGGTGATATTATGTTTTAATATACATAATATTGATCACTATATTGTCGTATAGATAGTATAAACCAAAGGATATCCACACTAGTTACTGTCCCTGCAAATCTTTTTCCGTTACGCGGTCGCCATGCCGCAGAACCCTGCTGCCCCAACGGCTATTGGTTCTTCACGCTATGTGCCCTGCACACTACCACTTTAATCGGGCAATCCTAAGCGCTAAGTCAGTCTCTTTGGTTCTCCTTTGCTTTAAGAAAGAACACAAAGTTACAGGGGAAATCATTTTGCTATTGACTCTTTTTGATCTAAAAATCTTACTGCTTACGTTCCAATATGGCTATCACTAACCATAATTAGAGCTAAAGTGCGATTAAGCGTTTCATCGGGACTTGTAGTCTCGCATTCAAGGACTCATCGTTACTCAGTAAACTCAAAAACGTAAACTCCTCTTCTGAAGCCGCCATAGTGGAGACATTCATGCCTTTACAAAAGTTTTAGCTGGCATGGTGCTCGCCATTATTGGACTCTATTGGATGCTTAACATCAGGCACCATAGAGTCATTCTGGGAAGCCAATTTAAAAAAAACTCTGGTGAGATGATCCAGGACAACCTACGCTATTATATTGCTTACCATGACGTCCCTAGGTTAAAATGTTTCCGTTATGCTATGATATAGTAATACTGAAAAAATAACGCTTTGTGCATCTTCTGATTCTTCAAAGCTAATGTACCTATTTAAGGCTTTCAGCCGTGGGACATCTTTTATTTGGTTGAGGCCCTTCCCCTCTACGTAACTTTGTCCACCGCAGAAACAAAATAAGCTGTACATGTAGGAGAATTATCCTTCAGAAGATACATTTAATTTCGGTATGTTTTCGGCGATAACTGTCTATCATTTGGCGTTGTCTGATTGGTTCAAAGAGATTCCATTTTGACATTTATTTATGACATTTGTGGTTAAATGCCGGCTTTGTTTTTGTAGCTAATGCGACTCTATGTGACTTAGCAATGGCTTTATACGTTCATCCTTTGTTAGGCGAATAAAGTACTAAATTAATTAAATCAAATATAAATCATTTTACTAAGAAAGCAACGTCATAGTCTTAACCTAGTCTCAAAATTGAAACACTTAACGTTTTTAAATGTTCTTCAGTGGGAATTTAAAACTTGTATGCCAAATTCTCATGCATAAATAATGTAGTAATTATATTAAAAGATCTTTATAATGCAAAGAAGATAATGCTTATTTGACGACACTGATGGCCGCTAGTTCTTATTTGTTATATTAATAAGCATACCTATCAAACTTCAAAATGCTTTATTTCATAAAAGAAGAATGGGCATTTTTGTATGGAAGCCGTCCCCACCCTTGTAACACTTAGAGTCATACATCAAATGAAAGTACTTGAAAAGTGAAGCATTTTATTGTATGAAACTAATCTGTCAGTCATGGGAGAACAGAGTTATTGAGGATAAGAGAATAAAAATAATAAACGATAATATTACATACTTTATGTTAATATTTACTATATAAGCACGATAAAGTCAAAGGCTATCTTACTATTAGACGGACCATACTAGATCATCCTACATCATCCAGAAATTCATCCACAGCATTTTCCTGACTTTCGGATAGCTAACCTTGCTAAACTAAACATTTAAAGAACCATTTAAGAAATGTTCTTTATCCAGCAACCATTGCAGAAATAATAAACGACAGAATTTATGTTCCTCAGGCTCGGCAACAGTTCGACTCAGACTAATAGGTCGATAACTAGCCGGTTCGGACTTCTTTTGTCGGGTTTCGGTATTCCGATAACCACGGCGTCTTTCCACTGTTGTGGGAAGACCCAATTTGATATTGCGACATTGAAGATGCATGTTAAGGATCAAAAGGCGTTCGGGGACTAAATTGATGACTATATTTTGTTATTCTTTCTGAGCCGGGTGCCTTTTTAGGGGCGAGAAGACATGATGTCACCATCCCCTTTCGTCCTGCGGCTGTCGTAAAAGCCGACTAAGGGAATCCTTACGCAGATGTTATCACTGCTAGAGAAGGAAAACTCGAAATAAACCCTTAACCAACCCGTCTGACCCAAAACGAAAATGACAACACACTAATATAAACGGCCCCCGGTCGCTACGCTATTCCTGGTCAAGGTAGCGGCCATGGTAACGGCGGAGTAGGGGGTACGAAGAATCTCCGGGGGAGGTCAGGCTACCAACACAACCTAGCTTTGGCCCTGGCAACATACAATGCGCGCACACTGCGGACCGACGAGAAGGTCGTAGAACTGGAGGAAGAATTGAGAAGGTTACGGTGGGACATTCTCAGCTTATCTGAAGTCCGAAGACAGGGGAGGACTCGATAACCATTATAAATTAAGTCTGGTAACCTGCTCTATTTCCGGGAGGACGATCAAAAGTCTTAGGGAGGTGTCGGGTTTTTACATCCACAAGTCTTTCGTGAACAACGTGGTGAAGATCGAGAGTGCCCTAGAAGCCTCTGCGAAGTTGGGCCCAGGAAATGAGTGGAGAGTGAGGTTCTTTGGATATGGACAAAGAAATCCACGGGGCTAAATGCTTGCGGACTTCATGGAGAAGGAGGGACTTTATATGATAAACTCCTTCTTTAAAAAGCGTTACTGCCGCAAGTGGACTTGGATTCGTCCTGATGGTGTCACTAAAAATGAGATTGACTTCATCATGTCGACAAAACGCCACATATTTAATGATATCTCAGTGATCAATTCGGTGAAAACCGGAAGCGATCACCGGATGGTGAGAGGCAAATTAAATATTAATCCTAGGCTGGAAAGAAGTCGGCTGAAGAAGTCTACGCTCCGACTTACACCAGTCTACATCCCCGAGAACTTCCAACTCATATTACAGAACCGATTTGAGAGCCTCAGCAAAGCATTACATTGGAAGTAATTGCCGCGTCAGGTCTTACCAAATACCCAACTTATCTTTCTAATATACCCAACTATGCATACGAACACAGCGCTCAGAATAGCCCGGTTAAAGTGGCGGTGGGCAGGGGACATAGCACGGAGAACCGACAGCCGTTGGGGTTAAAAGGTGGGAATGGCGACCGCCTATCAGAAAGCGTAGGGTGGAGAGACCCCCCACCACGACCTAGTTAGGACAGCGGGAAACCGCTGGATGAGGGTGCCACCCTCGCCATATTTTGAGGAGACCTATGTTCAGAAGTGGACATCAACTGGCTGATATGACGTACGAGTTTTTATATTTATAAAAGCTGTATGTTTTTTTATTTGAAAACCGAAATTCATGGTTTTCTGGATGATGTAGGATGTTCTTGATGTATGGTCACTCTACTTGTAAGATAGCCTTTGACTCTATCGTGCTTATATAGTAAACATTAGCTTAAAGTATGTAATAATATCGTTTATTATTTTTATTCTCTTCTCCTCAATCACTCTGTTCTCCCATGACTTACAGACTTGCTGTCATACAATAAAATGCTTAACTTTTCAAGGGCTTTCATTTGATGTATAGCTGAAAGTGTTACAAGGGTGGGGACGTTTCGCCCATTCTTCTTTATCACAAATTGTTTGAAATCGTCTTTTAAAACTTACTTAAAATTGAAGCTATAGTTAAAATTATAGATCGACACAGACAAACGCCACAGCACTAAAAAAACCATAATGTTTTTTTTTTACATATTATGTGTTTATTTGCGCGGTGACTAACAAAAAATGCAGGGTGTTAGTCTCCTGAGGATGTCGTAAAAAGGGACTAACGCTACTTAACAGTTACTATCACTACTTAATGATTGATAAACGACAATTAATTAATTACGAGGGTTAAGTAATTTGCGCATCGTCATGTACAGAGGGGCGACTGCTCTCAGCCGTCCTTGCGAAGGACATATCAAGCAAGTCGTTAAAATAAATTAAAGGCTAATTATCAGTTTAAGCAACTCCAGATTAAGATTAGCGCACGATAATAATCATATCAACCTATATAACAACCCACTGCAAGGATGAACAAAGTTTCCTTTCTTTATTTCTGATAGTATCCTACCAGATTTTCTCTTATCAATAGAATCCATATAATTGTATTTTCTTTTCTGGAGAGAAGTAGGTCCTTAATATTGTTTTACAATAACGTGGTGTCCTACGTGGGCGACGAACGCGACGCAACGCGACGTAGGCGATCAAATCAACGGCGTACCTTACTTGAGTCCTATGTGACCGTCTGCGACGAGACGCGACGTAATCATAACAACTTCGCGTGTAGCGTCGCATCGCTTTCGTCGCCCACGTAGGACACCACGTAAGATGGTTTAACACAACAACCTGTACTTATATTTAGCCACAACATAATAACCCTTATATACATGTTAATGCCATCAGATATAAAATGCATTCGTGCATCAACCACAATCATACAGCAACGAAGATTCACGAAATGTTAATTTCTAATCGCATTGCTATGAATTCACTAACTTGTGACGTAGTTTCTTCGTTACGTGACTAATCTATTTAAAAAAATATATAAAACCTCTGTGCATTGCGATTATAAAACTAAACGATATAAAGTCTAGAAACGCCATGACTTTCTTAAATGTAAGTATATTGTTTTGGTTGGATTAGAGAGATTTTTGTTTCTCCGCCTTTTGATAGAACTAATCACAGCAAGAAGTCCGCAATTACAGCTTTCCGTTATTGATAAAGTCTTGTATTTTAGGGACTTTGATAGACCCTGGGACTAACGGATACTAATAACACCCAGACTCGGCACAATTTAATTTGCATGCTGTGTTTTCCTGTTATTGAAGGAATACACGGATTCTTTATATTAATTCTAATGTGTATTGCCTTTGTTGGAGACCCATAAAATAAATAAATAAATATCAGCTCTCGCCCAACAGGCGCTTTGCGTAATTGCAGCGTCATCGAAACTATTTTTATCTTTGTTTTGCAAGAATTTAAGAAAACCTAAGTAGACTGTATTTTACCACTCTAACGTTAGGTTCTTAAGTGACAGCCCAACGTTTCGCATTCATTCTGTTCGGTATGTTGTGTTGTATATTAACTATTTTGTCAAACAATAATAGACTTTTGATAAGACGGATTAGTGTTCATAATAATACAATAATCCCTTGCGTGGGATTTCAACATGACGCTTTTTCTTTAGATAGAGTATAAAAGACTTATTCTTCTTACTATTCTATTTATATAGTTTTTCTTTATAAACTTGTAGTTACTTTCATAGCACAATATAAAAATCTGTTGTATAGAAATATTTTCTAACTTTCTTTTCGACTAATTCTAACCTCTGATGCTTATAATTTTTACAACCCGAATAGGACTAAATACAGGTAATGAATACAGCTGACCAACGGGCCTGCTCCATCTAAGGAGGTAAAATGCTTACTGACACCACTATGGCCAGACGTAGCGAATTTTATATCAAGCTTTTCCTTCTTCGCCAGAGATTTTGACTGTCAATTAGAAGTCATTTAGTCACCCTTAATGACAACCTCGTAATTAGATGAAGTATTTAAACGTAGGTTATTAGTTTAAAAATAATAAATTAGCACTTTTACATGAGTGGGCATTTCTATTCGTAAATAGTAGTTGCACGCTCTCAGTCGAGTAGCGTATTGATTAAGCGCCGTGTAAAGAAGCATTAGCCATTCGTCTTATTAACAAAGTTTTGGTAAAGTTGCCAGTCTTTTAGCTGTGTTTCGAGTTCGTGAAAATTAGCTAATCATTGAGAACTGGTGATGCAAGAAACTGGAGATTTGAGTAGTAATTCTGAGGTTCAAATTTGCAAGGCTTTTTGATATTGGCGTCGATGCTTTGAGTAGTTTTACAGCAACTCTGGCCAGCTATAATTATCAATATTTAAACTTTTGCAGTAGTATTTATTTTTAGGATTATCATCATTAATTAATTAACGGTATTAAATACTAAATACTTATATAGTTTACCTAATCTACCTATTATACAGAGAATGCCGTTAGTTTCTCCGCAAATTTGTAAAGATAGGATTCTCTTAAGCATAATTGCATAAAAGTCCTCAACCACTAGGTATAGAACCGGGCGTAACGCAGTACAAAGGCTCCACAAATACGACCTAAAACTTGCACCTAAAGTCAAATTATCAGGCTCAAGCTCTCGTGAAGCTCGATTTTGAGAAACCTTGTTGTAAAGAGTAGAATTTTGAAAGGAATTTTAACTGTAGTACAAAAGTAAAGGAATTTTCATAGTTCTCATACTCGTAGGTACTCTTGTTATTTGAACTAACACTATTTAAAACTTAACTTGCAATGATAAAAAAATGCACCATTCCGCAACGCAAATTCTTGTAGACATTGGCCTCTGACTTTTGACTAGGGTTGCTACTTACATGTAAATTAAAAATTAGCAAATTAACGTATGAGGAAACTAGATTATAATAATTATTGTAAGTAATTTAAATATTATTTGGTCTAAAGTACTATGAATGCTTTGCAGTTTCACTCCGGTTTTTTTTTTCTTATTAAAAATTCAGTCTGTCCCGGTTTCTGTTGTATGGCGGTTTTATTCCGCTCTTTCCAATTTCATTGTCATTTTTAAAGCTAAATGCAACAATTCTTGTTTTACACTTTCGATGGTGTTTGCTTAAAATTATAATTTCAGCGATATCAATAATTACTGACTAAACAAATCAACAGCAAAACTATCGTGTCAGATAATTAAGTGCGTCATTCCTATGAGGAAAGACGAGACGTTGTTAGCCGATGACAACCCTATCCTTGACATTTGACATTACTCTATCAAATACGATTATGAACTTGACAAGCTCAAGTTGCTTTTTAAAAGTTTTTTTTTTCTACGCTTAGAACGGAACTCGTACCTACAGCCAAGTGTTTTCATCAGCGTAAACTATGTCGGTGGTATTTTAAAAATGTTTTTGCTTTGCAGTTAAATGTTTCTAGTATGTTTTTTTTTGTTTTTATTAACTTTTTTTTTTGCTTTGGTTGGTTTGTTTTTTTTATGTGTGTAATTTGTACTTATTTACAAAAGAATGTCAATAAGTTTTTCCTTACTCTAGTAACGATAACTATGTGATGTGACATTGTGGTGTAAAATCTACGCCCTGTAGTCTCTGCCTACCTCATAGAAAAGAGGCGTGATTATATGTATGTATATTAACCTTCCGGTGTCAAATAGTTAAAACAACAGTAGTATCCAGTTTTCTAAATAACATCCAACAGAAAACTTATAACGCGATGTAGAACACGGAAGTACTTTGCGTCCTTGTTGACCTTTTTAAGTGTAACTACTTGAAACAGAACAGGATAAAGCATAGTAAACTATCCGTCTTACTCACAGTCGAAGCGAGACGAATCCTTAGATATATTTCCCCTTAGACATCTTTAATTAGGTTTTCGTTAAGTAATTAATATAGGTTTCCAAAGATTCCCGTGCGAATACTGGGGCCATCATTGAGTTCAGAAAGAAACCAATACAGACTCCAGAACTTCATCTTTCTTCCTTCTTGTTCGTAAATTGATGGTTTTTCCTAAACCTGTAAGCTTCATAAAACAAATAGATGAAGCCCTACTTAATGTAACTACAAGCAATTAGACCTAATTCACTACTACTATTATCTGCAAACCGAATTGTAGAATTTTGAACATCATTGGCTGGTGTAAACCAATGGCAATGGTAACTAGATCTATGCATAGAGATAGACATACAACCAGACAAGGAAAGTTTATATACAAATTACTTGTATAACAATATTATAATTATAATGATCCGTTCGTTTGTTTACAATCACTGTATAATATGTTATTGTTAAACGTTACTATAACTCTATGACGTGTATCTTACAATTGATTACCTATATAATATTATAAGCACGTATGTTGTTGTTATATATTACATACATACATAAAATCACGCTATATTCGTGTGTGGGGTAGGCAGTGGCTACTGAGCGGCAAAAAGCTAACAAACTAGCATTCCGAAACGCGCTTTTCTATGATGGGAGGCAAACGAGCCAGCAGGTCACCAGCAACACCAGAGGAAGCATAGATGCGTTGCCGACCTTTAAGAAGGGAGTGTGTTCTCACTTCTGTGTTCCACCCCACTTCTGCAACTTACTGCATCTATTGGCTAACAACAGATGACAAACGAGACCTACCTCATCGACTATTGTTTTTAAGTATTAGCTAAAATTGTTATTCCAATGTAATAATGAAAATAAAATGTAAATAAATACACCGAATTACTTACATTTAAATACAAAATTGGTAACAAAACGTTGGCTAGACAATTGTCAAAATAATTTAGACGCATGGCTATGTACTACATTATAGTAATGATTACCTACTTGTTATATACTCATGAAATAGGTACGGTGTTTGATAAAAAAAAACTTACTTTCTAAAATAAGAATAAATTAATTAGAATTAATTACTCTAGAATTGTATTAGAGCTAGAATTAACCGTTTTTGTTTAAATATATTTGGCATGGGTTAATTTTTTGAAAAGATTTAATTGGAGTCTAAAGATTTTTAATCTAACGTATTTTTTCTGTAGGATATTTCTATCTCATGTCCAATTTTTTATTTATGTTATCGTTATTGTTAGTCCTTAGGTTTGTGCTGTCAAAACAGCTATGAAGTTAAGGTTTCTAGTCTATTTTATTGTAACCATAGCCGACAGTAGTATCTACTGTCTTTATTATTACTATTAAAACAGAAATTCAAATAATAACATTTGATCATTACGTAACAATGGGCATCATAGGTCGCAAACCGTATTAGTATGAATACGTGTTAAATATAGAATAGCCAGATTATAAACTGCACTTTACAGTTTTAGGCTAAGATGAAGGTTCTATCAGATTCGCACGGCTTTCTCTTTTATACTTAGTTTACGCAATTAATCACGCCTAGGACAGAACTCACCGTTCCAATGTCCGCTAAACTTCGCCTACTAGCGTTTGGTACTTAGTTGTTGGTGAAAACCATTTAATTGGAAGATATTTGAGTGATCATTTGAATGGTGACTATCCAACAATTTCATTCTTTTCAACTTGTAAATAGTTCCTGCTAATCCTAAGGTTGTCAGTTAGCATACCACTCTAGCCTGTTTGGAGGGGTACATATTTATGTGCCTTTAAACGAAGGATTAAAAAAAGATTAATCGCATCAAAACAAGATTACCTATATTGATACTAAAAAAACGTGTTTCCGCTTATAACTTCGCAGGATTTCGGTGAATGTATGGTAACTTTAAGATAAAAGTCTTAGATGCCTCTGATCAACATGAAACATAACTCAGATAGATTATTCCCAAAAAGGTAAAACAGCACCAACTCATTACCCCAACAACCAAAAAACATCCACTGTTAAGCAGATCCTCCAACAAATGTTTCCAAATTAATCTTGTGCCCATCATCCATCGTGTTTCTACTTACTGCCACGTTTATTTACAATTTCGTATTAATTACATCAATATTCCTGTTATGAGAACAAAGGGTTCCCTGTCCCGACAGCCAGTTTAATTTGAGGTAATACTGTGCTGTAAAATTCAATGTATCGTTGACAACCAATTTGTAAGTTGAGGGAAAGGACACCGATTAACGCATATAATATTCATTGGTGGAAGTGTCCCAACTGTTTGAATTATACATTTTGTACGGGAACCGTTTGTTGCTGGTGGTATTGGAAGACGTTTTTTTATATCGGAAAAGCGAATGGGTTAGGATACTTATGATGTGGAACAGGAAATATTGTTAATAAAACTAGTGAATTAAGACAAGTGTAAAAGGATAATTACATAAATAAATAAATTATTTGAGAATAGATAAATAGTACCTATTCTTACAAAATCATATAATAATTTATTGTTTGCCGGATTCGTCAAAAATATAAACATAAGTTTATTGCTCGCGAATTATTTCCATCACCAAAATTAAGAGGACTGACGAGTTGAACTTGACTGTCAGATCAAAAACATAATTCTAAAAAGCAACTTACTGGCACGCGTACTTATTTATTATAATTATTATTGATATACATACCTAACCAGATAAATGAATGATCGTTGAAGAGATTTTCAACATATTTTATTAATTACACCAGGCGAAAGCACAATGCTTTTTCGATTTAATCCAACAACATGCACTCATAATTCACAAAATTTATAAAAAACGGGAGCCTTAAGGCAATACAATAAGAACTATTTTCGTGTGTAAAATGAAACTTGTTTTTAATATTATATAACCACACATGTTCATGTCTGACATCGATCGATAACCATAGCTACGAGAGTCGTTCTTTTACAATATTTTACTATATGAGAAAAAAGACCTATCACATATTTATTTTGTGGTTGTCGTAAAACCCGATTGAAGTAATTCTGCTTCTATTCATCTCTGAAAACCTAACAGAATTCTATATTTACACCAAGGCACGCTGCCCTACATCATCGGAAAAGGTATGGTGAATTGGTGATTATATTGTAAAACAAAATCATATTAACAAATATCTGACCATTTGCGCTATTTGAAATATGGACGATACGAAAGGTTGTATGCAATTCGAGTGGGCATTTTTCATAGCACCAGTTCAATAAGTGCAGCACAATATTTGAACAGGTATTCGGTTTTAAATTCATTAACTGGGTATTAACACGTGTCAAAGGAGAATTTAATAAATTGGAGAATTCAAAATAGTTTTACTTTCACTGAAAAATTTGGCATTTTTTATTTATTTCTTGGACTCTTTCACTACGTAGTAGTCAGTAACAGTAGTATTTTTGTAACATATTATTCAAAATTAATTTTCCCACGGACACCACGCGACCTCTCTTGATCCAAATGGTAATAAAATGAAGGTTAACCCATTTGTCAAATTATTCAAAGGTCATATCGACTGTCTGTATATTCGTGCTGTACTGTCATACATACTGACTTGTGAAAGTATATATGAAGATGCTTAGGCTTTCATATTATATTATAAAGTTAGCAATATAGAAATCTGGAGGCAAGGTGTTTCTAGCACAAACGTGCCATCTGCAAAGTAACGCACTTATATAGTATCCAATTGCTAAAAGAGCATTGTCCTGCAAAACAGCAAATATTGCAGCAAAACATTTACTGCGCAAACGGTCCCTTTAGTTTTGTCAGTGCTGATTGACGTCATTGCGTAAACATGCATTGATTGCTTCACTGCATTTTTGTAAGTTATGTTGGGCTAATCATTGTTCAGATTTACATAATGTTTGTGAAAGCTTGTTAGGGTGACAGTACCTTACAAAATCGTTCGCATGACATATAACTCCTAATTGCGAGTTTTGGTGTCCATAAAAATCGCACAGTAGAGACGGATTATACTACCATTAGAATCTAAGGAACAAAACTTAGTATGAATAATAAGCCTCCCGAGTATAGTTCTAAGCTGGGCTTTAACTTAGAGGCTGAAAGAGAACCGTCACAGTATTTATTCTTAACGCATCACCAAATTCAGCGCACCCAATCTATCCCTACTGTCAATTGATTAGTTTATCCACGTCCCTCACTTATTAGACAAGAAAAATATTTTCAGTAAACAAAACTAAAATTCCGTCTACAAACGCAAAACGTCTGCGACTTAAATTCAGTTAACAGAGCTATGTATACGTCTAGCTATATATTTGTATATTCATATGTTTGGGTCTGTGCTATGTACATATATACATAGGTGTATATCGTTGGTCGGCGGTAGAGCGGTCGGGTCGTTTTTACGGGCGGACGGACCTCCCCAGTGTCAGTTTGTCTCTCCCTGTCGGTTTTCAGGACACCCAAGCCTTTATCATAGAATCGACCGACACATTTAATGACATTACTGTATATTATATGTATACCTATATATCTGCTAGAATATAGATAGGGATTAAGATTCTTGCTGTGTTTCTATCCTATGCATCTGTGTGTGGTTTTGTGTGTGCTCTTGCACTTGGAATAATAACGTTGTGCTTTTTTATTTATTTTTAGTATTACATACAAATTAGGAATTGGATAAAACATCAAATATTAGCAGTGGATGTAGTATTCTTTAACGCTATTGTATTAATTTAAATGTTACCTTATTATTATAGGTCAATAAACGTCCCACTGCAGGGACCTTCTTGTTATGTCTAGTATTCTTTCATTAACAATAAAGAATTCTCCAAAACAGTAAAACTTATATAGTTAAGTTATTACGATTGTTGAAGTTTAAATTAAATGAAAGTATTAGACGCAAACTCAGACGCTCCATTTATTTAAAAGAGCCTTTAAACTCCAATGTTGAGACCAAGCCTTACGTAATGGCTGGAGTGCTGGCCAGACGAACTGTTTTTGTTATAAAGTTTTCTATGAAATTGTAGTTAGACTGTGGTTACAGTATTTGATTGCTACGCAGTTTTCTCGGGTTCCACAAGTAAAACATTTGTGTGCATTATGATGGCTCTTTGATTTTGAAATGTGTATTTACATAATCATAGTTAAAATTGTGGAAGAAGTTTCGTATAATCCTAGTCAGACTAAGTAGCATTAAATCATTTAAATGAATTAGCAATTTAATCAGAATCTTTCCTCGTTTGTATACTTACTCCTTCTATCGAATTTTATCATGGTTTTTGGTGCGTTTATTGGAAGGAATTCACCCCATGAAAATACTATATTTTATCGAATAAAAAAGGAGCATATCTTAAGGATACCCCCTTACCAAATTATCCAAATTGACCTTGCCGTTCGCGCGAAAAGAAGTGACAAGCACACCGACAACCCTTACCTTTGAATTTATTATTGGAAGGGTTAGATAAACTAACCAAGTAGACCTACACAGCTAGTGCTAGAAATATCGAACAGCTACGAACCATTTTCGGCTTAGAGTAAAAGTCATCGTCCGACGCATCCTTTAGATAGAGGAATGGGAGTGGTCAATAGCATCACCCCACACCCCTATCTAAAGGAATATTAAATACGACTCCAACACACCAATCCTACCCCGAGGATGTCTTTGCCTGCAGGCTTTTCGACGTCATCAAAGCTATAGGTACGATGAAGAGTATTTTTAATTAAAACATTTAAACAAACATACCCGATTTTACTTTATTTGGGCTCTTATTAGTAGATAGATGTTGGCTGCCTTGATAGCTTAGCTGCCGTGCACGAGACTGATTTCGAATCCTATGGATTATACATATTTGTGCCATCCACAAATTACTATCCTGAGCCTTGACGTACAATGTGTTTGTTAATTTCATCATTACAGCCCATTAATGTCCCACTGCAAGAACGGGTCTCCTCCCGTGACGGAAGGATACTTGGCCTACTAATACCACGCTGGCCAGACGGGTTGGTATAGGGTTTAATTTCAAGTTTTCCTTCTTTTTTATTTCGTAAAGATAATAGGTATTGACGGATAGTCCCTTAGTCGGTTTTTACGACGTCTATGGAATGAGATGGGGTGGTGACATATTGTATTCTTACTCCGTCACCACACGGATATTATATAGATAGATATTTGTATTAATTTATTGTGTGTAAAAAGACCTTGCAACACAGGGCTCTCGATCTTTAGTGTGGGAGCGGTCTTTAAAAAAACGAAGTTGCCAGCTTAGAGCACTGATCGCTAAAGTTGAATCAAGGACTCCTTCGTGACTTGTCCTCATGTTAAACTTGATAGTATTTTAATCATCATGACATACACACGAACTAGACACAATTATTTATTACGTCATACGTGCATGAAGAAATCATCGACACAACGCCATCTAATCTTAAATTAAGCATACTACAAGTAATCATTTGACTGCTGATAATTTGTACAACTCTTTTGTATACCACTCTGACTTTTGTCCTGTCTCACTGCAGGGAAAGATCTGCTGCGGAAGAAAACTTAGATTTTCTAAAACTAATCTTACCGAATTACCATAGAAAGAAAGAAAATAAATTCATTTTTTTTTTGCATGGGTAAGCCGTATCTATAAAAGTAAATATAGGGGTACTTAGTTTCCTTTTATTATTTTCCCTTAATCAACTTTTACGACACGCTCAGGGGTGTGATATTTAGTATTTTTGAATACGTCATCACAGTGATAAAGTCTGAGTCATTTAACAGTTACTAAAGTTTTTCTTTATGTCATGATCACTGAGTAACTACGATCGTAAGTGTATGATTAGATTATAAAATTTTGGATAGTGTAACAAATCATTCACCAAGTCCATTTCTGGAATACGGTTACGTAGACAATAAGATACATTGTAGCTCCACATACACTTCCTAATCGACCAAACTTTGTTGAGATCCAAAGTTCAAATCAAACAAAGTAACTTGTACCTTCAAAAGCTGTTACGCGGCATATCCTGATATTCACATGTCGATTGACCCCGGTGGCATTTTGCTTTATAGTATTTGAATGCTATTCAGACGTCTCGGGTTTGATCATCAGTCAATGACAATATTTTTATCTATGAACATGAATGAATGCGTTGGTCTGGGTGTTTTTTGTGTATAACGTTTATGTATTTAGAAAAAAGTGTACGTTGTCTGATTCCCAAAGTTCTGCTTAGTTTGGGATTTGAATAGGTGCAAAAAAAAATTGATTTAAGAATATTTTTTGCACTCTCTATGATGCAACTTTTTCTTAAAGATAAAATCACATTGGGGTCATGCCCTGAGTCGCGGGGACTATAAAAATACCTCAATTTGACGGACACAAAGAACATAGAACATCTAGGACAACAATTTGTCAATCGCACAAATAATTGTCTTGCGTGGAATTCGAATCCACGACCCCATGCAAAGCCGCTACCGCCGCACCACCGGGGCAGCTTTTATGTGCCATAGTTAATACACCGTGAGTACTTTTCGTAGTCAGTGCGGCTGGTTCATGTTTTAATAACCCTTTCGTGGGAAACCTTACAACGCGTCTATCGGCTTTGCACATGCCAGCAGGTGTGGCAGAATTTACTAGAGAAAAACCTGTTTTTATACTTATCCATGTATGCCTTTTTCTTTAATATATCGTGAGAATGCTCTTTAGGTCATTCGTCCATTTATTAGGTATACGATTTACTGGTGGAAGTTCTTCAAGATGAACACCTTGTCTAGCGTGACTACCGCAAAGCATACTTGTATAAACACCAAATTCTTTTGCATTTAGTATAGACAAGCGTGTAGCTTAAAATCTGGCTTCCGATAAGTGTTTCTTGTCACCCAAGTTATATAAAAAACAGGTTACCTTTTAAACACAGTACGTTTGTTTTTGATAAACTAATATAACTATTACTCAAAGTGAAGTTTGCACTTGCATCTACCATAAACGAGGCTTCTTTAGGTCACGTTTTCTCTTTACACTCCCCCTAGTTTTGGCGACAAAGGCTGTGTAGGCAAATAATTTTATGTGCGTGTCGACTGCATAGCTCGTTATCGTATTAGGTTCTGCCCCATGCCATAGCTAAATGCAGTCGTGTAGGTTTGACAATCAAAAATGTCTCGACTTCTAAGCGTAGATTCTTAACGCATTTAAAAAAAAGGTTTCAGATATGCCAATTAGAACCCAAAGAGAAAAAAGCCGAACCCAATTCATTTGACTTCAGCTAAGCTTAGCTTAGTTTGGGGCTAGATGGCGTTGTGTTAATAAGTAAGGAATATCATAATAGTAGTAAGATTCTTAGTGATTCGTTTAGAAACATCGTCGACTAGTCGAAACACTCACAATCAACCCTCCTAAAGAAACGAACGAGTATAGATAGACTACCACTCGAAGCTGTGAGCTCTCCCCGCACATATAGCACCGTCTCACTCTAATTATAATTCTTTCTCGCTTCAACATGTACACTTTTATGCCCGTAGTATTTCGATCGGTTTATAGTGATGCAAGTAAGAACAACAGGGATGGTTGCGAAGATTTTTGTGTTCTGAATCCGTATTTCACGGATTCGGGTAATATGGTTTCATTAGTTTCGAATGCGGTTAAATGTCCCTTTGTTGAATGGTTTTTATAAAAAACCATCATTACGTCTAAGTGGAAAAAATATACAATGTTTTGTCCAGCAGTGGACAAAACACCCTTGAAGTCACATGATGATGACGATGATATCTAAGGATTTTCGGATGGAATGTATGTTATGTATGAATTAGATACAGATATTTCAATAGATTGTATTCGAAACTTATAACGTTGACAAAATAACATTATTTCGAAATACCTACTCTCAACGAACTATATAAATAAGGAATCTCTCACACTTTAGTAAGCAATTATAATAATCATATTATACACCGCTTCATACTTGTTTCGACCTTTTTCAAGGACAACCGAGAGCGACTAACGCAATAACGCAATACTAAGTGTTCGCCCAACTACAGAATAACCAATCTGAATTTGCCCTGATTGCAGTGGTTAAACCAGACTTACCTAAAGAAATTCTGGAGTACCTCCAGAGTTTACGAGTCGCGGTCGCGGAGGGTATTCAAAATTGTTACCGCTACCTATTCTTTCATTGGGTTGCTACGTAGGTTTTAGCTGATGCACCGGTCCTACCCGGGTCGAACAAAGACTTGGTCCTTAAACTACGGTTGCCAACGGAAAACATAATGTTATCTAACTGTGATAGTGGCTGGCTGTAATCAAAGTGGTCATGATCCGAAACTTTCGCTAATGATTTACGGATCACTACACCATCTCTATATACTGATGCATGTTCAAAGAGAAGACCAAGTACAATGACCTACTTCTATCCAAGATAACAGCCAGCGGTCGCAGATATTGACTTGATGATTAAACTACGCAGTCGTTCACATTGTGATAACTCAGTAACGCGTATATACATACCTACTACTACACTGACTGACGTACATATCTATCTTATATATACGTATATGTACCTAGCTAGTTGTGTGTGTGAATGTATGTGTCTGTGTGTGTACATGTTGTAGGTAACGGGGTTAATTCGGACATTGTTTGGAATGTCTAGTCATCGTTGTTAAACTTTCGCGTTTGTCTAGACTTTTGGTTGTAGTGTTTTTGTTTCGGATTTTAAAGGATTGTGTATTGTATGGAGTTAAGATATAAGATTGGGTAGTAGGTATAGTTCATGGGTGTTTCGCTGAGATTATCGCTCAATGTTTATCTATGTTCTATGAAAAGAATGCTTGCGTTGGTCAGGGTGTTTTCTATGTACTGGTAAGTGGTAACAATGTATTTAAACAAAAAAGCAGAAATATAAAGTATGTTATTAGAGGTTTAGGTCCTTTAGTGCAAGCTTGTTATTGTAGTTGTGTGTATATTAATATATTATTTTAAGTTATAGAACTTAAAACTCTCAAGTAGTTGATGTACTTCTATTTGGGATTAATTACCGAGACTAAGTATTCCAAATGATAAGCCTTACAACGAATTGCAACGAAACGCTGATTTCAATGTTCAAATATCTACTTCATACATTAAATAACTAGACACACTCTAGAATGTCAGAATAGACACTTTACCGGTAACTTTATATATATGTACAATCCCGGCAAAGCTCCACAGTCGACCGGGCTCGACGAGCGAGCACTTTATACCCTTACCCGTTCGTTGCTAGAAGCTCAAAACAAAATGGTTTTTGTGCTATATCAACGTCAAACCATTTTTTGTTGAACCACGTTTCCCAACATCGACCTGCTTAGAAGCAGTAATAGTTTCTTCTAGCTGTAGTAATGTGTTTGGTACGTCATAGCTCAAATGTTTCATTAAATTAATGGAAGTCTGCAGTATGTTTTTGTGGTGATGGGAGTAAGTTTCCTATATCACCACCCCATTTCGTCCTGTGAATGAAAATCTATGTGTTTCTAAGAAAATGAATTCTTTACATAATTCTTTACCAATTCGTCTGGTCGGTCTGGTTTCAGGTCTGGGTTTCTTTTCATCACTGGTTGAGAAATAATCTTAGCATAAAATTAAACCAAAAATCGTAAGATAAAATTTAAAAAGATTGCTTGTCATCCGAAATTATGTTCTATTCTAAGGGAATTAGGTATAGGCTGATCGTTGCTATGCGAACGTAATGCTGCAAATTATCCAAATATTTGCTACACCACGAATGGTTTGGATTTGGCTTTGTGATTTGTATGTTGCTATTCACTATTCTTTTGAGGTGTAATTCTTACATTCTGTCTGTTAGTATTGATTTAAGCACACCGGTTGTGGATCACGGTTAGGTCAACAAAATTGTAGATATTTCTATTTTTTGTGTAGATGCGATTTCATCATGTGAGCATGGCAAAGAATGCAAACCTCACCGGATATGTATTCGACTTTTAAGCAACAATGTTGTTCATGTATGATGCGGGTTAAGTTATTACCTTAAGGCCACCTAATAGTAACTGCCGCTCATGGCTGCTGCAATATCAGAACACAGCCAAGCCTACCCTGAACTTGTTGCACATCAAATACAAAAAGTTTCAAAGTCATCTCTATTGCCAAAAAGTTTACATATCTCGTTTTACAAATATTTAAATTCCGAACAACAAAAATGCTGTTCGAATATTGAATATTTGTATTGACTAGGTATTTGAATGTAGAATATATTTGTCAGTTAAATGCGTTGAATCCATCTTGTATGGTTTGCGTTACTTGACATTTTCATGTAATGGATTTAAAAAAAAGAATTACTTAAATAGAGATGGCGCTGTGCAAACTTTCGTGGGGAGTTCACAAAGTAGTTGTTGACTCAGTTACATTGACGTTCAGTGCATGTAAACAATAAAAAAAGAAAGAGCCATTAAATTACTGATCATAGTTTATGGAAAATCTCCCTTACTCATAAACGCCTCTTACATTTAATCAGTGTTTAGCGAGATTTTTATTACGAAAACCAACCTTATATCAAACAATGTAAGAGTCTATGCTGATTAATCAATTGACTAAAATTTAAGAGGCGTTTATGAGTAAGGGGGTATATAATTAAATTTACATTTTTTTAGCGATATCTAAGTCTTCCCATTGTTGGTGATGTCCGCACGATGATGCCTATGCGTACTTTTTAACTTCATTATACCCTTTTACTGGGTGTCCTCTATTAGTTCATGTCAGCTAACACATAAAGTTAGTTTATCCGTCTGCTTGAACTTCCTTAACAGACATACATATCAACCACCAAACTACTTAATTTTCCCTTAATAATATAAGCAGGTATTTTGCAATACCACTACATCTAAAATAAAAAATATAAGCCTACTAATACAAAAAAAAATAATACGCCAACTTGTCCAAATGTTAGCTGACCATCAAAAATGACCTCGCGTGGTATTTACTCGCGAATGTTTCGCCAGCCGTGATTTGAACGAGCATTATAAATGGGAAAGTCGTTTTGTATGTCTGTTCCACTGCTTTACCTCTGAACCGGTCGTTGAGAAGTAGATTAGGCTTGACACCAGCGACCTGTTAAAGCGAATCGGTAACCGTAAAGGATTACTCACATATTTCACTCTACTAGGTATCACTAAACAGAGATACCAATATAGATACCGATACAGAAGTTAATCTACGTACAAAGTGCTCTTGAGTATTGCTTAAGAGGACACAGATACTGCACACGACATTTTACATAGGTTGGGAGCAACGAGAGATCAGCATCATAATATTTTCAGTGATTTTCATTCTTAATCCTTCTTTCACATTCACACAACGCCCTCAACTTCCAAAGGGCTGGGCTTAGTTTTTTATGAGCAGTAATAATAGGTAACCGATCAACATACTTATTTACTTTTTTTGTAAATAGGTTATAATTTATTAACATAAAAAGCACTCAGAGCAAGTCATGCTTACACACACAAAGCTTTGAACGAACCCCAAACTTGACTTCTGCACCTTCTTGTTTTGTGACTACAAAGATAAAATTATAAGGCAGTCTCCACTTGTAAAAATACAGTTATAAATTTGCTAAGACACGGTCACAGGATCTAGTGAGTGCCAGTATCATCACAATACACTCTCAGTGCCAGTTCAGCACGGATGCGAATCGTTGCCAACAATATTTTTCTCTAGAGATATCTGATATAGCTTCAAAACAAATAGAGAATGTACGGTGCGTTTAATTTATGTATTATTTCGTCGCTTTGTAAGTGTATATTATAAAAATGTACGTTTTCAAGGTTTGAAGTGTTAAGTATACTTATCATCGTAATGCTATATTATTGTCCCACTGCAGGGACGTACCTCCCACAGTAATTTAGGGAAAACATTGCCTAGCAACACCGGGTTGGCTAGACTGATTGATTTTTTGTCAAGTTTTGCTTCTTTTGTTATTGTAGAGATATCTGTAAACTTTTCTTAAGGTTTGGAGTGGAATGCTAACTACCATAATAGTTTATTAATATCCTTCTGTAGGGACGGGACTCCGTTAAAGACTAAGGGTTACTAGGCCCACAAATACCACATGATTTCATGTTAAGTTGTTTTTCTTTTGCTTTCTGCTAATACTCCCTCAGTAGGTTTTTATGACAGTTTGTAATTTGGTCGTTACACGATGTTTTCTTCCTCCGTCACCACATCACACATATAAATTACATTACCATTTCATAAAATCGTATATCAAACGCAAGCCTTAACCGACATTAAAACACAAGGCACCATTATAAAAGAGACACGAGCCAAGGACAAACACTTTCTCACTTAACCATTAGTTGTTATATTTTATGTTATATATAGGTATTATTATTGTGCATTACCATGGAATGGCGTAGCCAGCAGGCTTGTAGATCTCAACGAGTACGTAGTACGTTGACACCGTTCTAACCGCGCACAGTCATAACGCAGCCGGTGTCTACATATACATAGATAGAGGTTTGTATATGTATACTTCGTGAAATACTACAGAGGAGTGTGGAAGATAGAGAATTTTAATAGAGTAGAGGGATAAACATACATTTTTTTAGAAAACACCCAGACCAATGCAAACAATTATGTTCATGCACACAAAGTTATGGATTGAGCGGGAATCGAACCTGAGACCTCTGCGTAGCAGCCATGTATTATAACGACTAAGCCATAGGGATCGTCTTTTATCCCCGTATCTTGAAGAGTTTGACGCATCAAAGAGTTATTGGAATGTTTATGGACAAAAGAATCTTACCTGTTCGGTAATCAAAACTGCAAGCTATGCAGTTTCGAAACTAACGTTCTATAATGGATTTCTAACAACAGATGCATGCCTGTGATGGTCGCGGTATGCAGCTGCCATACACGAGGTACGAATCCCACGCTAGACAATTGGTAGGACGAACAACCACAGGATTGTCTTGACCCTAAAAGTTTCTTGTGTCCGTTAAATTCCAATTTTAAAAATCTCTGTGTAATGAGATTTTATTAGAAGACTGAAAACTACGCCATCTAGTTGGCATCGACAATAGTTAAATCGTATTATTCCCAAAAAGGACACAAAGGGATAACATAATATTCGGCATTCATTTAACTACTTAGGTCTTTAAGATTATCTTTGCACCATCTCTAGAAAGGCCACCTTTCTAATTTTAAGCCAAGGACAAATATGAAGGTTTTACACACACACACAATTCTCGTTTGTTACTGTAAATATTATATTTGTTGAATGGATAATACTTGAGTGGTAATCTTGACGTGTGATGTGCAGTGGGCCATTAATGAAGTGTTAGAAGCTCACATCTTATCAAGCAATCACTTGGCAGATCAATTTAAATAAAAGAAAGTTTTCGAAGCTGTGGAGCGGAAATTCTGCTAAAATGTTTTTAACGGGCACTTTTGTCAGGTCATCGTACTGATTGTGTGGGCTGCTTAGCTAGTCTTTCGGTGTGGTAACGTGTCAGAACCTTTCTGAGCCAGTAGTGGCTTTTCAAATGTAAACTTTTGAGGACGCCTAAGTCCAGTCAAAATAACACCATTATTTTTAAAACATCAGTTTTTCAAGATGTTGCCTATTGTCTTGTTTTAAAACTAGGACTGAAATTAAAAGAAAGATTAAAAAGGAAGTCAAATTGTACATTTTTCTCACTTCTAATTAACCAAACTAAGGAGAATCTCTCTCTCTTTCTCTCCTACCTGGGCATTTTCGCTAGGATCTAACTCATCATCTTCCTAATTAGATTCTTAGGAGTGTTTGGAGGAAGACAAACTATGTCGACTTATTGATCCCATGTTGAACAAAAGTCTTCTCCAAGTCATTTGTACTAGTTATTCCAAAACTATGCGTATTCTGGATTGCATTCAGTCTGTCTTCATGTTTCAATCTAGACATATTGACGTGCCATTGTAATATGGTATCCAGTTCTTCCACAAACGTCGGTAGTATCTGTCTTGAATCATGCACTGTTGGATCTAAGATTCTGTTTGTGTCTGCTCATTTTCAAAGAACATATTTCGAAAATATATTTTGTAAACCTCTGTTGTCAAGTTAACTATTATAATAATTATGTTCAAATTTCTACAATACCTTTATTAAGACAGGCAGTCAGAGCTGCGATGTTGACCGGAATGATTAATTAATGTTAATAATCTACCTTGTAAAAGGGTTATCAATTAACAACAATAAAATTATTGATCAAAATATTATATTTGCTGACTAAGTAAGTCTTTCAAGTACTTAACCTGTCACAGTTAATTTTGTTACATAATTTCGGTATCCAAACGATTGTATTACTTGGAGACTTATAAATATTTAGATGCTCCCCTTGCTGTTAACGACCCTTTCCTCTCAGAAGGGTGGGAGCAACCCTCTAGCAACCGCACTCGAAACCGACATTCTCACGACAACGTTAAAAATGTACTAACTAGTAACTTAGTTTCTTCGTTTTGTTAAATGAAATAAACATTTTGTAGGAATGAGGCTTAGAGTACAACGAAAATAATTAAAATAAACAGTACAATGAGAGCTGAAAAATAAAATATACCGTACAATATCAATATTAAATAATCCCTTTTGGTAAAATGCCTGACTCTGGTCAATAAAAGCGCTAAACACTATTCGAAAAATTCATTTTCAAAACACATGTCCTCTTCTAAATATAAGTACATATAAATCTAAAAAAAAATCAAAAATGTGTTGTTGTAGTTTCATTCTATAACATTTTTTTGTACATTCCTTCACATAATATGCCTTTTTATTATAATCATGTCGCCAAAAGAAGTCCATTGCTAAACTTGCTATGATTGTATTTTTACTGAGTTTTGGCATATTATAGTTGGTATACAATACTACACATTACAGTTTACATTTTTAATAACCACAAGAAACAAAACAAAAAACTTAAAGTATAAAAACGTAGATAAATAAATAAAATGTAAATAATAAACTCTACTATAATGTTTACTACAAAGCCAATAATAGTAAGTAGCTCGATGGTAATAATTCAAGTGTAGTTTTATGAATGGATCTCATTAAAGCATCTCATTTATGTTTATTACATGTTGTCCGATGGGCCGTGTTATAAGTTTACAACGTATCGTGTCGAACAGCTGATCTAAATTTATGTAAAGGGGGAATCGGGATACTTGACTTTTTTATTTATTGAAATGTTTCACTTTTTTCTTGTCAATGTGACTTTATCGAACTTGAATTCATTTATTTCAATTTATTATAACATGGTTACATTGACGTCAAGTTTATTCTACTTAACTCTAGTTTGCATGCGTTTACGTAGTTTTATAACATTACTTTTAAAATTTGCTAAACTATCACCGCTTTTGAAGAGTTAATAGAGAAGAAACGGCGCAACTAACTTGAATAAAACGAATCCGACCGAAAGCGTGATTACAGTCCAGTAATAAAGGTAGTCAAAACACTGACTCGCATGGTCATCACCGTTCTGGACAATAAACAGTGTAATGATAGCAGTTTCGAGGAGGCTGTAGAGAGTTTAGTACGCGCAGCTTATACTGAGCTGGTGACCCTTTCTGACAAACCTACACATGAGTACCTACTTGCTTTTTTATTTTTTTTAGTTTTAACTTGAACAATGTTGATTGTACTGAAGTGTAGCTAAGCCAGAATAAATAGATTTTCTATCTTTTCTAGTTAGGATTTTACAGCCTCGGTAAGCCAGCGATCACTTATGAGAGTACTCTCACGATTTTGTGGATTGATATCCCACGCAAGAATATTATTTGTGTGACCCGCTAATTTTTGTCTTGAGCTGAGGCTCAAAATACATGAATTTATCGGACATAAAGCGCGTCCAACTACTCTACATGTCCGTTAATTTCATGTATGGAAAACTCGCAGAGCTAGCATTTAGGGATCAAGTTTGCTAATGTTGTTCAAAAAACGAAAAAAAAGGCTGTTTAAAAGTACCTACCTTCGTTACAGTTCTATTACCGCACCGCTCGCACTCGTAGCAAAGTTCATCCGTATCACCTGGAATCGATTTCATCCAGTAGGTACCTACAATACGTTTCCACTGTTCTTTTCTACCAAGCATATAATATGTCATTTCCGATGACGTATGGTGTGAACTTTTCACCGTTAAAAGGGCATAATTTTATTGTGGATAACGTTCGTCTCGACAGAAAACTTTACTTTAGAAAAGAAGTAACCAGCTGTAAAAAGAAAATACCTGACTTCCACCATATTATTATTATATTAGGGGGCCGAATACCGCGATATACTAACTCCATAATATACTAGATCAAGAATAAACCTTATCTTTAATGTCTATAATAATTTTACCAACACTGACATGATTTACTCAAGGTATAAACCTTCTCTACTTACAGACTGAAACTTGGCCTTATAATACCACCGTAGCCAAGCATATTTGTGTCGGGCCTCCTTCCTTTCATTCCTTGAGGGATAGGCCATTAACATATGAAGCGTAAGCGAGGTCATTCTATAAATAGATGACTTCTTAGTCGTTTTTTAAACCCATGGGTTAAGGTGTAACGGGAATACCAACTCTTACTCCACCACCCACACGGATTACGATAATAATGATCTGTATTAATTTCTATTCCTAGAAATTCGTATAAGATTCGTTTAGGAATTCACGTGAGAGTGTAGAATAATATTTTGCGTGACTAAAAACGCGCCGCCACATGTCCGAAGACGTTACATTTATCAACAGAAAACTCTGATCTTAACCACAAATCAACTAAAACAAACTGTAATGCCGAAACGGTAACCCATTCACGCGATTATAAATCTTAAAACTATACTACGAAAGCGTAAATTTCAATGCATTAACAAACATGTAAAATATTTTTGTCATTCAAAAATTAACCTTATTCTTATTGATGTAAGCGATAAATTATAGCACAGAAATGATTCCAATCAATTAAAAACTAACCGTATTTGTATAGATTTTAGGTTCAAATTGATTTGTAAACATTTTCGTAGTTTCTGTTTACGCATACACGAGCTTGCATTCTTACATTCCGTTTTTTGAGACTCGGTCTTATTAAAGTTCATCCCAAAACAAAGTATAATTTATTACATGTTCCGGTTATAAATGTTTAATGTATTTATGTAATCGGTCGTAATATTACATTTAATATTACCACTTATCGAGACACTGACTTAAATGTGATTTAATATACATTATTATGTTTACGAATTGAATTATGGCGCACGATGAATTATTATATTATGGAAAACGTTTTGAAGAATGAATATCTCCTCTTTTATTCATAAAGGAAACCTTGTACCATGTAACCAATACGGTGTTAGTAAATATGTACTACACATTTTTCTCCGTCCCTGAAGCGGGTATGTCCCTGCAGTGGGACATGAATGAGCGGCATGGCTAATTATTAACTTTTATACATACGTATTGAAATATACGAAACAAGCAATGTACAAAAACATTACATATACTTACTAAAATAACGACAATTTAGTACCACGTGGAAGGTGTCTTCAGCCAAATGCCTTCTGGCCGGTGAAGCCACTTAATCCTCCTCTAAGCATTCATCTAAACGAAATAAAAAGAAGGAAAACTTGAAATTAAACCCTGTAACAATCCGTCTCGCCAGCGTGGTATTAGTATGCCAAATATCCCTCCGTCACGGGAAGAGGCCCGCCCTGCTGTGGGATATTGATGGGATGTTATGATGTAGCATTAAGTATTTTAATGTTACAGATTAGGTAGAAGAAGACAGTAGTAAACTAACAAGGCTATGAGACAGAACTGCTTGCTTCCCAGGGTATGACGTCCATGAGCGCAGTTGCCACTTTCCATCAGATAGGCCGCTTAAACAAAGCCACCCACGGTGCAATTGCATCAAAGTCAATCAAACCAATCGCTCAGTTCGATCGTCAAATAAGTTTATCAAATGATTTGATTGACCTTAACATTGACAAACAATAAAATTATTTTATTGATATATCAATATACCTCCAGTGCATTGACTTGTGATTATTTATAGTACTAGCTGCTGTGCCCGCGACTTCGTTCGCGTGGCGGTTGTTACTTACTTCGCTATTCGATTTAATACTGAAAAATCGTTTTTTAAACCTTATAACAAACAGATATACCTACAAACGAATTGTTAAATTAACGAACGAACCAAAACCTTTTTAAAAACAGACCTTTACAAAGACAGATCTATGAAGACTGCGTCTAAACTTATGCTGAAAGACATGAGCGAGCGTCATTCTTTCAAGGAAAATCTTAACACCGCGATACTGAAAATGACGTCACAGGCACAATGCCATCTGTTGTCAAATTTGTAAGTTAAAATAAATGACCCACTGCAAGGACGCGCCTCCTCCCGTGACCGAGGGATACTTGGCCTACTAATACCCAGTCGGATTGGTATATGGTTTAATTTCAAGTTTTCCTTCATTTTTATTTCGTAAAGATAATATTCACCGATTGTCCCTTAGTCGGTTTTACGCCACCCATGGGATGAGACGGGGAGGTGACATATTGTATTCTTACTCCGTCACCACACGGATAATCGCTAATTAATTATGAATGAATACATTTGCACGCCACGTTATGGTGCGGCAGAATTACCTGCCTCGGTGGCGCGGCGGTCGCATTACATGGCTGGCGTGCATGAGTTCGCGGGTTCGATTCCCATGGAGGACAATTGTGATACACAAACTATTGTCCTTAGTCTGGATGTTCTTTGTGTCCGTTAAATTGATATTTTTAAAGGCTAGTGTGGGATTTGTCTTTTGTAAAAAAAAATGCTGAAATAAATTATTGTACCTAACACCTTTTTACCATCTAGCAAAAAATATTTGACTAAACTTAGACTCGACTATATTATCCGATTTTGATGGCTACAATACAATGGTTTGGTCTTAAGATTATATTTTAATTCGTTTTAAAGATGTGCGGTAACAAACAGACAGACAGACAGATAGACATTAATTCTAAAAATTGTAAGTGTGTAGTGTTGTTGCTTTTTGATTTTTTTCTAGATTTTATAGATAATTTTTATCTGAATTTTCGAAAAGAACAGACATTTTGACCTCTACAGTTTTATTATAGTATAGATAGATAGATTACCTGCTTTAAAAATAATACCTAAAAACTACGTATCTATGTATTTTAATAATTATCTAAAGTGCGCTTATTCCGAGAAGAGTCAATAAGAATCACGTCCGTTCGCATTAAGAGTCAATGTGAATGAAATTATATAGATGAACCGGTTGGCCGTTTCGGACGTTAAACAAAAATCAACCGTACAGCCGTACTCATACTGGCGCGGCGACATTTGGAAATTTTCTTTCATCTATATCTTGTGTGTTTAAAAACAGATTTCTATAAAAAAAAAAATTATGAATAAGATATTAAAGTGTACTTTTGAAATAGGGGGGTTTGAAAAAGATATGTCTATGCAAATTACAATATATTTATGTATTTAATACACTTTGAAGAAAACCCTAACGATTAAACACGTTATTGTGGCTAATATATAAAAGATAGATATATACTATTCAGGACTTTTTTGTACATCTTTTGAAGACCATTATTTTTGTAATACATATTTTTGGCGTATGATCAACGAATGCGATGATAAGAGCTCGAACGCGCGTTTTTTCAACCGACTTGCTTCAAATTTTTCGTCACTGCTCAGCTCCTATGTGTCTTAGCGTTATGTTATATAGCCTATAACCTGCCCAGGAGTATGGACTACAATCGTACCAAGTTTGGTTAAAATACCTTCAGTAGTTTTTGACCCATGCGTGCACATACAGACAGACAGACAGACAGACAGACAAAAAATTTATTAATTGCATTTTTGGCATAAGTGTCGATCACCATTCATCCTCCAATATTAATTTTTAACATATATTCAATGTACAGAATTCATCTCTCTACAGTTTTATTATATAGTATAGATATATTGTCTACCAATTTACCTACACTTTTAGGTGTAATTGCACCTTCCTGGATCTGCTGGCTATATTTCTTCAGCTCCAAGAATCTCTCTAATTTTTATCCATACTAAGGTTGTTAGGCCTATCGGTGCAGTTTTTTTTTATACGTCAATGGCCAGTTAGTCGTGTCGCTGTACTGGGGTGGTGACCTGCACAATTATTGTCCTAACCAGAATTGCATTACAAGTATAAGACTTAAGAGTTGGAATGAACTGAGCTTTTCAGTTTGAAAGACAAGCTGTTAAGCCAAGACCTTCTATAATCATATCAGCCTATTGACGTCCAATGCTGAACATAGGCCTCTTCTAAATATTGTCACCTTGTGCGGTCAGTGCCTCCCTCATCCATCGGCTTTAAAGTCATTTACGTTAATTAATTTCCATTTACCACGAACATTTGCACATTCGGACGGGATGAGTTAAGTTAGTTGCAACGTGATGAGGTAGAAAAAACAATGTCAAGCGTGTATACTTAGGTACTTGACTTGCTTATTTCTTTCAACATGGTAATTAAACAAATTATCAAGAAATTAACTTGTAACTAGTTAATTTAGTATACAAATTAGCTATTTAATAGTAAGATATAGTATAGGAGATAATAGTATACTGCCAATTTGAATAAGTTCAGGTTTAAAATTACTTGCGATAAAATAAATGGTGTGTCGTATACAAACACTTTTCTCTTGCGATAAGGAGTCATTGATAACTAGTGCTAGGTTATTATGGCTGGCTTTTGCTAAGGTGACTAATGGACTTGTGTATCAAATTTAACAAATAAAACTTTACTATATATTAATAATATCTAGAGTAATATCTATTTCACATTGAATGACAATATTTTGGATAAAACAGATGTTGCCAATTTACCTTCATAGTTTTTAATGAAAACTGCATGCAAGTTAGAAATTTTTGTAAACAGTCTCGGCTGAAATGTGTTCGTCTTTGCAGGCTGGAACCCGCGCAAGATAATTAATTTTGTGATCCACCAATGATTGTCTTTACTATGGATCTAGTTTGTAACTGTTAATTTCATGTTCGTAAAAGTTCCGCATTACAGTTTAGGTCCGTGTTGAATAAATAAGTTCTTTCTACAACGTAATATTCTCCGTTTCCAGGGAGGAGGGCGAGGAGAAGCCGAAGCCGACGGAGAACCAAGACGACGGGTACGAGACGAGTAACAGCGGCGAGGCGGCGCGCCGCAAGCCCTCGAGCGCGGAGGGCTCGCCCGCGCCGCCGCCTGAACCTTCACCACCCCCCGACCCGCCGTACGAACCCCTCATGCGCCACTACGAGCCGGAGCCCGAGCCGTACAGGCACTTCGAGCCGCCGGCCCCGCCGCCCCCGCACCAACCTGAACCACAACACTACCAACACTTCCCCTTCCCCAAATATGGTGGCGAACCTTACGCGTTCAAACGCGAACCTGAAATGCCGTACGACATGAGTCAGCACCAAGCACACCAACAGTACGGGGCGCCGGGCATGCAGAAGCGTGATGAGGACATATACAATGGTATCAAGAGAGAATGTGACGACCCGTACTCGTTCGTGGAGGAGGAGGCGATGTGTGCTATGTTGGCGGCGCCGCAGCACCATGCCGTGCCGCCGCATATGCACCATGAGCATGAACACCATCCACACGAGCACCATATGATGCATCCGCAGCAGATGATGCTCAATCAACCTAAGAAGAGAGGAAGGAAGAAGAAGATCAAGGATGAGAATGGGTAAGTTGCTTTTACGATGATAAGAAATTATAAGTTTTTTAAACAGCCCTTATTATGAGCTTCATGAGTAAGGATCCCTTCCAGTAACAGAGGAAAACTTGGCTGACTAATACTACGCTGGGTAGAAGGTTTGGTATAGGATTTACGTCTAGTGTACATATTTTGGTTTCTTATAGATCACATTTGCGATAGTTAGTTTATTTGAACTGAACCATTTCCAAACTTAAACGCCTAAATAGGTCATTGTGGTTTTAAGGTTTCTCTTTCCAACCAACCTAGGCTAGTAGCGATATTGGCGCTTGGAGGCTGTCTCTGACACCTATTATGAATAGGTGTTTCTTTTAAGCACTTGTACACACTTACAACACCCATAAGAGGAGATAGAATGATGACACCAACTTTTTTAACCACCGCACAGTGTATTAATTTCATCATAATCATATAAAACACAATTTGTAGAATCACGTTAGTTTGTCTGTCTGTATCGCTAGTTATCTTGACAGACCATGACCGTACTCACTGTCGCTCCTAACTCCTAAATAATAGTAAGGAGTTTTTATAACAAAAAATATTTAACATCTCATGCTATAACAAGTAGGTGGACGTGTGACGTCATTTTGGTTGAATCGGTTTGACGGAATTTTTTTCGCTAGTCGCTGTGGTGGTCTTACAAATTGCTAAACAGTGCATGAGTTTGTTGTGGGTTCGAATACCACGCGAGATTGTGTGTTCTTGGAATTAGCTTGAGCATAGTGGTAATTTTTTATCCATTTTTTTTAAGAGACTTGGAATGGATGGTGGACTCTAGTTTCCGAACTTGGACTCCCTTTTTGGTTTATTGTGCTTACTTTAAGAGACTTTATATCGCCTTTCAGCCTCTTCGTTACCTAAAGGTGATCGACTCTACTCCTCTGTAATGATGCTTATGAATGAGAGAGTTAGGTATAGGAATGTCACTAACATTATTTGTACCGTTCTGCTATATCCATTGAAGCCTTTGCTTCTAGTACAAGAGATATAAGAATATCCTTGATGTATGAGGGAGGCATAGAACTGCGCAAGGTGGATATACTTAGAATAAAGCCTGTGTCTAGCAGTGGACGTCTATTAGCTGATATGATATAGGATGTCCTTTGTATTTGTTAGTTTTACGTTTACACAAGGAACAGGGGGCGGTAATTGTCTTTAATTTTAAAAAAATTTACAATTTATCAAATATCGGAACGACCATCTGTTGATAACAGTATTTTTTTTAAAGCGGCTTACAAGGTAGTTGGTAATCGTAGGACATTAAAGAGCTGGGTAATAATAATAAATACAAAAAAAAGTTAACAAAAAATTTTTTTTACGGCGCTAATACGCCTAATCGTTTGTACAAAACGGATAAGTTATCGGAGACTAATTAGCTAAACGCAAGTTAATTACGAAAATTGTAATTAAAAGTCCAAGGTTCCAAGGGAAATACCTTGGTACCTAATACATAACCAAATCTGATAAGTTAGGCTTATCAAATGTGATAGCGTTCTATTTGGTAAGTGTGCAACTCTTTACTATCATTAATGTTCCACTGCGGAGACGGGTCTCCTATTATTTATTAGTAAACTTTCAATGTCACAGTTTAATTGATATTTACTGAAAGCTGAATAAATGGGAGCAATAATGAATAATAATTATAATAATATGAGCTGAATAATGGAGCAGGATGAGATGTAGGCATCTTTTAAATGTGTCCCACCGTGGGCTGTCTTGATAGGTAAATATAATAGAAATTTTATCCGTTGTACTCATACTAGAGAGAGAGAGAGTAAACGAAGAGTAGACCACGTAGGAGGTGGCGAGGTGAGCTAGATAGGGCACAAAAACACTGGCCTTTATTGGCCAAAGACCGACAATTGTGGAAATCAAGGGGAGAGGCTTTTGCCCAGCAGTGGGATGATAAGGACTAAAACGAAACGAAATGAAACTCATAGTACTTACAAGTTTGAAGAATTTTATTTATTTGTTTATAATTAGACTTTTATTTAGTTTTGGTATTAGGCTCAGCTATTCTTTCAGGGGTAAAATAAGATAACATCATTATTAACATATAATAATTAATGACTAACATTCAGAATTCCGGTATGCTACGTAAATCGTGCACTCCAAATTACATGTATCACGCTAGGATACTAGATCAGTACTTCTTATATGGCTCGATGAACAACGATGTTTTAGAATTAATTTGATCACATTTTCTATGTATTTAGTCTCGTTGTTTTCTTCTCACCCTGCACGGGGGGGGGGGGGGTGGGGAACCCATTTGGACCTTGCGTCCTTATGGGGGCCTTCTTCGCAACCCACTACAGTGGGTTGGTCGCTGTATTCCGCCCTCGAGGCATGCTGGCTGGGTGATTCTCCGTTGGGAGAGGCCCAGTCAGCCGCCTACGAGAGGGCGGTGGTTCTTCATGTTCTTCCGGTACTGGTTCCTCCCCGCTCGAGGGAACTGCTATCAGTTCCCGAGCGGGGCGTTTCTGTCTTCTCTTTCTTCTTGTTGGTGGTTCTGCTATTGGAGGCAGCGGCGCTATTTGCCTCAGGTGGGCATACTTGGAACAGTCTGCCCTCCTGAACATCTTCTCAGCCAGTTGTTTAATGTGGTCTTCTAAATTTTGCCACTTTAGGTCCCTCGTGATGGTGGCGTTCTTCAGGTACCTGGGTGCGTCTACTGCCAGGCGAATGCAAGCATTTTCCCTCTGCTGTAGGAGCTTTCTCGTTGTCGGCGATGTTAGGCCGTACCAGGCCGGGATGTATTTAGAAGAAAAATCTTATGTGAAGTATGTTTTTCTGTTGTTTAATACCCATAGTACAGGGTCCAGTTAGTTTGGCATTTGATGCAGTTGAGTAAACGTGTAAGAAATATAGTTTTTATTATTATCTTTTGTTTATAGTTTTTTTTTAATATTATTTCAATCCAACCCCGACTTTCTCGTAACTCCCAAGTCACTGTCGGAAAAAAAGTCTCATGACTGGAATCGAATTTCGTCAGAATAAAAATTTGGTTTGGTGGATTTAGTGTTACCTCTCGTTCTGCTCAAATAGGCTAATAAATGATCTAGCTCATTAAGAATTGTTGAGCTTAGACATCCACTAAGTTCTTTTATTTTTTTTTCTATTTGAAAACTGTTCAGCTACGAAATATACAAATCTAAAATATGCATAGATAGAGTTGTTATCTAAAAACAAAAATAATAATGGATTCTTATGACCTTGGTCACGACATCAAGGTTGTCACCGCCTGGACTTAAGCTACTGAAACACTCTCAATTTACAAAGAAAAATTTTATTGTTAAAGGATATAAGCCGCTTACCTAACAAGATATACACCACGCCATCTAGTCCTAAGCTAAGCTTAGATTACCTTTAAGCGTACAATATAAGTAACTTATATTTTTTTCGTAAAGACATACCTTGTTAGTAATAGAACACTTATAACCTGTAAGGGACCAAACGCCATCTGTTGTTGTAAATGAAAAGAGAAAAATAAACTGTTTGTCACTCCTGTCAAATAACCAAATAACGTCAGTGTACATTATAAATGGTACTTTTGGCAGAATTGGCAGACGTCCTCAACGTGTCAGCTGAACTAAGTATCTCTCTAATACAATATTGTTTTCTTATGAAAAGTAAATAATAATGTTCCTCACATTCACACAACAGCTTTGAATTTATAACAATGCAGAGTTTAGCTTGTACTATGAAGTACTAGCGTATTTGAATCATCCAGAAATAAGGATTTCTAGATAGTTTCAAAAAGAACATCGTCTCTGCTAGAACCTAGAATACTTTCCTCTTGGGTCCAGTTATTATTGTGTGTTCAAACTTTTCGAAGGATCAACTGAAATACACACAAACAAAATATAAAACAAATACATGTTATCCATCTCAGCTATTGGTGGTCCACTGCTGGACATAGCCTTGCGCAAGTTCGTGCCACTTCATCGGTCATTCGCCAGGCTCTTCCATACACCTTAATCCCCTGTAATAAGACACATTTTCCAACGAATATTAATCGCTTGATGTGTCCATACCAATAATATAAATACATATTATGATATACATATATGTATAGATATAGGTTTCGTGTGATATTTTAACGTAACACCTGCCGTAGTTTGATATTAATCGAAGTGACCACTTTCTCGACGCACGCAACGACCAAAATGGCGTAATGTACAGAGCGATTTTGTACTTGTGTTTCAGTGAAGCTTCCAAGTCTTTACTACTATAGAACAGGTTCAATGGGTAACAAACAATGCCTTAGATGTATGATGTACATGTAAAGATTTGTCGAAATGAAATATTCTTTGGGGCTAATAGATATCATCATCATAACAGCCCATTAATGTCCCACTGCAGGGACGGGCCTCCTCCCATGACGAAGGAATACTTGGCCTACTAATACCACGCTGGCCAGACGGATTGGTATAGGGTTTAATTTCAAGTTTTCCTTCTTTTTATTTCGTAAAGATAATATTCACGGATAGTCCCTTAATCGGTTTTTACGACACCCATGGGATGAGATGGGGTGGTGACATATTGTATTCTTACTCCGTCACCACACGGAGGATAATAACATAATTAGCATAAAAGATGAAATACAGTACATAATTGAGTAAATGACAATAGATGCGTATAATTTCCATCTTATCAAAAATCTAATTATTTTTTTTCGATAGCCATTAATTTTGCGTTCGTTGAAGAAAGGGGTTCTTCAAACATTATGCGAAGAAGCATTTGGTTATTCCGACAAAGTGATAGCGAAGGAGTGAAATCGTTTTCTGATTACTCCCATTGCCTTAATTCCCTGACTGTATTCACGCTTTTTATCACGTTTGATACAGTCATTATAAAAAAGGCTTAGCAACCTAGTAAGTCACTAGGCATTCGTACTTGTACTCTAACCCCCTTTTAAATTTTAGTTAATTGATTAACTTAAATTTTTACGGTTTTGTTTGGTATAAGGTTGGTTTTACTATTAAAAATTTCGCTAAACATTGATTAAATTTAAGAGGCGTTTATGAGTAAGGGGGTAACTTTTTAAAAATAGTACAAAGTTCTAAAACACAATACAGTGTTTATGATGAAAGAGTAAATTATAAGCTAGGCTACAGGTTGGTTTCTTATGCAGTATGTTGACACAATTAGTGCGTGTGCTCGGCCGATGACCCCGCGCCCGAATTAGCGATCCGCTCGCCGTGGCCCGACCCACTTCGTACACGTCGCGACTAACCGCCGCCACGGAACCCAAGCGGTAGGGCACCACAACCCACGCACTGTACTGACTGATGCAATACCGAACAGTACCTCTGCCCTTTGAGGTAATAGTTTGATTCATTATCAAGCCGATCTATTGTTTCGAAAGAGCTTTATAGATATATAGTGTAGGTATGTGGTCTTCGAATTGTAAACTGTTACATGTCCCACTACAACGGACAGCCTTTCCGATGCTCTATGAGGAGCACCAAGCATATTAACAATTTCACTGTCCCACTAATATACACAATAGTAAAAAAATGCAATGTTCAAATATGACTCATGGGACAGTAAAGTTATTAACAAAAGATTTATTGTTAAAATAATAACCGACTTCAAAATCAAAACATTGTTTACTTGCATGATTTTCACATTCGAGCCTTGTATTTTTTTTCATATAAAAGCCAAATTAATTAACCAATAAGCTAGCTATTTTTAGACAAAGTTTCCCCTACAGTGGAACCTTAAAGGGCTATTAAAAGAAATCGTCTTACTAAGAATACATCCAAGGTTAATGACCATTCTTACGCGAAGATTATTGTAAAAATGATAGAAATAGAGGTTTTTTTCCATGTGTCTCTTAGTTCGATCTGGGTAGCTAGAGTGCTAAAAGTAAGCCATGTAAGGGTTATCAAGAAACAGCTATGATTTGTATTATTAACGAAATTGGGGTAAAATTGTATATCTATACTAATATTATAAAGAGGTAAAGTTTGTGTATTTGTGACGTTGTAGGAGGTAATCTCTGGATCTACTGAACCGATTTCAAAAATTCTTTCTGTGTTGAATAGTCCATTTATCGGGGAGTGTCATAGGCTATATAGTATCACACTATGACTAATATGAGTGGAGCAGTAATGAAATATGTTTAAAAAAGTGACGCGTTTTTTTCGCCGCCCAACGAAGTGGGCACGGGTCAGCTAGTTATTAATAAGTATATTATTATAATGCCATCGAGTCTTAAACGAAGCAGAGCTTGGACTATAATGGAAAAGTGATATACCTACATACTTATGTTCCTTTTATTTGTACTTGCAAAACACCCAGACGAATAGAACTGCGTGGGACTTCCTTCTGAAGGTATCAAATGAGCCTGTCATCTTGATAACAATATCGAAAATAATGTGTTTAATCAATATTTGTATCTAAAACGGTCATGTTTTCCGTTTCATTAATAATTAAGCTTTTAAGACATGAAACACCCACGCCTCTGTTGCTATGGGGGGTAGGGAGAGGGAACTCGATGTACTACGGCTTTGCTTCATACGTAGGAAATACTTGTCTGCCGGTTTTAAGTGCTACACACCTTGTTTAAGAATGTCACCGATTAGGTTTGGACCCGTTGGATGATAACAATGTAAAAGGGCGAAAGTAGTTGGTAATCTCGGTAGAAGAAAAACTGTATGGATTTAATATGAAGCAAAAGATATTTAGTATACATCATAGCAGCCCATAGGTAAATATACCTACGCAGGGATCTCCCTCCGCCATATATGAAGAGAAAATTGGCTATCGGGTTCATTATTAAGTTTTCTTCTTTGCTAATGATATTGCCTATTATTCGTACATCTACAACAACCCTTTGGGTGATATTATATTTGCCATTTTAATCGTGATAAAACAAATACCTTTTACCTCTACGCTTTCAGTAATAATTTTTCGTCGAAGGTTTTTTTTCCTTCAAGACTTAAATCTTGAAGGTTAATTTACTTTCTTAGATTATTAGACACGCAGTGATGACAGCAACAGTATATATGTAATCATCATGTCAACGTGGTTATGAATGACAATGCGTGCTTATGAGCGGGCCAACAGCCGCTTAAATCTCTGTCGCAAGCACAATAAAGCGAAATGATTTTCTAAATAACTCCTACATTTATCAACGGCGACCTGCGTGTCTCACGCGGCTTTTATGCGGTCTAGTTAGAGCTGTAGGTTATCATAAGTTTGATTTTGCTTATATTTTCGTTGCTAGCCTTTAAAAGTACCACTCAACACTGGTACTTTTAAAGGCTAGTGGATAAAGATGAGGCCTTTTTCACTGTAAGCATGGGCCTCGTCCAGTTATCCAATGAAACTATGCGACTAACTGCACGATCCTGGCCGGAAAGATTGGTGTTTCATGCCAAGTTTTACTTCGTTTTGCAAAGATGATATCTGTCTAGCTCCTCCATGGCTTAGCACAGCAACGACAGAATTGGATGGTTGTTGAAGTTTAATTAAAATTACAAGTTGTATTTTTGATTCGGTATGGGTGTTTACGTAGGTCGTCATTCATTTAGGTCGGAGGGCGTTTTACATGTCTGCTTTATTGGCCACCAGCCAGCCTTCTGAACCAGCTTGGTGTTTCTGATATATCTGTTTGCTAATTCTTAGTTTGTATATCCTCGTTGGGCACGCAAGTAAAAAAGTAAGTGGACGAATGTATGAAGATATCAATCAATCATTATGATCATGTTTTTGAAATCCTGAGAATTTGTCAATAATCTGTTGTTAAGCACATAGTTAATTCGGAAATCTGTTTCTAGTTTATTAATATTCAGCAAATTGGGAGGGAGGTCGCATGGACCACGGCGTCGCCTTCAACATAGTGCGTGCATGGTTGCGCATTGAGTAATGATAAAGCGTCAACAAGAGCAAGCTAATGAAGCGTTGTGTTGTTACGTTCGGTTGCTATCGGCGCGTGCGCACACTGGCCGCGCGCATATGTTTACGTCGCGGCGTATATTTCGGTACCGGAACCGATGACCACACTATCGCTAGCCAAAAATCCAAGCGAAATAATCAGATCAAGGTGGCTTCGTTGAAACTGAAAGCTTGAAGATTTTCACTTTCTAAATACACGGTTTATTGTTTAGGGCGTACTTTAATTATGATCGGTTTCGAGTATGACATTGGTGACGTATTCATCTAATCGAAATTGTTAAAGAAAAATAAACAAACTAATGTTTATTTATTACACTATAATACATAAACAAAATATGAAATCCACGTGCTTGCATCAAATATGATTTTGATTATGCCATGTATCTTAATGCGGCATAGTAGCATGAGAACTTCATACTATGATCTCGTGAATGCTGATTAGCGAAACGTATAGCGTCCGGGGTTTCAGGTCTGATGAGGGCGGGTAGTCAGAAGATGGAGCTCAACCTAGGGAAATTATTAGTAGTGTTTAGCACTACTGTAAGAGTACTGTAAAAGTAGCTTGACGTAGTATCGCAAAGTAAGAATAAACACCAAACTTTACGTAAGTAAATCGGTTGGTCGCATCGCGAATACGATTATATTTATAATGTGTAATGGGGCGACTACTGTATATCGCACATATCTTGGAAATCGTCTTCTTACTAGGTCACACGAATGCGAATTTTCTATACATAGCACACTATTGGGCTTTCATATACATTCATACAAACAACAAACTATCTCCACGTCTAGTGACGCAGTTAGAATACATGGTATCGCCACGCCATCTCCATTCATAGGTATCCCAACCGATTGACTATCATAGTATGAAAACATAAATTACTTCTTTTCCTTCGAAGAAATCCAACGATTTCATCTGACTAGTCTAGTGTGGTATTAGTTAGCCAAATTTCCCCACCGTCACTAAGAGGGTCTCATCGCTGCAATAGGATATTTATACGTTTGCGATTACCTACAAGATTTCTACGAACGATTGTTTTGATTCTTATGATAAAGTCACATAGAAAAACATCTTATAACCTCACTCTCGCAAAATAACACTAAGAATACATCCTAACACTTTCACGATGACAAATGCAAATTTACCTCCATGGCTTTTTAAACACTTTGTAGTTGGAACAATACTGTCTGGTGTGGCACTACGACTAGGTACTGGGTTACCGTGACCTGACATACCAATGACCCAACCGACGAGTGCTAACAGAGCCAGTCATGTTATATAATAGACTAGCTTTACTCTTTGATCCGTGTGTTGACAGAGTAAGAATACAGTGTGCCATATCATCCCATGGGTGTCTTAAAAACCGACTAAGGGACTATTCGTGATTATTATCTTTACGAAATAAAAAAAGGAAAGCTTGAAATGAAACCCTATACCAATCCGTTTGACCAGCGTGGTATTAATAGGCCAAGTATCCCTCCGTCACTGGAGGAAGCCCGTCGCTGCAGTGGGACATTGATGGGCTGTTATGATGATTATAATGACTCTTCGATCTCGTCTTCTTGGAAAAGTTACTTTAGACTATATTATTTCAATATTCTGGAAAACACCTTAAAGTTTCATGGTGACAAATGCAAATTTTGCTCTATGGCTTCTTAAACACTTTGTTGTTGGTACAATAGCGTTTGGTCGTCCGTTGGTGCTACACCAGACCATATTCTATTGACTGGTCTTCTCCAATGATGAAGGGAAACTAAACCTACTAATACCACGGTAGTTCGGCTTTTCATTTCACTGACATGCGTGTTACATTTATTAAAATTCTCTTAGTCGACTTGAAGAACACTTTCAAGACAAGAAGGCTGGTGATGTTTGTACCTATACTAATATTATAAAGAGGTAAAGTTTGTGTGTTTGTGACGTCGTAGGGGGTAATCTCTGGATCTACTGCACCGATTACAAAAATTCTTTCTGTGTTGAATAGTCCATTTATCGGGGAGTGTCATAGGCTATATAGTATCACGCTATGACTAATAGGAATGGAGCAGTAATGAAATATGTTTAAAAAAGGGACGCGTTTTTTTCGCCACCCAACGAAGTGGGCACGGGTCAGCTAGTTTTTAATACTTCACTAAAAAGCTTGACTGCTTTGTTATAATTATTTTTATTAGCCTGATTCCTCAAGCTTTTGTTATCCCCTCAATTTGTTGTTATTGAAAAGCTTTTTTAGATTACAATTTGGCAAGCAAACGTTTCATTCAATTGAGTCGCATATAGTACGCTCTTCCTGTCCACGGAATATCTATTCTTAGATGTATACAACTATTAGTTATTCATATTATTTCGTTGTATTATTAAAAGTATTGATGAAATTAGTTTGTTTGCCCTGATTCAATAGATCTATACTGTCTGAAAACAGTTAAGATATGTATCTAAATAAATAAAAATATTTGTAGATCGTAAATACATTCTTTTTAATACGACAGGTTTACGATACGAATATATTATGTATGTCTGGTGGTAAAAGGAACACACACATAAATATAACATAAAATTACTCTTCTTTTCGTCGCGCAGTCGGGTAAAAACAGAATAAGGTTTAATCTCAATCTTTAAACTTTGATCGATTTTTTTATATGGAGGAGCATAAGTAAGCGCGACATCACCTTACTAATCATAATCACTTTAAAGATCGTGGGTATAAAACAGGCAAAGACGAGGGGCCTCCTACCACTTGCACCAGAAGATCGCTAGATGCAAGAATCCATCAATATATCCGTAAATCATCATAACAGCCCACTAATGTCCCACAGCAGGGAAGGGCCTCCTCCCGTGACGGAGGGATACTTGGCCTACTAATACCACGCTGGCCAGACGGATTGGTATAGGGTTTAATTTTAAGTTTTCCTTCTTTTTATTACGAAAAGTTAAGTCGGTTTTTACGACACCCATTGATGAGATGGGTTGGTGACACAATGTATTCTTACTCTGTCACCACACCGATATTATATACCCGTAAATATTTCTTTATTAATCCTTATTTTTTTTGTACACAGCATGGAAATCAAAGCTGACGGCGTGATGGACGGCACCCTGGTCCCAAGACCGGTGAAGGAACGCAAGAAGCACGACAGATTCAACGGTATGAGCGAAGAGGAAGTTTCGCGTCGAACCCTGCCGGACCACCTCGCCGAGAACCTTGATATCATCATTGTGAGTATGATCGCCGTTGTATCATGTTCTTATTTTACTAAAAATGCTTTGTATTTTTGGATAGGAGTTTTTTTTTGATGATTCAACATGTTTATATGAATTCAAAAAGCAAAGATATTTGTAGAACGGAAACAGAACACTATTCTAATTAGCGTTTGATCCTGAAAATGCAGAAACGAATCTTTCTGTGAACCTATAATGTCATTAAGGACTGATGTAAAAACGTTAGTGTATAAACGTTCCTCAGATATTAGTGATATTATATAAATAACATCCCGGCTTAAGACAATACATGTCTTAAGCCAGGATATTCTTTCTGTCCATACATTTAAGGCTTTTACAATTACTTACTACTATTTTTAAAATACTAGGCTTGATCCCTAGTTTAAATCTATGAGACTCTCAATTCATATACTTATAATAGAAATTAAATACGATATTAGATTATATTAAGAATAATTCATATTATTTCGAAATGAAGACAACAGGGCTTTATTCTTAGAAACTGAAGTGGTTGTATTAGGTTAAGCGATAACATTATCAAACTTATCATTTTAGACGAGTTACATCTCTTTGCTCATAATAATGCATAAACCGTTTTCCTTAGTCGACACTCACTACTTTAAATAGTTCTTCATCATTCCCCTGCCCTTATCCCATTTTTTTTTGTTTGTGGTCGGCGCAGCATGTCTTCTTCTTCCATGCTTTCCTACTACCTACTTTAAATAGTTCTTGTGATAGTATTTTGTCTACTTACATAGTCCTAAAATGCTAACAAAGGAGACTTTGACTTAACACTTTTAGATTTTTCATACTGAATGCATCACTACCCATGAATTTCTGTAGATAAGCACATTAGAATAGCAGAGTAGACAAATGATGAACTAGAGATACGAAATTAATATTTTCTAGATTATCATTTGTTAATAGCAAAATTCAAATTCGACAAAAAAGAAAAGATTTTACTCAATTTAATAATTAAATAAATAATATAACAGGCGATTAAGACCCCATACTTTTTGACTAAATAATATGACAATGTTAATTTAAAAAGTACAACATTTAACACATACTTCTTATCAACAACGCTGTCTCGTATTTTATTGGCAGGATAATTTATTCTTTTAATAATTATAAGAGTTGGTAAATTACTGTAATGCAGGTAATTTCGTAGTTGCTTTTAAATGCAATAGTTGTCAAGATCCAATAGCCAGTTTCCTTTTTCACACATTCACACATCGCCACCTAGTCCCAAACTAAGCAAAGCTTGTACTATGGCTATTAGACAACGGATAAACATATTTAAATAATGCATCTGTCTGAGCTATCACGTGTACAGAAGTTAATCTACTTAAAAAGTGAGCTTACTTACTTACTCCGTTGGCTCAACGACCCAAAATGTGTCTTGGCCTCCGACACGAGAGAACGCCACTCTGTTCGATCCTTGGCCACCTCTTGCCAGTCAAATGAATCAACTAGCCTATCGCAGTCCACTGCTGGACTAGGCTTCTCCCGACACGGCCTTCCGCATGCGATCCGACCCAGAGACCTTTTTGACCTTGCCAGTCGGTGACATTAAATTACCTTAGATCATTTTCAACCACATCCTTCCAGCGGTATCTGGGGCGACCGAGAAAAGTCAAAAACACAATGCTAGCGTAAGTGATGGTCTTTCTTCTGTGACAGAAAGTATCAAGTGGAACGATTTCGGAGTAATATCTCACGTTTTCTATCCCTTAGTTTATCTTTAAAAAAGCAACTTCATTTCTCTTGACACTAATGACATAATAATTCTTATCACTAATCTTCTTCTAATAATTATATCTTGTCATCCAGATTGGAATAAACCCTGGACTATTCGCGGCGTACAAAGGCCACCACTACGCCGGGCCCGGCAATCATTTCTGGAAGTGCCTCTACCTATCAGGACTGACCCGGGAACAAATGAGCGCGGACGAGGATTATAAGGTTAGTACTAGATAAATAATAATAAATAAAAAATAATCCTCACACATTCACACATCGCTACCTAGTCCCAAACTTAGCAAAGCTTGTACTATGGGTACTAGACAACGGATAAACATACTTAATTCCTTTTTTTTTGTAAATACGTACTTACATGTTATACATAGAAAACACTCAGACCAATGCAAACAAGCATGTTCATGCACACAAAGATTTGCATTGAGCGGAAATCGAACCCGAGACCTCTGCGTAGCAGCCATGTAATATACCGACTGCGCCACAGAGGTGCATGTTTGACACGTGATATACATTTATATATCAATCGTTTTATCTCGAAATGCAAGTAATCTTTAGTGAAATGTAGGTGACTATAGTTGCAGATAAATAAATATATATTCTTTTTTAATATTCTTCATACATTCACACATCGCTGTCTACTCCCGACATAAGCAGAGCTTGTAAATAAATTTGCAGAGAAGACGAATTGTTAATACATACTTGTATTACATACAAATAAAACGGACCAATGCCATCATTCCGGTTCATGCACCAACATTTGAAAAAAATTGTACACAATTGTACATTTTTTAAATAAAATACAGGCTATAATGACTGTATCCAACTTAATGGAAAGCGCCAAAACAGGAATACAGTTCTATGATGATGACAACGTATGTTAGTCATGATATAACATCACACTTTCCACTTACAACCAATTACCCCCGGTCTCCGAATTACTGATCAAGTAAAAATCAACTAATCAAGTGTCAAAACTGTCATTTTAGTTCCTGAAAATGATAGTTTTGACGCTTGATTAGTTGATTTTTACTTGATCAGTAATTCGGAAACCGGGGGTTAACCTGTCTTATCCAAAAACCTATTAATAACTCAAGTCTTTACATTTCCAGCTATTAAACTTCGGCATCGGTTTCACGAACATGGTAGCCCGACCCACAAAGGGGTCAGCGGACCTAACGAGGCGGGAAATCAAGGAAGGCTCAGCTATACTCTTGGAGAAGTTACAAACTTTCCGTCCTAAAGTGGCGGTGTTTAACGGAAAGTTAATATACGAAGTGTTTTCCGGAAAGAAAGACTTCTGCTTTGGAAAACAGCCGGATACCATCGCTGGGACGAATACTGTGAGTTTGAATGTACCTGTCTTTCATTATGACATTGTGCAAAAATGTAGATTTGTTCACTAGGAGTTGTGTTATAAAATTAAACCCTATACCAATCCGTCTGGCCAGCGTGGTATTAGTAGGCCAAGTATCCCGCCGTCATGGCAGGAGGCCCGTCCCTGCAGTGGGACATTAATGGGCTGTTATGAAAGTTGTGTTATTATATCAAGCAAGACATATGGGGGTGTATCTGCTGAAATGCTTGCAGGAGTGAGTTAAGCTTATTGATGATACAATTGGTACTGGGTTTCTATTTTTAGCAGATTATGTTGGTCTGTTGCCATCCACGCAATGAAGAGGAGGGGGTTACCAAACCGACTAAGGGACTATCCGTCAATATTATCTTTACGAAGTAAAACTTGAAATTAAACCCTATACCAATCAGTCTGGCCAGCGTGGTATTAATAGGCCAAGTATCCCTCCGTCACGGGAGGAGGCCCGTCCCTGCAGTGGGACATTAATGGGCTGATGAATACTACATTTTAACATTATTTTCCGCAGTACATGTGGGTGATGCCATCATCGTCAGCCCGCTGCGCTCAGCTCCCGCGCGCCGCCGACAAGGTCCCGTTCTACGCGGCGCTCAAGAAGTTCCGCGACTACCTCAACGGTCTCGTGCCTCATGTTGAAGAAGCCGAGCTGGTCTTCCCTGACAACACCAGCCGACGTCCGCAGGAGGAGATGGAGATACGCAGGTAATTGTCGAGGAGATATGATGGAATGGTAATGAATGTACCATCGTCTTTGAAAGGAGTAGTTTGTTGGGTTAGTGGCCAATCTGGTTTCGACAGTTGTTGACTATACGCATTTGACGTTGCATAACTTCTGTATCACTAAGGCGATAAACAGGATCGACCTTTTACACGCCTTATCCCGTCCGGGGTAGGCAGAGACGACAGAACGCCACTCGTCACTATCCTGGCAAACAGATTCGGACCGTCCAAATTCATTAAGCACGTTATTGTTAGAGTAACTTTGTAGAACTTGGATGATTACAGCTCCTTTGTTGTAGGATGAATAATGAGTAATATATTTTGCAAAAGACTCGAAAGATTATTGTACTACTTTGAATAAATAAATGAATACTGAATACCCGTCCCTGCAGTGGGACATTAATGGGCTGTTATGATGATAGGACGGTCGTCCTTTCAACAGGACGTTAATGAGTTAGTATGATTATTTGCACTTATTGTAAAGATTATTCGCACGATACTAAGCCCGTTTTACTCATCTAATAAAAGTTGTAGGGTTTTAAAATGTGTTAATTTTTTTGATAAAGACAATGATATGATAACTACTACATAAGTAAATATTAAATCTACATAAAACTTTTAAGAATTCAGAGTTGTAGCAATCAGAATTTTGCTGAATTTCTTTAACTAGTGATCCTTAATCAAAGATATAGTTACTCAGCTATGCACTGTACATTTTACAATATGAAAGTTATACAAAAAATATAAATTTGTCACCAAATTGTGATCACCAGAAAGTATTTTATATAACATGTTAACCCAGATTAAAACAAATTTAAAAAAGTATATTTATATAACTCATCTCATATTCACGACTATCTAAATTTATAGTAAGTACAGGTAGACCCTTATTTTTTTAAAGATGATTATAAAAAAAAACCCTTTAGTTTTTTTTTTTGATAAAAATTGAACTTATAGCCGATTTATTTTCAAATTCTCCAATTGTTTCAGCCAAACCAGAAGGTAACATAAACATTTCACTGCCAAAACATTAATTAGTTTCACTTATTAACAAAAATATAGCACTAGCGTTTTATTTTTTATTATTTATTTAAAACGGTCAATAATAATAATATTATGTTGTCACTAATACAAGGTTCTTTGTAGATAGAATAAGTTTCAAATGGTAATAGCCGTCGTTTTAGAAGTATAAATATTAACCTCAGTTTAGTAGTTGTCCCAATAAATCATTACTTTTATGATATAATTAGTGTATGTACGAGACTTGCACTTAATTTACTTTATGAGAGTTCTATATAATTAAAAAAAAACAGGATTCTTTTTATATTATCGGTCATTTAAAATACTTTTAACATGCTCTAAGTTTAAGGGTAATACCTTAAACTTAGAACATGTTAAAAGTAGTTTATTTTTATATGTTTATTTCTATTTTATTCAATTTAATAAAAATACCAATCTATCCATACTAATATTATTAATGGGAAAATGTGTCTGTCTGTTTTTCTTTTCTAACCCCCCACTTCCCAAAAATGGGAAAGACGCGAGCGAAGCCGCGGCCAAAAGCTAGTATTAAATATGTTACTGGAAAAATACTCGTCTACATATGGAGCCTATTATTTTATTCTTATAAACATGTAGAGGAAAACACTCAAATACAGAGTTTTTGTAAAGACTAGAATGGTTTATCTAATTCTTTATCGGTTTTTGAAAGACACGATTTCGAGACACGCTATTTAAAGAAAATAAAAATTGAACTTATTCTATCTATTTGCAAACGTTTAACGGCCGAATACTCAAACGTCTGTTAAAGTAAAGCGGCGCTTAAACTAGAAATTCGCATACAAATGTCTAGTTTAAGCGCCGCTTTACTTTTAAAAGACGTTTGAGTATTCGGCCGTAAGTGACACAAAACAAAACGGTATTTTTTTTTTGGGTTTAATAAGATTCTCTGATGTAAAGGTTTCTATTTGTAAAACTTTGAAAGAGTTGTAAATAGAATAAATAATATTAACACAGCTGTAATTTAAATTCAAATAGTTTTATGTTTTTATTTATGTCTTAACTTTACAACATGAAAAAAAAAGTCCAAAATATCATAATAGTGCAGGACTGAACACTGAATAGTGGATGTTACATACATATATAAACTCACGCCTTATCCCGTCCGAGGTAGGCTGAGACGACAGAACGCCACTTGTCACAATCCTGGCAAACAGATAGTGGATGTTCATAATTATAATTCTTCACAATTTTATAACAGTATCTTAGTGGGTAAATAACAAATATTATTCTTACTAGGAATATTATTACTATTTATTAAGTAGGGGATCTTATTTTTGACTTAGTTTCTTTTTTTATTTTGACTAATCAGTAATCTAGTGCCGATATAATCGTTAGCACATTTTGCGTATATTTGTTTCAATTCTGGTCGTGTGTCCATTTAATATAGGTTTAGCTCGTGTAAATTCGCAATTAAAACGAAGGTAATTAAATTTGTTTTAGTAATTCAAATGTTTTAAAGGCCTTTACGTGGCTCACTAGCGCCGCCAATAGAAAAACATATCATAATTCGCAAATTGGATAAATAATTTAAAATGTTGATAACAAAGTCTTGAGGAAAGGCAATGAAGTATTTGTTTAACACATTCTCAACACTATAAATGATTTTCTATTTGCGAATTATGATTTTTTTTCAATTGGCGGCGCTAGTGAGTCCTATAAACGCTCCTAAAGTTAAATATTCTTTCTTTTATACTCCTTATGCCACTGTAGCAAAATGGTCGTACATACGTAATACCAGGTTACTACCGTTCAAGAAACGTGTGGTCCGACTAATCACTCTTAATAGAACACATCATTCTATATCTTTCCTGCACTGAGGTTATAGTAAAAACATTAATTTTAGTGGCATCTGACACAAAATAATACTAACCTTGTAAGAACTAAATTTTCTAAGCTTTCATATATTGTATTACTATTACGTTAAATTGCGAATTTACTACGTGCTTTTCTATAAATTCTGGGATTGAGTTTGGTGACAAATATATCTACGTAATTGAACTTGAACAAATCTCTATTAAATATGGGTCGAAGGCTTATAATCCCCGCTAGGCTACAAGCCCATAGAGGATAAACATAACGGGCTAGCAAACTGTAGGTATAATAAATCGCTAAGCGCTTATCGCTCCTTCGACCCAAACCACTCAACCGGCACAGCCGGCAAGCAAAGGCAGACGCAGTGAGCGAGGCTCCTTGCAGACTGACCATGGAACCGGAGCCGGGAGACACCATCATACTCGAGGACGGCACCGAAGTCCCGCTCAAGAAGAAGCGAGGCCGACCCAAGAAGGTCAAGCTCGAGAACGGCGAGACTGCGCCGGCCGTCCCCAGGGCTCCTAGGGCGCCCCGGCCGCCTCCGCAGCTCGACCCCAGCGGTGGGGAACAGCCGCCCAAAAAGAAGAGGGGGAGGCCCAAGAAGATACGTCCTGAGGAGCAGCAGTTCTTGTTGCAGCATCAGCAACATCAACAGCAACAAGTAAGTACTTTAAATATTTTGAGCTTAGTAAAGTCCTAAGCAATTTGGTCACGAAAACACCTAAAAAAATCAATGTTAGGTAGTGTGTAGGTCATCTAGAGATGTTTTATTCCAAATTTTCCCTATTAACTGCTGAGGAACTAAATAGGCTCGATTAATCACCGGGGTGGTAAAGGCCACCTATTAGTGCCAACCACCACTTCAGTGGCAATTTCAAAGGGGGCAGATGGGAATAAAGGGAAATAAGTGCGAGATACTGATTCCAACTGACAATTCAATTAATATGAAATCAGAAGCGGTTGTAATATAAGTCGATTACAATTTTTCTTGTAGCCTCTCTAAAGTGTAAAGTGTACTAAATTGAGGAGCCATAATTATGTTACAAAAAATTAACTATTGTGTAATTATTGTTCCAGCCACCAAATCTCGTCCCACAAGGCAACACACTGTCGACTCTACAGCCTATACACGCCCACTCCCACGGCCACGAGGGTGGGTACTTACCCCACGGTGCCGGGGGAGAGTTCCCGCCACAGTTACCCTCCCCTCTGGCGCAGGGGAGTCTGTTGTATCCACATCAACAACACCAACAGTTGACTAATGACACGCCTAATTACTTTCAACAACAACCTAATCAAGGTTTGTAAAGTTTTTCATCAATCTACCAATGTCAAGTTCTTTCTTTGTAATTATGTTTTGGCAAAATTTGGTCTGTAACGAAAAGTTTCAAACTGACTTTTTTACCTTTTTTTTAATTGAGAATGAGAAACTGACAGTTGTTTATGGTTCATTCATTCATTGGGTTGAAGTAAAACGAGTAAAAAACTAAATTGATCAAAACATGCACGTTGTCGATTGGTGCCGATCTGCTACCAACGTCTTTGTCGGTTTGGAGCCGATCGGCTACCAAAGCATATCAAAGGCATACGGGGAGATAAAAGTGAGGTCAATATTGAATTTGAAACGAAGGATCGGGTTAGAAGTAGGGATGTTTGGACAAAAAGGGATTGGAATGACTACGTATTTTATGCTAACCTGTAACTGCCTATTTTAAACCTGTTAATAATAATATCATATGTTTGTGTACAGGTATGGACAGCGCACTAGAAGTAGGCGCGCTAGGCCACGTACGTACGTACGGGTCGCCGGGCGGGGGCGCCGCGGGAGGGGGGTACGCCGCCTCGCCCCGCGGGGTCTACGCCTCCCCCCGCAGTCAGGGGTACTCGCCCAGTCCGGCGAGACCTGCTGGAACGCCACAGCCACAGGTACATATCCTTTTCCTACTTATATACCGCTACTGCCTCGAAATCTAAGATGGCCGACTTGAAGTTGTTGCAAATAGCTGCACAAATGTCGTGTTTGGGAATAAATGGCGAACAGTAAGTGTTTTCGTAGTGACATTACATGCGCAAGTCTCTGAAAGCTAACTTCAGGCCGACCGAGTAAGACTGCGTGAATCATATTTGCAACGTGATTTTTGAGAATGTAGTTATTAAAGCTGTTGTGTTCCCTCAGTTCCCTTCGAGCCCGGCGGCGTTCTCAGCCCCGTCCCCCCCGCGCGGCGGCTACGGCTCCCCCGCGCCCCGCCCCGCGCCCTTCAGCGGTCGCTCCCCGCTCTACGCGCACTCGCCCGCGCCCTACCAGCACCAGCAGCAGGCACAGGTATGTACTACACACCACGATACTATAGGGACGTGGGTTTACTTAAACTGATTAAATTATCATCCAGAAGTTAACTTCATACCCATCGAAGCAAAGGCTACAGCATTTGTGTCATCCATCCGGCCTTAATTCACCTCGCCATCTCCCCCTCAAAAGTAAGCCAGCAATAGTCGGTCGGCAGAAAAATCATGGTTTTCCGCAACTTCTTGCCTTCTTGAGAGAAGTAACACCTGTACATTTTAGTCTGTAGAAGCCTTACACTCAGAGATTTTCCCCTAACAAAAAGGAAATGAAGTTATGGATTATGTTTCCTTTTTTGGCTATAGGTCTCTCTTCTTTAACGAACGTACGACGTAACAGCACCACACCTCCAGCGAAAAGGGGAGGATCCTCCGACCGGGCGAGGGTGATCGTGCCTGGCGGGCCAACTTCCCAAGGGTTGTTCGTTGGACTTTGTATATATGCGAATCTTGATATCGCGATTCAGGACGTAGTGGCGACATCTTTTGATCGTGGGGCTACTGAGATAGTGTAGGTGTTCGCCTGAGTAAGTCGCTAGATGACGCTACAAATACAATTTTATATACCTCACTTCTTATTTCAAAACTATTTTTCTTGATGTAAACTACTCGTTGTAGTATATGTCAAGAGATATAATTATATCATATTAATGTATAACTTATCCCACAGAGTCCGGCCCCGCAGGCTCGATTCTCGCAGTCGCCACATCCGCATCACCCGCATCCGTACTCACATTCGCCCGCGCCACAGGTAAACATCTTATTACTTTAAAACCTCATAGTTTTTATCCTATTTCTGCAGATAATTTGTCCATGTTGACAGCAAAGAATTATCAAAATTTCAATTATGATCTATGAAATAAATAAGGTGCTTTTGTATTGAAAATGTCGTCTTATAAGTACCATCCGATTTTAAATAGAGAAATGTGTAAGTGCCCTATTATAAATAAAATTATTTATTAATGATAAATTTAATTTAATATAATGTCCTAGGAAAACACAACTAACCTATACCGTATTCATCCTTACTTGATTTATTTTGTCAACAAACACCACATATTGCAAATTCATTAGTTTTTACATCAATCGCACACTTTGATATGGATGAAAATTTCTGGAAAGTAGCATTAAACGTTTATGCAATAGAAAACACGTAAATTTGTTTTCTATTGCATAAACGTTTGATTTATCCACTATCTTTCTTTAATTTTAAATCAATATTATTTTTTCCAACGTAAAATTTCACAGATAAAATTAATTTTATCATTTGACATTTGTAGATTATAGAATTTTGTCCTTGATTCCTATACATTTTTCAAAGATCAAAGACTTAAGTCTTTAGTCTGTGGTTGACACGACGCCATATATATGTAGTGGTGTATGTGTGCATGTACAATATAAGTACATGCACTGTTATTAATAAAGGAGTCTTATAACCGCACTCGTGTGTATCACTTGTCTCCCCTAATCCCATCCTTACATGGCGACCCTGCCAGGATGGATCCGCAAGGTATCGGATAGCGTGCGCGAATTTAGCATGTTGTTTTGATTTGCAATTTGTGACTTTTAATACTTACTTAAATAAGAAGAAAAGTGTTTTAAAAAAAGTGTAAACATTTGATAAAACATACAATGAAAAAGTTTGAAAAATCGCAAAAACTATGGATATAGTGTAATGTAAATGTTGCTGTTGAAAGTGTCGTCACCAAATGGAGCGATGTTGTGCTATTGCACGTAAGGAGAATGGGTCATGAGACCCACAGCTTCGAGATGGGCTGAATTGGAGTCGGCATGGCGCCCCTCTGTCGGGTGCATGCCATGTCGCGAAAGTCGTCGAAATTTTCATTATAGTGAAAGTGCGGTTATAAGACTCCTTTATTAATAACAGTGCATGTACTTATATTGTACATGCACACATACACCACTACATATATGTTTACGTTTTAAAGCAAGTCCGTTTAAATAGACTATAGAATACAATTGATTGTGTTTATTTTCCTTGTCTAAAGAACATAGGTGAATACGAGCTACCGCGGCAGGTGCCCGGGCAGGCACAGGCGCGTCCGTTCTCCCGCTCCCCCGCGCCGGTTGGGGGCGGGTCGGGCGGCGGCACCACGCCCTTCCCCGCCGCGTCCCCCGCGGGCGCGCTGCACAGCTACACCCCCTCCCCCGCGCACACCCCCTACAGCCAGCACTCGTCCCCCGCGCCGCACCACTTCGGCAGCAGCTTCGCGGGCGAGCTGTCCTCGGACATCGGAGCCGCGATATCCTCCCCCCCGCCCGTGTCGCCCGGCATGCAGGCGTTAGACTTCGAGCCGCCCAGAGACCCCGACCCGGAGAGGGACGCCAGCCCTATGGGGAGTACGGATATGCATCCGGGGTCGAATAGTAATTCCTCGCTCTCGGATTATAATAAGGTATGTTGGCTTTAGTTTTCCTTTCCCTAATGTATGCATTAACAACTCAGTCACTGGCTGCATACGAATCTTTTACGACAGCCGTGCGTCTTTATGCCACTTTCATACCCTTAAGTTTGGAGATATTTTGACTAGTCTGCTACGTAACTCTAGTGTTTAATTTTAATGTTTTTTACCTATATGGATAGTTCTGACATCTTCTTTCAATCCTCAGACGTCGGCAGGCAGTGAGATGTCCCCGGCGGGAGTAGGCGCGAACACTTTTGGTGGCGCGCTGTATGAAGGTGAACAGCGTCTGCAGTACCCACACGCGCTCCACCACACGCACAGTCCCACGCAGGACAAGCAGGAGCACTACCACTACAGGCAGGACCAGGGTGAGTGTGCAGTAGTTGCTGCCGTCATTAGATCCTACAAAACACGTAATAGGCGCCGCGACGCGGTATAAGAGAGTCGTCGCGACGCGCTACGAAAAAGTCGACGCGACTCACTACGAAAGAACCATCGCGACGCACCACGAAGGAGTCGTCGAGACGCGCTACGAAAAAGTCGTCGCGACGCACCACGAAGGAGTCGTCGCGACGCGCTACAATAAAGTTGTCGTGACGCACTACGAAAGAGTCGTCGCGACGCGCTACAATAAAGTCGTCGTGACGCACTACGAAAGAGTCATCGCGATGCACTACCAAAGTCGTCGCGACGCGCTACGAAAAAGCCATCGCGACGCTCTACGAAATATAAAAGAATAGTTTTTGAGATTAACAAAAGCAGTGTAGATATATGTGTTATGTTTGGTTGCAGGTGCCGGTGTATCAGAAAGTCCACGGTTAGACCAGTTACATCAACACCCTTCTATGTATCCTAGCAATTTTAATAGGTAAGCATAGCAGTCTCATATATTATTTATGTATTAGATATTACAGTCCTATTTCTGACTATGGACTTCCTTCATATATTGTATACTGTTCTGTTACAATTATTATATTAATGTAAATATAAAATTATTCGTAAGTTTTCTTCCATCGAGTCAAATGAAGGAACAATTAACTTTCTCCGTTTGTGTGGAGTTGTGACAAGCATGCGTACCCTTAAAACAAATTATGATTTGAAACTGTGCGACAGAGATGACGCTCTACGAAGCCGATATTGACCGATAATCTTTTTCCACAGGTCGATGTGTAATATAAACGGCCGGGTACTGTATGTACCTACTTATTGTTATTTAATTATCTCCAAAACATTATTTTTTGTTTCAATATCATAATATTGGATATCCTCTACCCTGTATTAACCTGTATCCTGTACTCCTCAGCAGGTCGACTCCCCCCGGCGGCGGCGAGGCGTTCTCCCCGCTGCCGGCGGCGTCGTTCCGGCCGCCCGACACGCACACGCCGCACACCCCGCACACGCCTCACACGCCGCATCCTGAACACACGCCGCATCATCATCAACCAGGTAAAGCGTACACCTACACCGGCCGCCCTGAAGTTATCAAAATCAAATAGCATTTATTCGAAGTAGTACAATAATATTGTATCTTTTTGACGTCATCTCAACAAAACTACTTAATCTAACTTTATATACATTTAAAAGTTTAGAAAACTTTACCACCGCCTCCAAAGCGCTAGTAGAGAAGAAGCGGCGCAACAAACTCTACTGCAGCTCTTTTTTTCATTTTTGTATTGCAACATTAGCTGTCAGAGAAGTTCGCGCATGACGAGAACAAATAAAACACGCCCTTCTCACGCCATTTAGTTTGAAAACTGACATCTGCGCAGCCATCTGCAACAGGTTCAGGCCGGCCGTGTTAGTTGGCGCTGATTGTACCAATAGTCCAGGATTCCTAGTACATTTTTGCAAAGTGATTACTATAAAGCTAAATTTTCGTCAGTAGCTTCATTTTGTACAGGCCCCCAACAATTTTTTGTAAGACTTTTATGTGGTACAGTCAGCCCCAAAAGTCGCTGAACACATTTTAAATTCCAAAACTGCTGAACACTAAAAGTGGCATAAGTCAGTGTCGCAACAAGAGTACAAAATAAGCTAAACGTACAAAACGACCATAACACGCTGCACACGGTTATTCCAAAAGTAGCCGCACGCGTGTATTTCAGAAGTATCTGAACACTAGTATTTCAAAAGTATCAGCACACGAGTATTTCAGAAGTATCTGTAAGTACAATTATGTTTACTCGTTGGAATAGATACATAATTTCAACACAATTCACTGAGATTCGATAGCCTAGGGTAAAGAACACTCGACTTTGATGAAGTAGACGTGCGTTCGAAACCGGGTTGTGCCAAGTATTTTTTTTGGTTTTTTTATTTTTTATTTATTGTATTTTATCTCAAAAAAAAACAAGTAACTTAAATTCACCGTCACTGTTGACAGGTATTTTAATAAAGTTAAAATATTATTTTAAATTTTTAATTGAAAATTAAATAGTATTTTTATTTAATGAAGAATGATCATTATGACTTTAAATTGTATGAGAAACATTTTCGGAGATTCGATGATATGAGTTGAAATGTTATGAAAGAAGAAGCGCTCCCTGTTGTGCGACATTGAACTTAATAGTTTTATGACATGCAACTAAAATTAACTCTACGAGGTGATAAAGCCATTTAATTAATTAAATTATTTAATTTAATTGTCGAATATACATTTTTTTCGTAAACGAAGTCGCGGGTTACAGCTTGTATTGAATAATAATAGTAGAAAACAAAATAAGAAAAAATAAAAAAACACAAAAAGTAATCCGTTCCTCAGGATCGAACCAGAGCTGTTTTCTTTTCACCCATGCTCTATACAAGCAAAGCTATCGTGTTGACAACTGTTTTAATGAAATTGTTAATGTAGTATTCCGCTTTGAAATTGGCTTGACTTTTGTCTACTGTCAAAATCACTCACTACAACTACACTGAAACTCGACCGCAGATGAGCGACGCAGCGGGCGACGTTGCCGTTCAGTCATGCGCGGCTCCCGTATACTGCACGAGTTGGCAACATCGATACTTCTGAAATACCCGTGTGCTGATACTTTTGAAATACTAGTGTTCAGATACTTCTGAAATACCCATGTGCAGCTACTTTTGGAATAACCGTGTGCAGCGTGTTATGGTCGTTTTGTACGTTTAGCTTATTTTGTACTCTTGTTGCGACACTGACTTATGCCACTTTTAGTGTTCAGCAGTTTTGGAATTTAAAATGTGTTCAGCGACTTTTGGGGCTGACTGTACCTTAAATGTCTCTTGTTTTGAGGTAATTTCAAGGTAGTTCCTTACCATAATTTAAACATTATTTTCTCCCGTACCCAAGGCTCACCAGGAGAATACGCAGGGGCTGTGAAACCGAAAGCACAAGACGTAGCGTCCAAGTCTCTATCGGGGCTGGAGTCTCTCGTGGACCAGATACCGTCGATAGCGGAGGGTCAGGTTGCGGGCGGGGGCGGTGGCACGGGCTCTGCGGGACCGGCGCCGGCGCCCGAGCAGTCTGCAGCCCCGGTCACCGCGCTGCCGGACTATGCCAGCGCGCTCTATCCTCCCTACGGAGCGTACGGAGGAGCCGCCTATGGGAATAATGGGTATGTATATGCACTCACACATCGACAAGTAAGTGGCGTCTCGCCAACTTAACTCGCCAAAAATAGGATGGAGATCTATTTAAATCAACTTAATCAACAACTTACTACTTAACTCGCTACTGTACTTGTCGATTTGTAAATTGGGCTTAAGTGATTTATTTTGTGTTTATCTAACATGTTCTGATGTTACTGCAATTATCAATTTCAGTTATAATTATAGAATTCAGAAACAGAATATTTATTCAGTCATGAAATTTAAAATAATATTGTTGTCAAGTGAAACAATTTTGTATTTTTAAATTCATCATAACAGCCCATTAATGTCCCACTGCAGGGACGGGCCTCCTCCCATGACGGAGGGATACTTGGCCTACTAATACCACGCTGGCCAGACGGATTGGTATAGGGTTTAATTTCAAATTTTCCTTTTTATATCGTAATGTTCACGAATAGTCCCTTAGTCGGTTTTTACGACACCCGTGGGATTAGATGGGATGGTGACATATTGTATTCTTACTCCGTCACCACACGGAGATACTAGGTAGGTATTTTTATATTCATCATGTTTCAATTATGTCTGCGTAGCGACGGTTTAAGAATGTATCTACCCCCTCCGTCCTGAGAGTCGTGAAAGTCGACTAATGGAAAATAACTTATAACCAAACAACACTTTTGCCAGAGAATCGAACTCGAGGTAGATTTAGGACGTAAACTAGCACATTTTGGGATTATCTGAAGTCCGAAAACTGGGGCAGGACGCGATAACTACACGTCTCCTCAAACGATACGATATTCTAAATGAATGATGTACATGTTCAGGTACGGCGGGCCATTCGTGGGCTACGGCGGCGGCTGGGGCACGGCGGTGATGCGGCCCACGCCGGGCTACCTGTCGGAGTGGCAGTACGGGTACGGCGCGGGCGTGCCTCCCCCCTACGCGCCCTACAACGCGCCCTACTATAATGGATACGCCGCGCCCCCGCCCGCGCACCATCAACAGGTACGTTTTAATTATAATATTGTACACGTTTCGATCCACAACACCCCAGTCATAAGCACAAAAACAGCCGAGAACATAAGCTCCCATTGGAGCCAATTCGATTGCTGAGACATCGCTAAGCTCTTGCGATGCTTGCCATTTTTATTTTTATATTTCAGTGTTTACATTTATTCTTAATGATATATAAATGCATGTAAGTATGACGCACAAATTTTAACACAAGGTAGGGTATAATATTATTTGGCAGAAACAAAAAATAAACAATAAATTTAATAAAGCTTATGGTTTTTGAGGAGTTATATTAAAGATTAGATTGGCATATCTTAGAAGATATACCTACCTATTAATTGCTTTAAATGTTTTTTTTCGTTTCTGCCTAGTTAAATTATCTTATACCTATGTACCATACTTATGTTCACCCTATATCTATAAAACTAAACCAATCTTACTGTTTTTACTAATTTCGTAAAAGACTGTGTCTATATTTTAAGTTGTTCTGTCGATTATTACAAGCTATGGATACAAATAATCTAAGTCTGAGTCCTTTATGAGTTACTAGAATTTAAGACGTATACTCTAACGTTCCAGGCCCACTACTTATCAGCCCCTCCGCTGATCGACCTACACAAGAATGGGGAGCATTCAGCCGGCGTCCCCGCCGTGCCCTCAGTGCCCTCCGTACCCTCCGTGGGCTTCGGCGGCTTCTGTTAGTTTGTGAACCTCCCCCGTGACCCATACAGACTTATACCCTAACCTTACCGCGAGGTAGGTATTCTTTATACTTGTTAGAGGTCGCGATATACTTTCCTAGTGTAAGTAGCAAATTGGACTGAGCTAATTCTACTCGAATGGACGTTTCCGAATAGACAATGTTTTTGTAAAGCAATCGTTAGTGATGTAATTTAATCCTTTTTCAATCAATGATGAGCTTAATTTGTAGGATTTATTTGTAAATATTGTATGTATTTTCGTTTCGGTCCATCACATTTAATTTTTATGTATGTTTATTTAACCGATATCGCTAGGTACATGACAGTTTTGTAGAAAAACTATAATGTATCTGTTCTGATGTGTCGTGATGTTTAGTTGTAGGATCGTGCTGTGATTTGCGAGGGGGCGAGCATGCGACGATTCGTACTTAATTTATTCGGTATGTCTGTGATCCTAAGCGAAGTCTAACAATAATGGCCATCGTTATTGCCATAATAATAACAACTGTTCGGAATTAGCGCGAGCGTGTACAAACACACGCATTATACGAAGTCTTGCCAATGATATATGTTTCGTGTTTCTAGTCAATTACTAATTTGTTTCGACTAGTCAAATTGATAAAAAAGTCGTACACATTCGCACGACACTCGCCCCCTCAAACAAATTGCTCGAATATAAAATATATTATATTATTTTTTTGTTTATCTAAGTCACAAGAACGGCCTATGAGATATATAAATGTATACTTTTTTTTAGTTTTTAGTTGAAACGTTGCGATTGTGCGACGCTATTTATAATTCAATTTTAGCATTTGATAACGTATGTTTTATTGTGGGGCGGTTATTTAAGTGAGTGGCCGTCGATAGTTTACCAGTGCAAGAAGTGTACGTTAGTTGCGTGCAATGTTTAACGTGTACGTAGAACTACGTGATGCCATGGACACCGTGCATTTTACTAAACGTTACCCGAAACAGTTACATTAGCTTCGGACCGCTAGTGAATAGCATAATTTTACATAATATATTGTACACCTATATTTTTATTATACACGCGCCATTTTATTATTGTAAGGCTGTATATCGGATTTATCGATATGTTGACATTTACGATGTGTTTTTTATTTGTATATGTATATGTGTCAGATATGTTACCAAGTAAGCTTATCGTTCGCGGTTATAATAACTGTGTACATTTTTACAATAGAATTTTACATACGCGTATATGTACAGTCGGCAGAGTAAATTTATAAAAAAATACTTTTTGAATATTATTGTCGAAGTATAGCAAAAGCTTTTGTATATTTTGTTTGTCGACTGTACTTGTTCGTGAACATCGTCTGTCGATATATCGTTGAGTTACGACATTTGTTGTACCATATGACTGGTTTATACCCTTCTAGTTTTAATTTAAAGTTAAAGCTATGCATAATGTTTAAATAGGTGCTGATGGGTTCATTTGTTTACATAAATAGTTACGGACGATTAACATCGCGTTTAGTCGTTTTACTTAAGTCTTTATAACTATGTTGTTGGAGATTTTTATTTTTTCATATTGTTTTCGATGGTGTATTAGGTACAGTTCGTGTATTAAAAAACTCTTGAAGTCTAGGGGTCCTATTCAAGTAGTCGACATTCAAAAGTCCTTCCGCATAATATTTTATAAGCGCTAATGTGTGGCGGGCGGCGGACTGGTTTTGTCTGTACATAGCAGGAATACATCGCGGGATTAAAACGAAAGTATGAAGAAGAAAGAAAGAAAAAAACTAACTTGTACAAAAAAAATCTTTTAAATTAGTAAAGTCTTTTCTTTGCACAAATGATTAAAAAAAAGTCTTAAAAGTCTTTAAATATAAGCTAAAAACGAAATAACATACGTAATAAAGACATATACGCTAATGATAGGTTTTACTGTGAAGAATTTATAAATAATATGATGTCGTGTGATATTGTCACGGAAGCGAATGGTTTTTGTATCTTAGATCGGTTTGTCGGAACGTGCTCAATGTTGGTCTGTACTATGTACTAACAAGTTGTGATGCCGCGGCGCGACTATTGGATAATGTACTATAACAACTATACGTTCGAGTGATTTGACTCTCTTGTTATTTATATATTATAATTAATAGTTTAAATTATTATGAAATGAAGGTTTAACTGCACAATTTTTCAGAACACAACTAAAGTGGGTCGTGTCCTAAAACCTACACATTAAATAAATTGAATTGAATAAGGAGAGGTTAATGTTTATAGAACTTTCTGATAAAAATGAGTTTATCTTGTGGTATATATAGTAATCTCCAAATCAATTTGTTTACTCGTTGACTATGACTAGTTTAGAGTCCTTTGTCTATGAAATATATTGGTTGCGTTCAGACATCTAATCAAAGCCAGCGAATGCGCGTTATAATCAAGTGTAATATTATAATTAAAGAAAACTGAATATAAATACAATAGAGTTAAATAAAATCGAATGTATTAGATGATCTCTAGTAATATTCTGGTCTGGTTTTTAAGATTAGGTTTATAAGTGAGTTAGTTTGTATTCGTGCCGCTGCATTACAATAATGCATCTTAATTATTATTATTAATAATATTATTTTTTTCGTAATTTCAAATGGGGAATCATGATAATTTAAAAAAAAAGAAATCAACAGGGTATTTAAGATTGCTTAAGATATATTATTTTATATTTATTATTATTATTACTTATTAACGTGCAATGGCGCTTGCTGCGCCGTTGTATTTAGTGTTATTGAAGTTTGTTTTAATTTTTTTTTTTGCTGTCGGTACCACGCGCAGGTTTCGTGTAGATTTTGTAGATATAGCATCGTCTTCGTGTTACAAAATAATATTAATTTATTATTTTGTAACGTGCTGACGGTACTTTTATCCTGTATTGAATAAATTATTATCGGTAATCTCAATGTCTTTGTACTTAACTGTTTGAGTATTTTGACAAAAAATATTTTTGTCAACGGTACTCGACAGTCTCTTGGTATAAAATTTAAATGTATTGTGTATGCGTGTGTATGTGTGGGTTAGTTGCGCGTGGTTATACAATTGGGCGTACAATTTTGCGCTCAAAATAAACAACCATACGCCTTTGTACATAACGAGTGCTTTATTACGCTTTTTTGATATTATATTTTTTATTTATAAAAGAAAAATCAAAAATACAATAACATTTATATATTTTTGCTTTTATTTTGTACATTAACTCGTGTATGTTTTTTATATTTGTAGGTGATTGACAATGCTGTATAATGTTTTAATTGACAGGTGACATTTACATTGTCAATGTCACTGTCATCTGTCAAATAATACATGATACTGTGATAAAAAAAAACGTTGGTTACATAACATCTCTCGATTACATATTATTATAGAATGAATTACACGTTTGTATACAATTTGCCAAACTGCAGGCGCGGGTTCGAGTTCCATGCAGGAGAATTTTATTGTGCGATCTACAAAGGTTTGTACTAAGCTCTGGATGTTCTAATTGATGTTTGTAAAGGTTAATAATGCGACTTTTTTTTTAATATTTCAAACGCAAGCTGTATACAAATGTAAATTTTTAAACGGAACGTTGCTGGTTAGCGATCTATGTTTTTGACAGTTGTTATGTGATTTCTGAACGAAATAAAGGCCTACACACACGCTGCCACTGTAATTGCGGTTAACGCAGAAACAATTTTATGTTTAACTTTGGTGATTAAACACTATACATGTAAATTAAGACCTGAATGAAATCTTAATTTACATAGGATTGTGTTAAAACCCATAGTTTAAACAAATAGTTAGCGTTAAACTTATTGAATAGTTTCTCTCCCTTTTGAGCGAAGTACCTAAATTGCACGATGCCTGTGAAGCAAATTGCCTAAAACGCCAAATACCTGAAACTCGAAGTGCCTAAATTGCACAATGACTAAAAACTTTATTTGCCTACAAAGTACTTTAACAACAATGTTTAATGCCTAAGAATGGAAATGCCTAAAATGAAAGTTGCCAGCATAATTATACAAGGTATGGTGCATTCAGTACAGTCGTATGGGTTTACCACTTATGACAATACTTGTAATGTAGGTAGGTCTCGGATTATCTATTAATGTCTATAGTAGATAAAAGGACAAAAAAAGGAACTGAAAAGTTTATTGAAATTTTAAATAAATAAAACAAAAAGTGTATCCTTATATAGTAACTTAAAATTAAAAACGTACTAATTTAATCTATTATTATTTGTGACATAAAATTTATATTATAGCGATGCTTTTAGTTGTCTTTTAATTTTATAAATGCTTTTGAGTGCTTCAAATGGCGATAAGCTCCCTTCGCTTAGCTTTTTGAGCTCTTGTTTGTATTTTCGATTAAATATTATGTCCATTTTATTGCGGTTGTTAGTATTAAATAACATATATTTTATTTTATGGTTCTGCCAGTTTGCTTCTTGTAACAATTTTTGGAGAAATCTAATAAATGTTGAATTTGGAGGTACTCGGGCATTAAATCGTCTATGCCATCCTTCCAGACCGTTGTTTGTTCGTTGTGTCTCACTTGCACAGCATATCATTTCCGGTGTATATTTTAACCATTGCTTCTCGTAGTATATTATAAACTTTTGTAATTCTTCTGAATCCGTATAATTTTGTTTAATAGCATTCCACGCTTCCAATATACGATCTGCTGGCATAAGTGGTATGTTACTTGACAGAGCAATAATAATTCTACCTTCATTGGTTGCAGTTAAATTAATTTTCTCAGCATTTTTCCATAGTGCCTTAGTAAAATGGTAATAACAACCGGTAATATGTACACCAGGAAACACTAACTTCATTGCTTGTACTTGGGCTACTTCAAAATCACATTTAAATTTTGTGATTTCTATATTGAAATTCTGTTTTATAAGTTCATATAATCTGATGTAGGTATCCTGTTGTTTATTAGGAAGAAGTGCATATATGACTGGTACAATATTAACGGAATCCTCGTTGCTACCCAAGTCAACATGAATGGTATACAGTTGATAAAATAAAGGAATTCGCTTAAAAGTCCCATCGCCAAAGTATTGTAGTGATGTGTTACACACGTTTTTTAAGTATTTTCTTGTAAATGAAGTAGAAAAAACCAAAATCTTGATGTCTCTCTCACCATCTTCACACACCAAAAAGTCAAGGCCAATAATATCTGGTACTAAAATAGTGCCCGGGTCAATATCACTCAATTTCCTATATTCAGTTTTTGCTGTTTTTAAAAAATTGCGTCTAGCTCGTAATAAACTGTCCTTTTTGGATTTAAAAATTGGCATTTTGTCAAAATCTTCATCCACAGCTGGTTCATTTTCGGAAAACACCCTTTCAAATATTTGCTGCACAGGTTTAAAACTTTTGCAAACCTTTTCTTTACACCTTTCTATCAGAACCTGCACTTCATTTTTGGCCAAATTTCTTTCACAGGCGTGTCGGGAGGGGCCACCTGTCAGCACTACATCTCTGGCGTTATTAAGCTTAATCGTAGCATTGCACTCTTTTCTGTTAGAACACCTCCAAAGGCTGCTGCCATCTTTATTTTCCTTATTCAAGGTGTACCGATAACCCGAGAATAGTAAGGTCCTTCCACCTTTATTGTTTGTGACAAATTGTATCACATCCATTTCGTAAAATATGATTAAGTAAACTACGCAAATGAATCCTTTTAGAGTCAAGAGCATAATGAAGCTGTCATACGTCAATTCGATTGTTATTCAATGATAATGAATTTGAAGTGTCCAGTAATAAAGTAATTACAACTAAAGAGTCGCAATACTTATGTATGAGTCAGAATTAAAATGAAAAATGATGTTTTGAAATGTTGTCAATTGGTTTCATGCTTTGTAGGCAATTAACTAGGACCGGCGTTATACTCTGTAGGCATTAAACAACATAGGCATTTTGCTTTGTAGGTATTTAAACCTTATAGACATTAAACTTTATAGGCATTCTGCGTTTTAGACATTGATTTTAGGCAATTTGCTTCACAGGCATCGTGCAATTTAGGTACTTCGCTCAAAAGGGAAAAATCATCTCTCGAATAAGACTTATCGGCCAATATTCCTTCCTTGAACGGAGTGCAATGTCGGGAGATTAGTGTTCTTTCTCGTAATTATTATCTCTAACTGTTATTATTATTATTATATTTTTTTAATTATTAAAATCGTACTTACGTCTATTATAAGTGTCGTTAAGTACAGCCGCTCGCACTGAACCGTTCGGCTAACACGAGTGAATTTCGACTTTCCTATCAGGTGCATAAAGTTTAGATTTGTACGATAGACTTAGAGGCGTGTGGGATTCAGGTCGTGCTGGACTAAACAGTAGATGTTAATATAAGTCTCTATCAACGAGTTAGTGTTAGTCTTGTACACACCGCACGGCGGGAGGGCGTGCGAGATGGCTAGTGTGTGTCGGACTAATGTCACGCGCCATTTGACAAGTGAAATTCTGACAGCTGTCATGTGACGTAACATAAGCCATGCGCTCGCCTACCCGCGGCTATTTTATCTCTCTAGATGTATAGCGGTATCAATGAGCGGTGGTCTTTATTATTAAAAAAATCATTGTACTTAAGGTTGTCGCGGATAAAGGTCACCGCGTATTGCACCGCGCCGCCTGTATTTGTTAGGGTTGACCAGTGTTTGCATTGAGTCGCTCAACTATTTTGTACAATATGTATATTTTTGTAAAATTCAATTCTAACTCGTGGCAATATTATGAAATTTTGAAATTTATCTATAATATTAAACTTAGTACAATTGTTATAACAATCATTTTTCTTACATTTTTTTTTCATTCATAATTATTGTAATATCATATTATGAACTTATTACGTGAGCACGAACATCGACGTTGAGGGCGGAATACGGACATAACTCAAATTACGTCATCTGCTAAAAGAAATTAATTTATTAAACATTATAAAATCCTTAATTTCTCATCAAATAAACAGGTCGATTACGTCTTAAAGATCTAAAAGTAGTAAAATACCTTCTTAATTTTCATCCGTTAATGCAGTCCACGGAATTTGACGGTAACGTCGGCAAATAAAATATGTAATTTATACCATATTTTTTTATTTATAACGCATAATCGACCAGTTTATCTTTTGGAAAATCCTAACGCGATATTTTAAAAACTTTTATTGTACACATTCTGATCTAAATTCTACAGACAAACTAATTTTTTTATGATTATTCATTTGGGGCTCCCAAGCTATTGATGGCGCAATTCAAGTAATGTCCACTAAATCTTGACGTAGAGTAGTTGTACGACTCACGAGCTCGCACTGTTGTCGAAAGACCGGTAGTAGGTTCGATGTATGCTAACCTGTTCTGATTAATATTTATTTTTGTGAATTTATAAATAGTCTGACTTGGTTATGTCAACATTGTGGTGAATTTTCTTGATGAAATATAGCATTGGGATATTGTAATTTTTAAATCATCTAATATCAATGATATTTTATTTATACACACATAAATCTCGTTCGCTATTTACTAATTTACTGTCGACATTGTGATTTTTTTTCATAATGTATTGTTGATAGTGATTATGAGTACGGTTACCAAAAAACTAATTGTTTTAGTTTTTTTTTCTTTTGCCAAATGTGTTTTTTTATTTCTTTTGATTTCAATACTTTAATTTGATGAACTTTGTAAATCAGAATAGGCTAGCAGACATCATACACTGGTCTTTTAGAGTTGTATGATAAGCGCCTCGAGCGCCGCTTGGTTGTGAAATTAGTATCGCCTTACTCCCCCTAACACTCCGCTGAAATACATCCCTGACGTTATTGTGAAGGTGTTGCTTTTACTCAGTATTTTCGTGCCAAAAAGTACGTAAAATAGCAATGTAATAAAGCAATATTATTAATACATAGGACGCAATAAATGTCAGATTATTCTTCGCCACTCTTCTTATGTCAACTTGTTTTTTATTATTGTCATTCTGTCGTATAGCAAACAAATTGTCATTTAATTGTAATGGAGACCTTTTAAGTGTTATTTTTAAGAAATTGAATTTTAAATAAAGTAAGACTTCTTTAATTCAATAATCTGGTACCTATATTGACGATAGATTCGTCAATTAAAGTTATAGAACCTATGTTTAAAATTACGTAAATTGCTCAAATTCGTTGTTCGATTTGAATGACCAATTGTTTGCTTAAAATGAAGTTACTTTATCTTGTTTATTGCACTAGTTATTTTCCATCGAAGAGAGGCTTGGGAGTTTTTGTACTCTCGCTTTGAAAATCAGCGAGGTCATTTTTACTCCAGTCATGTTATCAAATCTCTTCGCTAGAAAAAAAACTGGCGCAATGGGTTCTTTACTTAAAAATTACGTTACATCTCAATTTTGTACTTAACACGAAAAATTCGAGAAACCTTTTATTATTTCGACATAAATGTATATCAAACTGTCATTATGTTTGAAATTTGACAGGTGACGTTGACGTTTGTAAACTCTACTGACAGTTGGTTACGTCATTTAATAACTGACATTAAAACATTTATTGTACTAGTGATGTATCCCCTATATCAGTGATTCAAATAAATAGTAGAATTTTACATCTGTTATTTCGATGAAGTATTTTTTTTTATTTCGGTGCTGTACCTTTTGTATCAGCGTGCTTGCATTTATGATATTATTTTACCGTGTTCTATTTTAAATGCCATAAAGGTTGGGTCCCGTTTATTGCCATTTACCGATGACAAAAATAATAGATCATTCTCTTTTTAATGGGATTTAACCCTCAAATTTCTGGTGCAAGGGGATACCGACACAGTATGAGGGCGGAGTATTTCCTAGCTCAATTTAATTAATTATTATATTATATTTGCTTGTTATAATGTCGTTGAAATATCAACCTATTGTTATTTTCAACTATGGCTGATTTAAATCCAGTACATAATTATGTGACGCGATGAAGTAACGCATAATAAAACATTGTTTTTTTAATGAATGAATGAATTCTCATACGATACAAAGTCGAGTCTCATAGCTATGTACCTGGCCTTACGGACTCCCTATTATAAACTAATACAGTTGATGTTATGAGTACATAGAAAATAAAATTATTAGCGCATATCATAGTGGGCTTCGTAATCCCAGTGCGGAAATAGCCGAGGTTTTTTTTATTACACGCCATTTTTATTACTCTTAACAACTCGCATTTTGATTACGGTGCTTATGATTATTATGGTAGATGCGATGCGGCGTTGGGTTAAAATATTAAAACTTTCTTACTACACATTGATGGTTTGTATTATTGAAAAAATATTAGGACTTGTCTTTGGTGAAAGCAATTGTTAAAAGTTCATCACTCAATAATATTAATTTTATTCGACTTGAGCCCAAATAGTCAATGATTATTGTCATATAACAGAAAAGAGAAGAAACTAAACTAAACGTATGATGTAAAAATTTCTTAATTTATTGTAATTTGTAAGTATAAAATTCATTGAATAGTTTAATCACTGTGTAGTGGGGATGTAAATAAGTTACCAATATGTTGTATCTCGAACATTTGTACCAATTTAATTTATTAATAATGTTTTGTCCGTCTTTAAACTTAACTAAGTTAAATATAAACAAATGTATATCTTCAATCTATGTATAATTTAATCTTAATGCCGTATCGCGTCCCCATAGCGTCCCCATATTATCGCATTAAAGTACAATTTACCCTAAACCTCTATTAATTACTAATGTTTAAATATTATGGTGACTGTTGAGCGATGTCGTAAGTTCACATCAGATCGTGTTTGGGTTCGTGTGTACGTTTTTTAATATTTACGCTAGCGGTAAACACTAAAGTTGATATGTTTGTACAGACCTTAACAATAAATACTACATCTTGTAGTTATTAAGCAAAAAATATTTTTAGTATAATAAGATCTAATCGAATTACATAATAGTGTAATATATATAATAAAAATATTCGAGGACTTTTTTCAAAATTTCATTTAAATTTATACGATCCTTAAGAAAGTTTTGGTTCCAACTTAACTATTAATGTCTCATCTATCCAGTCCTGGCTCCATGGAATGTAATTAGAAATTAAAATTAAACAGGAAGATTTTAAATATTGAAATACAACATTAATAATAAATAAGTAATGTATTATAAATAGTTTTAAGGTAAAAAGTTATTATTAACATTGTATGGAAAAATTGTGACAAAAATTATAGTCATTTGTAATATTAAGTATTGTTTTATTCATATAAACCTGTTATCATGACATATTGTATTATGACGACATAATGTATTCTCACTCCGTCTCCGTGTGGTGACGGAGTAAGAATACAATGTCACCACCCCATCTCATCCCACGGGTGTCGTAAAAACCGACTAAGGGACTATCCGTAAATATTATCTTCACAAAATAAAAAGAAGGAAAACTTGAAATTAAACCCTATACCAATCCGTCTGGCCAGCGTGGTATTAGTAGACCAATTATCTTTCCGTTACGGTAGGAGGTCCATCCCTGCATTGGGACATTTTTGGGCTGTTATGATGAAACCTGTTATACCAATATATCTGTCTTATTGCAGCTTTAATATCACAATCACCACTAAATGTTTTACTGCAGAGACTCCCTATTATTTCCATTATTACCTGATACTAACCTATGATCGCGTGTCTAACTTGAAACAGAGAGTATGGTGGTGTAGTAAGTATCCCATTCACACCAGTGTCCGCAGTGATAGCACCGGGCTGTCTCCTATGGTACAGCAGTTTGGCGAAGCAGCTTAAGGGTCGTAGCACACATAACGTAAACGGATCATCACCGTATCAACTCGAGCCGTACAGTATTCTTTGTATGAAACTTCTTACTGCAACGCACACTAATCGGAATCGTAACGTAGGTACCTAATCGGATTTTTGACGTTTGACACCGAGGAAAAAGGAGAGGCGGTGCCGATCCGTTTTCGTTATATGTGCTATGACCTTAAATCGGTAAGTAAAAGCATAAAACCTCCTAGCCATCGTGACTAACCGTCAAAATCAGGATGTACCCAATATCTTGATAGGTAACGTAACTCCAGTGACTGGAGGAGGGCTAAATGGACAATGAGGTCGACGGAGGCCTCGCAGGCCCCAATAATTGCAGTCAAAAAAAGGAAACAACCGCTTGATATTATAAAATATTATATGGGCAGCAAAAGCATAAATCTTTTAAAAAAAAATTATAGTTTATAAAATATAGCATGACCCAAGGATTGTAGAAATGACATTCCTAGTGTTGCCCGCATAGATAAGAATTATATACTGGAAAGTTGCCCGACATTATGCCCGATTTACACATCGACAAGTAGGTACAGTGGCGAGTTAAGTAGTATTTTAAGATTGAGTTGATTTAAATAGATCTCCATCCTATTTTTTGGCGAGTTAAGTACGAAGTAGCCCCCTCTCTCGCGTCTCGCCAACTTAACTTGCCAAAAAATAGGATGGAGATCTATTTAAATCAACTTAATCAGCAACTTACTACTTAACTCGCTACTGTACTTGTCGATGTGTAAATCGGGCTTTGGATGAAATGACTGGCGATAATTGTCACGGCTTCCAATGACAATCCCCCTTACTTATAAAAATCTCACAAAGTGTTTATTATAGTGTGACCACAGGAGCTGTGCACCCCCTGCGGTATGCGCGGCGAGGTGGGGGACGAAGAAAAAATAGGTGTCCGTTATGGTAGCGTACACGTGATAGTTCTGATAGAAAGAGAACTTTTCTTTTGATAAATTCTTTATGTAAAAATAATGCGTGAAATTCTGACTGAATTAATGTAGGTAAATGCTTTATGCGAATTCACAGTGGAATATGACAAAAATCCATGTTAATTTATATTCATAGTACTGGTACAGATAATATGCTCACAAGTGATTTGAATATCTCGAGAACTACAAAACATAGGAACAGTAATTCTGTTAATACAGTAGAAATGTAACCCTGAAATAACGCCTGTGTAACACTTTATTTCAATACAAAATTTAATAATCAAGGTTGACTGGAAGAGAATGCCTTAATAGGCATTAAGTCCGCCTTTGTACATTATTGTATTTAAAGTGTTAAATAAATAAATAAATATTATCGGAGATATTAACGGTTCTTAGGGGCCGGGCTGGAGTTATTTCATTACGCTATAATATTGAAACTACAACAACTATTTTTTTTAAATGTAGGTACTGTCTGTCTATAAAGTCCTGACAAAAAAATTAGGGTGCTACTGTGCTACACGTAGCAACCCTATTTAGTCTGACAAAATAGTTTTCAAAACATTTATGTTCAAATAAAACTACACTATTAGAGCACTTATAATACTAGGGCATTTCTTGTAGGTAAGCCTGTTGCATTTAAAGTTTTGCGTAGAACTTCAAGACTACAATTAAAATCCATCTCAGTTCTAGCTATCATCTGCAATTTTCTGAGGGTTGGAACTCGAAATTTTACAAAAGTTATGTAAATTGAACATTTGATTATACCTACAATAAATTTAGGCCTATCTAGAAACAAAATACAGGTAAAAGAAGAAAAATGTTATATACCTCTTTTTTACTGTAGAACATAATTGTATTTTGTGGGGGAGAGCAGAAATATAGAAACATACATTTCTTTCTTTGGTCGGCCTTGCCTGTGTTTACCAGGAGTTTCAAGCTTTTCATTATTTTTAAATCTGTTATTTTTAAATTTAATAATTCTAATGGATTGGAAAGAATAACTACAATACCTAACTAAAATTTATTCAGTGTTAAATATTAACCAACAAGATATCATTTAACATGGATTTACTAAGAGCTAAATGATATAAAATTTAATAAAATATTGCAATTAATTATTTTTTGTAGACAGACCAGTCGATCCGAAAGTGACATAGTTTAGTTATCAATATCAACCGTAATATAGACATAAAGCAATTCAAATTGGGATAAAACTTGACTGAATTATACTAATGCAACTGATAATGTATCAACAGAAATGGTCGTACTACGATTTTTCTTACATTTGATTTACTCTACTCATTGTTTACATTGTTCTTCGTAAGTCAGTATTAGTTTATTGTAGATTAATGAACTAATAAAAATCACAAATTTGACGACTTTATAGACATATCTGTAATATATTACACTTACTTAGTTGATCACAATGTAACCCAAATATACTCATATTTTATTTAAAATATGCAGGTGATAAATAAGAACTCATCCCTTACTCATAAATGCCTCTTAAATTTAATCACTGTTTAGCGAGATTATTATTTGTAAAATCAAAATTATACCTAACAAAACCGTAAGAATTTAAAGTAATCAATTAACTAAAATTTAAGAGTCGTTTATGAGTAAGGGGGTAATCTGTATAAAGTAATTCCAAGGAATACTGTAGTGTTAACGATTTCTAATTCCTCATCATTAATCTTAACAATTAGATTTTTTTTAAATTTTATTTATGCAGAGTTTTTTGGCATAGTAACCAACTCGATATAGCTCTTGTGTATGCTACCATAACGGACACCTACCTGCCGTCACGAGTTTTGACGGCAGTGTCATAACAATTCGAACATTATATTTTTCTTTAAGAATTTCATGTTCTTAGAGTATTTGATACATTCCGCTAGATGTCATTTTTCTCAAAGTTACATTATAAAAACACAAATAATGTTCCTATTTACGCTTAAAACTATACAATAATGTAAATACTTTCTTGGAGTTTTTAAAAGAACTGTCTTTTAATAGAAAACTGGCACAGCCGCTCGTGCAGCGACCCGTACCAGCCAAATAACTTAAGTATATTGCGTCAGATGTCGCTAGAAGCTACATCATAGACTGTTTATTCTATACCAGTATATAACATGTACTCTATATGTCCACCCCCCTCTCGCAGCGCGCATACCTCAGGAGGTGCACAGCTCCTGTGGTCACACTATACAACGAATTTAAAAAAAATATATCGACAGTTGTTGGTTTTTCGCCTGTCATTTTCGCGTTTATTAAACAGGCTCTAAGTTACGATGATCCATTTCCCCCACCACTAATGCCTATAAAATATTAGGTTGGGGAAAAGGTCTTTTCGTATTTTTGTATGAAAAGTCAAGACATTTTTTTCAAAGTTTATTTACATTTATTTACAATATATATGTACCGTTTTGTTGAACAACTTTCTGCCATTTTGTGGGCAGAGACATTATCCCGTTACTGTAGAAACTTTGGGACTTCTGATCAAAAAAACGGGACAAATAGTTTTGGTAGTCCTCTCTTGAGGTCAACCTTACAGAACCTAAAGAATTCTGAAGAGACCGAAACAGGTGAAAATCTGAAGGCGCAAGGTCAGGGCTATATGGTGGATGCACTAGGACCTCCCAGTCGAACTCTCTTAATTTTTGCTGAGTGGCTAAAGATGTGTGTGGTCTAGTGTTATCGTGATGAAAGACCACAACCTTCCTGTTGATCAATTCCGGCCGTTTTCTCTCGACTGCTTCCTTTAATCTCATCAGTTGCTGGCAGTAAAGATCAGAATCGATGGTTTTGCCGGGCGGTGAAAGCTCATAATGAACAATGCCCTTCCAATCCCACCATACACACAGCATCACCTTATTTCGTGTTAGGCCAGGTTTGGCCACAGTCTGTGAAGCCTGGCCAACTTTCGACCACGACCTTTTTCGCACGTTCTCGTCGTACGTGATCCACTTTTCATCGCCAGTTATCAATCTCTTCAAAAACGGCTCGGTTTCATTACGTCTCAATAATGAATCGCAAATGAGTACACGGTTCATTAAGTTTCTTTGAGTGAGCTCGTGTGGCACCCAAATATCGAGCTTTTTTGTATAACCAGCTTTCTTCAAATGGGTTTAAACTGTTTTGTGGTCAATTCCCAGTTCTTCAGCTACATCGTAACTACTAATATGCCGATCTTGCTCCACTCTTTCAAAAATGGCGTCCATTTTATTCGTAACAGGGCGACCAGAGCGAGGTGCATCTTTAACATCAAAATTTCCGGACTGAAAACGTTTGAACCAAATTTGTGCTACTCTTACTGACACTGCATCAGGTCCATAAACATCACAAATTTTTTTCACTGCTTGAGTTGCATTTTGCCTTTTTTATAATAAAATTTTAAAATGTATCGAATTTCTTCATCCGGCCGTTCAGAGAATGCGTTCCTGACACTTATCAGTTAGTCACGACTAGTGATGGACACAACATTATACCGAGTTCGTTACCGTTACTCCAAAATGAACCGCCGCGTTATTTTTATGATTAGATTTAGACCGTTTTAAATTGGCGAAATCATTTAAAATTTATATTTTAGTTCTTTACGTGGAAACAATAAAAGGGAATATTAATATAATAAAATTGTTTTATTTATTATTTTTTACAAAGTTACAATCTGTATTTCTATGGAATAAAGTACATTGAACTAAATGTGCGTACAGAATATTAATCAGACTCCGATTCGCTTGAGGAGGTGGTGTCTTCATCATCATCTTCGCCTACATGTATAATTATATTATTATCAATTACAGAATCAATCCTGATATCTCGGTCAAAATGTTCCATAATCAGGTTTTTAGTCTTTTCGACAACCTTTGCCCAGTCATCTCTTGTGACTTTCCCGCAGGCTTCTTTTAACAGGGTCATCATCTTTTTCGTGCTGAATGGCGGGGAAGTATTGTGGCGGGCGGCGTAACCTTTTATTTGAGCCCAGATTAGCTCAATCGCGTTATATTGGCAATGATACGGTGGAATTCTTAGAACGCGATGACCGTACTCCAAAGCCATTTCATCGATTTCGTATCGCACATTTGCCGCTTTATTTTCTTTCACTAACTTAATTAGCTCTGCTTTTAGCATCTGCATATTTGCGTCAATGCCTTTTGCTTGTAACCAAGCAACCATTTCTTCTTTTTTATTAGCTTGGGTAGGTGGTTTCTGTATTTGAAACGAGTGATAGGAGGCATTATCCATCAATATTACAGAAGGCTCTGGTAGGCTGGGCAAAAGCACGTTCTGGAACCACTCTTTAAATGTACTGGCATTCATTTCCTCGTGGTAGTCATTTGTGGTTTTTGATTGAAATGCCAGTAAAGCGTTCTCCACAAAGCCGTATTTTGCAGTACCTGCGTGGCATATTATCAGACGAGCCCCCTTACCCATTGGTACTTTCGACGTCGACGCTTGTGTATCATCCGTCCAAGAACGGGAAACCGTGTGATTGGCGTTTAGCCATGTCTCGTCAATGAACACGACATTATCCCAGTTATCAATTTTTTTTGCTTCTCTCAAGAAACTTATCCGTTTCAAAATGATGTCGTATCGTTCTAATAAAATTTTTCTTTTGTCTGTTTTTTTATACGAAAAACCAATATCTTTTAAGATTTTCGTTAAAGCAGTTTTACCCCCGCTAAACAGTGCAGCTTCTCTTAACGACGCCAAAAGCTTCATCCTGTTGAGATATTCATTTCTGGAATAGTAACCATATATATGATTTCTGATTGCATCGGCGTCAAAGGTATCAATATCTGTCACGGGTTTAGTTCTACGTTTCTTCTTCGGAGTACGTAAAATATTATCTTCCATGCCAGTAGAGCCGAACTTTTCTTTATTAATATTTGTAATCGTTCGTTTGCTAACTCCAAGCGCCTGAGAGACGCGTTCTTGTACTTTTTCGACAGGAACCAGGGGTCCGCCATTTTGCCGCTCCCGCTCAAAGTAATCTTGCAGCTTGATAATTAACTCACGGGCTCCAGTTTTCAATGTTTGTCCACGTTTAGGCATTATTATGCACCAAAAGTAAAAAGAACGCAATATAAGACACAATCAAAGTCAAATAACAACAGATCGCAAACACTTGAAGAACGTGGTCTATGCGCACGAAACGACAACAGACGACTGTTTCAGCGTCACAAAATGGCGGCCCATAACGCCATTTGGGGTTACCATTTTCAACCTAAATATAAAAATGCTACTTTGTATTTAATGTACTTTTATTTTTATATTTAATAAAAGTTATTCTAAAGTCCATTATTTTCAAATTCTTGAAAAGAAAAACAAAACGTATTATTTTATAAAGTATAACTGTATCGATAAGAACAGATTACGATACTATTATTCACTGTTATTGTTGGCACAGCACTACAAATATAAAGCGCTGACATAACCTTGTAATAGCGCAGTGTAGATTTAGAAAAATATTGTTTACCAAGTTATTTGACACTCAGTTTGACACAACATTATAACATTCATTAATTATTGATATAATAATGTTGTTTTAATGCTCATCAATAGTTAAAACGATAAACAACCAGCAAAAATATTTTTATCGTAACTGCAACGCCATTACAAAGTTACTGCGTCAGTTCAATCGCGACGTGTCAGGAACGCATTCTCTGAACGGCCGAAGTTTAGATTCACTCATTTTTACGGAGAGAAAAACAAATGAAAAATAGCGGGAAACAACTTTTTTTTATTTTTTTCTTTTCTTTATAATGTAACCTTTTTAATGTTACCAAAACCAGCCAGACACAAGTAGTACAGTCAAAGAAATTTTATAATAAGTTTATACCTACGTTATGCGAAAAGACTTTTTCCCCGACCTATTATAACATTGACAAGTACCTCAGTAGGTACTTGTCAATGTCATATTTTACTGTCAAAAGTTCCGAATTTCGTACTTCTATTTTAATGACAGCAGTCGCAAAGATCATGCTATATTTTACGAAGTACAGGTAGGAAGACACATACTATTTAAAATTTATTACATAGTAATAAGCTTTGTTGATGTAGCTACCGTTTATTTGAAATCGATTCATTTCATTTCATGATGCATTAAAAACAGGCATAGCATAGGTAAATGGGTAAAAAAAAAAAAATTAAACGAACTAATTAATATAATAGTATGGCTCTTTTTAAGCTTTGATAAGTAGCTACGTGAAATGGAAATAAGTTTATAAGGTTAACGTAGATAAAACTTATTTAAAATGTATTTTAATGATCCTTATGATAGGTAATTTCTTAGTTTAAAAATCGGTTTGACTTGTACAAATTTAAAATAAAGTATTTTTATAAATACACAGCATTTTCATTTTCTTTTTGTCCTCCGTGATGGCCCGGCTCCTTGCGATTTGGGCGTTGTGTAGTTAACCACTACTTTCTACAAACTAAGCTGAGGCTCCCACAATCTGGTTTTGTTCTATTTGGTTTATTTGCATACAGCATAACTAAGAAAATGGATAAAAGAATAATAAATTAAAGAAGAAACCGGGGGAAAATTATGATGAATTGCTTATCTATATAGCTTGATTAAAAGTTTAATGATTGTTTGTGATAATAAAGCTGAATACAATTCTAATATGAGGGTCACGAGTCTGCTCGTGACCATGGCTGGTGTAACTTGGCCGAAACGTCGAGCGGTTCAAGGTAAAAATTTAAAATTAATTACTTAATTTAATTTGTGTTTACCTAAAACCTATACGCGTTAATACCCGTTATTATTATTATAATAATAAAGTGAAACGCAAAAGTTTTAAAGTTAACAGGGCCATAATATTTAGTTTCTACTTTTTGAAACTCTGTAGACAGTTTTGCTCATAGATCTCGTCAAAAACATGCAATAAATTGACACTGGATTCCAGAGCGAGGATTAGTTTTATAGCTCTGACACCTTGTCAATTTAGCTATTAGCCAAGCTTTCACCTTGATTTCCAATTATTCATCCATGGCTTTCTAGAATTTAAGAGACAATAATCTATATTTTATAACTAAGATCTATGTATAGCATGTTTAAAATCTTTATACAGTCGCCTAGAAAGACAAAGTCAAACTTGGCTTCATTTCATCGAAATATTTCTTTAGACAAAATTTAATAAGTACACAAATTAAAATTGTTACAGTAAATTGTTTGTTATAATAAAATTCCCAGTTTATAATAATCAGTTTAATACTATTAATTGTGTTACGAAAAAATATTAATAATTAATAAATTAGATATTAAAATCGGTTGGGATGGGTCAGAACAATGAGGATAATTTTTTTTGTTGGGCAACAAGTTTTCAGTTTGCTTATATGTCAACTTTCACAACCGTATCTGACAAAGGATGTCAAAAGTATAGACAAGTAGAGTTTGACTAGGCTCTTTTTAGGAGCATTTATTTAGTTTCGTCAAATGAAATAAACAGAACAAGATACAATTAATGTGCATTTATATAAAGCTTGATATCGATTTAATATATTCTTTTTACTGCTCTAATAATTCAAATATTCATCCTAAACAAAGATTTTTAATATCTTTTAATAACAAATAATATAGACCCATTAACGACTCTATGAAGCACTCAATTTTGATGGCTTCGAATCCATAGACAGGACTAGCTGTCCGAGAGTCTCCGAAAAGATCGGTGGATCGCCTGTAGATTTCGGTGAGGAATTGAGGATTGCGATGTCGGATATTGGCAGCGGTGACGAGGGGATTTCTAGTCAGAGTACGTATTTATTTACAGCGGTGTAGATTCTGGGACGTCTCGCGTTTCGCGCCGTATTCGTCAACCGCCACTGACGACGTCTTCGACCATCCTAACGTTCAAAAGTAAATATCTCATTGTTCCCGTTTCAAAATGGCGAATTCGGGTCTGTTAAATCTCTGACGCTGAGGCCTCCAAAGGAACTTCGCTCGAGACGGTCCCTCGGCAAGCGGGTAGTTCCGAGACGGCCCGCCCGGGACCGGCTGTGTCCGACCGCCGGCGAGGTTGACGACCTATCGATTTTTTTGTCTGCGACCTCTCGACGTCGGGCGGGCCGGTGTCGGCGGCCGAGACGCTCACGGCTCGGCTCCGGTGATCCCTTGCGGCGCGCTGCAGCGTCCCACCGGGCTTTGTGGTCAGCCGCCCGTGGTCAGCTGAGCGCCGCGCCACCATGGCAGGTCAGTGGCCGCGCCTCCGTCTGCCTCTCGTCTCCATACTTCACCCACTGACCTCGCTAATCTTATTAGATTCGTTGCGGTATATTTGGCAATCGCGCCATACAATTGCCCTAAATTATGAAATCTCTTTGTTCTCCTCAGTGAGGTCCCCCTGGTGATGATACCTTCTTTCGCGATTATGGTGTGATCAATTGTGTAATAGTGAAAGTGCTTGTGTTATTTGGACTGCCTGCTGTTTTCATGTCCAAGAACAAAGACATTAAAATGTGCCAACATAAACACACTATGAACAAAGAAATCAGTGCTGTCATCTATATCCAAAAACCTAGTGATTATACATGAAAGTTTTGATTAAATTATAAGAAGTGGTGCAATGTTAATTGGACAAAACTATGAAGAGTTAAAAATTGGCCCTGCCAAGACAAGTTTTACACAAGAATGGAGTTGCTGTCACTCTGCAATGGAAGATGCTTGAAGATAGTGTTTTACAAAGACTAAGAATGTTTAAAACTCAAGTAATGTCTGCTAGAAGAGTCTTCAGTCATCATTGAATAAGTATAACACAGCTGTATAAGTGAATACATTGTAGGTAATGTCAAGAATCATTATTGATTTTCTGTACAAAATGCCAGCTGATCTTGTTAACTTGATAACATATAGTACTTTGTATTATTCTGTTCTTATATTGCAAAGAACACATATAGAAACATTATAGTGCTATAATTGTTAGTTATGTGTTCACTTATGCAACTATATTTCTTTTTTACTTATACCATGCATCCTTTACTGCTAACCAGTAACATTTAAAGTCATAGTTTTTGTCTTTTCATACATGCTAATATGCTAAAACCCTTGAATGACTCTTTACTGCCTATCATATAATCCCGTATATCAATAAATTACCTATTTAGGTCTTGGCTATTACCAACAAATATTCTTTTCTAAATGACAATGTATGTTAATGTAACATTGGTCAACATTAACAATTAGGGTCATATTGAGAAGCAGTTTCTTTTTCACCACTGTTGAGCTGCAGTTGCGACAAACAGCTGATACTGTCTATTAAGTAGTATTTACTCTATTTGCTTTCTTACACTCTCCGAGTCAAGTGATTAGTGACTTATGATCTTGGTGTGGATCATTCATTGTGCCAAAGACTTCACCTTTAAAAAAAGTGTATGCTGCTAAAGCTTTCTGTATCATTTCCAAATTAAACTATATTAAGCACAATAGATTGTTAACCATATTATTAATTGATTTGGTTAATTGATTTATTCTATTGTTCAATGTATTTCTGCTCTAGGTTGACTGTACTATTGTATGATGTTTTCTGTGTAGAAAGGTTGAGCCTTCGTTTTATAGCTTTTATATGGTTTTTGGCTGTAGAATTATGGTAAAATCTTACTCTAGTAAGGCAGTGTGCCATGTCGTACCTGATTTTAGTACCTATAATAAGATTTTTACTACTAAAATGAGTAATCTTTACATGGAATATATGCATAGATGGGTGCTCTCCTGTAAATAAAGGATGCTTAGCTTCCAAATACCATGTGAATGAGACTAATTAGTATATGGTTTTCTTTTCAATATTAACTTTCTAACGAGCCTGCACTGTGGCACTCACTTAATCTTCTGAGCGTAACTAATAGATAGCTTCAAGTCCAATAAGTCCTCTGTAATGCTATAACCTAAGTAATTTGACAATTTCATTTGAGGTAGTAAATTTCTTTGCGGTGACTGTAATGAAACACCATTGCCTAGCCAATTTCGTGTTAGGTGATTTAGCTACCATCCAATGAGGTGGCAAGATTATTATGGGTAACAAAATGATGCAGTATTTGTCTTTGAAATAATATGAACCACATTAAAAAACTATACTAAGCTGAAGTAAATATTATTGATTGGGATTTTAAGAATAAGCAGTGTTAGGTAGTGTTTCATATTATTATATTAATAAATTAGACTTGTTACATTAGCTACTTAGCTACTACTACTTTTGCTGTTTCCTAACTTTCACAAACATCAATAATTCATTTATTTGGAGCGTTTACATTGTTGTATATTTTTTGTCCAGTTACACTACTATCTACCTGTCTGTTAATTCACATGCAAGGAAATCAGTGCATACTCATAAATACTAAACTCTTGTATGTAATACTATTTGAGAATATTTAGCAGAATTTCTGTTTTTTTATTAATAATCTTATTGGCAATGCTAACAATTCATAAATGTGTAGAGTTGCATAAGGATGTTCTTTAGGGATGTTAGATGTCTAGTCACTTGGTTAAATAGATAGGATAGTTTATAACAGGTTCAAACATTGTTGGCTAAAAATTAATGCTGCATGAAAGTGTTGTGAGACGAAAGAAGATGTATATAGTGGATGGAGTAACATTGTATAACTGGGATAACAATTGATACAAAATGTGTTAGTTCCTTTGTTGTTTTTTTTGCAAAAAAACTGTAATGCTTTTTTCTCAGTCTCCTTTTGTATATCCTACGGCTTCAGATGTGACACTAGGTTCTAACTCTGCCATCACTGATATAATGTATCTAACACTTCTATTAGAAAAACAGTTAAATAAAGACCACACAGACAGTCTAGTCAGAAATATTCAATCATTTTCTGTGTAGTTATCATACTAGTATAACTTAAGGTCACGTTTTTAATTTAGCTTTCCACCATAATTTATCTAAATTTTCATATACCTGATGATCAACCTACTTAATTGCTTGTAGCTTGTGTATGATGATGATAATAGTCATATCTTGCATCACACACACACGCATACACACAAACAGGCCCGCACGTTAAGTCTAAAATCTGCATTTTTCTTGTGTTTCTGATAGATCTTAGTCAAAACTTGTGTTACAAATTACCACTGTTTCTGCTGTCGCGATAAACAGTTGCTGTGCTCTTGATAGCGCGTCCCTACGACAATTATTTGCGTGATCCACAAAAATGATTTCTATGAGTCAGCTGTTCTTTGTATCCGTAGATGAATGTGGATAAAAGTCCTCGCGAAAAAAGTGCCAATGCAGTTATTTTTTATAATACAATATATAAACGCTGAACCTTAAAAATTTATATAGTAGAGAAATGTAATGCTTATTTATTAGGAAAATAAATAGAAGTTATTTAAATGTTAACCAATATATAGGGCATACCCGTGGAGCATTTTAAAATTGGCAAAGAAAGTTTACATTTGGAATTGGCATAGTTTCAATTTCTTTTTGACATAAATATTTTTGGTAAGAATTGGATTTTGATCCATTTGGAATGTATGGTTTGTTGTAGTTATTCAATGTTTCATCAGGCTTATGATTCTTCGGTAGGATTGAGACGAATTACTCGCCTTCATCAACCTTTTCGCTGCTACAATGTCAACAAAGGCGAATAATTCGCCTTTGTCTAAGTCTAAAGAGACTCTTGACCACCTTATCCTTATAAGTAGTTTACTATAGTCGTTTGCCAAGACCATGAGATCACTGACTTTATGACGTAGCACCACCATCATCACAGCGTCATGAAGCCTGTAATTCTTATACCATGAAGTTTACGTAAAGTTGCAGACATACCTATATATTATAATAATTAAGATTAGCAAAGAGACAACCATATCAATAGACCTGAAAAAATAGACGAAGTCCAATCCAATTTCTCTTTAGAATACCACAAATTCCTTGTCAGTTTCATCATAACAGCCCATTAATGTCCCACTGCATGGACGGGCCTCCTCCCGTGACGGAGGGATACTTGCCTACTTATATCACGCTGGCCAGACGGATTGGTACAGGGTTTAATTTCAAGTTTTCCTTCTTTTTACACTTTCTTCTTCACGGATTAGTCCCTTAGTCGGATTTTACGACACCCATGGGATGAGATGGGGTGGTGACATATTGTATTCTTATTAAGTCACCACACGGACTTTGTCAGTTTGCTCCAGTTTATTTATTTTTTCATTTAGCAGCATATTTGAAAAACCTGTTAAGATTGTAGTACTATGTTGTTCTGGTGTTCCCCAAGGTAGCTTCTTTTGCGCATGTGCCTTTAGTAACCTTCAACTTGCAGTGCTGCAATTCCTATTTATATCCGACTATTTTCGTGATTTTAGCATGTTTGGACGGTTTCACCAAGAGTAGAAGTTTCTCAATTTAGTTGTGTTTATTTTAATGTCTTTCAAAATAGTCTTCCTTACAACCAAGTTGCTTTTATAGAAATTATACGAATTCAATAATTTCGTTTTATAGTTAAAATCTATATTAACAATTTCGTTTGGGCCTAGGTTTTTTAATGAGAATATAATGTATAGAACTTATTGTATCAGACATACAATGCGTCTAAACTAGATCTGCAAGTATCCTTGACGAAGCAGCGCGTATACCATGCTTCTTACGGGTCCTGCAATAGCCAGACACAAATATTTCTTTGTCTTTTTAAAAACCGTCCGAAATGATATTTGTAGCATAAATATAATGTTAGATTATAATGAATATTGAATAATTATTCAAATTTATTCATTTTGTAGATAAGCATCGCGTCATAACAGGGTTTGTTTGATAACAAGTCGCGACTACTGGTTTACTAGTCTAGCTAGTGTATATAATTAAAGATTCCTCATGACAAGTCGTATTGAAGAGCCTTATTTACTCATGGCTATGACGCGTACGCGGTTTTTATTTGACTTATACTCGAATGTCCACATAACTTATGGAGCTGTGATTGATAAAGTGCGAAATAGTCAAATAAGACGGCATCTTTGCGAAATGAAATATGATGTAATGACGAGAGTTGAGAGAAGTATGCTAAGGTGGCTTAGTCATATTGAGAGAATGGATAATAGAAAACTAGCAAAGAAAATTGACACAATGATGTCTTAGAAATACATATCCCTATACGTAAAGGTGATATTTATTTCAGAAAAAGCATGTATGATTGTAGACGAAGGAAAGAAAGAAAACTTAACAGAAATGACTGTACAAACCCGTTTGGATAACTTGGTTTGGCTTCTTGCACACGTGTTACAATAGCCTAAGAGATTTGTAAAGTTTTTCATAAAATCACCCATAGTCTAATTTCACGACACCCACGGGATTAGTGGGTGACGACAATATGTATCAGTCTGTCATCTAAAGCAGATAATTCATTTACCCATACGTAAACGCTATCGGCCTTATTACAAAATACGGTCTAACTTTAAACCACGATTTATTACGTCACAAAACCACTGTTTTTGAAATTTGTTATTGCAAAATCAGTCTTAACGCTAAAGTGTTAAAACTGATTTTGTATTAACAAATACTAAATCATAAATTTGTTAATACAAAATCAGTTTTAACATTTTAGCATTAAGACGGATTTTACAATAACAAATTTCAAAAACAGTGGTTTTGTGACGTAATAAAACGTGGTTTATAGTTAGACCGTATTTTGTAATAAGGCCGTATGTGTATACACGTTTTGATAAATTATCCCCTGGAGAAAAAAGATACGGTGTTGGTTATACTTTCATATGGGCCAACAGCAGAATGGTATTATCAATAAAGACGTTTATGTTTTTTCATATAAGATAAAACTAGTACGCAGAATGTAGTTGCTTCAGTTAATTGAAAAACATAATGTAAATAAGACTGATGGGCTCGTTATATCGCATTACACTGTAAATGTGGGTTTTTAAATGTAATATAAACCCCGAACACACGAGAATGGTATAGGTAAAGTATGAAAAAATAAAAATTTGTCGCCTAAACAAAGATTTGCGGTACCTTTGAAATCGGACAAACGCGGTAAACATTTTAATTTAAGTTCAAAATAAATCTTTGTCGCATCTTAGGCCAGGCGCGCACTACGAGTTTTTCGCCGCGCGGCAGAAAAGCGCAGCGGTATAATGTTGCGGTATAGTTTTACATTGTATTGCGCGCACTTGACGGCAGAGCCACCGCAGCCCACCAGTATTACTGTGCGACATTATACCGCTGCGCTTTTCTGCCGCGCGGCGAAAAACTCGTAGTGCGCGCCTGGCCTTAATCAAATATAGTTCCTTCTGATCCAACTTCGAGAAAAAATACCCTTCCAAAAAGAAAAAGTTTAGCAATGATTTTACAAAAATAGTATATTCAACGTTTTAAATTACCACCACATTCGTAGGGAGCTACATGAGAGGCACAAAGAATGGCACCCAACCACGGCCTTGTAGCTCTACTAGACGGCTAGACAGATTGAATGGTCTCGGTTGTAAAGGTCTGCGAATTCGCCAACGTGTCAGGGACGACGATGACGTCAGCAGTCTCATTCCACTTTGATGGTTTACACAAGATAAAACCTTTAGCATAAACTTTTACTTTTTATAATAGTTTTGTACTTATAGCAATTTTCTAATCTGTTCTGTTGTTAGTGCACTGATCTTTATATCTCAAAAGACGGTCTGTTTCCAGAAATCTATACTAATATTATAAAGTAGTAAAGTTTGTGTGTTTGTGACGTAAGGGGGTATCTCTGGATCTACTGAACCGATTTTAAAAATTATTTCTGTGTTGAATAGTCCATTTATCGGGGAGTGTCATAGGCTATATAGTATCATGCTATGAATAATAGGAGTGGAGCAGTAATGAAATATGTTTAAAAAATTAACGGGTTTTTTTTGCGTCTTAACGAAGTGGGCACGGGTCTGCTAGTAATTAATATAAAGAAAACGGTTTTCGATTCAAAATGATTCGATTAAATATTGAGATATTTAATTATCAATTAGTAAACATTGATAGAAACTGATATGGAGCATATTTTCGCATAATTAAGTGGCATTGAATAACTATCAGAATGAATTAAAGGAAAAAATTGTATTGTCCAAAATTCGATAGTTTAAATAGCTAGCTAAATAGTAATACCACGATTCTTTATAAAAAAAAACGATTTCAAGGTCTAAAAACATTTTCAAAATGTAGTCAAATAACGTAATAAATAAAATGTCTTTCCAGACGTATTTTTAGACAATTGTTGTTTCAAATGGTGTGGTAAAATGATTGTCGATTTAAAATTTTCACAGTATGGGATAGGAATAAGAATTTATAGGCTTTTTTCTCCCATAAAAGAAAGTCCATATGATAAAATAGACGTTATTAATAGCTACGTATGGAGACTTACAAGTAAACTGCAGTCATTTATTTTATTTTATTAGGAAAACCAACGACTATAAATACACATTACATGATTATCAGTAAGAAATAGAAAGTCATTTATAGGTTTCCACAGCTAGTTGCTATGAGAAAGAGTTTTGTTTTATGCCAATTTCGGGAGGATTTTGTGGTTAAACATTAAACAATGAAACTGTTGTCTTCGGATTACCAGAGTATGGTCTGTGTTTTTGAACCACATTCTGTTCAAAACTCTATAACAGTCATATGCGAAAGTGTTAAAATACATCTAAACTAAAGTTTATTGTTTTATAAGTATGTACCTACTTATTACTTTGTAACTTAAGCAAATAGAAACATGATGTAGCTTATTATATAAGAAAAAATCCTATACTTAATATAGACTTCTAATTGAATTACATATAATATGATCAAAGACACGGCCTCCTACTGCGTACATTGTAATATATTATTTCTATAACGTACATAATCTGTTCAACATATTTGCTAGTTAATGTTAGTGTTATAGTGTCCTATTGCTGCCCTTATCTTCGTTCTAGATAATAAAAAGAGGGTTTTTGTATCTTGTCTGGCTCTTTCTGTGCTAATATTGACCCTCAAACGGAAAATCTGCCTAGACTCATCCTATTTCTGTTTAGTTGCCTTTCATCAACAACCTGAGTTTGGGAGTTCAGTGTCATGATTCAGACTGTGTCCATTAGTTTCAGCTAATACCCTGTGCTGCCAGCAAACTCGAAAGTTTGAACTCGTATCATATCCTATCCTTAGACTCTTGCTAGTACCAGGTAATATAGGTTTGTCTTTACTCTTGCTTTAGGTCTTGACGAGTCTGGAAAGCCTGAAAGTTGTACTTGTTAGACGTTCTTTTGAGCATAGTTGAGTTCTTCACCATTTGAGGTCTATTTAAATTGCTGTTTGTCAATTGTTTCATCTTTACTTCAAGGCTTGCGTCATAGAGTTGTTAACTGTAGTTCTCTAGCGACTGATATTACTTTTATTACTAACTAAAGCAATCCTTTAGGTCCTGAATATCCTACCTTAAATTACACCACTTTTCAATTTTGTAATCTGTAGTTTTTAAACGTTTTCTTGTCCTGAGTATCAGGATTTCACTTTGTCATACAATTGTGTTACTAATTTAGCCTTTAATAATAATTCTTATGTTTTCAACTTTTGTAATGTGGTCTCGTCAGTCGCGCATTTCAAAATGAGTGTAACGATTCGTTTACTCATTCATTACCAAGCGTCTTGCGTCTGTGGTTTTTTTTATAATGAAAAACACAGGTTTCACTTTTTGTCCGTCTGGCTTATGTCTGCAATAATATCGTCCGCTGCCAATGACCTGCCTTGAACTACTTACATAACGATCCTAAGTGTCTTTTGGCATACTCTCTTACACCTTATTGGTCGCGCTTAACTTTATTACAATCAACCTAGATCGGGCCCCAGTCTGACTACTTTATTTAGCCAACTTACAAAATGGAAGTTAGGTTTTTATTCTAGTTTTTACGACTAAACAATTAATGGTCCGTACAATTTATTATATACGCACTAACCATATCATCTGTGTATACAAATGATTATTCAGGTCATGCGTAGAATGTTATAAGTAGATTTGGAAAAAATGTGATAATAAATTTAATGAGACCTGGGAGTGAATGGACTGGCTGTTGGTGATACACGCGCGCTTGTGGGCGATATTCGGGGTCGCACGCGTATACCGATTATTAATACCACCTGATTATGACGTACCCGTTATTAATGCGTGCTAATATAATGAAACAAACGATAAGATCTAAGATAAAATAAATATTTATTAGTATTTAACGCTGTCGCGGACGGCTTACTCTTAGTTTATGATGACCTAGATTTTCAATTATTTTTAAACAGTTATCTAAAGTTTAGACATCACATAACTACTGATTGTATAGAAATACTTTTTATTGAAAGATCCTTCCTTTGAAGCGTTTGCGTGGGGTGATGAAACGAATTTGCTCGTTGACGAAACAGGATTCCGAACGGGCTAGAAGCTACCTAGACCGCATTCAGACAAAAGAGTTCCCGAAAAGCACAAAACCGGTAATCGATCGTTAAATTTGACAACACAATACATACAAAATTTGTTTAACGAATGAATTGAATAATTATTCAATGTTGAAGGCCATTTTTAGTATACTGACTAGTGATTACTGTGCTAACAAGCTGCCACGGATGTATGATACGAAATTTATAAATGCGTCTAATCTTTGTGGACTACAAAGAACTGTTATATCAAAGGATATTGCGTCAGTATGACGGTATAGCAACCGATCAATGTAGAACCGTCAGTTTTATAATTTGGAAAGTTACGTCGTAGCTCATCATAACATAGCTGCAGAGTCCATAAACTTTGTAATCCACCAAGATATCCCTTTGCTCGTTATCATACTTGGCACGTTATGTGATAACATCATAACTAACGTTTTCGCTAAACCTATCGCACTGACATTTTACTGCTTTGCTACATACAGACTGCAGTGTGGTTAATGAAAATAAAATTGCTACAGTCTACGATGTTTATACTGTAGAAGTTACGTTGTAGTGTAAAAAACTAGACTTAGAAACGCAATTTATGAGACGTCTAATTTGCGTAGCAAATAAAACACAACATTACATACGTACAAGGACTTCTCGCCGTCATTTTTTGTCTAATTGATTAAGTTGGTTCGTCACTTGTCAATAATATGCAAACGTTATCGATTTTATCGACACGGCTTTACGTTAGATAGTGATCCTTTCAGAGAGGAAAATGTACAGTCACGAGCAATAATATGTACACATTTTCGCTTTTTGTAAACCAGTTATCTAAAGTTCTGCCAATCCAAAATTGAAAATTCGAAGATTAATTCAAAACTGTACGGAACCTCTTCTAAATTACGAATTCATTTTGATATTGTAATGTCTAGATAAACGTGCAGATAGTTTAGAAAATTTGAAAATGTGTACATATTATTGCTCGTGACTGTACAGTGCTTTTTTGATTTTGGATAATTAGGCCAACGTCCCTGCTTTTAACTTACTTGCCGAGGTACAACCTACATGTCACCTGGCTGTCGTAAATATCACTCTGATATCTTAAACGAGCCTATGCCTTTATTATATACGTATTTAACATCAAGTGAAAGTTTCAAGCGAGCACCTATTTTGTCCAGACAAATACTCTACAAGCCTGTCTTTTTATGAGTCCAAGTCAAGTTTTCGCAGTTAAAAACAGCATTGGTTGCTAACCAGTGCACATTTAGCACTTGCCGGTCTATTGGGCCTTGGGTAACTATCGTCACACCGGTGTCAGTGTTCGAAGTAACATAACACGCGTGCGGCACGATCTATGACTATTCGGCTGTGACTGGGCAGACGTAATATTTTTACATTACATTAGCATACAGATAGGACTTCTTTTTGTTAATCGATTCCAATAAAAGGAGGTTTTTAATTCTTTTGTATTTCCTTCATAAGCTTCAATTAGCGTTTATCTAAAAAAAAAATAATGTCTGTTAAACACTAACATAATAATAACACAACAAAATAATTGAACATAAAGTTATATTTTCTTTATCCCATAAACTTCCAAGAAACTCTTAAAAGTAGCATTGTGGGGACGTGTCTACTTCAGTGATTTACAGAAACTTAGCTGAACAAAGAGCTTATCAAAATAATAAGAAATTTATAGTAGAAGTAAAAACCAAGCGAAAACTCCAGCATTTATAATAAAGTCTTTCTTATTGTAGTTTATCGTTGGACCACATCCTGCACTATATTTTGTCTAGGCGCCTTCCCTGAGGCGTTTCGTTCCTCGGGTCTCTATGTGATCATTTGTCAATATTCAGTTGGATCTAGAGCTATGTAATATCTTGTTACGTTAGCTGTCATAATGGACATTGTCGTATTATATAAATGATAGGCGGAGTACGCAAGAATGTAATCGCAAACAATAAATGGAATCAACCTAAGTCATTTGTCATTTGAAAACAAACTACTAAGACAAAACGAGCTCAGCTTCTTAAGGCCCTATTGCTGGGATAGATATGGTACTGAAGCAAATTTCACCTGATTTGGTTTCCTATCGCATAGGTACTTATAGCTGCTTATGTTATCCATCAGCCAGCTTTAGGGACTCCATTGGGTTTTTAAGGTTTTGGTATTCACCTTAACAAGTTCCTCGAACTCTCGCAGTATGATTTCTTATATTATTACTATTGATATTTTGTGACCTGATAATACCATTTCTTTATACAAATAAGTCATCCGCAAATTAAATAGACTGGCAATTTGACGAAAACGTTTACCTACTTTACTTTACAGTCCTTCCACTTTGCATTTATCAACTGCAATACTAAACGTTATACGAACTTTTAACTTCCAGGGAAATTAAACTCCAAGGTTTTATACATAGTTTATAACATCTAGGTCTTAAGTATAGGTTAGAACACATCGTAGCATTGATAGTTGTATTAAAAGGGGCATATGAAAGCTAACAGTATACCATTATGGTAACTATTATAATCTAAAGAAACTTTTTGACTTACAAATAGATGGAAAGGTTCGGGATATTAAAGAAACGCCCACATAATGTGAAATTAGTGATGTATTTAGAAATTAATGTGACGATATAATTTGCATATTCGTTTAGAATGAATTGAGTTATTATAATTAATACGCCATACAATGTACACACCTCAACAAAGTCTAGGGATATTTGGTATTTTTTCAATTAACTCCAAAATTATTGAAGATAACATACAACATGTTTATATTTTTATAGAGGTAATTTATCAGGCTACAATCCAGAATTAAATAAAAGTATTATTTTTGCGTAAATAATTTTTTATTCCAATAAATAAAAAAATTGCAAAATTAGTGAAACTAACAATGAATTTGTTTCTTAACCGCTCGCTTGCTTACGATTTTGAAAAAGTCGTCGAACTTTGCTCACGAAATTTAACGCATAAACACGGCGCGGCTTCTCTCATTAAAACTTAATTTGCCATCGCTTCAAGTGCCCCCCGTAAATATTGTTTATTGTTTTAGATAGACAATAATATAACAAACAAATCTATGTTTTTTTAATATTACAAAAAGTATATGTATAATATTTTATTGGAGTCTAAAGTTTAAAGTTTAGCTAATTTTACCGGCTTCAAGTACACGTTGTAATTATTGAATTTAACACATTTCACTTGAATCATACTAAAATATTTTTTTAAAATATCATAGGAAATGTTTTCTAGGTTAATTTATTACCTTTCACTTATTAATAAACAATTAATTAGTAAATTTACGGCATTTTTACTTCGGAGCATGCACTAACACAGAATTTACAATATGGCGACTATAAATTTCAACATTAAAATAAAAATAAAAATTTCTCTGGTGATGTTGCAAACTTGCATTCAGTTGGTAGACAAACTATCATTCTATAAATTTAAAACGTTTCGAATGGACTTTGTAGACTACAAAATAGAGTTTAAAGTCGTTAAATAGAAAAAAAAGTTTGGTAGCGATAGCTACCAGAAGCAAAGTTCGGCGTTTTGTTTTGGTAACTATAGCTACCAGAAGCAAGCGAGCGGTTAAGCAAAAGTGAAAATAATCGAAAATTAATCTGTTTTTAACTGTTATGTGAGTAATCAGTAGTCACTACATTAAAAAAACCGTAAATAACGTATATCTCTCTTGATGCGGTATAATGTTACAGGTCCGATTAGGATCCAAAAAAAGTTGGTCTTCCATCGCAAGTTTAAGCAGGAAAATTCATCAAAGCCATTCTTTTGAACATGTCCTACGCGTATTTTATGGTTTTAAGGTTAGGCGATTGAGTGGTTCAGCATAAAATCGATACTTCGTGCTCCTGCAACCAGCTTGTCATCACTCTCGCTTTATGCGGACGGGTGTTATCGTCCATGAGCTTAAGCATTTGGCTCAATTGTAGTCTACGGGGGTAGATTATTAGTTCTAGCACCTCGTTAAGTTATTTTTCAGCCGTCATGGTGTTTCTGATCAAAACGCGCTCTGTTCTTCGACCGACACAAATTCCCGTCCAAACCATAATTGTTCTATCGTGGTATGAATAGTTTTTCTGAGGATGTTTTAGACGGCGATCACAACCAGGAACTCGCCAAGCACGTTCTCTACGTGAATCCGAGTGGAAACCGAACCGGGACTCATGTGTAAACACCACTACAGATAACAGGTCATCTTTGCAGAGCAAATGTTCACGACCTCACTCTAGTCATCGTGCGCGTTTTTCTCAACGTATTGCTGGAGTTCAAAGCGGTATGCGAGCATAAAGGTGGGCTTCATGCCGACTTCTTCTGACAGTTTGGTCACCCGCAAGAGGCTCCACCAAGAGCTTGGAGCCTCTAAGCCAGCTGCATGGTAGTAACATTTGGCTGCCTTTTCGCGGATACTTGCAAAAATTGGTCATGTCGTTGAGTAGTGATAGACTATTTGCTGTGATATCTTTCAGCCACTTCACCAGTAGCACGATAACGTGACCATAACCTTGATTTCATATTTTGTACTGTTCCAATCTCTTCAGCAATACTATGCTCAGTACCCGCAGCTGGGAGCATGCCTACTGCCCTTAACATTTCTTCTATGTTGAAATGACGCCGCTGCTTGATGCACAAAATATTAATCATTCGAAATAAACGTTTAGATTTTTATAAAACTAAAATTTTACACAAAAAAGCAGTCAAAACTTACTGTTGGTAAATGAAATTTTCGAACTTGACTACGTTCAAGCCGCGTAAATCTTTTATTTTTAATTTTATTTTTCAAATTCAAATTTAGAATGGTTGAAAAAGGTTAACAAAGTAAATTTTCATCAAAAGAATTAAAAATAAACCATTTTTTTTTGAGTTTCACAACTTAATACAAAATATCGTGAAAATATCCCTAGACTTTGTTGAGGTGTGTATATTTAGTACGGAAAATCATAAATTTCCACGTATGCATACGTTATAGCCAGAGTAAAGCTTTTTATTACTACACTTTCATTATAGTTTCATGAGATAGAAATGAGGGGTTATAAAGGAGAGGTTAATGGCCTCTTCCATACTGTATACATATTCATTACTGCTGTTGTATCTTTTCAAGTAAATTATATTTGAACTATTTTAGATTTGTGTTTCTTTGTTCTCGTTGACGACAAGTAATTTTCAGCCTCGATGTTTTAAGTCGAAAGTATAAAGTTAAACTCGAATACTCATTGTCTGTGTGTCAGAATCGGGTGCGCCAAAGTTCACCTAAAATTTCAACTCCTATAATTAAATGTTCTTCCTAACATTTTTCATCCTAACAATCGCAATTCCTAATTTTTTTGTCTCTAATGTTAATAATCCGAAGCATTCAACTTCATAATTTCAGTAGCAATAAACATCTATTATACTATTATTTGTTTTCCTATATTTTCTCATCATAACCATCGTTTATACTATAATTTAAAGTCATATCTTTTTTGTTTAGATTTCTTTTTATTCATAATAATCAATATTATATACATTAATTTTGCGTAACTTTGTTGACAACATGTAGGTTTGTATAACATAATATACCAAAGACCAGAGCAAAACCAATCATTCAGTCAAGATCCAGAAAAGAAATGGGTCCTATTTATAATTATTGGTTTAGGTTATGGTAGAACTGTGACCCCAACGCACGAGCCGAGCGAGCGCAGCGAGCGTGCCGCGGCAGCGGCCGGCGAAGTGCCAGAACCGAATTGGTCCTTTACATATTGGCTTAGTTACGGTTACGGTAAATTCTCAGGCCATAAGCATTAGGGAATGCAAATCCGTTCTGTTTTAAAATCCGGATTTTTAAAAACGAATTTTTGGTCCGATCCGGATTATCCGGATTTTACGGATTTTTAATAAAATTAAACAAATCCACTTAAATCAGTTTATAAATGTGATGTTTCTTATACTTGTGTTAATGGATTATAATGAAAACACTGGAAAATCAAAACATATTAATATAATCGATTTTTATTTTGTTTTTGTTATTTGTAATTATTCAATTTCAAATCAAAATAATAAGTACAAATTAAAATAAAACTTTGGAGATCAAAAATAGGACTATTAAAACTTCTCCTCAAATTAATAAAGATTACACACGGATATAATCCGCATTATTAAAATAATCTCTCGTGAACTGCCAGCTGAGTAACATTACTAAAACAATTAAAAGTTAAAATAAATAGAAATTCAGGTAGGTAAACATAAATTATTGACGGCCAAGTTAATGCGGACAACTACATTTCTGCAAATTTCTTTGTTTTACGAAACTGAGCCTTATATAACTTTACCTAAAGTTCTGCATTAAATTTATTTTAGGTAAAGTTATATTTTCTTTATAAAAAAAAAAGAAATTACTTTGGAGCATCCACAGATGATTTTAACCTAAATAAAGACAACAGTCACTTGTCTTGCTTTTGCGCGTACCGTTTTGTTGTCTTTTAAATGAATTTATTTTGTTTAAAGTTCTTACTTACCTAAGTACTTACTTTACATAATGTTGATCAATGTTTATGTCGCTTTTATAACATTAAATATTTATAAAAGAAAGTCTCAGAACTTATTACTCAGTTTTTATTATAATATTTTATATCGAAATGACCTCTTTTGTGGCGACTAATGACTATGACGTATGTACGATTATTAGGTATGTCTTCTTCCACGTAAGATATCTTTCTATGTATAAAAAGACATATATATCCTATTCTATTAGAATGCAGTGACAACCCCGCCGTCTAACCAATAAAATCTTTTAAAATTCAATTAATTTAAATTTTAAAAGATTTGATTGGTTAGACGGCGCGGCGGGGCTAGGTCGGTGGACAATGACAACTCACTGCATTCTAAACACGAATAGAATTTATGTACATTATTTCAGTAAAATGACAACATAGGGATAAAACTCTTTATACAATAGTATATAAAAAAAGGTTATTTAAATTCATTCTGCCAACTTTAATTTTAATTGGTTCATAATTCTCAAATGGTAACTTTTTTTACTAAAAGTGCTCTCCCGTAAAGTTGCTATGTTGTAGATGTCTGTATTAACTTTGTTGCCATCAAAATGTGACCTCAAAAATAATAAATCATCTAAAGTTGTGTAACCTGCTGCGAATTCGGTTAAACATAATTCCTGCTGTAGAAAAAGCACGCTCTGTTTCAACGCTTGTAGGAGGAATGCATTGAAGATGCTTGTAAGCGGCCGCCTAATAACGTCCTGGTGAACCACTATCCTCGAATAACGTCATATCCACTCTAACATTACAATTTCTTATTATTCAGAAAATCCGCGGATTTAATTTTTGAATCCGGATTTACAATCCGAGTAAAAATGGGCGGATATCCGGATTTTTCGGATTACGGATAGTCCGGATTGCATTCGCTAATAAGCATAACCGTGAACGAGTCCTGTTTTATGGATATCATTCATTTAAGACAAAAATATTCTAATAATTTTAATAAACAATAATTTTTAAAAAAATGGTTAAATGTAAAAAGTTGTTTTGTAATCACAAGAAATAGTATAAAAACAAACCTTTTTATTACTTTCACTTGGTAAATATTTCTTTCTGAGTATGAGAGAAAATATTATGATGAAAATGTTTAGGGATAAAAGCGTTATGATAAAAAACATTAGGAGTTTAAATATATTTACATAACGATATTATTAATAACGATTTTCGGAAACATGAGTGTTATGAACATCGCCGGTAGCAATACAAATAGTATGAATGAAAACTTTCGGATTTAAAATTTTAGGAAGAGTGATCATTCGGATTACAAATCGTTAGGAAGAACATTTTCGGAAGAAGAACTTTAGGTGAGCCAATATGGACCCGTCAGAATCTTTCGTTCTTTTGCCAGACAACCATGCGTCGTCAATCGATACAGCCTTGTCATTAATATTATTCATTAACGCCAGACAATTTATGTGGTTTTGTTTAAGTTGCTAGCTTAAATTTAGTATGTAGATAGATTTCTGTATGTCTGTTTAAAAAATCTTAGATCTTCATTTTTGAAAAGGTAGTCTAAGATTGCCCAGAAGAATTTTAGTCAACGTTATAATCAGCTAAAGCAGATTCATTGCTAAATATCCAATACTAGAATTCTACTCGAATCTGCTGTAAGTGTATGCCTCTCTCATCCACCCACCATTTTATTAGGTCGTCGTTCGCCTGTGATGTCTACCCTGGCCAAAATCGATTCCCGTGAAACACGAGGTACTCAATTAAACTTTTGTGCACTGTATGCGATTTGCGAATTTCACGGAACACAGATTCATACTCGTAATCAACTATGCACTAGTATTATTACGCATAATTTTTTCTCGACTTTTCGTTTGTGGTATTACTGCAGATATTATTCAATTTTTTATTTATTTTTTGTCTATTTATTGATGTTATGTTTGTTGTCCAACATTTTTAACTGATTTTGATGATTTGATCCTTAGGATTTAACGAATCGTAAAATATAATCAATAGTATAAGAGGAGATAGTAATAAGATAAACTTACTCATAATGCTTTTGTCAATTGAGCCCTTAATAGAAGGCAAGATATTTGTTGGAGTATAAAGTAACCTATAGTTAAAATATTATTAATTTAATCAAGCGTATAAAGGGATTGCAGCATGCGTTATTACTATGCAAAATTTAAATTGTAAGCCGAAGGATGTTGCCTACACCTGCAATTTTTATATCGGCTAATGGGGCGCTATTCGCATAATTAAATGAAGCGTGCATTGCGTGTTGCCCAACTGCTGCAGCGGTAATTGTTGCTCGAATTTATTAGCCGAACTGCGAATACAGGTCGTCCTAGTTTCCCGACCTCTCCTGACATACTACTCGCCTGGTAGCTAATTGCTAGTTTCGGGGATTTCTATGTTGGAACCTATACTACGAATTTTAATTCGATTCCAGATTTGACAATTTCAGTGTAGCAACGTTATGACAAGTATTAAATAGTGACGTTGCGAAATTATTCGATATGGAAATGAAATATTTCCGGATCGATTCTTCTCGTTTAAAATTAGTGGTATTTTTAGTTTTGACGATTAATTAACGATCTGAGACTTTTCTTTTATAGGTAATTGTGTGTGAAATGAATAAAAACTGTGATCATGGTGTCTTAGCCCAGCATACTCACAATAAAATCTTGATATTTCATGAATGCCAAAAAATGGTTCTGAAATAGTTATAAATAGTGCGAAAAGGAAAAAAATAGTGCTCTTATACTTACGAAATTACAGCCATTTTATGAGTCACATAAATATTGTTGAAATAATAATTTATTATGCCTATAACCACAGAATATAAAAATTAAATATGAAATAAATAGTATTAAATATTATTTCCGATTCACGAGCATTCACGAAGGACTAATTTTGTATCCTAGGTAACCGATATTGTATTGTCATCCCCACTAGTGACAGCCGACCATTGACTTTTTTATTGACTGCAATATTTAATAATAATGTACTACTCAATCGGTAAAGCAGACTGTGATACTCTGCTTTATCAAATCAGTATACATATACGTAGTACATACTGCATAAGCACACGAAAATAGGCCTTAAGGTGACGAACCAATAATTACCTTAACTGTACATAAAAAAAATATTGTAAATATTTTTATAAATTGTCGCCGTCATCGCTTTCGCTATCGCTGTCACTTTCTGTAACATTTATTATAAATGTGTCTGTGATATTGTCAATTAAAGTATCTAGCCTACACATTTTTTGCTCTTCTTTGACAATATGGGATACGCATTTAGACCATTCGGTAGCCGTAATTTTTTGAATGCCTTCCTGAAATAAAGTTCTCACGTCTGTCAATTTGAAGTTTTTATTATTTTGAGCTACATGCCCCTTTACCTGCGCCCATATCAATTCGATAGGGTTTAGCTCGCAATGGTAAGGGGGAAGTCTTAAAACAGTGATCCCATGTTGTGCTGCAATTTCATCTACAGCGTACTTATTAAAAGACTCGTTATGTGGAATCAGTTCTAAAAGCGTAGCTTTAACCATATCTGGTTCGTAATAAATATTTTTATTTAAAAGCCAATCTTGAATTTCAGCTTTTTTCCAGCTCATTTTTGGTGCCGTTTCCAATTTTCGGGAGTGGTAAGGTGCATTATCCATCACCACAATTGAGTTTGGTCTTAATTTTGGTAAGACTCCAGCGAACCACTCCTCAAAACAAACTGCATTCATCTCATCATGGTAATCTTCACAATTTTTCTTTGCTTCAAAAATCATGAGCCCCTCTTCTAGGAAGCCTTCTTCACTACCTATATGGCTAATTATGAGACGTTTGCCTTTTCCAGATGGATTTTTTAATCCAGTGGTCAGTCCCTCCAAAAACGCTTGTCGAGATGATGTGACTTTCATGTCCACCCAAGTTTTTTTTACAGTATGACCTTAAAGTAAATATAGTACATTAACATTCAATATTACTATTAAAATGTAAAATGTATATAAATTCATTTTGTGTATAAATGTTAGCCGTACCTGCGTTAACCCAAGTTTCATCTTGATAATATATATGTCTCCCTTCTCGTCGAAACTGACATATAGATCGCAAGTAACGCTGTCGCCAAGTTATTATATCATTTCGATCAATAAGTGTGCTCTTGCGTGACCGTGAAACAAATTTAAAATTAAGATGTTTCAAAATTTTTCTGAGGGTGTCTTTGGAAATATTGGGTATTTCTGGATCATCGTTCATCACTTGTAAAATCTAAAATAGTAAATTTTATAATAGCTTGGAATCATTACTTAGGTATATATATAAAAGATGTACTTAGGTTTAAAATAATACAGTGTGACTGATTGACTAACCTTTGAAATGGTTGGAGGTTCATTTCGGTAAAAGAACTGATGAACAATTCTTCGTATTGCAGAGAATGTAAATTCATCAATTTTATCTTTAAAACTTCGCTTTGGTCCAGATTTTTTAGGAGGAGTTGGCGGCGCACCTTTATTTACTTCCTTCAAAACGTTACAAACAGAGCGTGAGGTTATTCCCAATATGTCAGCAACTTTGCTCATACATTCATTTTCTTCCACAACTTGAAAGGCTTCCAATTGCGAAGAAATTTCATTTTTCACGTATTTGTAGGCGTTGCGGATCATTACTTTTTCAGTAACAGTGAAAGCTTTTCGTGGACGTTTTTTTCTTGGGGACAAGAAAACATCCACGTCTTTTTGTGATGTACTTGGCTGAGGATCCATTTTGATGGAAAACCAAAACAAATAGTTGACAAAAAAACTAATATCGATTCGCAATGAAATAAGATAGGTATTCGTGCAGTCAGGCTGGGAGAATGAAGCCGAATGACACTATAAACAAAATGACGATAGCTGCACGAGCGCACACAGGCTGCCAATACTAAAATCTATCTAGGCTCAATAAGTTTTGTTTTTAATATAAAAACATAAATTTTAACTTTTTATAAAATAGAGCAGCGATTACTAATTAATAAATTATTATTATGAATAATTATGTATTTATTTAAATAAAAATCAATAATTTAGTCTTTAATTGGCAAACTGCTGGCACACACACTTATTGTTTATCGATTTTTGTGTTCATCACTACACTATTATATGTGGTATCATTATTTCACAAAATGACAGTAGCTAATGTCAAATCAGGAATCGAATTAAAATTCCTACTATAGTATGGAAATACTATACTATGAGTTGTTTTACAATGTATTTACAAGATATCCTTTAAAACCTGCTACGCGTAGACTGTGGTCTTGTGCGTGTATTTGTCTAATGGGTAATCAATCTAAGCTGTTTGTCAGCAGGGATTTTTTCCCAAATTTTATCATTAGAAGCGTAATTCTTTGTTGTCATCCCCGAACCGCATTCGAACGAATTCTGTAAACATTTCATAATATGTAATCTAAATACATAATGTTTGTACAGTTTATATAATTATAACTGGCTGCTTTTACTGGCTTAATTAGTTTGTGACAGAATAAGGGAGTTATGTCAGCCATTCGTAAATTCAGGTACATATTATATTAAATTGCTGAAAACACTGATTTGACTGTTCTTCTAGCTATTATCCAATAAAAGGCAGTATTAGAGGTTCAATAAAAAAAATGAAACACCACTTTCGTGGGTATGTATACGGTCAACCAAAATGATTAAACCAAATTATACTATTTGCCTAGCTATAATTTCCTATTAAAAGAAAATGCCATCGCTTCTGACATGTAGTATTTTTGGCTTTGCCATAAACTAAAATACAAATACACAATGAATTATTATAAAATAATATCGACGAAAGCTGCAACCACCTAGAAAGATAGATTTAAATACGTCATTTATCATATCTATATTGGCATGTTGTTTGCAAGAGATTTTGAATGAAATAATAATTCATTTAATTAACTTTAACTGGAAATGTCTGTATAGATTCTACAGAATTTTAGCAACGTTTGAAGGTATTGTGACAATAAATTTAACCTTTATAATATGCAGTACAGTACGAATTCACAATCGGCATCTGCAAGCAGTAGTGTGTTAATGTCAAAATTAAAAGGGAATGAATTATATAAAGTTAAAGTAAAGAAAATGTTATCAGCATGTAAAGTGTAATATCGCCTCATCCTGTTGGTTGTAGTCCGATGTCCTTGTACTGCTGTCTTCTCCTCGTTGCCTTGAGAAGTGTAGCTGATGATCTAGTCGTTTGTGAAGTTACGTCGTTGTTGTAAACAGTAACTACGTACTTCGCTTCAGTGTTTATATCGAAGGGTAGAGTAGCTATTGACTGGGCTATGTGACTAAGGGCGCCTTCAAATTTGCCGCTAAGTGTCGCGCGGAGGCAGCGCGACTGCAGCGCTGCGGTCGCGCTGTTTTGTAAATTCATAGAGATAAAAAACGCGCGACTGCAGCGCGACTGCAGCGCTACGCCCGCGCTGCGTCTCCGCATTCGTTCATCGATCGACTAGTGTTGTTTAGAATACTTTTTCTTTTTAATAGTAACACTATGAGCAGTGTATTTTCGTCTGAGTCCATCGTAAAACTAAAACACAACACTACCATTCTCAAACCTAGCGACTGCAGCGCGACCGCAGCGCTGCAGTCGCGCTGCCTCCGCGCGACACTTAGCGGCAAATTTGAAGGCGCCCTAACGCTTGGGTTTCAGGCTGTGATCGTAAACGATGAGCGCAAAGCAGAATCATTATTTTTGTAACGTACCGAGTTCTCTTATGTCTGTTATGGACGAACGTCTGATACTACAACTTGTAAAAATACATGATTTCTTAGATTATGGTATATAAATATCTAGAAAATTATGTTTCATATAATCATCTATCGCTGTTACGCTTAGGTCGTTAGAAGAATAAAGGTTATTCTACCATGATGGGATCAAATCGATCAATCTATGATAAATAATAGATTTTTAGGAATATTATAATAAACTAGTATTTTTGGGGGTAGGCAGAGACCGATGACCACTATGTGCTATGGATCCTCACTAATCTGTTTTTCTTCATCTATTCATACATATTTTCATAACAGAGTTGTATGTATGTACAAAAAACTTATGGTTTCTCTGTATTTTATACCGCTCTGTGAATATCCACAAATGTAAATCCAGTAATGACTCATAAGTCATTCATTTAGCCAATTTCAACGGCCATGGCCTAGCTTTTTTGCGAATTTAGTTTATACTACTATGTTTCACGCGTTTGCTTTATACTATATTTAATTTTATATGTATTTATACGCTTGAGTCTCATCGCAACTCAGCTATATTACTAAATAAATAATACAATGACATAAGATTACAACTTCTCATTCGTTGCACACCTCGTTTTAAGAACACGTTTAGGTCGGTAATTAGACAGTTATAATCCACCTCCAAGTAGTAAATAAATAATCCTCACACATTCACACAGCGTCATCTAGTCGCAAACTAAGCAGAGCTTGTACTATGGGTACTAGACAACGGATAAACATATTTAAATATTTTTGGTAATACATACATAGTTTCTCACAAATGTACTGTATTTAGGTAGATAGATACAGTCAGTAATAAAATAATTTAAATGTTATGGGACACAATAGCCAGGTTAGACAGCAGCTTAACTATCATAAATACATTACTGACATTCACAGCAAATGTTTTCTTTCACTTTCTGAAGAACCATTCCGTATGAGACCTTATCCATCTAACTAATCTTATATCGTTCTCCTGCACCACAACTCAAAACTCTTAAATTATTTCTATCCCGCTTAGTAATCATACATTTCACACCTATTTATTCTATGTACTCCACCAAATAGTAAAATTATAAAATTTGTGAATAAAGAAATGTTAAACAAAATAAAGGTGTCAATTTATTCATTCCTATGGTAATGCAATGATTGTAATCATTCGGGGAGGTCATCAGCTAGATGGCCAAGGTGAAAGACCAACGAATGGCAGACTAGCTACGTCTAGCAATGAAACCAGTTCTAGTTGCCTTGAAGTGATGTACTACATTAATAACTTGTATGCCAATGTATGTCGCGATGGCGCTTCGGCTTTGTATGCTGTTGCCATGCGAGGTAGTGGGTTGAATCTCGCGGAAAATATTTTATTGTGGAATTGTCAAATTTTGTCCTGAGAGTGGATGTTTTTTTTCTGATAATTTTTTTTTTTTTTAAAGTACATAGATGAGAGATCAGAGCATTATGCCTATTGTGGGAGTCGGGAAACGAAGCATGGAAGCGTTGGACGTAAATTGGCTGAGATGATTATATGGTTGACAATAAACCAGCAATATTACTTCATCAAAACAGCCCATTAATGTCCCACTGCAGGGACGGGCCTCCTTCTATGACGGAGGGATACTTGGCCTTCTAATACCACGCTGGCCAGACGGATGGTATAGGGATAATTTCAAGTTTTCCTTCTTTTTATTTCGTAAAGATAATATTGACTGATAGTCCCTTAGTCGGTTTTTACGACACCCATGGGATGAGATGGGGTGGATATTGTATTCTTACTCCGTCACCACACGGAGATTTTACTTTAAAGCTAATTAGTAACGTTTAATAAATTATTGTTATATTTCAGAATATCATGGTCAAGGCATGGATGCGGGCGGGAACAATTTTGACTCCGGTGAGTTGACTTTTATTACTCTGTCCATTTGTGATTGTGTCCTGATTTTTGCAGGTCATTGACCTAGATAGTGGTGTTCTGTTTGCGCGTGTTATTATATTGTTTTTAACCTGTTCAGTCTAAAGCGGCGGAGTACACTAGTCATGAGCTTACATGATATTCTTTATTTGTTTTTATCACATTCGCCAAACGCCATCTAGTTCCAAACTAATCGTATATGGACATCACACATCTACTAGACAATTAAGAGACATTATACTGATATACCTACTTTTTATGTAAAGATAAGCATTGAGCATGTTCTCGGAATCGAACCCGCGTCTCTAGACTATACGCGTCCAGCGCCATAGTATAGTCCATAGCGTATAGTCCAGAGACGCGGGTTCGATTCCCGCCTCGAGTATCAATTTTTTCCATTGTCTTTCTTCTTTTCGGATTTTTCTAGTTATACCTAAGCTTTATAGGTAAAAAATTATTTCTATTGTTCTCGAAAGTTTTGCAACGAGACCTCTGCGTAGCAGTCAATTATTAATATTATGACCGCTAGGCCAGCTAAGCAAACTTGTGTCCAAACCAATTATAATAGTCGTCAAACTATGACGACTAATTATTACTAAAATACACACTGATAAATCTTAATAATAAAAATAAATTCGAATTAATAGAATCATCCCTGACAAAAGACAACTAATTTAGCAAAAAAAAAAAAAACAACTTTCCCCGTATAAAAGTCCTTTTCTTCACGGTTAAGTTGCCTTATCCTCCGTCCTCGTAGACATGCCTTTAAAACACGCCAAATCGTTTTCACTGAAAATAAAAATTTTTGAAAAATACCTTTTTGCTTATTATACATTTCCTTTTAGCTCTTATCAGACCTTAAACGTCCATCTTAAAAGTCAGTCCTGGCTGTCGTTGTAGTTACACAGTGGTTAAGCTACGTAAGAGGCCTATGGTCGGCTTGAATAATTTGTGTCACCAGATTGGACACTAACCCAAAGACACTGTCCCTCTGTACGGTCGGGCCTCCTGCAGTAAAGAAAAGAAAATTAACCTTTGAATACGACTCTGATCAGACTCGATTGATATACTACAAGTTTTATTTCAAGATTTCTTTTGTTTTCGCAAAGAGCCAACTAAGCGATAGTCTGATTTAACTACATTCTCGGGGTAAACGAAGATTCTTGCTCCGTCACCACATAAAAATGTTAAAAAAGACAACACCAACAATTAAAATGTAATTCAAAATTTTAAATGAAAAACCCAGGGCAACGCCCTTGCACCTATTTGTCTGTGAAAATCGTATCTAGATTCTGCACAACTTGCGGGTAATTAGTCTAAAACGACTGAAGCTGAAATCGGGGGGGTGGGTAAGGACGATTTGGGTGGAAGGGAGGGGGTGAAATAGGGGCTATCTGTTACGAATGGGGCGCTGTTAAAACTAGATGGGAGAAATGTACGGTGCATTCGTCTGTACATAGCCGCGGTATGCTGCCTTCATTGAACGTAATCTATCATAGAATACTGATTGCTCTCTGTAATGTTTAATGTATTAAGATTAGGTAGATAGGGATTTAATTTAAGAATAAACCTAGTTATAGTATTGATCATACATTTACACAATGATTATCTAGTCCAAAACTAGCAGAGATTGTACTATGGTTACTAGATGAATATACATACCTCATATTCTTATTTCTCGTAACAACATTCAAATTGGGCACAAAAAGATTTACATTTGGATCCAATTTAAAGATACTGTGCGGTGTTGGACCATAACCACACCTGCAAAAGTCAAACACTACGCTAGAAAATCACAGGCACTATTTGATTTGGTTGTTCTCATGAATAATTTGTAAAAAAAAAAGATTGCCCAAAAAGTCTTCATCTTCTTATCTTAACAGCCCATTCCCGTGACGGAGGGATACTTGGCCTACTAATACCACGATGGCCAGACGGATTGGTATAGGGTTTAATTTCAAGTTTTCCTTCTTTTTATTTCGTAAAGATAATATTCACCGATAGTCCCTTAGTCGATTCCTTCCTACGGCACCCATGGGATGAGATGGGGTAATGACATATTGTATTCTTACTCCGTCGCCACACGGATATGCCCAAAAATTACAGTAAGTTTATTTGTTGTCCGGTACCATATTACAACTGCTTATTCTGAGATCTAGATAAGTGTTGTGACGTAAATATCAAATTAAAGAACAGTCTAAATCGCTCCTTTTTACAAAGCTTGCCTTTTCATCATATTAAGATTCATAACAGCCCATAAATGTCCCACTGCAGGGAAGGGCCTTCTCCTGTGACGGAGGGATACTTGGCCTACTAATAGCACGCTGGCCAGACGGATTGGTATAGGGTTTAATTTCAAGTTTTCCCTCTTTCTATGTAAAGGTAATATTCACAGATAGAACAGATATTAAGATTAAACAATGTGAATATGTTTGTCATGCAGGTCAGCAGCCACAGGAGCAGGAGTTGGCGACGAAGATGCTCCAGATTCAGTCGAAGAGGTTTTATCTCGACGTGAAGCAGAACCGCAGAGGTAGATTCATCAAAGTCGCTGAGGTTGGTCCAAACAAATACATCGTTTATGTTAGTTTTCAGACACGTTTGCGTATGTACAGGAGTTAAGAAAGCACCCGTTCACCAGCCCCAGACCGAGAATAACATAGGCTACTTTTGTTTTTTATTTTCGTGTCCAGGAAAAAGGAACAGTGCTACCCCGAATTTAACGCGCGAAGCCGCGGGCAAAAGCTAGTAACCTATACCTAAGCGAGCCAAATGGACTACCAAAGAGAAAGGTTTTCGACAGTGAGGAAAGTGAAGTTGGTCTAGAAATAACCACACGTTTCTTTCTTTTGTTACCAGAGTTATTACATCTTAGAACTTCTTTCTCTGGCACTAAACGAAGATAGAGTTATCTACTTCAAGGCCATTTTTCTTGACGGACTAGATCTCTAGATTTATTAAAATATTAATAACATAAGTATTGATATAAATTAGATTATAATTGAGGCAATATCTTAATGTACTCGAATTTGTAATTATATTTGAGAAGTAATTTTACGAGTTGTTAAATATTCGATCGTTTTTAATGTGAAGGAAGTTATGTAATTTGTAGTATTATGTGAGATATATGAGTGTTGGGAATAAAAAGAAGAAAGGAAGAAAATCAATTTATAAGATGTTATATAGTTTTTGCCCGCGGCTTCGCTCGCGTTAAATTCGTAGAAAATAAGCCGAAAAACACAAAAAGTAAGCCTATGTTACTCTTCATCCCTTCAACTATCTCCACTTAAAAAAACACGTCAATTCGTCGCTCCGTTTTGACGTGAAAGGAAGACAAACAGACAGACACACTTTCCCATTTATAATATTAGTATCTTATTTAATTAGATGTTTTGGATAGGTACATTGAGAGATTAGCAGTTTAGATGGTACTCGTAGATGTGTTTTAACCCTGATATACCGGGCTACCTACTAAAACGCGAGTTTTTATTTTGTGCTTTTTTGTTGGGGTTACGGGGGATAGCTCAGAATTACATCTACTTATACTAATATTATAAAGAGATAAAGTTTGTGTGTTTGTGACGTTGTAGGGGTATCTCTCGATCTACTGAACCGATTTTAAAAATTCTTTCTGTGTTGAATAGTCTATTTATCGGGGATTGTCATAGGCATATAATATTATATCACGCTATGACTAATAGGAGTGGAGCAGTAATGAAAAATGTTTAAAAAAGGGACGCGTTTTTATCGCCGCCCGACGAAGTGGGCGCGGGTCTGCTAGTTACAAATAAAGAACGAAATAGGTAATGGCTTATTTGGGCTTTCTTTAATTTTGGCTAAAAGATTGAACTTTCCTTTTAATTTATTATGTGTTTCAAAATAAAAATAATTTCTTTCATATCATAGAATTAAAAATCAATCATGATCAAATCATATTCTATAACAGATAACGTCAAAATCTTTAGATAATATAATATGATATGTAAATATAGACTTTAGTAATGAGTAATTATGTATTTAATTATTGTACATTCATTTATCTTACGTTACATAATACTTAGTTATGTAAATGATAACATAAGTGACCGATATAGAACGAAGGATTGTCTTATCAATGTGGGCTGGGCATTTAGCACGTGGAACGGACAGTTTAAGGATTTGTAGCTTATGCCTATCGATAGCCTTGTGTTGCGGTCTTAACCCTTTCACAGTGCCGCCAGCAGACACAAAAGTAAAACAATTCACGTGTACCACATATGGTACACTGCACTGGGAACGTGTTAATGATAGTCCCACTGCAGGAAAGGACCCCTTTTAGGGAGTAACTTTTATCTAACTAGTAATAACAATGGCTAGTCGAATTGGCAGGGTTATCATTATGATCATTTTTCATTCGTTTGTATAGATAATGTCTGAGAAGTTTTCCTTATTACGACACCCACCAAAAAAATTGGGTGGTGACCCCCGTTTATTCGTATTCATAATAGAAATTAATCCTTTGTATGGACTTTACCTAACTTTAACATAGGTACGCTAGGTGATCACACTAAGGTTTTCAACTTGTTTACAAAGAATATCGTGCTTGTTGTGCTCGTATTAAGTTGAAATAAAATATTGAAAAAAAAAATGTCTCAATATTTGTCATACGGCTTAGACTCGCGTTGAGAGTGGTATCTACCGTGTTTGTGAGAGTCCCTATCGACTTATCCGTAGAACAAAATGCGATCTGCAGGATTGCTAGTTTTCATAAGAAGCTAGAGAAGTTGTTGTTTTGTGTTATTCTTGAACTATGAGACCTAATATTTTGATTTTTTGGTATGTTGTTATGAAATACTATGTGCTGCAGATCGAACTTTGTTCTACGGATGAGTCGCTATGTGCGTTACTATTTAGCTGTGCTCCGTTCTGTCCTAGAAAGGTGACAGTATACAAGCTAAAGCGATATCACACGAAAAGATATCACCAACTGTCAATCATCTAACACGCAGACCAATAAAAACTTTGAGCAGACATGCAACGTACTCCGTGTGTGAATAAACACTTTTTTGAGTAGAAAACTTATCTACAATAAATCTGTCGTGGTAACAATGTCTGTGTTGTCTGTAAATACTTTAAAAAAAAACAACGTTTAAAATTAACTGTCTCGGTCCAAATCAGGTACCTAGTACAGAAAAAAAAGTACAGAAAAAATTCATAAAAAAATATTCACGTACATCTCTACACAGCGCCATCTGTTCCCAAATTAAACTAGGCCTAACCTGCTTGTGTTACGGGTAACAGAACAACGGATATTAATATTTATATACTTCTTTTTTGTAAATACATACATATTATACATAGAAACACTCAGACCAATGCAAATAATCATGTTTATTCATACAAATATTTGCATTGAGCGGGAATCGAACCCGAGACCTGTGCGTAGCAGTCATGTCGTATAACCACTACGCCACATATACCGTCAAACCTAGTGTATGTGGATGCTGTGCATTGAGGTTTCGAATACCACCCAAGAAAAATATTGGTGCATAGAGCCTGACCCTGACGGTCTCAAACTTAGAGTCTACGAGCTATGGTAGGATAGGAAATATCCTTACGAACAAACTCTGAAATCATATAGTCAGAGGAAAAGACTATACCCTTTCCACTATATTTAACAACATTTGACAGGTTGACGTTAGTGACGTTCAGCAGTATCTCAAATGTAATGCCATTCGATTTTAAGCGATTTCGCGATTTTTCGATTTTTTAAATTACTTTATTTTACACATTTGGATCCTTACATCAACTTACATTATAATTTTATTACTGTTTCTTTCTTTATCCATGTTAAGAGAATTAGCCTATAGCTTAAAATGATAAAATGATAGTTAGCGTAGGTATTATTTAAAGTACATAATTTATCGTGACACATTCGCGGGTTATAGTTAATCTAAAATATCATTTTATAAACGTATTATGAAGAGTTCAGGTTTATTCATAGCATTCATTTCTACCGATTATTTGGAATTTGTTTCTTATTGGTGGTAATCGTTATGAGTGTCCATCACTAAGTAACCATGGTAACTGAAAAAAACATGGGTACGTCAATGAAATACAATATTATTTGTTTGAAAAATAAGCAGAAGTATTACGAAACTTCATGGACGTGAACTGTCAAAAAGCTAAACTTACGCTGGAAGGGGTATAAAGTGACCAACATATACCTATCGCAGAATGTGTAAACTGAAAAGGCGGTCGAGAATCTCATTATCGCATGTTTCGCAATGTCGATTTGTTATTTTAGTTTCAAATAAAACTAATTAAATGAGTAAACTTATTAATTTTAAGCTGATTTATTTCCAAGGTGATCAAAGTAGATTTATAAATTTTACCTGGATAATATGATACCCGGGTGATAGCAAAGCATGCCCTTGAGTAGAGATCACGAATCGGCATATCTAGTGAAGGACGCCCTCCGGCCCAATAGATCGATGACCTGACTCAGGTCGTATCCGCCCACCTTACTTAGGTCACCTAGGTGGGCGGATACGAATGAATGAAACGGATGGACGACGCTAGTTATTTGTATTTGTAATTTGCGCGAACCTTACAATTATTATTTAATGAGTTCTGAGGTAAAGAAAGAAAGAAAATAATTTATTTTGTTGCACACAATAAGATACAGTAACTAATTATCAACATAAATATTACGAAAATGCACACAAAATACCTAACTCAGCTGATCGCAGAAGCGTCATAGACACTACAGCGCTGATATTCTGTTAGGCCCTTAGGTAAATCAATTTACAGTGGAAAACCTCATCGTCTTATCGGATGTATTGTATTGTATTGTATTGGATGCTACCAAAAATACCGCTTGACCTCTCAATAAAGGTTTTTTATGATTTGTTCAACATAAGCAAAACAAGGATGAAGTTTCAATGGATTTGTTGCACAAAAGTTCTGTGCACATGTGCGTTTAATAAAATCATCATACATCATAACAGCCCATTAATGTCCCACTACAGGGACAAGCCCCTTCCCGTGCCGGAGGGATACTTGGCCTACTAATACCACGATGACCAAGACGGATTGGTATAGGGTTTAATTTCAAGTTTTCCTTCTTTTTATTTCGTAAAGATAATATTCACGAACAGTCGCTTAGTCGGTTTTTACGACACCCATGGGATGAGATGGGGTGGTGACATATTCATAATTCATAATCTTTATTCACTTTCATAATAATTGATGTTACATAAAATAATTTTAGGTTCTAACCCATCTAGCCATCACAGATAGCATGCAAATTATAATAAATAATTTAAACTTACAATTATTATTAATTATTAATTAAGTAGGTACATTATAATAAATTTCAATAATAAATAGTATACATTGTATTGTATTTAATAAAATATTTTCATTATATACTTTCTACGACTAAAGGTAGAATTGCATTTTACTTTTACGCAAGCAGGCGAAGCTGCGTGCTAATCTAATGTGACTTATAAGAATTTGATGGACGACAAGGAATGCCCATTTATTCGTGAGTTTCGTGAGAGAATGCGAGCGATGTTATATTTTGTAATTTATATGTTAGTTTCAATTATATGTTGTGTTTTCTTTGTTGTTTACGGTAGATAAATGTTGGACAGTAGGTGTATGATTAACGCTTAGACTGCACGACAACCATTTTTTATCGGAAAGACTTAACTGCAGTTTTATCGAAACTATATGTTATGCTATTCTTACACATTTACCCCCTTTCTCATAAACGTCTTTTAAATATTAGTCAATTGATTAGCTTAAATTCTTACGACAGTGATTAAATTTATGAGCAAGGGGGTTAATATACCAAACTAAGCAGAACTTCTAGTGTGAGTGCTAGACAACTGCTAGGGTCAAAATCGTGACCAACAGTACTGAACATGAAACTCGTTGAGTCCAGGGGAAAAACGACGTATTGGGTTCCATAATTTCTTTAATAGGTAATTAGAATAAAATGGAGCAGTAGCAAATATAACCTCTTAGCAAATGTGAGATTTGAATGAACATAGAATGAGTAAAAGATGAATGGAAGACTCAAATTCAAATTTCAAAATTCTTTATTTCATAGAATTTATTACAAATTGTTTGAAATCGTCGTTTACTTAAAATTGAAGCTACAATTAAAATTATAGATCGACACAGACAAACGCACTCAAAAACCGCGTTGTATTGTCTAATGTAAATTAGAGAAGAAAGATAAAACCAATCTACTAAAATTTACTTGTCTGTCTTTGTTGATCCATAAATTCCAGTTTCCAAATGCATTGAGCCCATGAGAAGAAACCTGGCAAAGAAACTCATGGCAACACTTTTAAAATTCAGACTATTTGACATAATATTGTTTCTTTTCTCCGTTTTCCCTTCATCATGTAGGTAATGTAATAAGAATCATACCATCATGGTTCTATGCTTTCGGTGTAGATTTAAAATCCAGTTTATTGCATTGTTCAGATCGGAGCAGATGGGCGGCGCAGTCAAATATTCTTGGCAATGTCAACAGCAGCAGAGTTCCGTGACCACCTCTCCAGTTTCAGCGACTTCTACTCATCACTCGGCCCACCGAACCCAGACAATGTGCCCGACGATGGGAAACTCAAGTCAGAAATGATGCTCAAGGTAACCCCTTTAAATATAGTGCTTTTAGAGAAAGGAGTTGTATTTGGCGACCATGAGTACATTGGTTTTTAACTGAAAATTAAATTTGTTTGAGATATCCAGAAATTGTTTTTTGCGACCTTGACCCATGTTCTTCTAAGAATCATCATCGTCATATCAGCCTATCGTCGTCCACTGCTGGGCATAGACCTCCTCCAAGTATTGCCACCTTGTGCGGTCCTGTGCCTCCCTCATCCATCGGTTTTCTGCCGTCCTAACTAGGTCGTCAGTCCACCGTGTGAGGGGTCTCCCCACCCTGCGCTTTCCGGTACGCGGTCGCCATTCCAGAACCTTTCTGCCCCAACGGCTGTCGGTAGCTAGCTAATACTAGCTTAAAAATTAATAAAAACTATTCTAAATTATTTTACGACACCCATAGGATGAGATGGGTTGGTGACGTTTTGTATTCTTACTCCGTCACCACACGGAGAAATGGACTGTTTTGATGATTCTAAAAGTGATTTTTCCATCTCTTCTTTTAGTCTATCCGAGCACTTAGCTGAAAGGAATACTCAGCAAGATTTGGTTTCGTGTGTTACGTTGTGCTTACATATGAAATTTATTTAATGGACGAAATCCAATAGCCTTACCTGATGACGAGTCATAGTCTAATGATGGTGGTGCTTCTTCTACTGGCTACCCATACCATACCATAGTCTAGAGACTCCATAAGCCATACGTCTTTTTGCCAATTTTATCAGACTTTCTCCATCTTTCGGTACACGGTCGATATTTCCAAACGAATTATTGAACAACAAATAATAAATTCGTTTTAGTTTTTATGCTTGAGCTGTTGTATAAACGTTTTATATAAAAACATGTAGTGTAAACGTTTTATAAAAACATATGACATAAACGCGAACAATCGCGTGTCTAAAGTTACATGAAATATTGAATTATTTAATTATTCCAACCAGGTATTTGTGATTATGATCAGCGTTTTAGGACTTTGTTAAGTAAGTAATCAGGTTTTTATAACAAGGCGTTTAAGACCCACTGCAAGGACTGGACTACACCGGTAACTTTATAATTACTTTCGCACTACTGACTGACTACCTGGTAAAGGTTTCTGGCAACATATGGATGAGAGAGGTACAGGGCATAGGAAGATATTTAAAGAAAACCTATGTCCAGCAATAGACGTATTTAGGCTGAGATGATAATAATGCATGTCATTAACTATACGAAGTACAGGGTGTGTACATGAAAATGGCTTATTAATTTTATATTCAAACTGTAAACATAAGGGTCCTTTCACACAGACCGGCTCGGAGAGCATCGTCGCGCATTTTTCTTTTTACACAGAACGGACCGTAGACGCTTGAAGCGTAGCCGACAACTTTTTCACATAGACCGGCTGCGGCTTTTTCGGGCGAGAAAGAGCATGCGATCGGAACCGGCTGCGCGAACGAGAAAAGTACGCGATCGGAGCCGGTCGGCTTCTCTTATTATTTCACACCAAGCGCGTTCGAGTATTTAATTTTTTTAAAGACTACTCCCGCACTGGGGATCATGCCCTGTGTCGCGGGTACCTTTTACAAGCACCAATTAACGGACACAAAGAACACCCAGACCAGGACAATAATTTGTGGATCTCACAAATTATTGTCCTGCGTGGGGATCGAACCCACAACCTCTTGCACGGCAGCCGCTTGCGCTGCTTAATGACATAAGCAGCGCAGATACAAAAATAAACCTTACTACAAATACTAAAAACTCTGTTTTCAACGTGATAAGAATCTGCTCTCTTCTCCGAGCCGGTCTGTGTGAAAGGACCCTTATGGCTAACGCAGAGCGGGACGGCATGGCAAAGTATTTTAATTTTTACTAATGGAAATTCAACCGTACTGTTACAGAAATACGACATAAATTGCTATGCTTTAAAATGATGCCGCGGCATTGAAAGGGATTTTTCTCTATTTTACTCTACTAAACAGGAACAAAAATGCCCTACCTTGTATTAGGTGCTATTATAATGTACATCCTTTATTTAGATCCATCTAATCATAACTAAGATATAAACTTTAGTATGTATATCGTCCAGGACAACCGACGCTACTACCTGGACTTGAAGGAGAACTCCCGCGGTCGATTCCTGCGCGTCTCTCAGACGATCACGCGCGGCGGCCCCAGGTCGCAGGTTGCGTTGCCGGCTCAGGGAATGATCGAGTTTCGCGACGCCCTCACCGACCTGCTAGACGACTTCGGGACTGATGATGGCGGGTATGTTACAATTTACTTGTATATATATTATGCTGCTTATTGGTACCAGATCTGGTTTAAACCAGACGCCAGGCTAGGGCTTAAATAGCTGCTGTATTTTGCGTTTTTATCACTATTTCATGTTATTTTTAGTCTTGAGTTTAAAAATAGTATCCACATTATTAATGGTGCATTTTTATGTATTTTATGTTTTATACTAACACTAGTATAAGTTAATTTGTAGTACTAACACCATGGACTTAGTTTAAAATTAATTGTTTGAGTTTGAAGTTTGAACTAATAAAACATAAGGTTAATACTTAAAGCTAGATATAGTTATTCTATATCTAATGTAAATTAAAAATCGTTTAATCTTTTTTAGACATTTACGAACATGAAGTTAGAAATAGAATATCTATTTCTAGATCGAAAATGACCAAATTATCATAATTTTTTAACAAATATTTATATTGATGGACTATCTGTGTTGTCTGGTAATAAGAAATCTGGAAACAATTTACACAATAAAAGAAGAGAAAAATAAGACGAGAAAGTTTTAGGTTGTACCTAATGTTATCTCAGAGCTGAGCGGCTTTTTTACTTTTTTTTTTGAAAGGGTCACGTACGTATCATACGTCATGAAAAGCCATAAGTCTTTCAAGTTGTTTCTAAAGAAGTGTCATTAAAATTATCCAAGTGATGTAGTTATTATCTAAAACAAAATGGAAACGAAATTGCGTATTTTAATCAGCATGTCAATTCTCGTACCTTAAAAATTTGGTTAAGTTAACTTTAGTTGTTAAATTGTCTAACCTATTGTGTGACAATTTGACAACTAAAAGTTAACTTAACCGAATTTTTAACGATTTCAAGGTACGAGAATTGACATGCTGCATCAACCACTTTCTGAATTATAAAATCATTTAAATGTTTCGTAAACAAATGTAAGAGTAATATTATTTACAGTACAGTCATATACCTTGATCTAGTACACACAGCAACTAATCAAACTAGACACTCATGTACCTTAATACCTTGAAATAAGACACAATTTCAAATGAAAATGTTTAACTTGATGTGTTCCTGTGTGTACTTAAGTATTTAATTCAATAAAGTATTCAGTTAGTTCGTATACTCTATTGATTATTATGCATCTAACCCCCGGTTTCTGAATGACTGATCAAGTTAAAATCAACTAATTAAGTGTCAAAACTGTCATTTTAGTTCCTGAAAATGATAGTTTTGACACTTGATTAGTTGATTTTGATTTGATCAGTCATTCAGAAACCGGGGGTAAGTGTTACGTTCTGTACATAGTATTGATTCGGTTCATTTGTTGCGATGCATTATGTATGCGCTATTCAGGAAATTGAATATATGTATACTTCATTGTACGTTGCGTAAGTTAAATCCTTTTGGAAGATGTAGGTTTGAATTCCGTGTAAGACAATAAACCAAAAAAATGTTTTATTTTGATTCCATGTTTAATTATTCCTTATCCAAACCTACCCAGGTTTGGGCTGGATTTGTAACTTACACTAAATTAGATACCACAAAATTTATTTCAAGTTTTCAGTCAGGTTCGGTAGGCTCATTATTACAGTATCTTTTAAAAATATATATTCCCTTAATCGACCTCTATAGTAGATTAGTTTTAAGACATGACTTTGATTGGTTTGCCTTTTAAAAAGTATGCTTAACATTTGGCTAGGGCCATAGCTTGTGCCATACAAACTTTGCATAGTTTAGGACTAGTTTGTTTGAATGTGTAGGGAACATTATATTAGACTTGATTCTTAAATACCATATTATACATCGAGAGGTTGCATAAAGTACGATTAATAATTCGAGTCAGCAAAATGACATTAATAATGACATCTTAACTACTTCTTCTTCTTTCTTTTATATGGCAAACGAAAGAAGAAGTAGTTAAGATGTCATTATTAATGTCATTTTGCTGACTCGAATTATTAATCGTACTTTATAGTGATTAAGGAACGTATATTTTCGTAAAAAATAAACTATTATCCGGCCGTTCAGAGAATGCGTTCCTGACACTTATCAGTTAGTCACGACTAGTGATGGACACAACATTATACCGAGTTCGTTACCGTTACTCCAAAATGAACCGCCGCGTTATTTTTATGATTAGATTTAGACCGTTTTAAATTGGCGGAATCATTTAAAATTTATATTTTAGTTCTTTACGTGGAAACAATAAAAGGGAATATTAATATAATAAAATTGTTTTATTTATTATTTTTTACAAAGTTACAATCTGTATTTCTATGGAATAAAGTACATTGAACTAAATGTGCGTACAGAATATTAATCAGACTCCGATTCGCTTGAGGAGGTGGTGTCTTCATCATCATCTTCGCCTACATGTATAATTATATTATTATCAATTACAGAATCAATCCTGATATCTCGGTCAAAATGTTCCATAATCAGGTTTTTAGTCTTTTCGACAACCTTTGCCCAGTCATCTCTTGTGACTTTCCCGCAGGCTTCTTTTAACAGGGTCATCATCTTTTTCGTGCTGAATGGCGGGGAAGTATTGTGGCGGGCGGCGTAACCTTTTATTTGAGCCCAGATTAGCTCAATCGCGTTATATTGGCAATGATACGGTGGAATTCTTAGAACGCGATGACCGTACTCCAAAGCCATTTCATCGATTTCGTATCGCACATTTGCCGCTTTATTTTCTTTCACTAACTTAATTAGCTCTGCTTTTAGCATCTGCATATTTGCGTCAATGCCTTTTGCTTGTAACCAAGCAACCATTTCTTCTTTTTTATTAGCTTGGGTAGGTGGTTTCTGTATTTGAAACGAGTGATAGGAGGCATTATCCATCAATATTACAGAAGGCTCTGGTAGGCTGGGCAAAAGCACGTTCTGGAACCACTCTTTAAATGTACTGGCATTCATTTCCTCGTGGTAGTCATTTGTGGTTTTTGATTGAAATGCCAGTAAAGCGTTCTCCACAAAGCCGTATTTTGCAGTACCTGCGTGGCATATTATCAGACGAGCCCCCTTACCCATTGGTACTTTCGACGTCGACGCTTGTGTATCATCCGTCCAAGAACGGGAAACCGTGTGATTGGCGTTTAGCCATGTCTCGTCAATGAACACGACATTATCCCAGTTATCAATTTTTTTTGCTTCTCTCAAGAAACTTATCCGTTTCAAAATGATGTCGTATCGTTCTAATAAAATTTTTCTTTTGTCTGTTTTTTTATACGAAAAACCAATATCTTTTAAGATTTTCGTTAAAGCAGTTTTACCCCCGCTAAACAGTCCAGCTTCTCTTAACGACGCCAAAAGCTTCATCCTGTTGAGATATTCATTTCTGGAATAGTAACCATATATATGATTTCTGATTGCATCGGCGTCAAAGGTATCAATATCTGTCACGGGTTTAGTTCTACGTTTCTTCTTCGGAGTACGTAAAATATTATCTTCCATGCCAGTAGAGCCGAACTTTTCTTTATTAATATTTGTAATCGTTCGTTTGCTAACTCCAAGCGCCTGAGAGACGCGTTCTTGTACTTTTTCGACAGGAACCAGGGGTCCGCCATTTTGCCGCTCCCGCTCAAAGTAATCTTGCAGCTTGATAATTAACTCACGGGCTCCAGTTTTCAATGTTTGTCCACGTTTAGGCATTATTATGCACCAAAAGTAAAAAGAACGCAATATAAGACACAATCAAAGTCAAATAACAACAGATCGCAAACACTTGAAGAACGTGGTCTATGCGCACGAAACGACAACAGACGACTGTTTCAGCGTCACAAAATGGCGGCCCATAACGCCATTTGGGGTTACCATTTTCAACCTAAATATAAAAATGCTACTTTGTATTTAATGTACTTTTATTTTTATATTTAATAAAAGTTATTCTAAAGTCCATTATTTTCAAATTCTTGAAAAGAAAAACAAAACGTATTATTTTATAAAGTATAACTGTATCGATAAGAACAGATTACGATACTATTATTCACTGTTATTGTTGGCACAGCACTACAAATATAAAGCGCTGACATAACCTTGTAATAGCGCAGTGTAGATTTAGAAAAATATTGTTTACCAAGTTATTTGACACTCAGTTTGACACAACATTATAACATTCATTAATTATTGATATAATAATGTTGTTTTAATGCTCATCAATAGTTAAAACGATAAACAACCAGCAAAAATATTTTTATCGTAACTGCAACGCCATTACAAAGTTACTGCGTCAGTTCAATCGCGACGTGTCAGGAACGCATTCTCTGAACGGCCGAAGTTTAGGTACATTATTTTTTAGTACATTTTAGTATCTTGAAGGTGAAAAAAAAATAGTTATGCCCGATTTAATTTTTATTATGAAGTGTAAGTTTCCGGCTTATTATCAGCTGTTTGCTATAAGCGGAAGCGTCATGTAAACAAACTGTGGCATATTATTTGCATATGTACGTAATACATTGAAATCCCCTAATTCTTATCGGTTGCGAATTTTTGATTAAAATTGCGTAAATATGACCTACTTTCGTAATACATTCGTGAAATGATCTCATACTTCATTATTATGAAAAAATATTTAACGGGTTATTACTCGTAGTTTGTTGTTTTAATTGGTTAAAAATATCGGTTAATAATTTAACAAACAAAGTCAGGAGCAATGTTGAGTCGCTTTTCACTCTAAAACTACTAAAGTAAACTGGATGAATTTTTGCAGTAATATAGCGCCTCATTATAACATATTGACTATTAGTAACTGTCACTGACATTAACGCGGGCAGAACCACGTTTAAAATGTAGTATGCTTCGGTAGCAAAGAAGCCGCGCGTATGCGGCTGCAGTGCCCGATGTCGCGGGTTCGAATCCCAAACAAAATAATTATGTGTGGTTCACAAATTATTGTCTTAAGGCCTGGGCACACCGGGACGGCATGGCAAGGGATTTTGCCGTGAGTCAGCGCACACTGGCCGCTTAGATGCCGCGGCATGCCACGGCGCGCCACGGCATGCCACAGCGCGCCGCGGGACGGCATGGCAAGGGATTTTGCCGTGAGTCAGCGCTCGGTCGCGGTAGGCAACGGGATGCCGTTGCCTACCGCGGTATGCCGCAGCATCCCGCCACGGGAGCCTGTGGCGCGTCTTTTGATGCCGTGCGATAAAATCCCTTTCAATGCCACGGCATCATTTTAAAGGATAGCAATTTATGTCGTATTTCTGTAACATTACTGTTGAATTTCCATTAGTCAAAATTAAAATCCCTTGCCATGCCGTCCCGGTCTGCGTAGGCCTTTATATGTCAAAATATTGACCCTGGTTGTTCTTTGTGTCCATTAATTGTAAGCCACGAGACACAAGTCTTGATCCATATAGTACAGAAATAGTCTTTTATATAAACATTGTTATTGAAAATTGTTCCCTCTTCTTTTTAATATATTGGAGCTTATATAAATTTTGTTTTTTAATGAAATTGTTTTCTTTCTGATTCTTGCCTCATGACGCCGTTAGATGGGTCCCGGCTGAGGCGGACACATTTTGGTATGATTCGCGATAAATTTAATTTATGGAAAAAAAAGTAAATAATTGGGGTTTTTCGTTTTTGTGTACTTATTTTCTGTTTTTTTTTGTTTTTCTGTGTGTAAAGTCTTTTCTCTCTATTTTCTTGTTACTTTTTTTTTTAGATAGATGAGCGAATTCTTCAATGTTGGATGTTTTTATTTAAATTACTCTTATTTTAAGGTTATTTTTAAGTAATTTTTGTGTATTTTGTCGTGTTACAGTTTCAAAGGGGAATTGCCTGAAGGACGACATTTGCGTGTCGATAATAAGAACTTCTATTTTGACATTGGACAAAACAATCGCGGTATTTACATGAAAGTTAGCGAGGTGAGGATATAATATTATTGTAATAAACTTAATAATTGAACAATTTAATAAATTATATATGAAATAATAGATTAAGTATAAAAGTTTGTACAATTCCCCAAGTGAAAGATCCCAACAGACATGATTAAAAAAAAACTATGTAATATAGTTAAGAACCTTCATTGTGCAATCACAAATAATTGTCCCGAGTCTGTATGTCCATGCGACAAAGGATATGCTCCTAGTGCTAGTGTTGTTCATAAAACACACACAACAACACTTTCTCTCATTACCTATGTTTCCAAATCTGACTAAATTTCATCAAAATTGGTATAATGCTTTTTCCTAAAATTACACAACATCCAAATAAACCAAAGTGCTTATTATAATTGGTAATCAATGCTCTGATTTTGGATTCTGTTTTTTTTCGAAATTCGACGTTAGGCTGTAGATTCTATAATCACAATCGAGATAAAATAGGTGCGGAAAGTCCCATTGCAAAATAGCCCTTAAAGATTTATTAGAGAGTGAAATATCGTATATCTGGTGTTACAGGTGAAGAGCAACTTCCGCACAGCGATCACGGTGCCGGAGAAGTGCTGGACACGTTTCCGCGACATCCTCGCAGACTATTGCGACAAGATGTGTCGCGCGCATCAACCCTCAGACTCGCACCAGGTATTTATTTATTTATTTATAATTAGGACAACTTACGAAACATACACAAAGACAATCAGAAATAATACATTATTTAGGTGGCTCAAGCAACTGTACTGATTCTATTACAAGTTGCCACGGCAAGCAAGTATGTACGAATTATGTCACCTTAGATCTCTGATTATCGTATTTCTTTAATTTTTAGAGTTTCCCAATCCGTAGATTATATTAAATAAAATGTTTTATAAAAGAACTTTCCACCAAGAAAATGTTTGTTTAGTCATAATCAAAATAAATATACTTGTCATGAAAGATTTAAAACAAAATTACGTACTTTAAATACTGGTTCGATATAGTCAAATTGCTGAATCATAAATTAAAAAAAAAGTTATTCTAAAGAAACCTTAAAGCAATAAAAACAATTTTGTTCGAGCCAATAATTGGACCTATGTTGTTTTTGCGTAAGTGTCTTAAGCTAATTTGACCACTAGTCCACCTACAATATTAAAATTTTTATTGCTTCCCAAAAAATATGAGCTAGTAATCATCTTGAACTTAACAGCACCATCTGAGGCGCTTAGTTATAAACATTCAATGTTGTAGTTTTAACTAATTTATTTTCTGTATCTTGATAAGTACAGTACGCGCAATCTTAAGTCGGTCGGCTTGAAGTTGTTGCGCAAATATCTTTGAAACTAAACGGCCGGCTTATAGTCGCTTGAAGACTTTCCTGAAAACTAACTTCAGGCCGACCGAGTAAGATTGCGCGGGTTATCCATAGACAAGCGAGATGATATGTTGTATTGTATGACAGGGAGCAGCCGGCGCCTCGCCCGCCGCTAGGTCCGAGCCGCGCCGGGAACTAGTACGTACTCACGTTATATTATCATACTTACATAGAAATTTATACATACATAAGTACATGCATGCTTGTATGGGCATATGCGGTTCATACATATCGCACCCTCAGTAATATAAGGGATCAAGTCAAATTTTAGTAAACTGAGATTTTAAATGCTAAGGGCATAAAATGGAATTCTTTACCTGTTAGCGCTGACAGAGCGAGAAAAAGGACAATAACGACTCGGTAAATATATTTGTGTCCCTCTCACACTCTCCCAGCCCGTGGCCCGCTCTTACTGTTACAAGGTATCAATCAGAAACAAGCCCATATTTTTTGAAGGCGGACTGTTTAAGTGTGGTGCGATTCGTGTTTGTGCCCTTCTATGACGAAAAACCCGCTAAGTTTGGTTTTAACATTTTGTTATAAATAGATCTATTTAGTAGTTGTGCCGTTATATTATGCAAAATTTAATATATATTAGGATCTAATTCATAATAGTCCTAGTATTTCTTTGATATTTTTGTATTACAAAGGCCTAACTTGAATGCATGTTTTTCAAATTACTTGTAATTTATAGAATTAATGCAAATTTATTGTTTTCTCTTATTGCTATTTATAGTGCATTAACCAAAGAACAAATCTGCCAAATTTCACATTTATAACTTAAATAACAAACAAGTAATTTGAAAAAATAGGCATTTTATAGGAACCCAGAATCTTAAATCGTGATTTCCCAAAAATCAACTTTTTTGGATTGTGCCCTTATAATACTGAGGGTGCGATATGGAGCTTTTCTGCAAACAATATGTTTCTATTGCTTTATAACTTTATTCATACTAAAGCGACGCCATCCATTTCTGCTAAAACATGTAAAATAAAATCTAAAATTGGCAAAAAATGTTTGAGGATCGAGACAGGCTTAGAATCGGCGTCTTTCATCGTTAGCGTTACAGAAAACCCTACCACAAATATTGCATACATTATGTTTTTAATTGTTTTTCTGCTTTTTAATTGTATAAGCGATTGGCGGTTAAGCTATAAATAAATAACCGCCATAAAAACACCCAATTCTAAGCATCAACTACAATGTCTTTTATAAGGAATGTAGTATATCTTTGATTACAGCTCTTTCTCTTTAAAAAAAAAAAGACAACTCCCGCACTAGGGATCATGCCATGTGTTGCGGGGACCTTTTACAAACATCAATTAACGGACACAAAGAACACCCAGACCAGGACAATAATTTGTGGATCTCACAAATTATTGTCCTGCGTGGGGATCGAACCCACAACCTCTTGCACGGCAGCCGCTTGCGCTGCGTATCGAGGAAAAAAAAACAAATTTTATTCTTCATTTCAAAACAAGGGTTTCTTTAGAGTTTTCCCTCTCTAGCAATGAAATACTATTTCGTTTTAGTTTTATGTACCTTTTGTCGTTTAAAGACACGTATTGGACAATATAGGATTATTATATTATGATATTTTGTATTCTTACGGCCGAATATTCAAACGTCTCTTAAAGTAAAGCGGCACTTAGACTAGAAATTCTTATACAAATGTCTAGTTTAAACGCCGCTTTACTTTAACAGACGTTTGAGTATTCGGCCGTTAGTCCGTCACCCCAAAAACTATTAATAAGTGATTTTAACTTATGATCATATTATTGCTAACGCTTTACAACCCTTGATGCATTTATTCATTATGCTTAATACAATTATTAAACAAACGCTTAACCGCCATAACATCACATCATCTCGCTTGGTCTCTTATATTTACTAATCATTTTAAGTTTCATAGGTGTAAGGTATATTTTAAGTACATAGTGTATCTTTCGAGCGCTTAAGGGGTCACTGTATGTCCCAAATAAGATGTGACACCAAATTTTGGGACACCGTTTGATCACCTTAAAAGCACGCGAGAGATTACCAGATTGAGCTAAGCAATACCAAGCCACCAGCTTTATGATATTGTGCTTGACTTAGTCAGTTAGTTAGTAATGTTTTATTGTGATATTGCAGGACACATTCACGGGCAGCGCCCCCAACCGGATTTGATGGTCAGGCAGTGCCTGCCCGTACTGAGCGGCCCGGCCGAGCCCGCTCCACACGTTCCGGTCTCCGTACGTACATCAATACGACAACTACTGATGCTTTATTATTATGTGTATATACTATTTTATATTGTAGTTATGTATATTTGACGCTGCGACCTTTATACAATGTCGACCGTTCTCAAACCATATTATGGTACTAAATGATGTTTTGCACTTTGACAATTTTATTTCTTGTTGATCATTATTATTGTGAAAGGTATGCGTTGTACGGAATAGGAATGTCGGCGGCTGTTGTGGCCCGCGGGATGAATAATGAATAATCAAAATACAAAACAATGTTCGTGGCCTTTTTAAATCTAAATTATTACAATGCGAACGCTCCGAGAGGGCTCGCCTTTATATTGTTTCGGAATAATAACATTCTTATAGATGGCTTCGAGCTTTATTTTATAAAAATGTCGCGGTTTATAATTAGTTTTTTTTATCCGTAATTTGTTTTTTTTAATTTTTTTGTCTAATTTGTGTAAATAGTCTTTTCCGGCACAGTAACGAGAATGTAATAGAAACGTAACGATGGATTTTTGAAATATCGAGATGTATTTGTAATTCCAGTTAAGTCATATTATTTTTGTTAAGTTGTACGATATTAAATAGCCAGGCGATTGTTTATATTATGTATCGATTACATTTGGTATTATTCGGTAATAAATGAATTAAGTCCCTGGCTCTGTCATATTGTAAACGAGTAAATCAAAATTTCAAAATGAAAAAAAAAAAAAAATAAGTTGCCCACTTATCTAGTTTGTAGGAGTATGTGTTTTTTTTTATTATGAATTATTTAATGATAATGTGTTTTTTTGTCTGTTTACACTGATATACGACAGGCACGGGTGTGTGCGTATGGTTTAAGTGCACCGTCCTTTACATAACAATATATTGCTTAACCACCATTTTAATAAATAAAATACACGTCGCTTATTACAATTCACGGTTTAAGGTTTTAACATGATTTTTTTATAATAAATTTTTAAACAAGACTCATATGTGCGTTAAAGGACGGTTCACATAATAAACTCTACGATGTATAACATTAAGGCACCGGGTGTTTACAGGGCTCGTATAAAACCGGCGCATGCGTCGGTTACTCGAATCATTAGATAAGTGACGCACTGCTGTGATATTTGTAGGCGTACGATCCGACGGATTTAAAAGTTATTACGTACCATCAATATCATAAAAATGTACATTCACTTTTGTAGAAAAATAACTCTTATTGCGTATGTAATAAGGCTTAATCAAAACTGTATACATCTTTATGATATTGATTGTGCGTTTGATGGACGCGGCCGCGGTCCATTTTCTATCTCGGGTAGGGTTTTATATATTTTACTTCATTGGAAGAATTAGATTCAAAATTGAAGTGAACAAAATTGTGAAAGAAACATTTTTTTTGATAAATTAATATTATTTTGACGTTTGACAGTCAAAAATTATTGGTGCAAAATTGTATAATAGAAGGAATTGGCTATTAAATTCATAGGTAAAACAATGCTTTAAAATGTTTATCGTGAACTAAAACAGGATTTGAAGGAATAGGTTGTTGTAGTGAAAAAACACTATTAGATTTGTATCTTCAAAATAAATTGAATGTATTTTGAAGAAATTATAACCTTAAGTAGTAATATATTAGTCCGTTTTTAGCTTTTCTTAACCGAATACCTGCAACTGATAGCTGCAAAATCAATTGCAATTGCTGCTGTAGGAGTAATGTTAAACGACAATAGTAGATGTCGCTTCAGATTACAAAAATACATATAGCAAAAAAAATTAACGTTGTAAACGCCAAAATAGGAAACAATTTTTTTTTCAAACACTTCACAAAAGCGATTTTAAGTAATACGGTTGTATAAACTAAACTTCAAATCCTGTATAACCACCATTTTGTAAAATAACACGATAAAATGTTGTATCGTAATTTCCGCCTAAATGTGCCGGACGCGGCCGGGTGCATGAGGATAGGCTAAGTTTGGTTATGTAAGCACCCTGTGTTAGCTACCGCACTTGAAACACATGAAATGCTGTTTATGTACAACATTAATGCGTTTGTCGGTTAAGATACATTGAGAAGATGTCTGTTAAATCATTAAAAAGGCATGTTTTTCATCTTTTACTAAAAGTTTTAGATTTGAGCTTATTATTTGATAAGCTGACATTATAATAAACATTGTATGTAAACGGGTGATTAACGAGGCTAGCTATTTACCTTTATTTAGTTTGACCACGGCTTGTGTAACCTGTGCCCGAAACATCAAGCAAAATAAAGGTTGAATAAGCATGTCGCGTTAATCTCCTGTTTACATATTATTTTTATAATAATGCAACGCGATAGTTACATTACATTTTTATCTTTGTGTAAAACATAATGTCGTTTAAATAATAATTTTTGTTGTCTTAAGCGACAAAAATGTTGGACGTATATAGACGTTTCATGCAAATAAAGTCGGTTGCTGTGTGTATGTGTGAGTAGGTGTGTATATATGTATGTAAGTACGTGTATGTGTGCGCGGGACGCAGTAGCTTAAGTTCAGCACTACACCAGGCGTCGGGCGTGCCTTCTACTTACAGTGAGTGCCAACTAACCCGACCGGGTTGCAGTTGTTGCAGATGACTGCGCAGATCGAAGAAAATAGAGTGTGTATGAGCGTTTTATTTGTTCCTATACATGCGCGAACTTCTCTGATAATTAACTTCAAGCCGGTCGAGGTATTTGGCGAGTACTGTACTTGTACTAATGTATTTATGCATTTTTGTTTTTACATTATCATTTTTTTTAATTATGATTACATCACGCTGGAGTTTCACCCTTTATTGGTAGCTTTTTTTGCGACATGTGCTTGCGGGCGTCGCATCATCCGCATTTTATTTTGTAATAAAATATCAAACTTCATTAAAACTAACGTGTACTATTATATTTTTATTAATTATATCTTTTTTTTTTAACTTTCATACCTGCTGTCATGTTCAGCCAGGAAATACTTCTAATTTTAATTTGTGCTAAATACTGTATAAATGTCATCATTAGCTGTAGTCGTTCAGCTAATTATGAGCATTTTGGTGAAACGATGAAACGACTTGTATTTACATTTTGTTAAAAAAGATGCTAAAAAACGGCGGTTTTTATTGCGGAATGATGAAATGTTCGCGTTAGTTTTAATGAGGTTTTTGATATAAAAACAAACATACAAAATGTTGTTATGTATCGAATGATAAAGTTGTTGACTTATTATGAATCGAAAATAATCAGCTTAATTATTTTGATGTTTTCTGTGCCCTAATCGATGTAATATGTATGACAATATTTCTTTATAAAAAAGATCGCATTTCGATGGAAATATCGCTTTAAATAGTTTATTCGCTTTAAAACCCAAAAACATAATTGACTTATCAAAACTAACAAATAATCTTTGGCGTTTAAACAAAGATAATCAAACAAGTTTCTTCTATAATTATCATTTAATTTAACAATTAACAGCACTGGCGGATATTTCCACTGAATTAAGTAGCACAAAGGTATTAAGCGACATAAAGCTACACACAGCAAAATGACCTTTAATACAATTGTGTAACGAGCTGTCGAATTTGTTTTACGTTTAGTCTGTGACTAAACATTGATAATGTAAATTGACTACTGTGATCACGTTACTATAACGACGTATGCTTTAGTCTGTAATATGTATTTCAATGTGCATGACGTTTAAACAAAATGTCGATTTAATTATTACTTTATATATATTTGTTTCGTACGTTTCTTCAGCGAGATTTTTAAGTTTTAACATGCATTGTACAATAAAATACATTATTGATTGAGGTGTCTGGTAACAGAGAAAATTTCATAGTACATAGTCTTGCTGAAGCGACATAGCGACGTATATATGCGTCTTTTACGCGAGTGCACTCCGAAACTAACGCAATTATTCTGATAAAATATGAATTATAATACCATTGTATGAATGAACAATAATTGTGTTATATGTATCGTTAAGTTACTAAATGCCATTGTAATAGGGATACAGCTTCGCCATGAATGAATAGAATGTAAAGACGTCAACCCACGTCCGACAAAATTCATCGAGTTAATAAAACTAAGATACAGTTGTTAACGGTTATTTCCTCGCTCAGTTTAAACCGGAGTGGGTTGTCGACTTTAAAGTTCCAAGTATATAATTGTAATCGTTTCTGTCTCTATAAGTAACTATGTACTTGAGTCGATATTGATACAGACGGAGACTATATTAATTAGAAAATTTAATTTGATTTAAAAAAAAAGAACTAATAATACAAGTATGTGGTTAGTGTTAGAGTCAAACGCTAGTCCCTCAGATCTACCGTACTCTGTGGGACCCGCGTCCTACACGTCGTAAGAAATAGTGTATTTTTCACCCTCTAAGATTACATAGGAAATAGTCATGAAAACGTACGACTGCGTCCGGGGCCCGCGGGGCTTCTCCTGCCGTAGTCGAATGCGATCTCTACGTAGGTTAATTTTCAGTACATTTTCTTCTGGAGACCATTATATCTTTATAGAGTGACAACTTGCTGACGTCCGATTAAAAAGTGTTACATATAGAAAAAATAATTAAAAAAAAGTAAAAAATACCTATATTAAAAAAAATCACTTCTCTATACGATTTAATATAGACATATTGAAATAAAAAGTTGCGGGGGCGGCGCGGTGCTGTCTATTGTAAGTTAGGATAGTTTCGTTGTTAGTGGGGTCTTGTCGCGAGGTGTGACGTCACATCTCGCTGTTCTAGTGACGTCACAGGCCGTGGGGTGCGGGGGGCCGCGCCTACTTCTCCGGTGATCCGTACCGCTTGTGTGTGCGTGCACAACTGCGTATACGAAAACGTTTACCACTGCTCTAGCTATACTTAACCTTTTCAACGCCGAAGACGCATATGGACGTCTTGTTGTTAAATGTTTCTCTTGGCCGACGTTTACGTATACGTTAGTGTGCGTGCCTGAGATAGCGAGGGGCGGGGTTCAAAATAAACCCCGCCCCCCGTCTAGTGGCTTAATTTTAAAACAAACAACTTTATGGTACAAAATGTAATTTTAGTTCCATAGACGTATAAGATCTACAGAGTTAAATATTTAGACTTGATTAAAGATGTGATTATATTAGCTCAGGCGCTCAGTCAATAATAAAAAAAGAAAATAATATATTAAATTTAATGATATATATTATAAATAAAGAATTATATCTAATGGTAATTAAAATAGTTTATTGTTGTGGAGCTAGCTATCGCGTGGGTTATTTGTCGGCAGAGCGGCCGAGTGTCAGTGCTGCCCCCTGTGATACCGCGCCCCCACCCCGCGCCCCTCTACCTATACCTTCCTACCCCCCACACACCGCTTGCCAGTCATTAATATTACTAGGTTTATTAAGATGACAATATAGGCATACGTTCGCTGTCCATTTAGGATCACTCAGGTCCAGTTATACTAATACCAACCTTAATTCTATGTTAGATACAGTTGCTATTTCAACAACCGTTAGTAATATTATATTGTTCAGATAATATTGAACTGTAATGACATTATATTAAAGTATAGAATCCGTCATCTTATAAATACCTCATTCATGATAACCGGGCAATTAGTTCCCTCTAAGGGAGAGGTTATCTGTTTACTCGCGTGTTGTTTAATCCTCTTATGGGGAGTAAAATATTTTGATTCTTAAAGCAATACTGTTAATGTTCATTATCGAACGTATGTCCATTTATTGTTGTATGTTTGTTCAAGTGTTTCGATAGTTCGCGTGTGCAGTCTTTAAGGTGATAGTCAATTATTATAAATATTCATTATTAGCGACGCAACGCCGGCGGTACACCCATACACATCCGAATGTCTTTGGTCTGTTACTGGAACCGCTTTTGTGTATAGAATTAATATACAATATTCGTTTTGTTAAACCATAGTTATTTACAGTAATAGTGTTTTGTGCAATTTTTTTGTGGGTAGTTGTTAAATTTTTTAAATTGCTCTAGGGTACTTAACAGCTGAAATCCCAGAGTGACAAGGTCAAATTCCGAGAATACAGTACACAGGTATGTGTCTTGTTTGTTTCGTCACTGTTATAAAAAATCATTCTACCCATTTGTACGAACTTAAACGAGTACCATTATTTTTAAAACTAATGTTCACACCGGCCTACACAATACTCTGATAAACAAATTGTATATTAATTTTATATATAATCGAGAAAAGAGTTAAATGATAAGTTTTAATTGTTCCTGTGTGACGCCGACGATGCACCCCTCCGCGCCGCACCCCCCGCTCTCTCTAAGTGTTAACTAGGTCACTATAGATACGAAACGATTCAACTGCTGAAAACTTTAAAATTAAAAAAAAATCAGAGTTATAATAGTACGTTAGTTTTAATTATATTTCTGATATTAATTGATGTTTTGCTAAAAGATAATTTATAAGGTTCGTTGTTGCGTTGTATAGCGGCGCGTCCACCGCACTTCGCTCCTCGGACCCTTTGTTTTATTGCGACACACACCGAGGCAACCACCATTCATTGTTTTACTATTCCCGTAAAGACAGGGTCGGGCGCGGCCCCAGAACTAACACATTCTCAGTTAGACACGTAGCTCTAGACGCGGTTCTACGCCTCGCCCGACCCCTTACACACCGATTACCGCCTTATACCGCCAATGTACAAATAAAATCATTTTATAATTACACGTAAGCAATACCACAGTACCTGAGATTGAAATAAAAGAAAATTATAAGAAAATAATAGCGGTTGACACAATACAAAGTAATCGGCGGTCTTGATAAGCAGTTACAAAACAGGATAGGTTTGCAACTCCGTAATGTGGATTAAGTTATGTATGAGTTATAATTTGGGGCGGTCGGCTACAGCACACGGCGTCGGGACGAGACTTGTGGAGTAATGTGTAGCGATGCGGCGGCTAATGGTACACGGGAGATACAGCTACGGGTCGGTGATAGGGACACAAACACTACGACACACTAATGTCCCTCTGTTAGTGTAAACGGTTGAAGGGATCACATGCGAGTGATAGGAGTTGTTTTAAGACGTAGGGGATAGGGACGACCCGCTTGACGTGTATGGAATGTGCTGGTTGTAATAAATATTACTGTTTCATACACGACAGGCGGGCTTGTTAAGTATGCTTAGGACGTGCCATAACACGTTTGCTGTCATCATGAAGTGTGCGCACAGCGGGGACGTCTATTCACGTCTACATACGTATCCGCTGTACGTATGCTCGTATACGCCGGACGTATATACACGTCTGGCTTCATCACATGTATGTATTAGGGTACCCTTTGTATTTACGTCCATGAGGAGGAGGAGACGGCTTCAGTTTCGCGTCATCGTACTGAGGGTGGTCGATGACATTATAAAATTTGTGTTTCACGTATGATAAGTGTGACCCTACAATTGTACAGGGAACGATATATCGGTCATGTACAACTGTAGGATGGTATGATAAGATATAGTTGATCGATGGCTTGTTATGGCGTCGTGTGTACAAAAGTACTCGCGTCGTCTGAGCTCTTAGCTCGACTGAAAGTCGTCGCAAAACGTCACGAGTGAGACGGACTAAGATATCACGATAACGAAAGGTGGAGGTAAAAATGATACTGCCAATTGATTGTAGTTTATATTTAATAATGGTAAAATGATTTGTAGACTTAAAAAATGAATAAAAAAAAAATAACAATTTCGAAATATTGTGTCCTAAATATTTTATGTATAGTATTGATACATTTGGTGGTTCGGTGTTGTTCAAATGTTCACGCTCTTCTGTTGTCTGTACGCCGGCATGTTGTGTGTTCGGTACTGCTTTTTAACTGTAGCTTAACGTTACGGTGGGGAGTGTTTGGACATGATCGGCCACCATTAAATGTTTTCTTTAGGGTGAGGACGATGGATACAAACTGTGTTCTGTAGTGTACCGAGCGACAGGGCGTTGTCTAGATAGGTTTGCACATGAAGTAAGCCCGTACGAGCACGTATAAACACGTAACGTGTATATACGTCCTCGTATGGCCTAACGTCTCTAATGCGACTGCGTTCGCGTATGAAGCTAAGTTGTAAAAAAATAGATCGCAATATAAATGTGGTTGTTAGGTTAATGTGACGGCATATTGGGTGTTGTGTATGGAGAGGTAAGCGGCTATATACGTAGGGTACATTGGCGGAGAACGATGTTTTGTAAAACGACGTCTATGGACGTTAAAAAAAAAGTTTTTATTATTTGCGTGTTTAACATTTTAATTTTTAAGTAACACCGTTTTGATGGTGGAAAATAAATTTTATTCTCACTTATTAAGTAAGACACCCAATATGCAATGGATTAGTTGGTAAAGTTGATATCGTAAAGTGTTGGGATCGCTGGACTGACATGGCTCATTTGATGAGGATAAAAAATTTTATTGAATTTTTTTCGTAATTTCTAAATTTCTCAATCTCGTGTATGACACGGATTGCTTCTATTGAGACTGGTTTGATGTGTATCGGCGTGCGAGTGTTAACCACTGATTTGCGTTAAATAAGTGCCTAGTAGGAGATGTATTGCTATAAACTGTATAGTTTATCGAATCGCGTCTAGCGGTGCGATTGGTCAGCGCTCAGCATTCCACCAATCAGAATCTCGAAGGCAGTTCGTAAATTATATACTTTGTTGTAATATAAGCTTGAACTAGACACATAGAATACAACGCGACGCAACAGCGATCTGTCATAAATTAACGCGATACATAATATCTTAACGCGACGATGATAAAACTTTAAAAACATTTGCGATACTTTCGCGTAAAGCCGCGTTACCTTAACGTGATTTCGCGTTAGTTGAGGATCATAACGCGGAGCTGTGACGCACTCGCACGTCGAGACGCTACCGTTGTAGTATTTACATTGTTGCTACAAGCATCTACAGTAAATATTGTAAAGGCAGCGCCTGAGAGATTTTGTATCCAAAGATTGTATAGTGTGATGTATAACTTCCTATAGGTTTATTATTATACTAGTATTTTATATACTTACGTTATTTTTCTATAATTTGACACTAGATGGCGTATAATACGATATAATGTTTTGAAAACATTGACGGATCTCTCCCGATCGATGTGAATTTGTAAAATTCAAAATTCGATGGATATAAAATTGCAGTGTCTGTAAAATTGATTTTATATGTATATTTATATGTATTTTTAAGGAATGGGACTGGTTATCTGCTACACAACGAAAGGTTACACCTTAAATGTAATTGCCAAGCAATGTTGTAACGTATGTTGTATAGCGGAGAGTATAATATCGTATGTGTGAAAAAGGCAGTTAAACTGCGGCTATTTGGTGCTTGTGCGTACTTACGATGGATGTCATATTATTTTCTACTTAACAACTAAAAAGTTAAAACGCCTATTTATTTTGTATAAATGCAACTGAAATTGTTATATTTTTAATCAAAATTAATTTTTATCGAACTGTCCATGTCTTAGTTCTCAATGATTGTAAGCTCAACACGTCTGAGGCGACATCTGTTGGTGTAGCCGTGTACTACTAAGTACTAATTATACGCTAAGGACGTGTTGGGCAACAGCCGTCGTGACGTGAGTGACGCGACGTCGTTTGACGTTGGACGTGATAAAACGTGGTGACGTGAGGTGACGTCGCAGGTCCAGTATGAGGGACTCGCTCGACATACACAAGGCGGAATATTGGTGCGCAACTGCGACGCGCGGTGTGCCGTAGGAAAGTTTTACGATAAATGGTGAAAAAATAAAGAAATTACAAAAAAAATGTTTTAGTTTTTATTAAAAGCCTTTACCTTTTTTAGTCAAATCTTTGCTACGTGAAGTCATATTATAAGTGTGGCGATAGAGTAAGAATACATGCTTTTATAATCCAAATTCATGGTGTGCTAGAGACTAATTAATTAAAGAAAAATGCTCAGAATTATCAGCGAACAAAAGATGGAAAGCTTATTATTAAAACCAATCAGCGTAGTATTAGTAGGCCTAGTTTCCCTCTTTCTTTAAAATGGCCTGTCCCTACTGGGATATCAACGGTCTGATGATAATTATTACTTTCCCTAGTATAAATCTTTCATAAGCGGTTAAAATATCCTGAACATGTTTTCATCTATCTGACGCAGAGATAATTATTGTCGTTATTGAGGTTTGTATATCATGGGTAAGTAGTTTTTTAAGTTTACATTAATGATCTTGAACACATAGGACTCCAGATTCAACGACACGAAATTAATCAGAAAACATTAAAGCAAGACAGTACCCGAAACCCAAATCTCGTTATTCACATTTGACCATCGTATTCTACGAGCTTAAAGGCCCTGTCTAGTTTAAGTTAAATATGAGAGATGTGCCGCTAAGCAAGTTGCTGTAACGTTTGCTACCTATACTCCGTTATACAGGGACGTGCGTGTGAACTGTACACCATCATAGATACACCATGTATACCGGAGTGTTGCTATCTTTTGGCGTTAGCCATCTCTACACGGCCTATTAATTATTTACGGGTTTTTGCCTTCGAAATATTAAGTCAAAGAAGTTACCCAGTGAATTAGTATAACAGTGCCATCTATGGATAATTTTATGCAACACCTTCATAGGACGTTTTCCACGTTCTCAACAATCAGACGCCATCTGGTGGAAAGATAAAGCATTACAGATATTTACAAGAACGTCAGATGGCGATATGAATAAGTAGGTACAGTATCCGGCCGTTTATATTACACATCGACCTGTGAAAAAAGACAATCGGTCAATTTCGGCTTCGTAGAGCGTCATCTCTGTCAGCCAATTTAAAAAAAACACTTTACTAAAAATGACCAAAAATAAAAATTCTTTTTACCTCTTCGTGAAGTCTTTTGGAACGAACGGAGTTAAAAATAGTACCTACCTAAGTATCACGCAAATATTTTCTTATTTAGAATAGTTCATTGGTTACTAAAATAAAGGTAAAACAATAAGACACATTTTTTCAGCTCCGATTTTATTCAGACAGCACCGTAGTAGACAAGTTAAAATAACCATTACATACCACTACTAGGTTTAAGGTTTCTTTTCACGTAAAACGAAATGCGTGGAGTAGGTCTGAACGTGACTTATTGTTGGCTTAACTGAAGTCCCAGGCAAATATATGACAACTGGGACATCAGGTGTCCAGTGTGACTTGGAGACCATTCTGGATTACCGCAAGTTAAAAAAAGGTACATGCCTTCATCATCCATTAACCTCCTTTCAACTTTCATCATCATCATCATAACAGCCCATTAATGTCAGGAGGCATAGGGTAAAGGCTCCAGTGAATGAACACTTAAGCAATTTACAAACTTCAAAAAATAAAAACATGTTTTTCCTGCATAGGTCCTCAGAGCTAGTTTTTAGTTTAGAAGATTTATTCAAAAATATTTTTCAGACTCGTTTTACCTTTTAGGATACCTACACAGTTTGTAAGATATTTAGCAATATATAGAAGAATACCCCAAAACCCCAGTAAATGAACGCAAATTTCCAGTAAATGAACACGATTTGGTTTTTATTAATTATGCTATAAAACAGTAATTATTGCAGCAAACAAAATAAAAAAATCTACCTATTGTTCAAAATTATTAACTTTAGCATAGGTAGAAAGAAAGAAAAACAAGATACATGGGCAAGAGCAGAAAAAAACTATTTAATATTATTAACCTAAAGAATGGCAAAGCCTCAAATTAAACACCTTGGCCCTGCTGCGGTCTCATGGCTGTTGTGCCAATTTAACGTCTACCTGGAATCCGCTTCAGTCCCCAGTCTCTGGAGAAAATCCAAGGTCATAGCCATCCTCAAGCCGGGGAAACCAGCTGATAATCCTAGAAACTTTCTGCCCATAAGTCTTCTGTGCCACACATACAAGCTGTTCGAAAGATTGTTGCTGACCCGGCTCACAAAGGTTATAGACCCGAATGGGATCAGGTCTCAGAGCATTTAGGTTTCAGGCCGGTGAAATCGTGCTGCAACCAGACACTCAAACTTACGCAGCACTTTGAAGATGGTTTTGAGATGGTAAGAGTAACCAGTGCTGTATTCGTGGACGTATCGGCGGCCTATGACACAGTGAGCCTCAGGCAACTGTTATGGAAAGTGGAAACCATGACCCTTGACCATAAATTCGTCGCAATACTTCGAGAGCTCCTCCACAATGGCCGCTTTCCGGTCCTCCTACTCTCAGACCAAAGTCGCTGGAGATCACAGAAGAATGCCCAACCACAAGGTAGCGTTCTGGCTCCCCTTCTTTTTACCATTTACTGCTTCTTCCGCTTCCTATACGCTGACTATCTCGCGCTAACTTCCCAAGCAACAAACTTCATCGAAGTTGAGTCCAATCTCACCTCAGCTCTTAACAATCTGAGCCGTAACTATGAGGCAAATTCGTTTAAGCCTAATCCTTTTTAGACTGAATCCTGTTCCTTCCACCTTTGGAACAAGGAACAAGGTATCCCGATTGCTCATAATTAGGGAATGCAAATCCGTCCTGTTTTAAAATCCGGATTTTTAACAACGGATTTTTGGTCCGATCCGGATAATCCGGATTTTACGGATTTTTATAAAAATAAACAAATCCACTTATATCAGTTTATTAATGCGATGTTTCTTATACTTGTGTAAATGGATTAAAATAAAAACACTAGAAAATTAAAACATATGAATATAATCGATTTTTTTTGTTATTTGTAATTATTCAATTTCAAGTCAAAATAATAAATACAAATTAAAATAAAACTTTGGTGATCAAAAATAAAGACTGTTAAAACTGCTCCTCAAATTATAAATGATTACACACGAAAATAATCCGCATTATTAAAATAACCTGTCTATAACTCGTGAGCTGCCAGCTGAGTAACGTTACTAAAACAATTAAAAGTTAAAATTAATAGAAATTCAGGTGAACATAAATAATTGACATCTTGACAAATTAATAACTTAACAAAAGTAACAAAATAATTTAACCTCACTTTATTTAACTTAATTTAAAAAAGACTATGTTGTTTTATGAGACATAAAATCGATGGCAGCAAAGTTAATGCGGACAACTACATTAACTACATTTCTACAAATTTCCTTGTTGTACGAAAATGAGCCTTATATAACTTTACCTAAAGTTCTGCATTAAAATTATTTAAATATCTACAGTAATTAAAATTATTCTGGAAGTATATAAAGACATCTACACTCTAATTTAAAAATACATTACCGTAACGGACATTTGCCAGTTATCCGCCATTACTTTGGAGCATCCACAGATGATTGTAACCTTGTCTTGCTTTCCGTTTTGTTGTCAATTTTTTTTTTAATAAATTTATTTTGTTTAAATTTCTTACTTACCTAAGTACCTACTTTTTCTATTAAGAACATAAATATAAATGTTATAGGCAACGTAAATGAAGACATCTACAATATTTTTAGAACATAATAGAATGTTTATGTCGCTTTTGTTACATTAAATATCCATAAAAGAAGGTTAGTTTTATTACTCAGTTACTCAGTTTATATTATAATATTTTATATAATTATAGTTTTGTCATGAGATCGGCAAATGACTTCAAGAGACCGTCTACCTTTTTGGCTTTGTACAATGCACTCATTCGTTCTCAATTAGAGTATGCAGTGCAGGTTTGAAGTCCTCTGTATGAGAAATATTCAACTCAGATTGAAATGGTTCAAAAAACGTTTCTCCGGTCTATGAACTTATAGATGCCATCAGCCTAAACTGTCATATGCTGAATTGCTGCAGAAGTATCGTCTTTTAAGTCTTCAATCTAGGCGTGACCTTCTAAAAGCCACGTTGCTATATGGGTTATGTAATAATAAATTTGATTGTTGTGAGATAACCAATCAGCTGTCGTATATTGTTCCTAGAACAATACATCGCGGGGTGCGCGTGGATCGGTTATTCCACACAGCAAGGTGTAATACGAATGCCGGTGTGCGCGCACCACTGCGTTGTCTTGTTGAGACGTATAACACGCACTTTGTAGGTCTTGATATTTTTGGCTTGTCTGAATATCAATTTAAAAAGTTGGCTTGTGAAATATTGATTTCTAAGTGATTGAAATGTTTTTTGCCGTATATTGGTTGACCGCGTACGTACGAATTATTATAATTAACATCATTTACTCAATCTGTGGACATAGGTGTGGGTTATACGTTTAGCTTTAATATTAAGGTAATACTGTATTATTATTGTGTATAACGTGTAACTGTTTTATGTCCCAAATAAATAAAATAAAATAAAATAAAAATATATCGAAATGACCTCTTTTGTGGCGATGGACGACGTATGAACGGTCATTAGGCAGATTTCTTCTTCCATGTAAGATATCTCTCTACGTATAAAAAGATATCTTCATTATTTTAGTAAAATGACAATATAGGGATAGAACTCATTATACAATATATAAAAAAGGTTATTTTAATTAATTATGCCGACTTTAATTTTAATTCATTATGCCAACTTTAATTTTAATTGGTTCACAATTCTCAAAATGGTAACTATTTCTTACTAAAAGTGCTCTCCTGTAAAGTTGCTATTTTGTAGATGTCTGTATTAACTTTGCTGCCATCAAAATGTGACCTCAAAAATTATAAATCATCTAAAGTTGTGTAACCTGCTGCGAATTCGGTTACACATAATTCCTGCTGTAGAAAAAGCACGCTCTGATTCAACGCTTTTATGGGGAATGCATTGAAAATGCTTGTAAGCGGCCTCCTAATAACGTCCTCGTGATCCACTATCCTTAGAGAAGCTTAGTTGGAGACAAGCACATTCAAGGTATATTGTGAGACTTGGAACCAATCCGCTATCGATCCCTAAACACAGGACTGCTGCCTTCCGAGGTAGTTTCAAGTTTGCCGCAACCCACTGTTGGAATGACCTCCCACCTCCGATTCGCAGTTTGAGCTCCAAATGTACTTTTATAAAAAAGCTTAAAGCTTTGTTAATTTATACACAGAAACAAACAATTTAATTTATTTCTCACCTGGTTGTATGTTTGTTTCTTTGTTCAACGTGGTGGACTGCAGTTTGTGGCTTTTGAACTGGTGCATTTTGTGTTGTGTGTTATGTGTAATATTATAATAAGTACTTTTATATTATTATCTACTTTCCGTGTTCGTTTCGTGTTACTAATTCTATTTCATGTGTATTTTGTTTAAGTATATTTTAATTATTTATTTATTATTTTTATTTCAATAATTATTTTACTGGGTGGGGATCGGGGACCAGCGCCGTGAAGTCACTCACACATTATATTACGGGCACTGCTGAAAACCAGTGTTGCGAGGCGCCTCTGGCTCTCGTAGCTTTATACTGAGCAGTTTCCGCATTTGACACTGATGGGTCACACCAAAGGCTGTAATTTGTTATTACTATTGTTGTTTTTTTTTTCTCCTAAGTAACTATAGTTTATTATTGTGTCTTTTTTTTTAAAAATAATTCTTGTCTGTATTTTTAATTGCTTTTGTTGTGTACCTAATGTATAGTGTCAAATAAAAAAATTTTCTTTCTTTCTTTCTTTCTATCCTCGAATAACGCCATATCCACTCTACCTTACAATTTCTTATTATTCAGAAAATCCGCGGATTTAATTTTCGAATCCGGATTAAAATCCGGAGTAAAAATGGGCGGATATCCGGATTTTTCGGATTACGGATAGTCCGGATTGCATTCACTACTCATAATGACTCCCTCAATCACTGTCATTCAAAAACACTGTCAGAATGTTAAACAGAAGGTGCATTCTCGCAACAACTTGTAGGCTCATTTCCAGAAAATGGGGAACCTCGCCCCCGGTAATGCGGACTTTTGGGCCGGCGCTTGCTTTCTCGGCTGGAGAATACGCGTGCGCAGTCTGAAACCGATCAGCTCATGGTAGGTTAGTGGATACAGCTTTGAACGAAAACTCCCGGATTATTACAGGTTGCCCTAAACCTACACTGGTCAGGCTGCTGTACCCACTGGCTGGCATCGCCCCCCAGTCCGTAGGGATGTGGCGGCCTCCCTTGAAAGGAGCAAAATTGATGACGACCATCGGCACCCAATGCACGGCTATGTTGTATGTGCAGCAAAGGCTGCGTAGCCAAAAGATCTTCATAAAGTACCTTAGTAGTCTACCTTTTAAGTACCGACCCAGCACACGGGAGGGGCAACTTTTCGCGCGAAAATAGTGTCACTACCAGAACCATTTGTGTCACTCTGTGAGGCTTTCGCCCGGACATGAGTTACCATGGGCTACCTGGAAGTCCTTAAAAACATTGCTAACCCAGTTAGGACGAAGCAAGGAGAACATGCTCCGGTGGGGCCTTACAAATATTGGCGGACTGAGTTGCCTGTGCGGTGTTCCCCAAACTATGGCCCACCTCTCATCATGTCTTGGATGCCCTAACATCTGCACTCATGAAGAGCTTAAAGATTTGAAGGATTTTAATATACAATTTAGTTTCAAAAATATAATGTTCATTTACTGGTTAATAACCAGCAAACAGTAAACACCAACAAATGAATTTAATCTTTACCCTATTGAATATATTTATTTATATAAAATTATACATTCTTATATTGATGCTCCTGCATTGCTCTCCGAGATGGCTTTTAATACGAAGTATAGTGCGCGGAGATCCCAAACCGTAAACCTTTTCACTCTACAAACTTATAAAAATAATACTTCCTTTTATAATCCCCTAGTAAGAATGGCTCGACAGTATAACGAAATGGCAAGGAATAATTCGGAACTTGACATCTTCACACCGAAATTGTCTTCTTACATTAGAACTCTAAAAGATATCCTCTATCCGAAATCCAACCCAAGCAACTCTGGCTCAACCACGGTGTTGAGTTAGACTGTTTCAACCTTTTAATACTAACACTAGAATTAAGTACCTATGTTCATGTCTCTAATTAATAAGTCTTTGAACTGTGTAGCTCTATTTATTCGTTAGTTAATTATAATTCATCTACTCATAGCTTTAAGTTATTGGTAATGATTCGTCTAGATTTTATATAATTTCCTTGTTTATTACATTTGTTTTGCTAGTTACATACATTATTGAGTTACAATCTAGATCATATCTCTGTATCTTTTGTTGTGTATTGTTTTAATTGTAATTTGTCGTGTGTAATATACAAATAAATAAAATAAATAAATAAATATAAGACTCATTTTCGAGTGTTATGGTTATGTCTTCTTACTTAAAACTAGCAAATGAACACAATGGAAATTGTTGGTTCATTTACTAGATTTTAAAAACCAATAAATGAACACCCCTGTCCCAATACTGGCCAAAAGATCAGAAATCGATTTATGAAATGACTTGGAAAATGTGAACTTAACAGTATTAAAATAAAATACATTTTTTTACGAAAATGTAAAATCGTCAATACCCAATGAATGAACGGCCGTTCATTAATTGGGTTTTACAAGATTTTGAGTTCCAATGCTGGGACACTTAATATTATACTGTACCGGAATTTATACATGTTTAAATTGATTTAAAATGCATTATTTAGCTATTCTATTATATTTATAAACAAATATCTTGACGAAAATACCGCAGGTTTGGTTATAATATCGAATCATAAACGGTTCGTAATACCTGAGACGTAAATTCCGGCTCGAACAAATTCCCAGTGTCACGTTGCCTACCGCTTTAGATGCTCGCCGTTTTGAAATGAACAGTGATTTTAGAAATCAATGTTGCTAATAATATTAGGAATATCGCTACTATTACTAAAAAAATACTCTATTTGGTAGAAATGCCCTAATTTCTTATTTTTTGGAAAAAACTGCGTTTTGTGCATCCCTTCATGCTGGGGGGTGTTCATTCACTGGAGCCATTACCCTACTTGGCCTACTAATACCACGCTGGCCAGACGGATTGGTATAGGGTTTAATTTCAAGTTTTCCTTCTTTTTATTTCGTATAGATAATATTTACGGATAGTCCCTTAATCGGTTTTTACGACACCCATGGGACGAGATGGGGTGGTGACATATTGTATTCTTACTTCGTCACTACACGGAGCACTTTATTATGTCGTAATAGCCCAATAATAGCCTACTGCCGAGCCGGCCCTTCCCCACTAACGAAGAGAAACTTACACTCACGTTGGACAAACTCATAAATAATATTTTTTTACTCAAATATTAAAGGATCTACACAAACTAAGTAATATCAAATCGTGATTTTAAAAACAAATCAATGTATAGTCGAAAACTAAATGGCTTTATCACCTCTAGAGTTAATGTTAGTTGCATGTCATAAAACTATTAGGTTCAATATCGCACAACAAAACATCAGCTAAATCATGACGCTACTTTGACATATCAGTTCTCTTGTATTAGCAAATAGTCGTTAGATATGTATAAAAACAATTAATAAAGTCAACGTTATTGACTGTTACTAGAGCATATTTTCGGTAAAACGTTTTATTCTAATGAATTTATCTCTTTTTTCCTTCTATGTCCATCCCTATCATTTCTTGCATGACGTCATTGGCGCATATTTCAATTTAAAGTTTTCGTAATTCTATAATATAAAACAAATTAGGGTAAACCACCTAATCGTTAGAAGCCCTACAATAATTGGCACTTAAGAGTTAAAAGTGAGTAAAAAGAAAGAAAACACTATAGATTATTCAAGTTCAAATATTATTTATTTAATATTTTTATCATATTTTATTTATTTCATGTGTCAACATAGCAACAATAAATTTATCAGAATCCTTTTATTAGCATTAGTGCCAATAATATTTATTTAATACTATTCAATCACATAATTATGATTAAGTTTAAGCAAAGATTAAAGTATTTTATCATTTTATGATATTTTATATTTTAGTCTGACACGAAGTCCACTCTTAAGGTGCCAACAATTGGGTGGCTTACCAGCCAATATTTAAATTCTACAGTTTCAGTTTTTCAGAAATGACAAGCTTGTAATGTCACTAGTAACAAGTTGACTTTAGTTTTAAATTATTTAATGGTTTTTCAAATACAAACTCTACAGTTTAATATAGTGACATTTGCATTGTGATAATAGATATTATTATTTATTACGTTGAATTGAAAGTTTAAAATAGATTGCACTTTTAATCTAAGCATAGTTTTGATTACGGTCAACCAATGACGTCAAGCTCACGCATAAACATTAAAAACGATCTTAATGAATTTGAATTATGATAGAATTTTTTGTCAAAACTGATAAAGCCATTTCGTTTTCGGTTATACTTACCTATCAAAGTTTCATTAGCAAAATGAACTTCGAATACAATCTCCATTACATCATCCGCATTGTAAAGACGCAGATAAGCAGATATCAATCTCCTAACACACCATCCCTTATCTCTCACATTACATTGATATCTGCGCGCATATCGCTTTGAAAGCGCGATCACATCTCGATTAGCCGGTGATACGCGTCAAGAGGGGGTGGTAACTGAGTGGTGAAGGGTGGGGGGGTTAGCCGCCACCCAAGACACATCTGATGTAGATAGCGTACTACGTGAATCACTTGACATTTCATAAATTGACTGCTTGAAGTAGGACGTTGGGTCTACTGACAATCTGATGTATTTGGGTGAATATGTGTTTTTAAATATTATTGAATATGTATGTGGATGGATATAGGGGAATAGGACGACCAAAGAAACAATGGATGGATTGTGTGATAGATATCGTCTATCACACAATTCATCCATTGTTTCTTTGGTCGTCCTGCTAAGACTGTTACTTGTGAGATGGCGTCCGATAGGAAAGTATGGAAGAAGAAGACATGCTGCGCCGACCCCAATTAAAATTGGGATAAGGGCAGGGGAATGATGATGTGTTTTTAAATATTTACAGACTTTGTTGTGAAAACTACGAAAACAAAATAATTAGAATTTTAACATTGATTGAATTAAAACGTTTAATACATTTTCTCGACACTCTTCTTCAAGTGATAGAAGTTCTTTTATACCCCACTGGTCAGGCCGATGATATTGTATGGGATGAGTTTCGACTTTTTCATGATAAACAATGATAATACATATATACTTACCTGTTATAGATATCTTTGTTGTAACAAACAACTAATAAATTAATCTATACTTCTATCTATACTAATATTTTAAAGAGGTAAAGTTTGTGTGTTTATGACGTTGTAGGGGGTAATCTCTAGATCTACTGAACCGATTTTAAAAATTATTTTCGTGTTGAATAGTCCATTTATCGGGGAGAGTCATAGGCTATATAGTATCTATCTATGACTAATAGGAGTGGAGCAGTAATAATTTTTTTTTTAAAAAGAGACACGTTTTTTTCGCCGCGGGTCAGCTAGTCTGAAATAAAATAGATATTTACCAAAAAACCCAATCAAAGTCCATAAAACATTTAGACGATTACGATCACCGCAGTAGAGATACGGAGGCACTACATCTACAGTACGCACGTCATACGATCTTGCATATTGTTGCAACAAAACAGATGTATAGGTAGAAGTCAATCTACAAACAAAGCGCGCTCGAGCAAAGCCTGGGTTGTTTCTTGGTAATCATGACCAAGAAACAATCTCGCTTTGCCGGTTTTTAATCCTGTAGGTCCCAATATCGTTGGAGAGTTAGAGTCGCAAAGAAGTTTTCAGTTACTGTAATTTTACATGACCTCCACAAGTACGGAAGGGTCAGTTGTTTTGTAAAGCTTGGACTAAATCTTTGGACTAAAATAAGTTGTATTATTGTAAAGCTCTACATTTCGACTAAAATATAAAATTATTTTATTAACAAGAAAAGTAACTACGATTGATTAATCCTTTTAAATGTACCTTTTTAGATTAGTAGTATTCTGAGTCGCGGGCTCTACTAAACCCTGCTTCTTACTTTATCTCGATTTTTATCTACTAATGCAAGACAGTAATTAATTATTTCAAATTAATTACACATTTTTTTTACAGTGACATAAATACTTCACTATGACTTTTGATACCTACGCTTGGCTGATTCACCACAATTTTTTACACGACAAACTACAATTAACATAGATTGCTATGTCAGGACTCCTCCTTTATATGACTTTCTTCCAGAACTTAATATTCCCACTCCCATCAACTTTTCTTCCCTTCTAACGTACTTTTCTTCCGACCTGGCTATCACCCTTATCCACTTTATTCAGCGTAACTCCATCAAACTATAATCCTTCTCCTACTAATTATGTGTTCATACTCCCTTTTTTTTTCTTACCTTCTTATTCTTTGTCAACTTATAAACAATTTGTTTTTCTCGTTGCAGTTTTTTAATCCGATCGTATTCGACCATTTAGTTCCTGTTTCAGCCACAAAACCAATCTAAATTAGTGTTTTGGTTTTTATCACTTCACATTAAGTCATAGCACTTCGGACTCTGGCAGAATTGTCGACATCGGCATAGTTTGCCATATAAAAGAAAGAAGAAGAACATAGATTGCTGTATTCACCTGGCATGTGTCGTAGACGAGGGTCGCAGAGTGCTATCGAAAGGGCTTTGATCTCATCGACTCTCCGTTCTGCTTATTTGCTTATTAAAGGATTTACTTAATTGAATCGACTCTTTGTACGTGTAGAGGAAGCGACCATTATTTTTATTTTATTGCCGCAGATTGAGTGTTGTGTACAAATTGAAAGGACTTTGACGTTTGTCACTCTGATTTCTTTGATCTAGATGTAGATATAGGGGATAAATATCTGAGTGTTATTACTTATTTTCTTCGTGTGGTGACAGAGATTAAGTGGTGTCACCACCCCATCTCATTCGAAGGGTCTTCTTCTTCTATATCGTTAGGTTAGTGGCCAACCTGGTGCCGAGAGACGACTCTTAACGACTGTGTTACCACGATAGCGATTGGACGCACCGATGAAATACGGAGAGTTTGTAAATAACATTTCTACGAAAATCAAAAGAAGGAAAACTTATCATTAAATTCCACACCGATCCGTGATCCGCCAACGTGGTATAAAAAGTCTATGTTTCTCTCTGTTAATGAAAGAGGACCGCCCTCGCAGTGGTATGTTAATGGGCTGTAGTGGTAGCTTATCGTTTCCGAATAGATATGTAACGTGCAAACTTACCTTCACTCGGCTTTTACGACACCCTTGTGATGAGACGGATGGTCACACCAACTATTCTACACAACACACAAGAACCATAGCCTATTTGAGTACAAAATTACAGCCAAATGCATCCGTTGTTACGTTTAAAAATGAAAAAAAAAATATCCGCACATTCTCATACATACTCACATTCATAAAAGCACTCATATGAGATTCCATTAACGTAGGTGTTAAACACCTCTTTAAACATAAAACTGTATGATTTACTTCATAATATCAAAGTAAATATCACCTTTTATCTTATAAATAATTCATTAAATTAAAACAACCTCCCATAAATTAAAAACTGGAGGCACGTAGCGCCCTCTGTGGAGCCTTTTATATGCAAATGAGTACAGGTGAAGGAGGGACTTTTCTTTTGGTTATGATAAATATGAACTTCACAATAAACAGCTTTGAGGGCCCTCTGCAAAGCTTTGTGTAGAAGAAGTAATTAACATTGTTTTATGAACCAATGAGGACATTATTTTCTTATTCTTACTTGCTTATTTTATTATCTATACTTCTATACTAATATTATAAAGTGGTAAAGTTTGTGACGTTGTTTGTAGGGATTTTAAAAATTCGTTCAGTGTTGAATAGTGCATTTACCGGGGAGTGTCAGAGGCTATATAGTATCACGCTATGACTAATAGGAATAGAGCAGTAATGAAATATGTTTAAAAAAGTGACGCGTTTTTTTAGCCGCCCTACGATGTGGGCACGGGTCAGCTAGTTTCTAATTAAAGCAAGTGGTTTGTCTCTTTAGCAATAGGTTGTATAGTTTGGTACCCAACGCTGTGCCCGCTTAATCCACCTACAAGCGGGAGTGTTGAGTTTAGTGGGAGGTACCGTAGGTGGTTGTGAAATTACAAGGCTTAAAATAACAAAAGTCTTAAGTAATATGGGTATTAGAAAACAGATAAATATGCTTCTATACCTTCTTTCTTTTTTGTAAAAACATACAAATTATGTACAGAAAACACCCACCCGAATGCAAACATTCATGTTTACAAACATTTGACGACCTCTGTGGCGCAGTCGGTATACTTATTACATGGCTGCTACGCAGAGGTCTCGGGTTCGATTCCCGCTCAATGCAAATCTTTGTGTACATGAACATGATTATTTGCATTGGTGTGAGTGTTTTCTATGTATACTTATGAAGTATGTATTTACAAAAGAAAAAGTACAAGCTTTGCTTAGTTTGGGACTAGATGGCGATGAAAATAAATAAATAATCCTCACACATTCACTGTGAGGATTATTTATTTATTTTCACTGAGCGGGGATCGAACTCGAGACCTATGTCTAGTAGTCATGGTCAATAAGACGATTTTACTTATACTGTTAGGAGGAATAAGCAAAGTCTAGACTCATTCCTATTTGTTTTGAAGCACAGACATATCACATAGCTAGCTCATAGCTGACGAATCCATCAAAGCAAGAAAATAATGAACGAGAATTACCAACAAAGACATCAATGTCTTACAAAAACGTTTTTTGTTTTTATATTCACGACTACAACGAAGGGGTGTAAGCACTCTCGATCTTCTCGTTACCTACCACTTGCTTTGATCCACAACTACCTTTATATGAAGCTCTCTGTCCACCCCGACCACTTCTGTTTGCTGGGGTGAACATATTTGTTTGCATAATTATTATGATTGATATTTTTATTGTAATCGCTTTGAGTAGAGTGTAAATATTTTTGTTTTTTGTTTGACGTTTTATTCTGTTTGTTATGTCGCCTGTCAGGCTTAGGAAACAGCTTTTTTGTATGTAAAATTGCTAATTGGTACAAGTGCCTACTTATTAATAACTATTTACTTATTGTTATGGTGTCGTTTAGGATGGGTTACCGAGCCTTTAGATATTTCTACTACTTACACTTTTTTAAGACATAACCCACGCACCATATGTTATTGGGATCGGGCCCTATCTCGCGGGGACTTTTAAAAACAAGAAATTATTGGAATACAAAAATTATTAGACTAAAATTATTATTAGAGTAAAAAAAATATTACACTAAAAACAAACATTCAGGCTCAAAAACCACAACAGCTTGTTAATCACACAAAAATAATCATGTGAGGAATTTGAACCCGTGATCCTGTGCACGGCAACCGCTTTGTCACTGAGGCAGTTACTTACGATGTAAGTACCTTTAATCTAGTCTTACGAGTCTAATTTTATAAATAAAATCATCTTAACAGCCCTTTAACGTCTCACTGCAGGGACGGGCCTACTCCAGTGACGGAGGGACACTTGGCCTACTAATACCACGCTGGCCAGACGGATTGGTATAGGGTTTAATTTCAAGTTTTCCTTCTTTTTATTTCGTAAAGATAATATTCACGGATACTAGATATAGTCCCTTAATCGGTTTTTACGACACCCATGGGGTGGTGACATATTGTACTTATTCTTACTCCGTCACCACACTAATATATCTACGTTTTCCTGTCCTGTACCACCCTCATCCATCGACTATCCGCAGCGTTTTAGCAAATCATCCTACACCTGCTTACCCTTCTTTTTCCAGTACGCAGTTGCCATTCCTGAACCTTTCGACCCCAATGCCAGTCGTTAAATTACAAATTATGGTCAAATATTCCATGTCTTCCGCGTGGTGACGGAGTAAGCATACAATATGTCACCACCCCATCTCATCCCGTGGGTGTCGTAAAAACCGACTAAGGGGCTATCCGTAAATATTATCTTTACGAAGTAAAAAGAAGGAAAACTTGAAATTAAACCCTATACCAATCCGTTCGGCCAGCGTGGTATTAGTAGGCCTAGTATCCCTCCGTCAAGGGAGGAGGGCCGTCCCTGCAGTGAGACATTAATGAGCTGTTATGATGATTCCATGTCTCTATCACTACTCTACTCTATACCCCGCCATACAAAACGCGACTGCCAAACGTCGAGTAAACATCTACGAGACTAACCTAATGAGAGGGAACGAGACAAATATATAACATACAAACACGACAGAAAGAGATAACCGTATACGGCGGCCGAAAGCGCAATACCTACTATACAAAGTGCGAACGAGAAGGAATTACGTGTGTAGTGTAAGATAGAAAGAGAGGGGTATAAGTACTCAGTGTTGCTAGGTTAGTGAATAATTTAGTCGCGACCGCCCTTTCGTGTTACGTTAAGTCTTCGTACACATCGATTTTGAAACATGTTTGCCATTTATGTATGAAAGGTTTGTTTGTACATAAGATACTATGTATTTGTATGTAAGTTGTGTATGATTAAATGTACGAAGTAGGTAAGTACTTCTGTATTGATTTTTAACTGTAGTTCAATGCAAACTTTAACGTTAATATAGGTATAGTACATGGTTAAAGCAGACTCTACTCCTCGTTAAAATTTACAGACCTTAAACAGGTGTATCTCAGATAACAGATGTCATCACGCCGATCTCAGAAAGTATCAGAAAAATTAAGGTATTATGATATAAAATGACATGTAGCAAATAATTTGGAAAGATGTAATAATATACATCATCATTAAAATTATATATTTTTAAATTAAATAGTCACTAGAGATCAAGACCTGTGTCGGCGTTTTTACAGGGATTCAGACACAAAAATAAATAACATCCAGTACCTAAATATTATCTTTATTTTACTATACATCCAGGTCATAAGGACTACCTACATCATACAAAAACACCCTGCATAAACATGCCTAACAAGTCGTGCACAGCAGTCGCTTACTACCCTATATTACCACTAAGTACTTCGCTATAAACCTTAGCGGTGGTTTTCTGAGCGATATAAAATAAATCTCTAGCCCTAAGGGAGGCATGTCTAAGTATGTTGTTAGAACTAAGTATATTTAAAGTGAATCAATGAATCTGACGTCTCTTATTTTTTTGTGTGTGACATAATGGCGTATTCTTAATTTTTCTACAAATTAATTTGTTGTACTAGGTACCTACGATTCAAGATTCTCAGTGTGTCATCACCCCATCTCATGCCATGGGTGTCGTAAAAACCGACTAAAGGACTATCCGTGAATATTAGGTATCTTAACGAAACAAAAAGAAGGAAAATCCGAAATTAAACCCTATACCAATGCGCCTGGCCAGCGTGGTGTTAGTAGGCCAAATATTCCATCGTCACGGGATGAGGCCCGTCCCTGCAGTGGAACATTAATGGGCTGCTATGATGAGATCCTATCCAATGTAGAGATGGATCCTATGATACACCTACCTATTCTTAATTTTTCTTCAAATTTAATTTGTTGTACGATTCAAGATTATTTCGCTTTTCGAGGTGTCTTGCTTGGCAATTTTGTGATGTCTAGTGGTTAATGTTGACTTACAATACGTACTTGCAGTTGTGGATCTGTGTCTAAGATTTCCACCCGGCGCGCCGCGGCGTGTTTGTGTGATCCACATTTTCTTCTTCCGAGCTTGAATTTTGTTTTTTTTTATGTTTGTAAAACTTACCTTGTCTTGTCATGTCTTGAAATTAAACCTTGTAACAAACTTATATTAAAACCACACTGCAATTAAAATAATCCTTACACTTAATTTTAATAATTATACTTACCTCCGATTTCCGGACTGATTAAGTAAAAATCAACTAATCAAGTATCAAAACTGTCATTTTTGTTCCTGAAAATGATAGTTTTGACACTTGATTAGTTGATTTTACTTGATCAATCATTTAGAAACTGGGGGGTAAGATTATAGTTGCAAAACTTCTGAATAATACGGAATAATACTGGAATATTCCGGGAAAATGGAGAGCGTCAAGATGGCGGGATCAAGTCTCCGATTCAAAATATAGCACTTTAAGGGTTTTGTACTACATATGTACTAATTGTACCCTAAACCACATATTTGTACCTCTTAGGGTAAAGGAAGTATGCCTAAACTTACCTGGACCCGCTACTTTGATGTCAAAGTGGCTGGACCTTCTGCTGTCATAAAATCGGATTTATTCAAAATTTATTTAATTAATATTTTTATATTTTATTTGCTGAAAAATGGTATTTTGCATCGATCGTCGATCGCCGCGCCGCCGCTACAACTTTGTGCGCCGGCCGCCGCGGCACTCACGTGATTTGAAATTAAATTTATTTTAAATCAAATTTATTTACATAACAACATAAAGTATAAAAATATAAATTATCAATGTTGACTGGTCCCAAACTAAAGCAGAGCTTGTACTATCGGTACCAGACAAAAGGCATAAATAGTTTATTTACAATTATTTATACCTTCTAATTATAATTATACACATAATAAATAAAAACATAATAATATAAATTTTATAGCACATAAATATAAATATATCACGTGACAGTGCGATCAGTTGAAAAAATCCCAAAGTTACGGTATTTTTCGGTATTATTCCGAAATATTCATCCTGACATATTCGGATTTTTTCACGCTAGCATCTATAGGTAAGACTGTGATTAAGTATTTTGTAGATTGTTAATAATATAACTAAAGATAATATAAATATCTCACAAATGAACAAAGAAAGCTGAAGTAAAGAAGCAGGATACAGGCATTCATCAGTTGCACGTCAACTGCCTGCCTGATAACTAAATAATAATAATAATAAGCCCGCAGGGGCAGCTTGTGGCGAGCTGTTGGTGAGTGGCGACACCACGGACCCTGATTCCTTGATGGCCTGGCTTACCTTCATTGGTCGGCCAGGACTGGAATACGCAAGAGCGGATCCTATGCTCCAAGCTGGAAGTGTAAAATGTCATAACGCCGGGAGGCCCTTGAACGGTTTACCGGAATTTGGCGCCCCGCAGAGTCACCTCTCCGCAGCTTCTAGCCTCTCTAAGAGATGTTGCTCCATTGTCGCACTGTACGTGCGGCCGTTTTGTGGGGCCCACTCAACGAGGTGGCAAGTCACTACCTGTCTTTTTATAATATAGAGACTAATTATAACGACAGGTATCCGATAGTCTCCTTCCATAGCCCAATAACCGGTCCATTTAACATACTCATCCATAGACTATTAGTATTTAAATTTCCATTGCATCCTTTGAGATGCACTACAATAGTTTTTGCACTTGGCAGGGACCATCTCTGGGTGTATCATATTGTGCGTTCAGAGATGGTATCTGCCCTGTGTATCCATTACCAGATTAAATATCTCTTAAAGGGCCTCTTGGTCTTGGCTTTGGCCCGATGTATGCCTTCCAAAGAACCGGGTCTCTAATAGACCCGAGTATTATGGAAAAGAGAAACATAATAATAATAATAAGATCTTGACTGTGTTTTGACAAAAACTGTATCCCTGTAAGGCCACTAAGTATTTACCATAAACCCTAACAACATAAACACTAACATTTTTACATTACTGCAATGATCTGGCACACCTACTGAACTGTCCAAGGTGCCCAGATAGCTGCACAGAAAAAGACTTCATAGACGCCACTGACAATGCAATCACCGTGGCCAAGTTCTGGGCTGATTGCATTTGACCACCGATGGTACTGCATTGTGTGCCTTACGACTCGAAAGAAGAAGATTACTGCAATACTAGATAAAACGAGCACAGCAGTGATATCGACCTAGTTGCGCTCTTGATAATAGTTACCTACTTAACTTTAAAACTTTCGTGTTTCATTATAACCTATTATTAATAACTATACGGGTATTAACTGGATTCATCATAACAGCTTATTAGGTAATGTCCCACTCCAGGGACGGGCCTCTTCCCGTGACGGAGGGATACTTGGCCTACCAATACCACGCTGGTCAGACGGATTGGTGTAGAGTTTCATTTTAAGTTTTCTTTCTTTTTACTTCGTAAAGATAATGCCTATTCACGGATAGTCCCTTAGTCGGTTTTTATGACACCCATGCGATGAGATGGGGTGGTGACATCTATCTAAGTACCTTTACCGTAACCTGGCCAAAACGTCGAGTGCCTCAAAGGTAGATAGTTTTAATATTTACCACAATTAATCGTATTAATAGCTGTCTAGTTATTAATAATAAGTTACCTACTTGGTAGTAATATTGACAAAATTAAACAAAAGGAAGTACAATTTAAAAGCTTAACAGATAATAATTATAACCGAGATAACCCCAACACAGAAACACAGCATATGTTCAAGTAGGGATAGAGAAAAGTCCCGAGTCGTCGAAGTTTGGTCCCGAATTCCCAAAACGATTACAGAGTGCAAATATTGACAGGTTATAGCGGACTGACTTGAAGTAGGGGTTCGTTGTCGAGTTGTAAGCTGGTGTAGTGAAGTCATAGAGTGAGAATTGTTGGTTATGAAATTATAGCTAGGTAATAAAGCAGGATCTCCGTGTGGTGACGGAGTAAGAATACAATATGTCACCTCCCCATCTCATCCTATGGGTGTCGTAAAAATCGACTAAAGGACTATCCGTGAATATTATCTTTACGAAATAAAAAAGAAGGAAAACTTGAAATTAAACCCTATACCAATCCGTCTAGCCAGCGTGGTATTAGTAGGCGAAATATCCATCCGTCACGGGAGGAGGCCCGTCCCTGCAGTGGGATATGGATGAGCTGTACGGAAGTAGATAACAAACTGACGATCTTAGAATGGCGACGGGTAACTTTTTGACTTACCCCGGTACTAGCGGACGCGACTTTGTGCACGAGGTAGATACTTGTCCGACGAACCCCAAATGCGATCCATAAATTATTGTACCGAGCCTAGTTGCAGGTACTTTCTTTAGTTGAATGAATGTGTATCAAAGTCCTCGCGGCACAAGGCATGATCCCCACGGCAAAATCTTTCACAGTGGCCAGTATGGTTATTTATTAAATTGACAGTAACTATAAAAAAAACATTAAAATCACTAATTACACCAAATAACAAAAAATTTGATGTTGGACTTGTAACCCGCGACTTTTTGTTATACGTTCTATATGCACATTGTACGCTTGATACATTTTACCTAATGCCCGATTTACACATCGACAAGTACAGTAGCGAGTTAAAAAAATAGGTAAGTAATAAGTAGTAAGTACAGTTCACACGTAGGCGAGTACAGCTCATAAGTTGCCGATCAGAGACGAAGACCAGTCGCGTCATGCGTGCCGGCGTGCGTCGCCTGAGATTGTTTAGGTACGGTTATTTTAATCGATAAAATGGACATTGAACAATTGAATACCAATTTACGCGCTATTATACGAGAAATATTATTAACACTTTCACAACACATTGAAAATAAAATTTTAATAGAAAAATATAGAATAATAAAAAAATAAATACCTATTCCTCACACTTTTACACAACGCCATTTAGTCCCAAACTAACCAGAGCTTGTACAATGGGTACTAGACAACGCATAAATATACTTGAATACTTTTGTAAATACGTACACATTATACATAGAAAAACAGACAAAAATAAAAATAAATACATATTAGAACTTGTGAACTGTACTAAACTCGCCCGTCTACACGGCGGGCGCTGCGAGCGCCGAGCCGGCGGGGTGAGGGAGACGCGAGAGAGGGGGCTACTTCGTACTGAACTCGCCAAAAAATAGGATCGAACTGTATTAAAATCAACTTAATCGGCAACTTACTACTTAACTCGCTTTTGCCGTCCACACGCAAAAAGTGGCTTAACTCGCCAATGAGGCAAGTTAACTCGCTACTGTACTTGTCGATGTGTAAATCGGGCATTAGTTATCATTATGTGTCCAAAAATAGACTTCTCCAAAAATTAAGCATCTTATCTTCTGAAGCCACCATAGTGGAGACATTCATGACTCTACAAATATTGTAGCTGGCACGGTGCTCGCCATTTTTGGACTTTATTGGATGCTTAATTAACACCAGGCACCATAGAGTCATTCTGGTAGGCCAAATAAAAAAATAAACTATAAAATTTCCCATAAATTCCGCATCACTGACAAACTTATTAACATCTTAATAAACTTATTACAACATAGTAATAAGTAATAAAATCACCTGTACACGCCACGAGTAGCCACGGCAAGCCACGTGGCGGCAAAACGCCCGGGCAGCTTAGCCACGCGTAGGTACTTACAGGATAATAAGTTCACAGGGAAACAGGATGTTAATTATGTGTTGTGATCGGACGATATTACAATTATTGTCGTTTTAAATTGGTTTATTTTAAATACCCGTTTAAAACAAAAGGCGAGCCGTTTAAAGCAAGTTGTAATCAGTGATTTATAGACGGGTAATTTATTAAGGGAGAATGCGTTGAGTTAAGTAATAAAAATTTTTCATAAAAGGCTAAATTTCTCTCTGTCACTGGTGAAGCCCGATCCTGGGAGAGGGGCAATAAGACTGTTATGATAAATGTTATTTCTCGAATCAAGAGTGTTATTGATTGGCCCGCCCCACTAAGCTCTCCACTTCAGCCGCGAGTGTAAATCGATATAGGTAAATTATGTATTTTATAGTATTATAAACACGCTTATCCGTGTAATAATGAACTTATAATTCAATTACAAAAATTAAAAGAAAAATTCCTAAATAAACTCTACTTGACCAGTGAATCTTAGTCCGTCTCAGCAGTAGGACATTTAACAGTTAACCACAACAAGATACACAGGATATAACGAGTTAATACTAAAAGCATCCAATCACGTTTGTTATGTATAAGAGGCACTTGTTTTAATACTGTAATGTGGTTGTTTGTAAAGCCCGCATTGTTACCTACTTTATAGAGCGTAGGCGGTCATTCTGGGTGCGATTTTATAAACCTCTTCTTTGGTATCTAAATCAAATTGTTATTTTTAATTTTTCTTTAATTAATAAATCGTTTCTTAATAATATGTGGAATACATTCGTACTAAAGTGTATCGCGATGGTAAACATCCCAAATTTTGTATAGGTATCGATGTTCCGCACTTTCATCATAACAGCCCGTTAATCTCCCACTGCAGGGACGGGCCTCCGCCAGTGACGGAGGGTTACTTGGCCTACTAATACCACGCTGGCCAAACGAATTGGTATAGGGTTTAATTTCAAGTTTTCCTTCTTTTTATTTCGTAAAGATAATATTCACGGATAGTCCCTTAGTCGGTATTTACGACACCCATGGGATAAGATAAGGGGTGGTGATGGTGACATATTGTATTCTTACTCCCTCACCACACGGGGACTTCCGCACTAACTTTATTCGTGTTTCAGTAGGTACTTTTTGGGCAATCGTACACCGCTTTTCTGAACCTCGAAGTATTACAGTTGTGCAAACTGATTCTTTATTCTAACTATTTGCATTAAGCGGGAATAGAATGCGAACTACATAGTAACTATAGACTACCTAACCTATCTCTGCATAGCAACGACGACTTTACAAATTTTCTTTAATAATTCAATAATTCGGTAGGTATGTTAAGTAAAAGTTTACCTATGTCGATTCCAAAACCATTTAGAGATTTAAGATCGGTAAGTAATAAAATCATATTTTTAGCGCGAAAAACTCAAGATTGTGTTCATTTTTACAATTATACCTACATCAATTACTTTGTCTTTTATTTGACCTCTAAATGACGACGCGTCAAACCAAACACAAGTTTGTCTTACGCATGACGTCATTACAAGTAAAATTTAAAATATTTATAAAAAATAAACTATAGGTAGGAAACCAAAACTACTCAAATAACTTGTTTGTAATTAATAAACCTTAAAAATAAAAATGTAAAAAAAATACTGAATTCAAGTGATTCTTGCTGAAGTGAATGAATGAATAATATTTATTAACCTAAGTCAGCCTAAACAGTTGTCTTAACACTTGATCATCAATTAGGTACCAAATCCTGGAATGTAATAGGACGTTGCTATAGACACGCCTCTTATTAATTCAACATTGTGATTACGAGATATTGGACACGTGGCGTAAAATTAGTTCATTAATCGTGTGAACATTTATATTTTCATTATAAAAGTCTTTTTTATTTAATGTTTATTTAGTTTTTTACAAGGGTTGAGGTACTGTGCGGTACCCGGTTAGAATAGGACTGCCCCATATCCTCCCGTGGGTGTCGAAAGAGGCGACTAACTTGTTTTTAAAAAGCTACAATGTTATGTAAATCCATAATCACGCACACAAATATATAACTTTTGCGGGAATCGAACTCGCTACCTATGATGTAAAAACCGCTACGCCCGCCACAGAGACCGTATACCAGCGCAGAAATTTTAAACGATCGTTTAGCACCCTTCTGTATGTATCATAAAATGAACTAAGTTGTTAACCCTCTATAAACAGTATTTGCTTAAAATAAGTAACTTAGGTTTGTAAATCATGACATGTGTTATTGCCGTCAGCTATTTACACTTAAAATACTGTTTGTTCATATTAATATACTTGTTTTTAAAGTAACGTTAGTATAAGTTATTTGTATTACTAACTCACTATGTTGCTTGAAAATATTTTTTTTTTATATTGTCTATTTACAAAATAGAGACTGCACCGGTCGTGGATTAGATCCAGATCCTACACAGGGTAAATGTTAGTCTGATCCACAAATTAAGTAATATCTATTTTAACATGCGAATTTGTGAGCCATAAGTAGTTTCATATCATCAACAACAACAAATGAAAACTAAATCTGAGTGACTATACAACGTAATTTTTCTTTGCATAAGTCAAAGTTGTGCACTATATGAAAAATATTATTAAAATTTAATGTTAAATAATTATAAAATAAGTAGGTACCTAATATAATAAAAACATTAATCCCTGTACAATGCTAAGACACGCTTGTCGGCGTTCCTTGGTGGTGGGATTACGTTACCACATAATACAAGTATCAATAGAACGTGCAGGACATCCTCAGGCATTGTGATCTGTTGTACAATGTGCCGGGTTCCGGTCTTAGACGCCTTGTTGTCGGGCGTGGTTAGTGTTAAATACTGTTAAGGGGAAGCTCTTGTAAGTTGTATTGCTTGGACTTATTTGTCATGTTAGTCAAAATGTGTAAGTATAATGGTAGTTAGCCCCGTATTATAAATAAATAGGTAAATATTTACGGACATCTCTACACAGCGCCATCTGTTCCCAAAGTAAGCTAGGCTTAAACTGCTTGTGTTATAGGTAACAGAACAACAGATATTAGTAGTTTAGTACGTAAGTATATACTTTTTTCTTTGTAAATACATACATATTATACATAGAAACACTCAGACCAATGCAAATAATCATGTTCATCATACACACACACACAAAGATTTGCATTGAGCGGAAATCGAACCCGAGACCTCTGCGTAGCAGCTATGTTATATAACCACTACGCTACAGAGGTCGGTCAAATATTATTACATATTACCATTATACATTACACCTTTTTGCAAGAGGTTAAGAAAAAAACAAAAAAATAATTGGAACGTTTGAAAGATTCTCTTTGTCAATGAAGACTGAAATTTTAAAATATTTATGGTTACTATTTAAAATTTCATTGTTTATTTTGTTGGAGATCATGGGTTGCAGTCATCTACTTATAATCACAAAACTTCGGTAGTAATGAGTCCTGCTAAAATACTATGAATAATATATTTATATTTCAGAAGGAACTCGCCTTAACACAATTGATAATATCTTAACCCGTCGAACGCCTCTGCATTCATTGACGTCATGATTTTCGGCAACACCCACAAACATTGATCCGTATTACCGAACAATAAAACGCTACCGGTGTTCAATATTACCGAACCGAATGACCGACAATAATACTTGAAGAAAATAATCCTTTGTAATCCGGTATTACGCACAGTTCCGAGTCTTCATAATAGTTCCGTTTTAGTGTAGGATAGATGCTTCCGTAGCCATACTAAATAAAGTTTTTGTGAGCGTTTTTAATAAAGACAGTTCTTCTTATTTGGTTTGCGGATATGTACGTAAAAATGTGATAATTTTGTGCAATAAATAATGGCATTATATATATCTCGGGGTTTGGAAGTGAACTTAAGAAAGCATCGCTCCAAACCAAGTGATCTTTGATGTCCCTTAGTCCAAGTTTGTCAAATTAAAAAAAAGATTAGGTACCTCCTATCATTTTCAGGAACTAAAATGACAGTTATGACACCTGATTAGTTGATTTTGACTTGACCAGTCATTCATTATCTTAAATTGAATTTGTTGAAACGAGTTTTAGGAATTTTTATGTACCTAAGCATTCGTTAAAAACAAATATAAGTAAAACAGCAACGTATGAATAAGTACATTATCTTTAAAAAAATAATGTAACTTAATTTGTTGTCAATACAAATCGTCGTTCAATCAATCAGTCAATACAAATCGTTTCAACAGATTCAAGATACTTAGTAGGAGGTACCTAATCTTTACAGGGTTAAGATACTATTCGCAAACTTTCTTTGATTAGACAAACTCGGACTAAAGATTTAGAATTTCTTGCTACTTTCATCATACCAGCCCATTAATGTCCCACTGCAGAGACGGGCCTCCTCCCGTGACGGAGGAATACTTGGCCTACTAATACCACGCTGGCCAGATGGATTGGTATAGGGTTTAATTTCAAGTTTTCCTTCTTTTTATGTCGTAAAGATAATATTCACCGATGAAGTTTCTACGACACCCATGGCATGAGATGAGGAGGTGACATATTGTATTCTTACTCCGTCACCACACGGAAATCTTGATACTCTACTACTTAAACATAAACAACAAAAAGAGAAAAACAGTCGCAATAACTAACTAACATCAAAGCTCAAAAAACCTCGGGCAAAACTAGTACCTAATACCTCTTACGCCATTCATCCACAATTTCGTATAACTTAATAGGCTTACAGCCTCCGCCATTGTGTCCTTACATCGCACTTTATTTGTTGTAGTGAAGATTAAATGTTGTTATTGAACACGAATTTAGTCGGAAAACTCATATTTTGTACAATATCACACAGCGAGCGGGATTAGAGGCCGTATTCTGGAAATATTAATATTATATCGAATTATTATTCTCCGTTTGGTAAAGTAGTAAAAATAAATGATGCTAACATATAATGTCATCCTAAGTTTGACGTAAAATATGACTAAAAGAGGAAAGGATCATAACAGCCCATTAATGCCGCACTGCCACCTCCAGTAGTGGAGAGGCAATGAAAGATGAAGAAGAAGAATGCGGCACTGCAGGGACAGGCCTCTTCCCATGACGTATAGATACTTGGCCTACTAATACCACGCTGGACAGACGGATTGGTATAGGGTTTAATTTCAAGTTTTCCCTTTTTTTTTATTTCGTAAAGATAAAATTTGTGGATAGTCCCTTAGTCGATCTTTACGACACCCATGGGATGAGATGGAGTGGTGACATATTGTATTCTTACTCCGTCACCATACGGAGTTGGAGTTGTTTGGGTCACCTTAATTCCACCTCATAACAAGATGGTAAAAATGCTATTGTGTATAGGTGGAAGTATACTACTGCATACTTCTGTAAGCCTTTAAATGACAGTAGCTAGGTAGCCCCCAAGGAAGGCGTAAACATGGCCGTCCAAAACAGACTTTGCGGCGGACCGTCGCTGCAGAAGTGAAGGGTATAGGGAAGACTTGGAGCGAAATAAAGCGCGAAGCTCATGACCGACCGGGATGGAGACGCATTGTTGACGCCCTCTGCCCCATCGAGGGGACTTAGGAACTTAAGTCAAAGTAAGTCAAGCTAGGTAGCTACTTAAATTTAAAGTCTTGCTAACAACTTGTGCTAAATGAGCTAAATTTTGAAGTTGATATGGATATGCGGTAAGCTCACTAGAATTATCTTACGAGTTCTTCGTTTTGTCACCATATCGTATAAAATAAATCTATGAAATAAATAAATCCACCTCAGAATAGGCCCGCGTCGTCAACAAAGAAACTCCGCGTGAACTTCCCCATATGTCGTGTTCGCACGATCTTTCTCATATAAAGCTATATAAAAGAGATACTTATAGACAACGAATTTCGTTTATGTATCCAACTGTATTGAGATGGAAATATGTATGATCTTTAGAAACAATTATTTTGCTGACTAGATTTTACCCGTGATTCCGGCTGCTAATGAGACAATTTATTTTAATAGTTTGAGCCCGCGACTAAGATATGTGATAAGTTAGACAGTTTATTCGTCGTAACAGCCCATTAATGTCCTACTGCAAGGACGGGCCTCCTCCTGTGTCGGAGGGATACTTGGCCTACTATTACCACGCTGGCCAAACGGATTGGTATAGGGTTTCATTTCAAGCTTTCCTTTGTTTTTATTTCGTATAGTTAATATTCACGGATAGTCCCTTAGTCGGTTTCTACAACACCCATGTGATGAGATGGCGTGGTGACATATTGTATTCTTACTCCGTCACCACACGGAGAATTTTTGTTAAATATGTGTATTTAAATATGTATCTTATATAAAGAAGACTCTTAATCAGCTGTAGGGCACTACAATGATACAAATATTAATGCTCACAAAAATAATAGACCCTATAATAAGTAACAGTTTATAAATGTAAGTTAATGAACCGATCAAGACCAATAAACATTACATTATTAACTGCACTCCAGTGAACAAATCATATAAAACACGACAGTTATGAAAAGCTTAATAATGTTACATAGACTAAAATAAGTTGCAGAGGAGACTTAGGTTGTGACTAAAGATTTAACCCTACGCTTGCTTCTTTGCGGGCGGAGTTAGTCCGAATTTGTCATTACGAAAATAGTTAGCGGATCATAAGTAATCATAGGAAATCTTTTTTAAAATTACAGTTAAAAACTTCTTTTGTTTGAAAATGAAATTGAATGCTTTAAATAGATTTAAATTCATACACGGTGGAATTGAAATCATTTTTTGTACACAGCTATTCACGTAATTTGGCTATATTTCCGTACCTTGATACCTATTTTGCTAATCGAATAAGAATTCGAAACTATCTACTTGAACATGTCAAAACTAAATTATTTGACTCATTTATATTGTAAAGTTTTAAAATATTCAATAATATTGGTAAAAATATATTAAAAAAGAAAAATAGGTAATAACCAACAATTTAATCTATGCCCCGCCTCGCGTATTCAAGAGTCTAGAGACCTATTTTATTGTTGGCTCCCCTGCGAGGGTAGTTAACAAAAAAACCCATGCAATATGCTCCTCATAAGTCCCTCTAACGTCGGCTCGAATCAACCTCGGTGTTCACTCATATAAACTGACGTTCGCTTGTTTTGACAATTGTCTGATGCTTTCGTAATCGTATTATTGAGTAAGGGGTAACTGTAGCGATTATAAGGTTATATTGTTTTTAATTTGATAACCTCTGTTGCTTAGTGCCTGTTAGGTAGAAGGTCTCAAGTTTGATTTCCGTTCTATGCAAATCTTTGTGTCAATGGTTGTTTGCAATGGTCTGGGTATTTTCTATGTGTATGTATTTATTAACAAATAATAAATAAAAATCATTCATTGATCACAGAGGTGACGAAGTTGCAAAAAAAAAATGTCGTATTATTGTGTAAAGTGTAACCTATATGAGTGTTATAGGGTTATATTGTTTTATTTTGATGACTTCTGTTGCGTAGCTGCCCAGCCTCTACATAGCAGTCATGTCCATGACTGCTATGTAGAGATCTTGGTTTGATACCTGTACTATGCAAATCATGTGTGTTTCTGGGTGTTTTCTTTGTAAATATAATGTCTATTTATTTACAAAAAAGTAAAGCACTTTTGAGTCACCAAGATAAAGAACTAGGTCCCTAGTCATTATTATCATATCAATAATAACTTTTTAACTTATATTCTTTTCGTCTTTATTCAATTTTAATAAGGAATTTGTTCTGATAAGTGAATGCTAAAAAACAAATTAAAAATTTTGCAACAATCATCCTAAAAAATCAAAACAATGCAATGACAAAAATCATTACAAACGAGCTCAAAAAAATCACTTCCTTATTACCATTGTCATATACACCTGAATATCTAAATAAGGTGGTGACAATAACCGTCGCCACCCAAATTGCCTTCGGCTGCGTCACGCCGCGTTCGTTAACAAGACATGGCTGTCACTTATGACCCCCTGTAAGTGGCGTGGGGTCACGACAGACTATGTCGTTTTTATTAGCTGTCTTCTACACGATGTCAATTTGTTTTCTGGATTTTTTTTTTTTTTTGTTACCTTATAATATTTGGACCGATCACACTAAGAAGAGGTCTTAAATCGGTTGTGTTTTTTAATGTTTGTCACACCAGAAACTATGTAATTTCTTGGTTAATATGTAAAAATATTTTTTGTTTGAATAGATACCTATTTTAAAATTGGCCCTATTGGTCTTAGGTTTTTATCTCAAAAAGTACCTATGGTATTTTGTAAATCATCTATGTAAACGTAGGTACTTACTGCAAACGGTAAGGACCGAATTACCAGTGCATTTCTTATGTACTCGCATAGGTATTTAAAGCTTCTTTCACCGGTAATAGGGGTTATGCTCCGTAGTACCCCTGGTTTCTGGTTTATACCACCAGTGGTAGGACGGGTAAAATTGGTATTAGCATATTTTAGCTAACTTTTCGCACAGCAGTGAGTTTTGCCACATTGAGGGCGAAAAGCTGGGTTTCGTAGTGCCGCTTGCAGATTTGTAAATATGGTACTTGGAGCTCAGTAGTCTGCCTATCCTACCCATAGTTATGATGCATATTATAGGTACATTTACATTATTTTTCCGTGTGCAGTTCACTCCCCTTGTCCTTCGAAATAAAAGTGATAATAATAAATAATTATTTTTATTTATTAACGTTTGTTGGGTTAATAACAAAAAATATTTAAAAATTAAATGTTTTAAAAGATTATCATTAGGGGATATCAAAAGGGATTTTAACGTGTCCGTGACGGTAGCGTACACAAGAGCTGTATCGAGTTGGTTACTATGCCAAAAAACTCGGTGTAAATACTGCCTAATTAGTGTAAAAATAAAAAAAACTCTTCCTCTTTAGTTTAGGAAATAAACACCATTTTCAATGGGTACGCCAGCGTCACGATCAAGCTAGCGTACCCATAGCCGTACTCGAAAACGGCTAATTGTAAAGCAACAGAAGTTACACACAAAAACTCGGTACTAACTCTGCCCCCGCTATGCAAAATTTCATAACAATTGCTCTTGTAGAAACAGAGATATTGAACAAGACTTTTAAATGACAGCGTTATGGTAGCGTACACATAATAGTTCTGATTACTTCTGATAGATAGGGAACTTTTCTTTTGATAAATGCTATATGAAAAAATTCGGCGTGAAATTCTGACTCTATTAATGTAAATACTTTATGCGAATTCGCAGTGGAATATGTCAAAAAATCTATGTAAAGTTCTAGGAACAAATGTATTGACGTACAGTAGCGAACAAAATGTATTCGTGAAATTATAAACAGAGATATAGCGTTATTTGCTAATATAAGCTAGCTTGATTTGTTCTGACATAAATATTAAAATGATTAACTACCTATTTATGTACTTGACTGTAAAAAGTTGGTTTGTCTGGAATGGAACATTTTCAAATGCTAATGTGAAATTCATAATTCATAATTTCTTTATTTGCAAAAACATGGTATTACAAGGTGTAGTACAAAAGTGGTTGATCTACATGTTTCGTCCAACTTGGGCATGCAAATACTTAAGATCTAGCTAATACATAATATCAATTAACTATAATTTTTTACATCTACACACATACATTACATATTATTATTTATTTATAAAATAGAATTGTGTGTCAGAATTAAAAATAATTAAATGTGATGGCAGATTACAAAGGTAGGTCAATGTCAATAATAATTACTAATTGTTATACAAAAAAGGAAGAAATGTCAAGATTTTTTACAATTTAAAAATTCTGTTACGGAGTAAAATGTCTTCTCGATTAACCATTCTTTTAACGATTTAACAAATTTAGAAATAGACTATACTTAATACTTTCTCCTTCGCGCTTGCACGTCTTATGGCAGCTAATATGATCGGGGGGTGAGGATAAGGGGTGAGCGGGGTAAGGATGCGCGAAAAAACCCGCTCACATAATTTCCGTTGTGATGTGACTAGTCGGACCCTGTTGTGATGTGTTGTTGTTTTTTTTTGTGGCAGTGAATTTATTAGGTAAGTTAAAAATTTATATTATGTTATAAATTTTAAAAATAAAAATTGTTATTATTTGTAAATATTTTCTAAGACTGATTCTTACAAATAAATATGTTTAAATCATAACCTATTTTATGGTAAATTGTAATTATTATAACAAAACATAAATAAATCATAACCTGTATTACATTTTATACAACAAATGCTGTTTTAATCCAAACTGTGATTATTGTAACAATACCAAATGTGATTATACTGTGATTTTTAATATATAATTAATAAATGTACAATTGTTATTATTTGTAAATATTTTCTAAGACTGATTCTTACTAATAAATATGTTTAAATCATAACCTGTTTTAATGTTAATTGTCATTAATATAACAAAACAGAACCTAATATAATTATACTGTGACAAAAATTGTTGTTTTTGGCAAAACAAACGTTATTTTTCTGATAAAGCTACTTATTTGAAATTTTCCAATTATTTAATTTTCTATCAGGGCTATTATCTAGAAATTAATAAAGTGAACATACTCCTAGTTCAGTATTTCATCAGTTTTAATTCTGTATTTTAAAAAAAACTTGTCAAATCACTTGTGAGCATATCTGTACCAGTACTATGAACATAAAATAACATGGATTTTTGACATATTCCACTGCAAATTCGCATAAAGTATTTACACTAATAGAGTCAGAATTTCACGCCGAATTTTTTCATACAGCATTTATCAAAAGAAAAGTTCCCTATCTATCAGAAGTAATCAGAACTATTATGTGTACGCTACCATAACGCTGTCATTTAAAAGTCTTGTTCAATATCTCTGTTTCTACAAGAGCAATTGTTATGAAATTTTGCATAGCGGGGGCAGAGTTAGTACCGAGTTTTTGTGTGTAACTTCTGTTGCTTTACAATTAGCCGTTTTCGAGTACGGCCATGGGTACGCTAGCTTGATCGTGACGCTGGCGTACCCATTGAAAATGGTGTTTATTTCCTAAACTAAAGAGGAAGAGTTTTTTTTATTTTTACACTAATTAGGCAGTATTTACACCGAGTTTTTTGGCATAGTAACCAACTCGATACAGCTCTTGTGTACGCTACCGTCACGGACACGATTTTAACAATGTAGAGTTTTACACATTGTATTCATTTAACGACAGAAAGACACCTAGATTTAGGACAATTATTTGTGGAAACACGATAACTGTCCTACTATATGTTATAAAAAAGTATACTTTACTTACTTACTTTCGTTTTCATTATCTGGCTGTATGTAGAACTTGATAAAACCATTAAAAAGGCTGCGCAGAAATAAAACGGCAATTTCATAGGTAATTATAAATAAATAAATATATTCATTACGCATTCACACAACGCCATCAAGTTCCAAACTAAGCAAAGCTTGTACTATGTGTACTAGACAACGGATAAACATATTTAGAAAAAAGACATACAACAACTTAGGTAAAGACCTATAATATAATATATTATATTATAATACATATTGCAAATTCGGCAAAATAATCATCATTCTAAGTATGAGGTTTAACGGTATAATCATTCTAGTTGCTACGCTAGCAACCTAGACCACGTTTTGCTATTTGATTATATGTTCAATATTGTTCCAAATTACTGCAACTAGCATTATAACTACCATCATTAATTGACTCTAGGTACTTATTGCTTGCTATTAGGTAGAGTAGGAACAAACGTAAGGTTGGACGAAGCCCAGCTTGGTGGACCGATGAACTTAAAAAGTACACCCGGTCGGTTTGGATGCGGAAGACCAAATTAGGAGACATATGCCAGGTAGGTTGTGCTGTAGGCTGGAAGGTGTGCTTGAGGCATAGTAGACTTACTTAGGCAGTATAATTTTAAGACAAAAAAGGACATTTTGCAGTCAAATTTCAAAGCAAAACCTCAGCTATACAACTTTAATTAATCCCGCCAACTTTTGACCTCCGCCATTGTTCTAAGAACAATATGGCGTCTAGATTTGAGGCCGTTGCGCTTGCGCCCCTGCCACGTCACATCCGGTGCGCACAATGCGCGTGCGACGCACAAAAGCGCAGCGCGATATTATTTCTACTATTATTTTCATCTAAATATCGCACTGCGATTACAATTTTTTTTAAAAGATCTCGAGTTACTTAAATGACGTTGACTTTACCCCGCGATTGCCGTTAAGTTGTGGTTCTCAAAGTTTATAACTGTTCTTGTATTTTTCAAATATGTCCCCATTTTTTTCACGTGTAAGTATGTATTATATTATGTCACAAGTACAAAATCGCAGTACATTAGGTTTTAAACTAATAGAGTTGAAACAATATGACACTGCTCTCCAAGACACAGATTACTGACGTTGCGTATAAGGCCGCAAGGCTTGGACATGTACCTACATATCACTATTAAGAATCATGTAAGGACATATTTTATGTTGCTGTAGATACTTTACTTGTACTTTCTGTGGCTATTTATTGCATAAGATAACAACATATAAGTTCTACTTTTATTATCTATTGATAACAAAAGGTTCCAAAAAGAGAAGTTTTTATAATTCAGGTGTGTATTTTTTCTGTTTTTTAAGAAATAATAGACTTAAGTATTTATAATTCTTAACCAAAATAAAAAGGTTAAAGCCTGTACTTTCGGAAACAGGTTTATATATACTTAATATTTAATTAATGTCTATATAATATCTCCGTGTGGTGACGGAGTAAGAATACAATATGTTACCTCCCCATCTCATCCCATGGGTGTCGTAAAAACCGACTAAGGGACTATCCGTCAATATTATCTTTACGAATTAAAAAGAAGGAAAACTTGAAATTAAACCCTATACTAATCCGTCTGGCCAGCGTGGTGTTAGTAGGCCTAGTATCCCTCCGTCACGGGATGAGGCCCGTCCCTGCAGTGGGACATTAATGTGCTGTTATAAATATTTAATTAGAATATTTGAAATACTACAGAGTAATAATACAATTTGCACAAGTAAAAGTTATGAATTAAGTTAGTTTTATAAGAAATTAACAAAGATAAAAACTTTAGCGACAAGTAGGTATAAGTAAATAAAAAACTAATTATTTTACTATTTTTCTGAGCAATAAGCGAAACCATTCACAGATGAGGAATATAAATTAATTTCAAAACAACATTGTAAAGTTTGAGCACCACATTATTCGCAGGGCATTTCAAGGTTATAATTTGGTATGGACCGTTGATTTGTCCCCGCGGCGTTTATACTCAGTTCGTACGTGTAATTGAACATTATTGTTATAATCAACTCGTACTGCTCACCTCCTCGATGCAACTTGAAACGGCAGCTGTTCGGCGTGGGAGCTAACTTGTATAAAATAATTAGAATTTTATTTAAGTTGAAGTGTTTGTAAACTTTTACCTTTTGTTACTTATTCAGTTTTATAAGGAAATGGTATATGACCAAATGAAACCTGATAGAAAGCGCGAATATTACTTGCCACTTACCACTTACTTGCCTACTCCTGAAATGTAGCTTACTTCGTCTTCATACAACTACAATATCACTCTTGATATGTTTTCACAGAAGACGGGGCAATTGACAAAATTTGGTAGACTAAGTATTCTCAAAAATATTAGTGAGTATATGATGAATCTAGGTCCCATTAATAATAATACCTCATTCGATGAGATGTTTTTTCGTGACTAAAAATAAAAATAGTAAAGGGCTTAGTTCACATAGCTCTCCTAAAAGACAATTACAAACAACAAAATTTAACAAAAAAATTATGATTTTTTATCAAAATGTAAGGGGCTCACGTACAAAAACTGTCACATTTCACAATAACGTTTCTGCCTCATCGTGTGATCTTATACTGCTTACTGAAACATTCTTAAATAGTTCTGTAAATAACGCTAAACTATTCCCTTCTGAGTATGTGGTAATTAGGAAAGACCGCGTAGGAGACGTTGGATGGGGTGGTGTATTATTAGCGGTTAAACACTATTACACTGTAAAGAGAATAACTAACATTGATGGCCTAACTGACGACATGGAGCTGTTGTTTGCAGTAGTTGCGTGGAAGAATGTGAGGCTGTTGGTGTGTGTTGTTTACTTGCCACCTCGTTATAAAGAGAAACAGTACCTTGAGGTTTTAAATTGCATTGAGAACGCTTGTAACACTTACTCAGAATACAAACTGGTTATAGTCGGCGATTTTAACCTAAAATCTTGTAATAATTCTACTAGAACTCAATTTTCTGATTTTATGAATTTATGTAAATTAAGACAATGTAATGATATTTTAAATAAGTATGGGTCCACTCTTGATTTGGTATTAACAACTCTAGATACATGTAATATTTGCGTCATGTCAGATGTTGAGCCTCTCGTACCGATGGATGCATATCATCCTCCTTTGGAGATTCTAGTTTCTTTGCCCAGAGGCTCATTTATCAAAAACCGGACCCCTCTAATAAGTAATGATACTATACGTAAGGAATGGAATTTCCACAAGGCGGATTTTCATGGACTCTACACCGATATTGAGAACATTGATTGGGAGGACCTGTTTAGCAAACAGGATAGCGATGCGGCAGTAGAGCAATTTAAGCAAAGTAATTGATAACCATGTTCCTGGTAAATATGTTAATTCATTAGATAGAAAGTACAAATATCCTTCATGGTATACCAGTGAAATAATAAAATATATTAAACTCAAATATTATAATCTGAAAATGTTTAAGATGCGTGGTTTATTGTTTAATCGTGAATTATTTAAATATTATAGGACTAAGGTAAAAGAACTGCTCAGTATAGCCTATAAAAACTACATTAATGCACTGGAAAATAATATAGTCAGCGAACCATCTGCTTTTTGGCAGTTTGTTAGGGAGAAACGCCGTATGGAGCAGCACTCTAGCGAATTAATTTATGAGGACAAAGTTGTCAAGGGGCAGGATGCGGTCGATGCATTCGCTTCTTTCTTCGCATCAGTATACCACAAAAATATCCCAGCTTTGGACCCGGGAGCTGCCGTACTCGCTCAAACTGATGTGGGTTGGGCTAGTGCCGTCACCGTTGACCAAATTACTGTTTCTGAGTTAAGACGAGCTGCTAGACGCCTAAAAGCTGCATCTGCGTGTGGTCCTGATGATATACCTGCTTTTTTGGTAAAGGACTGCTTATCGGTTTTGGAGCAGCCTCTGTTACATATATTTAATCTCTCGCTGATGCATGGCTGCTATCCTGAACGATGGAAAGTCTCTAGGGTGACACCTGTGCCTAAGACTGGTTCATCGTCAGACGTACGTCACTAATTTCAGACCTATAGCAGTGTTGTCTGTATTTAGCAAGCTGTTTGAGTCCATCCTTAATCAAAGTATATATAGTCAAATAAGAGGTCGGTTGAGTGATTCACAGCACGGATTTCGTTCTGCGCGCTCTACATTAACTAATCACACAGCATTCGTGGACTACATCAGTACTAATGTTAGAGCTGGCTGTCAGGTTGACGCAGCATATTTAGATTTTCGCAAGGCCTTTGATCTAGTCGATAATGACATTCTTCTATCGAAATTGGCTTTGATTGGATTCAGTAAGCGACTTTTGCTTTTTATGGCTGACTTTCTTAGGGATCGCAGACAGTACGTAAAATTAGGATCCAACCGATCAAAGGAATACTTCACACGTTCCGGAGTAAGCCAAGGTAGCACCCTGGGTCCCACGTTATTTTTAATAATGATTAACGATCTGCCTAGTGTTCTATCTTATGTTAAATGTCTAATGTTTGCCGACGACCTCAAACTGTATAACATAGTCTCAAAGGCTGAGGATTGCACCAATATACAGCACGATGTGAACAAGGTCGTTGATTGGAGTGTGGTTAATAGATTGCCTCTAAACATCTCTAAATGTAAAATTATTACGTTTTCTCGTTCTCGTTGTCCCATTGAAGCCACTTATATTATCAATGGCCTGCCCTTGGAGAGAAAACAAACACAATAAACGACCTAGGGGTAATTTTCGATAGTGGAATTGATTTTCATGAGCACATTACGCAGATATGCAAGCGCGCTAATAGATGTCTCGGTTTTATAATACGCATGTCAATCCAGTTCAATAGAGTTCATACCTTAGAACTACTTTACAACTCATATGTACGTAGCAAATTGGAGTATAATGCTATTATATGGGACCCTCAGGAAAAACTTTACGAGATCATGGTTGAGAGGGTTCAGAGAAAGTTTGCTCGATTGCTTTACAAGCGCACTTACGGATTTTATCCTTTTCTTTACCCCTCTCTATTTGTCGCCGGTATGGTTGGTCTGGAAACTCTTCAGGTAAGACGTAAGAAAACGCTTATCTTACACTTCTATTTGTTGCTGGTCAACGAGGTTGACAATCCCTCGGTACGAGAGAATCTATTTTTGTATGTGCCCGATTCATATACCCGAGGTGTGGGACGACGACAGCATAGGCTGCTTACATACCCACCTTGGTGGAAGTTGCCTAAGGCTGGAACTCCTACTACCCGGGCGGTAGCACTAATAAACGACTTTTTAAAAGCCTATCCGACTGTTGACATATTTTTTTCAAACTATGTAACAATTGTGGAAAATGTAACCCTGTATCTAACCTAATAAATATTAATAATTGTATTATATTGAATAATAATTATTGCATTATATTGAATTACTGTATTATATTAAATTATTATGTTATTTTGAATTATTGTATTATATTGATTATTTTTGGATTAATGTAGGTATGTGTATATTGAAATTGCATTGTATTACTATGACATAGCATATAAGCGATTTGGTGTAACACTGTGAGCCTATAATGTTTAATAAATAAAATGAATTGAATTGAATTGAATTCATCAACTTACCGTTTGTCTTAGTAGGGAAATACTTAATAGATAATACGTAAGTATTATTATGTACCTATTTTAAAAATAGTGACTAAAATTCTTTAAGTCTAATTACTGTAACAATTTAGATGAAATTTAGATATGATTCTGTTGGACCAACTCAGTACTTACCTACATATTCCTAAAAACAAAATTTCTTTTTAGGAAAATTGTTCATGAAATGAGTGACATCAAAAAATTCATCCGAATTAAGTATTCCTTCTTATAATAATTATCATCGTCGTGGAGTAGTCGTTACAGTCCATGACTGTTACGCAGAGGTCTCGGGTTCGATCACCGCTCGAAGCAAATCATTGTGTAATTAAACATGAATGTAGTCTCGGTGTTTTCTATGTATCATCATAACAGCCCACTAATGTCCTAATACAGGGACGGGCCTCCTCCCGTGACGGAGGGATACTTGGCCTACTAATGCCACGCTGGCCAAACGGATTGGTATAGGATTTAAATTCAAGTTTTCCTTCTTTTTATTTCGTAAAGATAATATTCACGGATAGTCCCTTAGTCGGTTGTTACGACACCCAAGGGATGAGACGGGGTGATGACACACTGTATTATTTTTCCGTCACCACACGGTTTTCTATGTATGATCCTTGTGAATGCATTCAAGTAAAACGTATTCTAGTAGGTTAGTCAATTATCTAGTACCCATTGTTCAAGTTCTGCCTAGTTTGAGTCTAGATTGAGTTGTGTCAATCTGTGAGGAATGTTAATTAAAACAAATTCTTATAGTGTATATCATTTTATTAAGTTACACTCAATATTGCAATAGGTATTATGTTAGAACTATATATCTATCTATACATATCTATATAATATTTACATTGGCCGTTCATATGCGTATCCGTTGTTCTGTTACCCATAACACAAGTAGTTTAAGCCTAGCTTACTTTGGGAACAGATGGCGCTGTGTAGAGATGTCCGTGAATTTATTTATTTATTTATATGCAGCGTTCAGTTGGGTATTTGACTGTATTCGTAGATATACAATTTTGATTATGGATTCTAGTGGTCGATGGATATGAGACACAAGATTGGGATAAAAAGTATGTTCAGCAGTGGACTTCTGCTGATTGCTGATTATGATGAATTAGTCCTTTTTTTATTAGTAAATGAACTATCGGGATATTTACCATGTTTAGGGTTTTCGAGCTTCCGATATTCGAGCGTCGAAATATCGGAAGCTCGAAAACCCTAAACATGGCAAATATCCCGATAGTTCATTTATTAATAGTGAATGTGACCATGACAGTTTAAATAATTATATAGTCCTTTTTTCACTTTATTACAAACACAATTCTAAAATAGAAATATTTAGTGAAAGTATGTTTTTTTACATTGATGTTGATAAATGTTCAAATTCAGATTTTAACTGTGCTACAGAAATAAAATAAATGTTTAAATTACTGCACCCTAAACTATAAAGCTCTTCTTAATAGATATATGTATTTCAATTATATACAATCATTTAATTTTTTTACTTATTTACAATTGACTAAGCTAGAAATTACAATTTATTGAGTATTTTTCTATCAAGCCATGTTGAGTGATAAATATTATTTACAATTTTATTTATAATGCTGCTATCTTAATATAATATTAACTATAAATTATTTTTATTATTTGATTTATGAGAAACAAGTATTTATGAAGTAAGTCATGTTATGAATCTGTTTGCCAGGATCGTGACAAGTGGCGTTCTGTCGTCTCTGCCTGCCCCGGCCGGGATAAGGCGTGAGTTTATGTATGTATGTATGCAAGTCATGTTATCGAAATAATTATTAAATTAATCGAGCTAAACTAATTAAACATTGAAATAGTTGAACTGACTACCTTAAGACCTGACACAAAGTAGAATTCATTTTACCCGCGTTGGAATTTTAATTATGAGTTTTACAGAGCAATTCTTACTTCAGAAATTATTCTCATATGTATGTACATACCTACAATTTTGTTAAAGATGTTATTGATATTTTACATTTTTTTACTGTAAGTTATCGAAATAAAAATAATTAAAAAACTTAATCTCAAAGTAGCGTTTTACCCTGAGTAGGTCACCAGAGGACTTGACAATGGCAGCTTAAATAAAGTAAGGGACAATGATTCTCAAAATTTTCCATTTTATAAAATCATATTGAGTACATTTAGAAACTCACAGTAAGTAATTAAGTTTGGAAATATTAATAAATAATATTAATTAACACAGTCAACTGTTGCAAAACTAGTAACTAGTTTCGTTTATTTTCACATGCTCGTTTTTCGATAAACCAATCTGTCATAGAAACTCCAACAAGGCTGCCTAATAGGCTGGACCAAAACATTAGAACAGCATTAATACAAGGGTATTGAACCAAATGAAGTTCCCATAAAAATACATATATGACGAAATGTAGTTAACCATCATCAGAAGACGTACGTATATCATCTGATATTGGACGCAACTGTAACGATTATAACTGGATTTGTAGGTATAGCTGCCCTAAAAAAGGCTAAATATTATCAGACACTGTATACCTTAGCACTACTTCAATAAGAGATAAAATTCACAGTACTATTGTATCATCAAATCCTTTATCAATTCACTCTTTATTATCTCCGTAATTATTGAAATAACTTGCTCCGGGTCACAAAAGTTTCGAGAAGAAAGTATTTGGTGCGGTCATTCTGGACGGATCTAGAATCCTGGGATACGTTGATCCCAAGAAAGGTCTAAAAGCAGCTCTACTTGTCTCATCAGTGGGACTTGACGTCGCCTCTTGAGTGGACTCATCCTGAGTATCCAGTGAGGAGTCGCCGTTGTTAGAGCTCCCAACTCCTAAATGTAATTTCCGTGTGTGCTTCTTAAGATCAAAATTTCTACAGAAACCTTTAGCACAGATGCTGCAGGTAAATGGCTTCCTCTCGTTATGTGTATGCATGTGGAATGTTAAATTATATATCTGATGGAAAGCTTTGTTGCAAATATTGCACTTGTACGCCTTCTCACCGCTGTGCGTTAACCTATGGTTCTTGTAGTTACCTTTTTGATGGAATCCTTTTCCACAGAATTCGCACACAAATGGCTTATAACCTGCATGGATCCTCGCATGAGTGTTTAAGGTTGACGATCGGTTGAAAGCTTTCCCGCAAGTCAGGCACTTGTGAGGCTTTTCCGATGTGTGGATGATTTTGTGCCTGCACAGCGTTGATGCCTGTCTAAAGCCTTTGCCACAAATTTTACACACAAATGGTCTAGCCCCAGTATGAACAGGCATGTGCCGTGTCAAGTTATAATGGGCGTTAAAAACTTTACCACAATCACCGCACGCAAAACTCTTGTTCTTTGCTGGGGATGGAGTAGGACCTGTGGTTGAAGACACGGCGTGATCAGCTGCGGGAGGTCTGGGACTTGGCGGACGTTGAACTGGTGAGGTCGGAGGTGGCGGCCTGGGTAAATGCAGCTGGTGAGCATAAGTCAATGAAACTAAATCTGGTCCGTAGTAGAGTAACGGGTAATGAGACACTAGTTGCCTTCTAGTGGCAGGTATATATTGCTTGAATGCGGAGTCGAGGAGTTGAGCACCATAAGATAAGAACCCTGGAGGCGGGGGAGGTTCAGGTGATACTGACTTCTTTCGATCAGGTTCCATGAGCCTCGCAATGGAGAAGTTCAGGACTGGTGTGGTTGGTGTGTCTGGGGACTTGGCTCGCTCTGGAGATGACTCCCGCGGCTCCTCGATGCGAGTGGAGGATTGGAACGGCTGCATTTTAGCTTCGTTTGTTCAGGACTTCTTAGTTCTGTAAAGAAGAAATAAGCACGTTAGTTAGGTGTTAATAAAATGTGTTTAGACATTGGACATTGTTAACAACGACAACACGAGAGATAATTGGCTTTGATATAAATAAATTATACAGGATGAGTTCTTTTTAACCGGTAAAAAACCGTTTAAAATGACAAGATCAGCTTACTATGGGACTAAGTAGTGTTGTTTTAGGAATAACTCTTATTAAAAAGCTCTCTCTACCCAGAACGCTGATCCCTTGCGCTTTGTTTTTATAAACAACTAGCGGCCTGTCCCGGCTCCGCACGGGCATTACTTTTCTGCTTTTCTGTGCAATTTTTTCATGAATTTTCTTTGCTATAAACCTCACGGAGCCCGAGACCTTTCCAACGAATGTAAAACCGTGGAAATCGGTTTTTGCGTTCTGAAGTTATAGCGTCAGGAAGAAAAACCCGACTTATTTTTATATAGTAGATTCACATAAAAGTCATATTTTTTTTACAACAACTAATTTTCAAACCAAATTGGAAGCAAGATGTACGCCCTTTCAAACAATTATTTTTCATTTTCTTTATTCGCATTTAAAAAAAGCATTAATTGAAAAATTCCACTCCCGCTTCAAATCGTAATATAAAAAATAAATAAGTATGTACCTAAATTCAGAACGTGAGGTTATCATTCAAAGCTCATAGTGGGTGTGTCTGTGTCTTACACCACTAGTAAACAGACAGACAAAAAGCACGATCGTCTATAGTACTTGTTTTAAGTAAATTGGAAAGCGTTGCGGCGGGGAGTCGTTTGTATAAGTGTGGTTACGCCCTAACGTCACTCTTTTGTAGGTGGAGGCACGAAATATTTTTAAGAAAATGAGAATTTCGTATTGGAAATCTGCAGGTATAAATTTTTGTTTATAAAAGACAACTCCCGCACTATGATTGATCTATGATCACGTAGCTTTTTACATACATACATAAAATTAATGAATACATAGATTTTAAATAATAATGTGGATAACATAATTGCGTGGGTTTTGAAACCGGGACTTCGGGCACGACAGCCGAATACGACAACTTTGCTACCAAATGACAGTACCTAATAATATCATCACAACAGCCCATTAATGTCCCACTGCAGGGACGGGCCTCCTCCCCTGACGGAGGGATACTTGGCATACTAATACCACGCTGGCCAGACGGATTGGTATAGGGTTTATTTTAAGTTTTCCTTCTTTTTACTTCGTAAAAATAATATTTACGGTTTGTCCCTTATTCGGTTTTTACGACACCCATGGGATGAGATGGGGTGACATTTTGTATTCTTACTCCGTCACCACACGGAGAGTACCTAATAATATAATTTATCTAAAAATACATAACAGCTGCTCATTAATGTTCCTCTACAGGGACGTGCGGTCTCCATGTAATGATTAATAGTTATCCTACTGATTGACTGCCTAGAACCGATTGAAATAAGGTTAATCGGCAAATTTTTCTTTTTTTTACAAAAATTTCTGCTAAAAATCTACCCATTTCTTTCAACAACGGTAAAAAAATATTCTTACACATTACTTAATGTAATGGGAGAGACAGCCCACTGAGAGAAACGCAATCTCTAGAAGAGGCTCGTTTCTGACACACCTGCTAATAATAAACAACCAAATTGAGAACCTCCTCTTTATAGACTCGGTTAAAATACTTCCCACGCCCCTCAATTAAAAAAAAACCATTTCCATTTCCATATTTCCCTCAACCACGCATAACATAATTCCTACACAAATCAACTCGACCACAAAACATTTAATTTAAATAACACAACGCACTGGGGGTCTTTTCGACCGACAGTAATTGCACCGTATACCCCGCAGCATATTTGCAGGGTTAAGCCGTGCGCGCGCGCTTGTATTGTGCCGTTAATTGCTGCGATCTATGCGTAACCCTCCGCCCGCCGCGTGTATTGTTTCAAGCGGTGACACCCTCGAGTACCTCATTTGTTTATGACGTCTTTAAGGGTTAAGTTGTGCTTGATTTCATTTGACAATGATTTTTAACATAGGGTTGGTTTTGCGGATATTTTTTCTGGAAACAGCATGTTGTAAAGTAAGTAAGTACGCCTCATGCGTATTTTATTTTTAACTTTACTTACGGATTGTATGATTTGAACCACTTATTCGCTTAGACATAAAGACATAAAACTTAATGTCATCACCCTTTTTATCCTATCCTACATTTTTATTTTATAGGTTTATTTGGCTAAAAAAAATCATAGAGATCAGATCAGTAAAAAATAAAATAGGGAAAACTTCACATGAAACCCAATCAGTCTGCCCAGTAATTGTCCATATTACTAAGTACACCAAAATTTCCTCAATTTTAGTGTTGCGCTGTTCTTCATCATCATAATATGATGGTAATGTACAACCAAGGCACTCCAAGAGTCAGATCTCCAGAAAATGTTGTCGAAAATCTGTGGTTCTGTGTCTTCCTCATTCAAATTTTTCCCGTTATAAGAATCTCAGTCAAAACCTGTGAGAGGCCTGCCACATAGCCTGCAACATTTTACGTTAACGTTTATGATAATACATTGTGTTTGTTGATTTTCTAGTTCCTATACTACAAGCTTTGCTTAGACGTACTACCTAGTTGGCGTTTTGCAAATGTCAGAAGAATTGTATTAAATTTCCACATAAATTCGTTCTCAATCCGCCAGGTGGCAGCTACTCACGCAAGTAAGTAATGTTGGACCAACAATAAGTCCCAACATATTGTGCTACACAGCACTCAACCATTGTAATACAACGTCGAGTGACTTTTTAGTTATAAACAATATGGCTTCGGAACATTTCCAGTTATTGTTCTTAATAAATAGTTGTTCGTTATTGTTTTATTTTTAATATTAGGGTTGTTTTGAGTGGTGAGAATTATTTGATATGGGTTTTTGACACAATGCAATATTGTTTTCGGTTACATGGTGACCTATATTGGTTTAAAAAACTCTTGAAATACTCGTACAACCTGGAGTTTATTTTGTTGTAAGTATACTTAAATATAAATAAAGTTGTTGTACTTAAATATAATTAAGTTATATAATCATTGTAAAGGTTGTTTCAACTACAACTTTATTTTTGAATTGGGGTTGCACCAGCAGCAACCTAGTTCTAGAGGCAAATTTAGCCTTCTAATAGTAGGTACGCTGCGCCCATGAATAAGTATAGAGTAGGTATCATGTCAATTTTCGTAGAAACCGTATCTGCGAACTTCTATTTAGTTAGAGGAGAGAGTAGCAATATTCATATAGTTAATTCTTAGACCACATGCACAATTTACCAAAAGTAGTATAAAATTCCTTATGAATGTATGTTAAAGTAATGTAATCCTTAACACATTACAGCTAAGCTACATTTTTCTTTGTAAAAATAAATCTGTGCCTAATCAACACATTATCTAAAGAGCAAATTTCAAGAGCTTTCCACTGATATACTACAAAAGCTTCGCGTTTATCGGAACTCTCTATCTAACACTACGAGTTGAAAGAGATAGAAGATAGATAGCTAATTGTAATGGAAGATTAAGATCTATGAAGCACCTGATCCTCAGATAGGAGATCAGACATGTGGGTAATAGTGACATTGATTTTGATTAATAGATTTGATGACACGTTATAGGTGATAAAGCAAGATATAATGGATTCGTATCTTTTGGATAAGTTGATTAGGTTCGTAGAAAGAAAGGAAATGAAAGCCCTTTGATTAGGTACTATATTGGAACAATTTTCAAAGCTACGCTTTCAGATCCCTGAAACGTTATGTGAAGAAGTATTTGGACAGAACGGTAAGTGTGATATGACGGCAAGTCAGAATAGATCGTAAGTAGTAACTGCTGCTTATCGAGGTTAGCAATGGCAAGCTGCTAAACTAGACAGAGGTAGGTAAAATAATATTGTCGATATGGAATGTTGATTCGGCGATCATTGTTCCGATAGTACTTTCGATAAATGGACTTATTCCAAAGAGTCTCTATCAACATCTAAGGAGACTCGCGCTTGGCAGTTGGATCATAGATCTGATGCAGAAGGCAGTACTGCTTGTCAAGGCACGTATTGTGAGGAGGTTCCTATCTCTGGAGCCTCTAGCTTGGTCCCTGTACCCGATGCTGGTGGGTATGTATATATTATATGTCTTAATAAGCCATGTAATGTCACTAGTTGGTAGCTACTATACAATTTAACCTAAACACTGTAACATTAACACCCTACTTCTTGGACATAGAATAAGCGGACACAGTCGAAGTACGAGTATAGGTTTTTAGCACACTCGGTTTCCATCAAGTGAGGTTTGCAAGGTGCATGTGGCAGGCTTCCAGGTTAACTTCGACTAGGAACCGAATGCATCTGCGTAACACTGTACTATAACTGTACGTACTATAACTGTCCAAAAAGTCAGACCATTTTTATCCATGCTCATTTTCTTATTCATCTCAAAAACATCTTACTTCCAAAATCTCTCCTTCAGTTTGTGGTGTTGACATCTGTCAAATAAACAAGCAATTACCGTCCCATTACGAGCGGGAATCAAACCGAAATCACTACATTAATGTTTCCGACATCCATCACTCCTAATCCCTAAATACCTTTAATCGGTATACCCGTCCTTTTCTAACACACACACGAAAATACATCCATCTCTCTCCCATTTCTATGATTTCAATTTGAACGGTCATTAGAAACGGCAAATTTATTAAGACCCCTCGCGATTTGATGTTTGCAAACAATTGCTTTTAAAAGGGGGTGTGTGCGAGGTCTATTTAGTTTGGTTGTTGTGGGGTGACGTGCTTATTATAGGATTGAGATGTAGTAGTGGCGGATATAATTGAAATGTTTTGATTGAGCGCAAATTGTTTATTTCGTGTTAAAGTGTAGTTTTTCGTGCTAACGGTAGTAAGTGAGGTGACCGAGATAGTCAGAATAAGGATTTCTAGACTTTCAGCAATTATTTATTATGTTTACAGGCACTGTCTGTCTAGTAAACGAAATATTGTCGCATTATGTAGGGTCTCCTTGCATTCTTTACCGCAGTTATCACGGGGAGTGCTCTGAGGAGCTGTTCTGGACATTACCCGCAGCTGAATTTCTCCACAGAACTACTCGCAATCGACTGTCCTACCATCATCATTACCTTGATGGTTGGCGGTCATCCACTGTGCGATTTTTACGAAGCTTCCTACCGCGAACATCTGTTTTATGGAACAAGCTCGCTGCGGTGATATTTCCGGACCGTTACGACTTAGGAAGTTTCAAGAAATGAGCGTACTCCCTTTTAAAGGTCGGCAACGCATCAGAATCTGTTATTTCTCTGGTGTTGCGGGTGTGAAAAAGTAACAAACATCCACCCATCCATACATCCTCACAAACTGTCTTTATTGCATAATGTGACATCTTAGAAATCGATATGAATTACTTAGAGAATGAAGCATGATGAAATATTAATAAAGCTTTGAATTTATAACGAAAGCTTCAATAATTAAAAGGAGTTTTATTCAATAAAAATGAATGAGAATACTGCAATTCTTCTAGCTGACAACATAATTATTATCAATTTATTCACTCCAAAAACGTCGTATAGAAAATACAATACAAATTAAAAGCGATCTTCTTGCACAAAAATAAGATTACTTCTCTAAAAAATTAAGTATGGTATTTAAGTCGTTTTTCTTTTGAATGTGGTTTTGTAAGATTTTGACGAGTTGGCGATGATTTCGAGTGGTTCAAAGCCTTGGGACAATTTTTTTCGAGTTTTTTTTCTACTTGTTATGATTGAGATGATGTTTCTGAAGTGGTTTATTGGGACCATATTATCTGATGGTTAATTCACGTAATTCTGTTTGATAAAGTTCCATTTCGCATTACCAAAAGCATTTAACGTTGTTTGATTGGTTGGAAAAGTGTCAAATTTGACATTAATGACATTAAGTGAGATTGATTGTGCAAGTACTTACAAGTAATTTAATTGCGATAATGTCGCTCTAATAACCTTGGTTCGAGTTTGTTTGTTCCTAGGTACTGTCTATTTAAACAGACTTGCTCTAAAACGTAAACATATATGGCGTCGTGTCAACCACAGACTAAAGACTTTAGTCTTTAATCTTTGAAAAATGTATAGGAATCAAGGACAAAATTCTATAATCTACAAATGTCAAATCGTAAAAATAATTTTATCTGTGAAATTTTATGTTGGAAAAAAATACATTAATTTAAAATTTACGAAAGATAGTGGATAAATCAAAGTGATTTACGTGTTTTCTATTGCATAAACGTTTAATGCTACTTTCCAGAAATTTTCATTCATATCAAAGTGTGTGATTGATGTAAAAACTAGTGAATTTGCAATATGTGGTGTTTGTTTACTAAATAAATCAAGTAAGGATGAATACGGTATACGTAGATAGAGTTTATGTCAGTTAAGGTTAACGCGATACAAGTATATCCCAACCAAGTGCACAACGACTCCAACCAAAAAGAATTGGTTAAAAAAACGACCTGAATTAAACAATTTCGGTTTTTTTTTATTTTTAGTACTATCACGGATGGTTATAAGTAGTGCCGCGTTTTGAAAGTATGTTACCAACACCGCAGATGTAGTAGGTAAAGGTGGGAAAGACTTTAGCAAGTCGTTCTTTACACCTTATTTTATAAAAGTAATCTGTAATAGACACGAACGGTACAGTCAAGAGAAATAATATAAATGCAAATAAATAAAAATCATGGAAGCGGTGGTAAAGTTTGAAAAACTTTTAATATGTAAACTTAGATTAAGTAGATTTACAAGTGACGTCATTATGTTGTTATTTTGTAACTTAACATTGAGACAATAAATAAACTGAACTGAACTGAATCATTTATTAACACAAAGGTATAACATACATAAAGGTACATCCATAATATCCAGTAGCCCGTAACATTTTCTGAAATACCTACTTGTTCAAAGTTCTGCCCATTCAGAAATAAGTATATTTTAATAATAATGGAAGTACCTATATGCAGAGTAGTCTAAGCTTTCCTTTTCGTGCCATGTACCCATTGTTTGCATGAAACGAGACTTTTTTTTTTTGGGAATTGGCCCAGCACAAATTGTGGCGTATAGCAATGAAATGCATATTAGGTTATTCCTTATAATCTCTAGATTACAGTCGGCACATATCAAAACTTTCTGTAATGGGAATACTCTTAAATACGACAATCAAAACATGACTCTCGAGATAACCTAAAATCTCAAAACAGCGATTGTCTAATGAATATAAGGCAACTAAGACCTTTAGAAATAACGCAGTTTTTGCTGGCTGTTGCTTGTAGATCTAAAATAATAAGGTAATGTGTTATTGGTTGGTTTATAAAGAGAGAGAGAGAGAAAATACACTATATGTATGACATAAGAAATATTTATTACTGTTCACAATTATAATTAACACAGTCATCTCTTAAAGCAGTATTTCATCTTCAATAGGCGCAGGTGGCAAAGCAGGGCCCAAGATAAAAACCACATGCGCACAGCAGCCAACAGTGACTGTGCCTCTGCTCAGTAAGCAATTAATAAATAATCCACCAAGAGCAGCTCTTGTGTATCATATTATGCACTTTACCTAAAGATGCCATATTTATAAAATGAAGTACAGAAAAATCATTCATCTAATAAAATCGGAAACAAAACAATATTGTCTGTCAGTGTTAAACCGAATGAAACTGTACTATACCTAGTGCTAGAGTATTTCTGCTCTGGGCTGTTATTTACGTTTCGTTATACGTTAATTTTTAAAGTGCGTTACTTGATATTTGTTTATGCATTAAAATAAACCTAAAAACTTTCCGAAACAAGTTGTTTTGGTGTAATCCTTTTTTACTATTATTTTATTATTCTCGTTACCTTTATGTCTAATTATTGCTTAGTACTAACTATTTTTGAAGGTAATATGAATAATAAACGGGGGCGATAAAAAACCGTCTTCTTTACGAAGTTAATAAGAAAATAAATATTTATGTTAAAGCACTCAAATATTTACATTGATCGGAAATTTAAGCCGAGACTTGCGTAGCATTACTGTAACTAGAGACCACAGATAATTTATAACCCATTTCAAACACTCTTACTACAAAATATAACAACGCGTCTAATATAAAAAAGATTAACGCACATTTAACCGAATACGCGTTAAGCCTTATTTAAGTTTAAGCCGTTGTATATCCGTCGGAAATAATTCTTTGTCGGAATATGTATGAGTTACAATGAATACGACAGTTTGTTTGCAAAAACACTTCTTGTTAAAGGATTTAGCGGAAGAAGTGATAATATGCTTTTAATCTATATTTTGGTCTCGTGTAGTGAGCTTTACACTACAATTTCTTTTAATAGCTTTGTATATGATGTTATAATACTACCGTCTCCTGATAGTTGCAGCCGATTAAATGAAAGTTCGCTCTACAAATTAATATTAGTGGTAAAAATTAACACAAAACGCTATACCAATCTATATGGTCAGTTTGGTATTTGTAGGCTAAGTTTCCCATTGACTATGGAGTAGGTCCGTCTCTGTATTGGGATTAATATACGCCCATAAAATATGAACTGTAATTATAGCATTAAAATAATAATAGTCTCGGTTACAGACATCAACGCGAACGGAGCTGCGGATAAAATCTAAGAAAGAAAAGTAAGGCAAGGACCACACTAGGTTTTATGTCAATTTCACAAAAATTTCCATCTTTCGGGGTTCTGTGCCACCTTCATTCGTCGGCTTCCTGTCGTCCTAACCAGTTTGTCAGACCACGGAGTAAGCGAAATGCTTGGAGGAGGCCTATGTTGCTGTTATGATAATGATGGTCATGACATAAATTACCTCCGTTATATTTGTGAAGCTATTTTCCATCATCATAACAGCCCATTAATGTCCCACTGCAGGGACGGACTTCCTCCCGTGACGGAGGGATACTTGGCCTACTAATACTACGCTGGCCAGACGGATTGGTATAGGGTTTAATATCAAGTTTTCTCTCTGTTTATTACGTAAAGATAATCATGACGGATAGTCCCTTAGCCGGTTTTTACGACACCCATGGAATGAGATGAGGTGGTGACACACTGTATTCTCACTCCGTTACCACACGGACTATTTTCTATACTCTATGCCTGTCTCTACGTTGGCATAGCTACACATAAGTTCTGCGAAAGCCCGTCTAGTTTGTAACCACAACTATGTTTATTCCACCTCCTCCATTAACCTTTATCCACCTCCAAGCAGTAGTGTGCTAATGTTACTGTGTTTAGATGATAGGGTGCAGTATCTTAGGAAATAAACTAAACGGTTTGTGTTTTATTGTGACGAGCGCAGGCTGAGGCACCCTAAGCTTCAAGTTTTTTTTGCTGTAAGTGAAAATGTTGCACATGAACGTTAGTAGTACATAGTATGTATGTCTTGATACTGAATAAACATTTTATTATTATTTTTCATTAAAACACAGCCAAGCCATAGATAGATAAAAGTTGCTACGTGTCCTGTCGGTAAAAAAATTAAAACTATTTTTATTTGGATCATCTATACTAATATTATAAAGAGGTAAAGTTTGTGTGTTTGTAACGTTGTAGGGGGTAATCTTTGGATCTACTAAACCGATTTTAAAAATTCTTTCTGTGTTGAATGGTCCATTTATCGGGGAGTGTCATAGGCTATATAATATCACGCTATGACTAATAGGAGTGAAGCAGTAATGAAATATGTTTTAAAAAGGGATCCGTTTTTTTCGCCGCCCAACGTAGTGAGGGTCAGCTAGTACATATTTGATATATTCACCTTCTTTTAATATTGGTACTAAAATTAACGTGTATTACATAATATTATATCTCTGTCCCCAGTTTAAACAAAACCACATTCTAATTAATACAGTAATCATTGCCTTCTCTGAAGCATAAAGTCGTGACACCCTTCTGTGTCAATATATCAACCGGGGAATCAAACCCGAGCCCCTTCTCCAATTACTTTTGGCAAATATTTGGTATGACACCCTTACCGGTCGTACGCAAATATGTTATGACCTTACAATGATTAATATTTATTTTAGATAATATAAAGAATTAAATCTCCCTCTTTACCAATCCGTCTGGCGAGCGTGGTATTAGTAGGCCAAGTATCCCTCCGTCACGGGAGGAGGCCCGTCCCTGCAGTAGGACATTAATGGGCTGTTATGATGATGATTAAATAAAGAAATTTACTGTGTGGTGACTTATTAAGACGAGTGTCATTACTGTTTCTCTCCCAAAGTTGTATAAAAAGTATATGTAGCAAATACTTAAATTTAAACAAAACCTGACTGGCCTGCGGTCCATCTCTAGATTCCTCTAGTCTTTAATCAAGCTGCTATGAATGCTTTTTACTTTTCATGTCATATTTTATTGGCCATATTTTAATAAATAATATTAAACTTGCAAACTACCTAACTATTTTAAGTTAACAAGTAATTTAGGTGGAATTTATAACGAAGCTTGTTGTTTGAACCATAAACATAAAAATAAGTAACAACCTAACCTTGTAGAGACGGTATTATTTCAATCTTTCGGGGTTGTATTTTTAAAATAAAATAAAAAGTATCACTCTACACAGACAACACCGTAAGTACACCTACAAAATACCCTTTGATACCCCGTCAGTATAATTTGAATACACCTTTATGGACCTCAAATAAAACTATTGCGAGGGTGTTATAATCTCACTACGGTTGGCTACTTGCATATCAGCTAATACTGTCACACAATGGTTAATTTGTCACCCTCCTGTCACCTGATCACCCGCAGGTGGGACCCTCCCTGTGCCTCCAAGAGGGCGGAGGGCAGTTATTAGATTATAGCTAATAGAGCGAGTACGTGTATTGTGGAGAAAGAAAAGGGTGGGAAGGAAAGTGTTAGTAAGCGTTTTTGCAAGATTTTGATTTTGACATTATAACCCTAGTTCAGAAATTAAATAGTTGGAGAGTGTTTGAGGAATGTAATATAATCATCCTCATCATATTTGATGATGATTGGCTCATATGATCTAAAAATTAGTATCCTGAGACTCAATGATCTTAGTTTCCGTTAGATTGATATCTGTCAATTTTAATGGGATTCTTAGCCGGCTCCGAAAAGAGAAGTAGCATTAATTTAGAGTTTTAAATCCGATCCCCTTCTTACCTATAACAATTAATTGTAGAGTGGCTATCATCATAACAGCCCATTAATGTCCCACTGCAGAGACGGGCCTCCTCCCATGACGGAGAGATACTTGGCCTACTAATAGGTACCACGCTGGCCAGACGGATTGGTACAGGGTTTAATTTCAAGTTTTCCTTCTTTTTATTTCGTAACGATAATATTTACGAATAGTCCCATAGTCGGTGACATATTGTATTCTTATGGAGAGTGCTTGGTAATACCCACAGTTGCTGTGTGTATTAATAAAACTGGCGACATTAGGTTTCCATACAAAATGACATTCAGGGCACATCTCCTTTGTTCAGATATCTGTGGTAATACCTGTATGCTTAATACATTAATGCATCAGATGCGGTGCCTATTTAAGGGTAGTAAGGGTTGTAAAATATAACTTAAAAGGATTGTCCAATAATGGCGGATATGTTAACACTTAAACACAAAGCGGTTACAAATATTTTGTATCTGTTACCGAAAGTGTCGTCCAGGAAGGATTAACTACCTACTATTGTTATCGTTCTGTTTGTCTGTTTATACATTGAGCTAAATGGTTACGTTATTTGTAATCGAATAAGTATTTCAACTGTTCGGCTGCATGCAAAAGGTCAGGTATTCGAATGCAATGCCTATGTTAATTTAACTACTGCTTTGATGGCAATGGCGACCTCTAGACAAACTTCTGTTCAGCCGGACGCGCGACGTCATAAGAGATCAAATGAAAGACAAAGCAATTCATATACTTATAATTGTAAAAATGAACACCATCTTGCGTTTTTTTGCGCTAAAAATAATTATGATTTTATTCCTTACCGATCTAAAATCTCTAAATGGTTTTGGAATCGACAAACTTAGGTAAACTTTTACTTTACATACTAAATTAATTGTAGAGCGGCTATAGTATTAGGTATTCTTCAGCTTTCATTTTATCTTTTTCTTTACACAAACACTACCTCGATGGAAGAGATGTTGAGTATATATGATGGGTTCTTACAGTGGACAAATTGTTCTTACGACCCACAAATGAACTTCCTGAAGTTGGACTTCCATTGTGTAGGTGTGTAAAATAACACTTTTAAAATTAAGCGTGACTAAGGACATGATAGGTATTTATATTACTAAGTAGTATAAACTAATACTTATTACGTGAAAATAGTATTAAATACAAATCGCGATAATTTAAAATCTATTATGATAGAGTATTATAAGATACATTTTAAGTTACTATCAAAAGGGTTTCCCATTTTTCTGCGAAAGTTGTTGGTTCGATTTTTATTATATCGATCACGGTATTGCGATAATTCAGTAGTACGATGTTATATTATATCGATGCTTTATTTGTGCGATGTAACGTTAGTGCGAAAAATACTGTTGAGAAAAACCTTACAGCGATTGCTTGTTTGGTTCAAAACGCCTGTCAAAATAATTATTGGTTACCTTACCATAAACTAGATTTTTGTTTTCTTATAAGAGCAATAAGCTTTAGTATTAAGCTTATTTAGGCCTATATTAGGTATATTATAAATGCGAAAGTTTGTGAGGTTGGATGGATGAACAAAAACTACTGAATGGATATTGATGAAATTTGGAATATAGGTAGGTAAGGGTGTAGAATAACATTTAAGCTACTTATACAACACGGGTGAAGCCGCGGCATCAGCTAGTATGCTAATACATATTTGTAAATTAATATAGCTAAGAAATGCAGACAATTAAAAAAAGGAAGCATCTTTGCAGACTCTTGTCAGAAGGTTTTAAGAGTTCCGTTTTTAAATAAAAGATTTAAAACCGTGTAAGTACCTATATAACATTTTTTTTTTTTGATTTGATTTGATTTGAATTATTATTCGTAAATCTCCGGTGGTGACGGAGTAAGAATACAATATGTCACCACCCCATCTCATCCCATGGGTGTCGTAAAAACCGACTAAGGGACTTACCGTAAATATTATCTTTACGGAATACATAGAAGGAAAACTTGAAATTAAACCCTACACCAATCCGTCTGGCCAGCGTGGTATTAGTAGGCCAAGAATTCCTCCGTCCCTGCAGTGGGACATTAATGGGCTGTTATGATGATGACGATTATTCGTAAATAACAAGGCAGATATTAATGTAAGTAAAGAGTGTTATCATCATTCCCTTGCCCTTATCCCAATTTTTTTTCTTTTGGGGCCGGCGCAGCATGTCTTCTTCTTCCACATGCTACTAAAAGCTTTGGCTATATTTTACGGCCGGCCGCCGGCCTGACGCCAACCCTCCTTGGAAAAGTTGTTCTTGGTGGTTTACTCCCCACCAGGAGGTTGACCCGTGGTGCTAGGTGGTATGGACCGGGTCATGGTATCCTTTAGTCGCCTCTTACGACACCTACGCGAGGATATGGGGCAGTTCTATACTAACGGCATAGGTAGTTTTATCTTTTTTTTTTAAAACCTTACCTAAATACTGTTATTGTAAATAATTAGGTATACATACCTATTTAGTTAGGTACCTTCCTACCTAACTAATTAGGTATACCTATTTAGTTAGGTACCTACCTACCTAACTAAATACCTAAGTAGAAACACTGAGACTAAATCAATAACCCATGTTAATGCACAGAAATGTTTGGGTGGGGATCAAAACCACGACCTCCGATGGCGATGTTAGGGAATAGAAACAAGACAATAAACAGCACATTTATGCATTATGATAGTACAATCTAAGCTTAGTTTTCTTTCCACCTACCTGATAAACTCCTCATAAAAATCTATCCATCACGTAAACACAGAAATCACAAAAAGAACATCACGATCACTAAAAAAATTCTGGCCAAAGATGGCGATTGTCCAAAATTGGTGTGACGGTGGAAAGACGCACGGCAAGTGGCAAACTGGTGAGCATTGCCGCGCCCACGTACCACCAGGCTAGCCCGTACCACTCGCTGCCAAAGGGCGGTCGTACCCTTCAATAATTTATACCACCAACCAACCGGTTCCCTTTCTCAAACCCACGCCCCATATAGCGCTATCCCTTACTAACGTTGCGCATTTACAACGCTAAATGCTCTTTCTCGTTTTGATATAGGATAGATGTGTATTGCAGTCTCTCTCGCACTCATTAGGCAGGTCTAACGTCTGTATTATGCAGCGTGTTTGACGAACGTTTTATAAGGTTTGCGCAGCGGTGTGCAGGTTAGTGTACGGGGCTCAGAGACTTCAGTTTATTTGTTTATATTTATGTTACTTTTATTTAGACACGTAACTGGTTCGTTGGTAAAGCGGTCGTATTGCGGCAGTCATGCTAGGGTTGGCATCGGGTTTTGGGACAGCCTGTATAAGCTTCAATTTTCTTTAGCACAATGTCATCAAATGCGTCGCGTTCTGTTCAGTGATAGTCTTACATACCCTAGGCTGCGTCTGTGCTGAGATCTGGCGGTACTGATGTCCAGGGGCGGCATTACCACTTACCATTAAATGGGCTGTTTTATAAAAATTCTGAATTTCTTTGGAAATACTTACTAAGTTTTTACATAGTCTCTTACGAAGACAAAACCGAATATTGAACTAATGTGACTAAACAGCACTTCATCATAATCATAACAGCCCATTAATGTCCCACTGCAGGGACGGGCCTCCTCCCATGACGGAGGGATACTTGGCCTACTAATACCACGCTGGCCAGACGGATTGGTTTAAAGTTTAATTTCAAGTTTTCCTTCTTTTTATTTCGTAAAGATAATACTCACGGATAGTCCCTTAGTCGGTTTTTACGACACCCATGGGATGAGATGGGGTGGTGACACATTGTATTCTTACTCCGTCACCACACGGAGAACAGCATTTAGGCAATCATTTTTCTTTTAAACAGAACATTTTTATCATACATAGGTACATAGATAACAAGGAGAGATTATACTTACATAAAATATAAATTATTCCAAAGGAAAATCCTAAATATTAATTTTTACGACGAACACACTTTGCAACTTACGGATGGCAACTAAGTCTAACTTTTTGGATACCATCTTTTGGCTTTTTATACTGGACGCTCGGCAGCTACAGATTCCATTGAGTCATTTAGGTATGTCTTTTACAAACTGCCTAAGCGGCTGCTACGCGAGTTTGGTAGGTCGATTCAAAATAGTTATTTGTGTGAACCACTTAAACAGAACGGTTTCGATATACCTACTCTTTAAACCATTGAAGTATGTGCGTGTGCGAAAAGAACTAGGACTGCCAAGACCTTCTAGTAGGCTTTACACTATCGCGAATGTCTTTTAAGTAACATTTTTATTATACGAATTCATCATTATCAGGTCATGCCTGTGTCGCGAGGACTTTTAAAAACATCGATTAAACGTGACCGTCACAATGCTAGAAAACTTGTATGTATTAAGCGTTGCCCAGCCAATCTGACGTCAGAATGGCTGGTGACATTGATTTTCCTTATATTTTCAAAATTAATCAGATAGCAATTATTTAATTGTGGGTAGCAAAGAGTAACAATAAGGTAGCAATTATTAATCGATGCCTTGATGCTAAATGAGGCAGGCACACAGCTATTCTGACGGTCACAATTAACGGACATAAAGAACATCCAGACTCAGGACAAATTGTAGATGACACAAAAATTGTTTGCGTGGGAATCGAACCCATGGCCTCGTGATCGGCGGCAGATTTCGCAATCGTTGCGCCAGTCAGACTGTTTAAAGTGAGCAATTCACTCGAACTCTCATAATTTTATATTGTGTGCCATCTATTGGATAAACTTGTGACGTTGAGTAAACTCATAAGTACAGAACCACCTTTATCTGTGATGTGGCGAAAATTGGAACTACTGCAGTCAAATATACAGGGTGGCTCATTCAAAGGGGTCAGTATGGGAAAGTCTTAAACTATAAGTCATACGATGTTTTGTTCTTAGGAACCATGACACTGATTTTGATAAAAAGAAAAACTGTATTCATACATTTGAAAAAGATACTGTACCCAGCCGGGAATCGAACTCGGTTGTTTTGCAAAAATAAACTTTTACTTTTTCTAATTAAATACCGATTCTGTAGGTCATAAGCAGTAAATGTCTCTAAGAAACATTATGTCTAAAATGAATAAAATGCATTGTTTTCACATACTTACATTTATAATACCGGTAAACTAGGGTTACTTTACATACTAGGGGTTGATTCAGTGTTCAAGATCAGTAGGTTTAGAATGAACTGAAATATTCCTTGCTTTTAATATTTTGTTTATTTATTTTATTTTTCGTTTATTTGGGATACTTACAACTAGCATATTATTATACAATAAACGTAACTTATAGATTTCTGAAGGTCATTTACAAATTTCCGCTAGTAGATATGTTTCTAATTAGGCTTTTACGACATCTCTGCATGGAAGATGGATGAGATGGAGATGTTATTTAACAGGTTTAATACATACGCAACCACCAGTGATTACAGGCGTTACTTTACATGCCCATGAATAATATTATATTATTACAGTTTGGTAATGGTTTCTAACTTGATAATTGTTTCTTTGAAATTATCCCGATACCAACCCAAATAGACGGTAAGGTATCTGTATGCCAAGTTTCTCTCAATATATTAAGAGTCCATCCTTGTAGTGGACACATAGGGATCTAATAAAGTAAATGACGTACTGTCACTAAAATAATCACAAAATAAAACAACACTAAATATTTTTAAACCAACTTTATTTTTAGCTAAAATATAATAATTCATACATCAAAGAAGTTCCCTAATTATACAGTAATAATACCGAGATAATACAAAAAGAAATAATAAAAAATAAAGGTGTATTACAATATATAGTAATTAAAGTAAAAGTAGCTACCTCACATAATACTTTAGGGTTATAAACTGGGATTTATTAGCAAATGCCTGCATTTGTGCGGGATGTTTGAGCTTTGTCTAGTAAAGAAAAACATTTTTCAGATCTAGGGAATGAAGAAAATAGGGAAATGGACACTGGACGGTTGTCGGGTTTGAACAAACAAATAATGGACTCGACCAGTGACAGTTCGGACAAAAAACAAATCGTTGTACTAAAACATGAAAAAATGGCACTAAAAAATTGTTCACCTACCAACGAAAATAATTTAGAAACGTTAACAAAGAACCGAACACATCACTGGCCGTTCGAAGACAGTTACGCCATCTCTGTTTAAGTCCTAGTAGGAACACAAAGTTTAGTTCGCAATTCACAACAGAGATGGTGCCACCAGAAACTTAACGATAACACAACAGTCAAAATACAAGTGTCAGCTAGACAGAAAACAACACGACATGACGTCAACTAGAAGAGTACACCGATGATTATGTCCACAACATTGCTTAACAATTGTACAGTCAGTGGTCTTATAGACATTACTATGCTAATATGGCAAACGGTCCATGATATGCAACATCCGAGCGAGACAGAGAGTCTGTGTCTATGCGGACAGTGGACAGATAACCTACCTACACTTACGTCTACGCCACGACGCGACATCGTTTGCCATTCCCCACAGGATCGTGTCCCGCGACACACAGCGACTTATTATCTAATTGTTAGTAAAAATCCCTTAACGCATTCAAAATATATATATATAATTAATATAGTTCATTATATAATAGCTGATCCTAAACCAATACCGTCTGTATAATGTGTATAATATTGTACATCTATTTTTTTCAAATTACTCTGTGCCTAATATACATTTAAGCCGATTTGTCGAAAAGCTCATAGAGGGTTTAAAATGTAGGACATTTTTTACTTTGTCGAAAGACAAATATCTTTTATAAACTACACACATTCGAGGGTTATTCTGTAGCGTTTTGTACGGTAAATAAATGCTTTCTTTTAGTGTTGTACTATATCAACTAAATGCGGAATTTGTAGGGGGAGTGAAATAGTGGAGTTTTTTTAATTTAGTTCATTTGCGAATTGTACAGACAGGCTGTGTGTTTATTTGCGCTGTACGAATGAAGCATACAATATTTTCTCTTATCCGATAATATACAATCATATTATTTTGATAGCTTACATGCTAATTATCTTCTTATGACCGATTCCATACGAAATTACAACGACTACGATTTAATACATACAGTTTTTTTTTATCATTTGTCTTAGGTGTAGAAATGAATAGAAAAAGTGTTAAGAACTCTATATTTTTAGAACAACGACGATCTTTCCTTCTACGAAAGCAAGCGAGGAGAAAAACAAATAATAATATTTCCTTTTACGTATAAATTTGATATGATCATTTATTAAAAGACCTTAGAATAAACTACAAATAAAATGTATGTTTATTTCTCGTTCCACGTACGACGATGCTATTTAAAATCTCATTTCGTCAGGCATATCCCAATCTCTCTTACTGCAATGTAATCTCAAATTAAAAATAATCCCATACAGTCATAGCTGTCAAGTTGTAACTGACAGCTGTCACACTGACACTGACACATGTCAAAGTGACGTACGCCATTAGCGTTTAGTGAGTGCACCGTGCTTACAGGGAGCGAGATATAAGATACATAGTCTTGTGCCACGCGAGTGTTTGTGCAAAGCTTCATACACACTACATAGGTATTAGGTACATAACCGACTGATGCGGATATAAAATCAATTCCGTTACCGAAATGTACTGAATTTTCTCGCTCTTTTTCGTCAGCTACAATTCGATACACGTCTTATGAGTAAAGTATAATAGAAGAGAGGAAAACAAGTTCTTATTTCATTAAGAATAAGAATTAAAACTGTACGTCGCGTTAATGCCGTATAAGCTTTTGTGCGAAAAATTAGATCTTAATAACTATAAGTAACAGAAAATATATGAACTTACAATATAAATCAATACAAATAAAATACATTGATATTACATTCGAAATAATTGTAAAACTTAAAACTAAGTGTTTAAGACGTGTACAAAATTATAGGCAGAGGGCTGCCCACGCCTAGCGAGCTAGTGAAAGGTGCAGGGGGAGGTGCGAGGCGCGGGGGGAATTGAGAGGGAGAAAGGGGGAAGGTGGGGGAGAAAAGGGGGGGAGCGTGTGACGTGTGTGTGCATACGCGTTAAGTACTGCCGCGGAGCAGTAGGATTACATTGTGCTGTTGTCCCATTCCAACTGGCTTATGTTTCTGTATTTGTGCTCCTTGCCTGGCAAAACTGGAAGAAGAAAATGGAAAGTTATAAATCGTTAATGCAAAAACGCCATCTAGTTTCAAACTAGACAAACTCTTAGACTACGAATAAACATCTTGAATATATTCAATACATTACATACATTAAAAAAGACCAATGCAAACCTTTATGCTCATGCACAAACAAGATTTCCATTAAGCAGGAATCGAACCCGAGACTTCTGGGAGCAGATGTATACAATAATTTCGTAACTATATAGGTTGTCGATAATATTATATCCTCCGTGTGGTGACGGAGTAAGAATACAGTGTGTCACCACCCCATCTCATCCCATGGGTGTCGTAAAAACCGACTGGGACTAACCGTAAATATTATTATCTTTACGTAATAAAAAGAAGAAAAACTTGAAACAAAACCCTATACCAATCCGTCTGGCCAGCGTGGTATTAGCAGGCCAAGTATCTCTCCGTCACGGGAGGAGGTCCATCCCTGCAGTGGGACATTAATGGGCTCGTATGAACAGTACTGTACCTTCATCGTCTTCATCGGAGGAGTCATGTTGTTCGGAGTCCGAGTCTGAGCAAGACTCTCCGTCCGAGCTGTCCGCTGTACCGAGGTGGGTGCCACACGTTGGTGCCGCAGACTGTGAAACATTACATTTTATCTCAACACTAAATTATAACTTTTATTCGCAATCGGGTAAACTTCAGAAAAGGGTAGAAGAAAATTTTTAGAATCGCCGTAGAAGCGAATGATTCTCTTACTGATTTCTGAATTTTTGAACGCGTAGTCTCTGAAATCACATCATCACAAATTTTCATTGCTGCCATTCCAACCTAACCTTTTGACGATGTGAATCGGGGTCTCCGTGACGTAACAGCACCATGCCTCCAACGAAAAGGGGACGATCCCCGACCAGGCGAGGGTGATCGTGCCTGGCGGGCCAACTGCCCAACGGTTGTTCGTTGGACGTTGTATATATGCGGAACCGCTGTGCGAATCTTGATATCGCGATTCAGGACGTAGTGGCGACATCTGTTGATTGTCCCCCACAATATTGAGATAGTGTAGCTGTCCGCTTGAGTAAGTCGCTAGATGACGCTACACCAGAATGAGAGAGGTCTTCATTGATGCAAAGAAATTCGGTCTAAAAGTAGTGTGTGCGGTTTTCAAATGTGTTGCTATCCGGTTTAGTGTATAGTTTCTCTTCTTTGCTTTATTTCTGCATGTAAGTATGCGTACATACCCCTGCTTTCCGTAGTAGTAAACCCCTGTAGGTTTTAATGCTTTCAACATGTAATCAGGCTTGCTATTTAGAACTAAACCTCATACGTACCTCATCCATAGGGTTGACAGTGATGGTGAGCGCGGAGTCGTCCCAGGCCATCTCGGTGTCGTTGTGCTCGCGCGTGCGCAGCGTGTGCAGCGCGAGCGGGGCCGCGCGCGCGCCGCGACCCACGCGCGCCGACCTGCTGGACCTGGCGCCACGCGCCCGCGCCAGCGCCACGCCCGCCACTACCACCAGCACGCCGCATGATACCACGCCGATTAGGAGGGCTGCGTGATCTGTAAAACAATAGATATGTATCATTTATGATGGATAGTAAAAAATGGGTATGTATCATATTTGATACACTTTACAATAATCGTTATGTATCATATGTGCGGCACGGTAAAATATTGGTTATGTAGCATATGTACACATAGTAAAAAATGGGAATAAAATAATGGTTATGTATCATATGTGATACACTGTCAAATAAAGGTTTTGTAACATAATATGTTACAAACAGAAAATACAGTTTTCCCCCTTCCTCCCGGACCGCCCCCCTTCCTCCCGGACCGCGATAGCGTTGAGACGTGTGCAACCGCTAAATGTTTATTATTTTAAATTTAATTAAATACGATTCTCGAGTTAAATATTCAATCGAAGTATTAGGCGCACAGAACTCAGCAGAAGGTGAAGACGGACTCAAACAGCAGTGAACAGGATAACAACAGTTGCGACGGATATAGTGCCCCCAACCCCTCTGCGCATCCGCAAGTCAATCAAACACACCGGCACACTACCACACCTGTACAACCCGCCTACCACAATCCACAAGAGGTAGCGTTTTTTAGCGGGTAAATATTATTCTGTTGTTTGAATCAATCAATTTAATTTAAAATGTCTGTTCAACGCTCACCTCCGAAGACCGACTCTAAGCTGGGCAGTCCCGCTCATTATGGATCCGATCCCTCGCTTTCAGCAACCTATAGTCAGCAACCTACAGATTTCAACGCCACAAAGCGTTCCAAGCGTCGTCTTAATGAACCATGTAATGCAGCTGACATATCGTTGTCTGACTTGCTAACTAAGATCGACGAGTTAAAAACTCAGCAAGACACCAAATTAACCTCTCTAGAATCATATATAAAAGAGCTTTCATACAAAAATAATGACATAAAAGAAGCGATGACACTTTTATCAGCTAAATATGATGACGTACTGAATAATATGAAAACCTTACAACGTGAAAACGCTACTCATAAAAATCAAATTAAAAATCTAGAGGTAAAAATTGAACTTCTTGAAAAAAATTCAAAAGCTACTTCAATCGAGTTTAGAAATATTCCTGTAAGTGAATCTGAAAACAAAGAAAAATTATTGAGATTACAAAAAAGATTTGCAAAGTTGTAAGTGTTCCAATCACTGATTCCGAGATTAGAGACGTTGTCCGCTTGAAAATTAAAGATAAATCAACCGGCCCAGTCATTGTAGATTTTACCACCACCATTAAGAGAGAAAAATTTATAAGAGCCGCTAGAATATACAACAAGGAAAACCGGGAAAAGCGCCTGAGTACTACTAGTATAAATCTACCTGGACCAGCAACACCTATATACGTAGCGGAATCTCTCACGGCAACTATAAGAAGATTGTTTTATCTTACGCGAATGTTTGCAAAAAAACACAATTACATATACTGCTGGACTTCTTTCGGCAAGGTGTACCTCAAACGCAGCGAAAGTGAACCCCGCCTCCATGTTAGTTGCGTAGAAGACCTAGAGAAGCTGGAAAAAAATATATGACTAGGTTTTTTGTTTATATTTTACTTGTTTATATTTAACATTTTTACTTTAAGTGCATGCATTGTTTTCCAATCCTTTCAATTATCTAAACAATCTAGTATCTTTCTAAAAAACGTTACACGAAATCAAAAATTATACCCACCCACTACACTCAACACAAACACACTTACTACTACACACTACACTAATACACCCACACACATACTATTCTCGAATAATATAGTCTCTCAGTCTTCACCATGCAATCTCTCATACGTAACGCAGTTATGGAATCGAAAAATGTGTGGATCTACGTCAAATTCTAATTTAAAATGGATGTCCTTTACTTTTTGTCTCTGTTTTTTATTAACATTGCCTAATAACTATTACTATTCTAAAATCTTTTGCCTTAAAAATTTAATGAATTAATTAATATTCAAAATGAAATTGACAATTTTGAAATCGCCGATTTTGCGGTATGTGACCCTGAAAACTGCATATCCTTCCAGCCTAAATCAAGCAAATGCTTAAAAATATTTCAACAAAATATTCGCAGCCTGAAATGTAATTTATCTGGACTCCTACCTATACTGATAAGTACTGGAGTGGATTGGGACTGCATCATTCTCACAGAGTGTTGGCTCCCATCATGTCCAAATATACCTTTCTTAGATGGATACGAAAACTTTGCTTCCACCAATAACCTCACGCAAAACGAGGGAGTTGTGGTTTATTACAAAAATAACTTGATGATCACGGTTGAAGAGCATAACCTTGATGACGCGAACTGTCTAATTATCACTCTTAACAAGAACACCACTGCTCTTGCTATTTACAGGCCTCCAGGATACAAGAACCTTGAAAACTTTTTTAAATCACTTAATTCTGTTCTATCTAAATATTCACATAAACAAAATATTATACTATTAGGAGACATAAATATCAATATCTAGTTATGAATAACGTGACGTTAGATAGTTGTAATACTTACGTATATTGTTTTTGTTTTCGTTTTTGTATTTAATTTCTTTTGCGACTTGTTGTGACTATGACTGATTAATATCACCATCAATATTTATCAATGTTTATATACTCTATAACTATATTTTTATTACATATAGGTTCTGTCTGTAGGCCGTTTTTATATATATTTTTTTATATATTCTTAGTAAAGTAATAATATTAATATGTAAACACTATGTACGGGCGCCGCGGCAGCATGGGGCGGCCGAATGATTCGCACGACTGCGATGTTCATTACATCACCGAAACCGGTTTGCCTCCGCTGTATGTGTGGTGCGCGTATTTTGTTATTGTCCGCACATATTTATTTATTATTTATTTTTATGTACAGTTTTATTTTAAGTATTTATTTTAAGTGTATATTTTACATTGAAATATAAAATATGATAGTACCTATTAATGTTTTTATTTAGGTATGTCATGGACTGTGCAGTTGCTTTGTTTGCCTTACAATATCATGTACTTAGTTTAGTTATATTTGTCTTGGTTATAATATTTGTCTATTGTCGTCTTGTTTTTTATTAGTTTGTAGTTCGGTCGTCACTTGGGGTTAGCACTGAAAATCAGGGTTGGTTTGTCGTCCTTGCGGCAAACCAACAACAATCCTGAGTGCTGACCTCAATTTTTGCAAATAAATAAAATGTTTTTAATTGTATTTGTTAATAGATATATACCTACATTGTTGTAATTGTTTTGTTATTTGCAAAAATAAAATATTTTTCTTTCTTTCTTTCTTTCAATATAGCTGAAAAATCCACCGATAAATATTACTCTTCATATCTGGATCTTATTGCTTTCCATGGTATGATGCCTGCATATATTTTCCCAACTCATAATAAAACTTGTTTAGATCATGTACTCCTGAAAACTAAATTAAAAGCACGATGCGTCATTCTTAACACTACATTAACTGATCATAACAGTATTGCCTTATTCATAGCTTCCCACACTACTCAAAAGCCCCAGAAAATAGTTAAACGTATAAATTTTCACCTCTTGAGTCAGGAACTAAAATATATTGATTTTAGCCCCTTATATTCTATCATCGATTGTAATAAAGCTGCAGATTACTTCCACAATTTACTGACAAATGCCATCGAGAATAACTCTAAAATCATAAAAATTTCTAATCGCCAAAAGGTGCTAAAGCCATGGATAACTGCGGGAATTCTAAAATGCATAAAAAATCGCGACAACCTATCCAAGAAACTTAAAAAAAATCCCTCAAATGAGATTCTTCAAACCACTTATAAAAGGTATCGTAATTTTTGTTCCGGGGTACTTAGAAATTTAAAAAAAAACTACGATAAATTACAATTTCAAAATGCTGGTAACGACACTAAAAAGCTCTGGAGAGCTGTTAAGGATGTCACTTATTCAAAGAAACCAAAAGACAATCCACTGGAACTAATATGCCTTGACGATCCACTAAAATCGGTAAACGATGTAAACCACTACTTCGCTAGTGTAGGTAAAACTCTAGCCGAAAAAATAGATAAAAAAAATAACCAAACACATCTTGCCTTACACCCGTGCTGCCACTCCTTTTATCTCCTACAGACTGATGAAGATGAGGTCAGATCACTGATTACAGGACTGAAAAGCAAGTGCTCTATGGGCCTTGATAATATACCTAGCGAGGTCATAAAGACAAACTCGGAAATCCTAACTGCCCCAATAACATTCATCTGTAATCTAGCGTTATCGACTGGTGTATTCCCGAGGATTTACAAAAAATCACGGATTCACCCTATCCACAAGAGTGGGGCCAGAGACTGTGTTAAAAATTACAGACCTATAGCTATTTTGCCTACCTTATCAAAAATTCTGGAACGCTTGATAAATAAAAGACTCATTAAATATTTGGAAAACAAACACCTATTATCGGATTCGCAATTCGGTTTTAGAGCAAACAGATCCACCTCAGACGCGGTATTAGAATTAACTAACTACATAGTTAATAATTTGGACAATAAAAATAAAACTATTGGAATATTTTTAGACTTAGCAAAAGCTTTTGACACAGTCTCTGTCCCTTCACTGGTAAAAAAGCTCGAAAACTTGGGTATCAGAGGGGTCCCACTGAAATTGCTACAGGACTATCTTACAGATAGAACACAATGTGTACAAATTGGTAACACAATCAGCAACGAGGTCCCAATAACTTACGGAGTTCCCCAGGGAAGTATTCTGGGTCCAACATTATTCCTCTGCTACATTAACGACCTTTGCCAAATACAAACATCGAATTTGAAAATTGTGGCATTTGCTGATGACACGGCCTTATTGTTCAGCGCCCGTTCCTGGCGTGAAACATTCCGTATTGCTCAAAAGGGCTTTAATATTGTAACTAACTGGCTTAACGAAAATACATTAACCTTAAATTCTGACAAAACAACATACGTTACCTTTTCTACTAAATCTACTGACAGACCAGACCCGTCCCTTCGAATAATATCACATCAATGCCCTAATTCTTCCGAAGACGCCTGTCTGTGTCCTATTCTGGAAAACAAGCCATGTGTCAAATGTTTAGGTGTTCTTATTGACAGAAATTTAAAATTCCATGATCATATTGACCTCATCTCGGGTAGGGTCCGTAAACTAATGTTTATCTTTACATCATTAAGATACATAGCAGAACCTAAATTAATAAAAACAGTTTACTATGCACTTTGCCAATCGCAACTAAGCTACTGCATAACCTCATGGGGAGGTGCTTACAAAACATACTTCCTTAAAGTAGAAAGAGCCCAGCGAGCTTTACTAAAAGTAAGTCTATCCTTACCTTTTTATCACCCTACTACTGACCTATATAAAAAATGTGGTGTTTTAACAGTTAGACAGCTTTTTATCCTATATACAGTATTAAAACAACATACCTTACTTACCTATGAACCGGAAAAAATTCTTAATCAGCGACGTAAATATAAAGTTTGCCCAGTTCCCTCATTCCATACAAGCTTAGCTCAGTGTTTTTTTAACTACCAAGGACCTAATTTATACAATAAGTTAAATCGAGCCCTGTCTATTTATTCATTGTCTAAAAACAAGTGTAAAATGATGATTACAGAGAGATTAATAAACACAGACTATACACACACAGAAAATCTCGTTCACACACATTCCTACCACGAGTCTTTCAATAACTTCTAAACGGTTTTAAGTGTCAAAATAAACTCATACTTAAGTGCCCTACCTTGTTTACTCAATCCTACACATTTATACTAAACCTCATACACACACACCCACTACACTCCACACATACTTTATAAAACCTCAGTGCACATTAAATTCTACTCCTACAATTTGAGCGGGTAAAGGTGCAATATATTATTATTTAATTATTATATATGGTATAAAATATTATTATATTTAGTATAAAATAAAGCTAGTATAAAATAAAATAAAGTGATCTCTGTGTCTTATTATGATTATAAAAATACTCAACATTATTGTAAAAACATTAAATATTATTATAACTATATTATTAATAAACGCTCCGCTTATGAGCCTAGACCGCGAACAAACTTAGTACTTACTGTTTAACGTTGCATGCGCAAGCTGTGCGTAGTCTCGTAGTCTCAGTCGCCGGCCGGCACTCGGACCGAGCGCTCATCTGTACTTGTTGGTAATGTGAATATGTCAAATGACCTTGTACTGCGAGTCATCGCTTAAGTATTAATGTAGGTATTCTATTGTCCCATTTCTTGTCCTCAAAGACTTAATTGCTTTAGTTGCGCTTTTTTCCGTTCATAGACTATTATATATGTATATTATTACACTCATATTTATATTATTAAGTACAATATTATATTTATATTATCATTACACACATATATTATACATAATCATATATTATTATATCAAAGACATTACTTATAATGATCTATTTCTTAGTTTTATTGTTATCATTCTCCTTTTTACTTAGATATGTAAATTAATTTTTGTTTATTCATACTCGTCTTTAGCGTTGCCATTGTTCGAAGAGTGTGGGCCTGGTGATCTGTAACACAGGCATTCTATGCCTATCACAGACACCAGCTCCTCACATAATATAACTTTGTAAAGAAAGTACGATTATGTAACTAGTTATAAGTGATTTTTTGTGAGGAGAAATAAATAAATAAATAAATAAAATAAATAAACAGTTTCATTTTTTACTATGTGTACATATTATGTACACATAGTAAAAAATGAAACTGTATCATATGTGATACACGGCAAAAATGAAACTGTATCATATGTGATACACGGCAAAAATGGCTATGTATCATATGTGATGCATGGTAAAACACTGGTTATGTATCATATGTGATGGTTAACTCCAAGTCACTCACTTGGAGTTGTAATGGCAACCTGAACTTTATATTCTTAATGCACAGTACTCTTCTGTATATAATATTTGTAGAGCTTACCATCAACACGTACTATATGCTATAAACAAAATACACAACAATTAGTAATATAACTACACATAATATACATACTAGTGGCAGGCTGGTCGGGGCGCAGGTCGACGAGGCGCGCGGCGGGCAGGTCGGCGGCCGCCACGTCACGCAGCGCGTGCGCCGCGTACACGCGCGGGGCACGCGCCGCACCCGCCACGTGACCCGGGGAGTGCTCCTGAGTACACGGGGGGCATGTTAGTACAACGCAATAACGGGCTGTCTTTGAATTTATTTTTAATTTCGAAAAGTAAAACGAAAATTTGATACAAGATTTTAACCTGTCCCTTTTGAAAATCAGACGCTATTAATTTAATGTTAACATTCTAAAGCAATGGTTTGCAAATCAACGACAAAGTATTAAAAAAAACAATCGCATAAAACAATAAAAAGCATTTAAAGTTTGCTACTAGACAGCACAGATGGCGCTGTCAATTTGTGTTAAATGTTGAAAATAAACTAATCAAGTGTCAAAACTATCAGTTCCTGAAAATGACAGTTCTGACACTTGATTAGTTGATTTTTACTTGATCAGTCATTTAGAAACCGGGGGTTAATACAGTTATATTGCAATGCTATTATATAAATAATTGCATAATAATTACCTGTTTATCTCTAGCGATGGCGTCCATCTTATCTGCCATGCCACTGGGGTGTAGTTCCCGGGAGAGACCCGCCTCACTAGCGCCAGACATGTGCGGGTGGACCACAGTCAACTGGCAGCGAAAAAGGCACATTAAGTAAATACACTGAAATTCACAACCTGATCAGTTTTTGTTAAACCCTCAATAATATACTTTTTAAAAACTGTTTAAAATATGGTAAATATTACCCATTTTTTAACTAACTTCAAAAAAAGGAGGAGGTTCTCAATTTGATTGTATTTTTATAAGAGAAAGTCTTTATGCCAATACACATTCTCTCGCTTTTTATCGGTGGGCATCTAAAACTTCATATAAATAATATAAAAAGAAAGAAAGAAAATATTTTATTTGGTAACACCAAGGCACATATAACACTTAAATATATATCTAGCCGCCAACTAGCCAGTATTATACACTACAAAAACACCACAGAGCAGTTACCTATCCATATAATAACCACGGCGAGGTTGCTTAATTTCATCATAACAGCCCATTAATGTCCCACTGGAGGGACGGGCCTCCTCCCGTGCAGGGACGGAGGAATTCTTGGCCTACTAATACCACGCTGGCCAGACGGATTGGTATAGGGTTTAATTTCAAGATTTCCTTCTTTTTACTTCGTAAAGATAATATTCACGGATAGTCCCTTAGTCGGTTTTTACGACACCCATGGGATGAGATGGGGTGGTGACACATTGTATTCTTACTCCGTCACCACACGGAGTTGCCTAATTTACCGCCATTTAAATTAAATTTTATATAATGCATAAAAAACTTACAAAAACAAAATTAAATTAATAGAATTATACGTACCGTCTGAACATATTCATTGCTCGTGAATCGTCCATTGAGCTCGGAGCAAGTCAGCTTGAACACACGGTTCAGGTAGTAAGCGGGCTTCTTGTTACTGTACTCTATCTCACGAAGTACCTGCAAATAATTATATTATTAAGTAACAAAATATAAGGAAAAGAAAGAATATTTAGAAGCACGAACGCGCAATCCTAATTGGCCGGTTTGAAGTTGTTGCAAATGGGTGTGCAGATTTAATTTTTGTAACAAATATGTTCATCATAACAGTCCATTAATGTCCCACTGCAGGGACGGGCCGCCTCCCGTGACGAAGGGTTACTTGGCCTACTAATACCACGCTGATGGATTGGTATAGGGTTTAATTACAAGTTTTCTTTCTTTTTATTTCGTAAAGATAGTAGTTACGGTTATTCCCTTATAGTCTTTATCAGACAGGAAAGGTACGGTGACATTTGATCTTTTCCATGTTACTTAGTTTACTTTTGTAGAATTTAAAAATAAAAGCTATCAATTTATGAATCCGAACTGATTAAAAATTAAAAATATTATTTAGACGTTTATATATACTTAAATTATATGAAATATTTGTTTTATATTCCATCTTCAACCCTTATATGTAAAATATAAACATATAAATTTTAAAATCGTATGCGCGGCCCGGAACGAATTTCTATAGAGATTGAAACAATAATTTTTTTTTTTTTTTTTTAATCTTTATTTACGGAGCTTTGTCATAATATGACTATGTCGCTCCATCATAGTCACCCTTATATTACATAGAATTCTTATATATATTGTACAGAGTTTTAGCTTCATCAGACATTGGGTATGATAAGACACTATTACACAAATCCATGTTATACGTGTTAGGTATAAAGACAGATTGTCTAAACTGAGAGCTGCGGACACATTCCATTAGAATGTGTTGCACGTCTTCTATAACATTGCACGTTTCACAATTGGGTGATGGAGATATACCCATCAGAAAAGTAAACTTTCTTGATGGTATGTGTCCAGCTCTCAGCCTCATAGCTATTACACAGTTATGTCTGCTGAGTGAACAGTCATTGATCCAAGGAATCATAAGTGGTTCTGGTTGGATTGTTTTATACCAGATACCTTTTTCTATTGACCTCTTATCAAAATATACTTTCCAACACTTAAAACAATAATCTCTGATCCTATTTAAATAATTTGAAAAATAAGGTTTGATTGAAACTGGAATACCATGACGACTGGCCTCTTTGGCCATTAAGTCAACTTTCTCGTTACCCATTATACCTACGTGGGACGGAATCCACTGGATAATAATAGTCTTATTCATTCGTTCTAACTCCAAAATATGGTTAATAATTGTATAAGCTATCGTTATTCCTCGAACTGTCGAGGTACAACGAGCTATATGAAACAGAGAACTTTTGGAGTCAGTAAGAATAACAAAACGGTTGTGGTTAATAGAAAAAAGGTAAGACAAAGCCTCATTAATAGCCAATAATTCGGCATACATGATAGATACATCTGGATTAATTTGGAAGCCTACATGAATGTCTTGTTGAATATCAAGAAATGCTGCTCCACAAGCACCCTCTTCCCTTGATCCATCAGTGAATATAAAATAAAAATCGCGATATTCCTCATCCAAATAGTGGGTGGAAATATCTTTCAGGTCAGAGGTTGAATACAAACGTTTAGGTTTATTAATTAAATCTATGTTAAATCTAATGTTTTTTGAAATATCTATGTAACTCATCCAAATATCACTAGTAAACATTTCTAAGTTTTGACTACAGTTGATTTGGGTCTCCTTCAATTCTTCATACATAAAAACTAAAATAGGCTTATTTCTACGTTTCCAAGAGTTTATACAGTTTGTTAGGCTCTCTAATATATTAATAATATTACTATTGCAAGATAATGATTTACTTCGCAATAAAAACTTACCACCTAAGTAACATCGACGAACATGTAAGGGTGGCAACCCTAATTCACTACCCATAACGTGTATAGGTGTAGTTTTAATAAATCCCCCGATAATACGCATTGCCTGATTTTGATGTTTTTCCTAATTTATTTAAATGAGATTCACTACTGTCACCGTACAAGAAACTTGCGTAGTCCAAACGGCTTCTTAAAAGAGATATGTATATTTTTCTTAAACACTTAGGATGAATACCCCAACTAGTACCCGCTAAAAATTTAAATATACTAAGTAATTTGTTAGTTTTTTCTATAATTTCGTTAATGTGTTTTGACCACCGCAGTGAGCGATCAAGCCACAGCCCTAAATATTTAACATTTTCTACAGTTGATAGACTATTATTATTAATATTTATTGTGATATTTTGCCTATTGCAACCTTTCTTAAATACGCATATTTTACTTTTTGATGTCGATATCTGTAAACCCAGTTCTGATATTTTTTCTGTAAAAAAGTTTATAGCTAATTGTATGCGTTCGGCAGCCCTGTAAATGTTATTATCGGTAGAATAGATAACAAAGTCATCGGCGAACTGAGAAATTGATATTGAATAAGTAATTAACTGTTTACATATTTCTATTGTAGCTACGTTAAATAAAAGAGGGGACAACGGGTCACCTTGAGCTAGGCCGCGATCAGTACAACGCACAATTGAAAAGTTAGGTACTTTAATTGTTAGATAACGTTCTCTGAGAAACTGCCATAAGTAATTGCAAATGTTACTTCCCGCACCCAAAGAATCTAATTTTTATAGTAAGGACGAAATGTCTATATTATTATATGCATTTTCGATATCGACAAAACAGCCGACTGTTACTTGATTATTACAAAAACCTAATTGAATATTTGTGACTATGTGACTCAAATTATCTAAACTTGATCTGCATTTTCTAAACCCCAAAGTGTAATTAGAAAACATGTTATTTTTTTCAACGTACCATTCTAGACGTCTTTGTAAAATTGAATGAAATATTTTACATAAACATGATATTAACGCTATAGGTCTAAGGGCGGAATCAGAAGATGGATCCCTGCCAGGTTTAGGGATTGGTACAATTTCTATGTATCGCCATTGGTTGGGAACAAATCCCGTAAATAAAAAAATGTTGTAAAAATTTACCAAAATAGATTTTCCGTTAATAGGGAGATGTCTTATCATACTAAAGGAAATGTCATCGCTGCCCGGCGCAGTGTCTTTTAATTTAATACTTTTATTTAACTCATGAATTGTAATTTGGGAATCTAATGTTAAATTTTGTGATGTAAATATTGGCTTAGGGCAAGAAGCGTAGTCGGGGGTTAGACTATACAAGAGTTGTGTTGCTTTTTATATATCAACACATTGTTTACGTGAGCCATTGCCTTTCATCCACCTAATTTTTGTCCACAGTTCACGGCTAGACGTTTTCTCATCAATAGACGTGCAAAATACTTCCCACGACTTCCTCTGAGTTTGTCTAATTAGTCTCTGAGACTCACTAATTGTTTTTTTTAAATTAATAAAGTTTAAAGGGGTAGGATTTCGTCTAAATTTAGACAAAGCTAATCTCCTGAGTGCAACAGATTTTGACAATTCTGGGGTCCAATAAGGTTTAGGCCGAAATTGTTGAGTGGGGTTAGGATTTAATTTAATAAGAGGTATGAACTTATCAGCCGCATCATGTAAACAACTCACAAAGGTATCATATTTTGCTTGTAGGTCATGAGATGAGGTAATAGTAGTGTAATTTTCGAACGTCATCTCAAGGTCAGAGCGGTACTTCACCCAATCGGCTCGTTTGAAGTTTCTTTTTTTCTGATATGTTATATGTGAACAGTAAGAAGTGGAAATTTTGATAATCAAGTGATCACTACCAAGGGATTCATTTGTAACCATCCAGTCAAACTTTAGAGCGACATCAGATGACAATAAAGATATATCAGGTGAGGATTGTCTAATAAGGCCATCAACTAATTGAAAGCGAGTGCACCTACCATCATTTAATATGGTGTAATTGTAGTCTAGTATAGTATCAAAAATTTGCTTGCCTCGCGCGTCCGTTTTATAGGACCAATTAGTGTGATGAGCATTGAAGTCGCCTAATATTAAAGATTTTTTACTTGCTAAAGAGAGAATATAGCCCCATTTATTTATTTTATTTATTTATTTTATAAGGAACATTTAACAGTTATACGTTAACATAATAACAAAATACAGACCTTATAGATAAAGTAAACGTATAACCCACACCAATGTTCGCAGATTAATAAACCGATTTTATATGTGAAGCGAGAGAGAAGTAGAAAAATATACTATAGTGTGCAAGTTTTATAAATGGATGTACATAATGTTTTTGTATTATTAAGTTTTTAAGGTTTCGTTCCTAAGTTCTGTATAACTAATTTCTTAAATTTAGACTGAGAGTTACTAAAAATATCAATGCTAAAGAGGTGTGTGTTGTATGTTTCAATAATACGACGTAGAGGGGCGCGCACACCTGCGTTGGTTCTACATTTGGCAGTGTAGAATAAACGAGGCACACGCACCTCCCGCCGCATAACAGTTCTAGGTACTAAATAACATATTCTGTTGCTTAAATCTATACAGTCAAATCTACCGTTGCATATACCATGCAGCACCATGGACTTTAGAAGTATGCGTCTATCCTCCAAGCTTAGCAAATTATATTTTTGTAGCAAATTCGGATACTGTAATTTTGAACGATGGAATCTATAGTGAAGAGAACGTAAAAACTTCTTCTGTACTCTTTCAACCATTTTAATATATTTGTTGTAAAGTGGACACCAAATAGGCACTGCGTATTCCAACTGAGATCTAATGAGGGACTTAAATAAAAATATGAGAGTAGAAGAGCGTCTGAAGTCGTGGGAACATCTCATGACGAAACCATACATCTGGAAGGCCTTAGTAATAATGTTATTAATGTGTATATCGAGGTGTAATTTTGAATCCAAGGTGACACCGAGATCACGCACAGATTCAACTCTAGACAAAACAGCATCCTGCAAGTTATAGTTAAAAGAGATAGTTCTAATATTTTTTGTAAATGTAATTATGTTGCATTTAGAGATATTAAGTTGTACTTTATTTTGAGAACAGTAACTGGAAAGTCTGTTAAGATCTTCCTGTAAGAGCAAACAATCAGTTAAGGTACACTACGCGATGCTGTCTTAAGGGATGGTATGTTCGACTGAGCGAGATCACGTCATAGCCCTGCGACGACAGGAGTGGAAGTGGCAATGACGGACCTCCCTCAGTCGAACATACCATCCCTTAAGACAGCATCGCGTAGTGTTGTGAATCAGTGTAGTGAGTTTAGGGAAAAAAGGCAATCTTTAGCTAGAAAAAGTGATCGTGTTAGTGAGTGTAATCCTAATATAACCAAGTCAAGTGATTATATTCACAAGAGTGATAAGGCTTCGTCGCCTATTTTTCGCGTGTTTTCCTTACCAGATTTAAACTGTAGTGAATCTGTGTAGACTATATTTACTATAAGTTTTACCTATACTTAAGTATATCTTAAAATGTTATTCATTTCGGTACTAACCTATAAATCCCATTTACTATTTAAGAATAATATTGTGCTCATCTTGTTAGATTAATCATATTACCCATCAATCTCATTTTTAACGAATTTTACTAACCCTGTTTTTTTTCCTCCCCCGGGAGCATGTACGGGTCAATCACCGTACTATAAAGTAGGACTTGCGGTGTCAGCACTATTGCGACACCGAGCTTGTGACGAGTCATTATAGTATCATAATTATAATATGTTAATTAGTATGTATTTCGACGTCGTACCGTGCGCGATTCATATTCATCCCATTTTATCTTAAAATTAGATCGTGTTCTGAAATATACTTTTAATATCTTTTATACCTTTGTTTAATCTCATCTCTTTATCTTATTCAACCTCGAACATTGGTCCTTCGAGCCGGATATCCGGAGCCCATGTTTGTAAATTGGTGTTAGCGTTAGGTGAACAATAAATAGCTATAACGTGATTCAATTCATTGCAATTAAATAACTTAATATGTATTATTTCTAAGTCCAAACAAAAGTTTACAATCTGTATTCTATGTGCTTGGATCGACTTGTGTACGATAATAGACACACCACCATAAGGGATAGTTCTGTCTTGCCGAAATATAGTGTAATTTTTAATTGTTAGAAAGTCATGAGGCTCAAGCCATGTTTCACTTACCACAGCGATGTGAACATGTTCCTGGATCAATAACTGCTCAAACACTCTTAATTTAGGCTTAATACTACGTGCATTCCATTGTATGATGTTTAAGTTAACTATGTTGTTTACACTATCCATTGTCAGATGATAAAAACGATTTAAACAGAGCTAAATTAGGTATACAATTGTTGAAACATGTGTCAAGCCATTCTAGTATAAGTTTTACCCAGTCTTTTAATTTAGTCATTAAAATAAATTTAGCTTTATGTAACATATCTTTTAAATTATCTAATAAGGTTCTAAAACTTGTTTTCTTCTCTTGATTTCTGTTATCTTGATTTGTTTGAGGTATAGAATCTTCATTATTTAGCCATTCTGAGTGATTGGGTGGGTCATCAGAGCTCTCAGAGCATGTAACAGCCATGTTAGCAGTAACGTTGTCCGATAAACGAAAAGGCACACTCTTTTTCTTCTTTTTTCTTTGTTTCTTAGTTATATTTTCATTTTGAACTACTTGTTGCTCTGTTTGGATCTCGCTACGCTGATTGGGTTGAAGTGAGCCCGATGGTTCTTGAAGTAGAGTGGTCTCCGTACTAAATGTATGTATATTTTTTACAGTATCGACGTAAGTCTTACGAGGAGGAGGAACGTAAATTTGTAAGGCCTTTTGATAGGTGCACCCAAATTCTGACATAATCTCACGTAGTCGTTTTTCTTTTTTGAATACCGGACACTCCTTAGATAAGGTGATGTGGTTCCGTGAACAATTCACACATTTAAAAGTAGGCACGTCACATATTGTACTAGTGTGATTACTGCTTCCACATTTTGCGCAAACGGTCTTAGTAGCAGGACACATTTTAAGGCTGTGTCCATATCTCAGACATCTCGAACATACCGATACAGGGAAAACATAAGGAAGAACCTTTATCCTTAGTTCGAATAAATACACGTACCTCGGTAGACCGGAACCTTTGAATCCTATTTGAATGGTTTCACTTGGTGTCCATCCTTGGTCATTTTTTCTATTCAATCTCTTTACGGATACCACAGATTTATCCGACTTAATATGCTTGAGGAGTTCTTCTTCTGTGAGCTCAAGCTCAATGTCTTTAACAATACCATATGAAAAGCCCACTTCCCAAGTTTTCTGCCTTCTCCAGCCGAGCTCGTCGAGTGCGGCGCAAGATAACAGATTCTCTGCACTCGATTCATTATCAAAGGTCAATAACAATTTGTAAGGATTCACATACTTCACCTTTGTAATGTCCGTCAAACCGTGTGTATGTAATAGTTTTGCTAGTGCGAACTGCTTGGGAAATTTTTCTTTAGAATAAACAGTAACTTGAAATTCTTCCGATCGCATACTGTCATGACTAAAAGACTTTCTCTTCGACTTACTAGTTATTTTCTCCCAACTATCCTCGCTGTCTTCTGATCTGTAACGTTTGTTTCTTGTTTCTATGTTTATATCCATGTTATTTTCTTTATTCGTATATGTTAGGTTCTCTAAGTATTGCTCATTTATAACAACATTATAGTTTGTAGTGTCATCATTGATATTAAAATTTCGCTCGCTATCCATTAGTGATAAGGATCATAATTGCTACAAGCGGGATAGCGCAAGCCGGTCGCATGCGCCAGCCGATAGCAAACCGGTTTAATTGTTTACTAGATAATATTATTATGAATCAACTTTAAATAGACGTACTATTCGCACCAGGTGTGAATGGTCACTGACAATAAAATTGTTAAAATCGAATGGTTTTTTATAAAATTGATTAAATCGTTTTTTTTTTTTTTATAATCATAGAAATTAATATAATATTAATATAATAATTTCAGTTGTCTTATAAGTTATAACTCAATATTAGTTTTTACGAGGATAGGCCGCAAGTTTTTTTTTGGCGGGATTCGTACGTCATAGCGATAAAATCTTGAAGATGTAATTATTAAAAGAGGCCTGTGACCTGTGACCACGTAACGCTATGACTGGAAAAAACAAAAATCTAATACTTCATGACTGTGAGAGGAAGAGACATGTAAGTGACGAATCAAGTAATTCATCAAGTTGTTCATCATATCATATTTAAACAAAGATTAGTTTCTTATTTTGTACCCATAATCGATTTATTCTTGTTTGTAAATTATATCGGTTAGATATATAATCGGTATTTTTAAAAACGATTTTAGTGTTACTACATCTCTAGTAATGACAAATACTAAACGTCACCGTACCCATAAGATCTGAAAAATAGTATAGTCGGTTTTTACGACACCCATGGGATGAGATGGGGTGGTGACATATTGTATTCTTACTCTGTCACCACACGGATAAATATGTCGCGAAGTGTTTTTCTTGGTTACTGTACGTGCGTGAACGTCTCTGAAAGCTAACTTCCAGCCGTCGAGTAAGATTGCTTAAGCTGTAACAGCCCATTAGTGGCGCTTTACAGAGAAGGGCTTACTTCATTGACGAAGGAAACCTTAACACCGTGGAGTATTAAAATTTATTTATCCAGCTTATTGTAATATGGATTGGACTGGTGACAGATTTATTTTGTATATCTTTTACTATAGAAAAATATATTAAACTAGCTGGCACGGGTCAGCTAGTTTAATATATTTATTTACCACTTCGTTGGGCGGCGAAATGAACGCGTCCTTTTTTTAAACATATTTCATTACTGCTCCTCTTCTATAACGTATGACACTCCCCGATAAATGGACTATTCAACATAGAAAGAATTTTTAAAATCGGTTCAGTAGATCCAGAAATTACCCCCTCACAACGTCACAAACACACAAACTTTACCCTCTTTATAATATTAGGATAATGACGAGGAAGAGCGGAAAAATTTGACGACCTCGGTGGCGCGACGGTAGCGCAAGCGGCTGCCGTGCAAGAGGTTGTGGGTTCGATCCCCACGCAGGACAATAATTTGTGAGATCCACAAATTATTGTCCTGGTCTGGGTGTTCTTTGTGTCCGTTAATTGATGTTTGTAAGAGGTCCCCGCGACACAAAGCATGATCCCTAGTGCGGGAGTTGTCTTTAAAAAAAAAGAGAAATAGACTAAATCAAAGTACCTTCTGATAGTTATGAACAGTATCTGCTCCGGTGAGTATAACTCCGTCCCTGGTGACCGCGGCGCGTATGTCGTATCGTAGTGGTAGCTCGGCGACGTCGCGCAGTGCTAGTGCCTCGTGGTCGGGGTTCAGTGCCGGGTACACTGATACAACGCACGAGTCTAGTTTCTGACTTTCCTCTGTGGAAAAAGGTATGAAAAATTAGCTTATTTATTGATATCATCCGGCGTTATCAGAAGAGCACTGAGCTTCTGATCTGCAAGCTTCCGTTTTATGGCACTCCAGTAGGCCAGCGAGGCATACCTGGTCGGTCTATAAGTTGTCGTTCAGAGAAAGAAAAAACACCCACTTCACAAAAAAACACATTTAGTTAAAAGACAATTTGCGCAACTGTCAGTTTTCTCACTAGATGCCCGTGTGGTGACGGAGTAAGAATACAATATGTCACAACCCGATCTCATCCCATGGGCGTCGTAAAAGCGACTAAGGGACTATTCGTGAATATTACCTTTACGAAATAAAAAGATGCAAAACTTGAAATTAAACCCTATACCAATCCGTCTGGCCAGCGTGTTATTTGTAGGCCAAGTATCCCTCCGTCACGGTAGGAGGCCCGTCCCTGCAGTGGGACATTAATGGGCTGTTATGATGATGTTGTCTTAACATGACATGTTTCGTGATTTTATCTGCTAAGACACTAAAAACTCACCAGCTAAAGGATGTCCATTCCCTCCAGCCAGGACTCTCACAGACAGATCAGGGAACACAGTAAGGCCAGCCCTGAAGTGGCCATAGTCCCTGGCTAAATCCTCGGAGCCGTTCAGCAGGATACTTGGTGTTTGAGGGGCTAGGACCATGATGTAGGACTCGGCTGGACGCGCCTTGATAATGCGCCCGTTGTCGCAGCTAGAAAGAAAAATATTTTTTTATTATTTTGTCCTTTTTTGGTAGGAAAAGCATAGATGTTACCATAATAATTTATTCTGAGGGTGTCGTAAATAGGAAAATAAAACGACTAACTAAGACTTTATCGTCTGTCAGCCACCGTCTCATCTCATGCCGAAAGTGTCGTAAAATGTGACCATAGGTCGTCGTCCATATATGGAGGACTGGCCCTGCAAAAGCACGTTCATCAACTGCTTTTCCTTAAAAATTTGATACCTTACACCAATCCGTCTAATCAGCGTGATATTAGTAGACGCAATTTTCTTCCATCACTGTAGGAGCCCTGTCTCTGTAATGGGACATAACTGCCTCGATGGCAAAGCGATAGTATATGCAACTCAAGTGCCCGAAGTCGCGGGTTCGGATACCAATTATTTGTAAGATTCACAAATTATTATCTTAAGGCTTAGCGTTAAGTTCCTTGCGTCCTTTAATTTCATGTCTATTAAAATCCCGCGACATAGGGGGAATTAGAGATTCTGTTATTAGAGAACATGACTTTGTTGCTTAGTTTCTCGATGTGGCGTGCATTCGTTGTTAAGCGAATCGGATTAGTAAGCTTTCGGGGACGTGATATTCGTTGTTAAAATTTACGAAGCCACATATTACACCCGATAACATTAAAAGGTTTATATCAATCTCAATATTCGTGTGGTGACGGAGTAAGAATACATGTCGCCACCCCATCTCATCCCATGGGTGTCGTAGAAACCGACTAAGGGACTATGTGTGAATATTACCTTTACAAAGAAAGAAGGAATACTTGAAATTACACTCTATACCAATCCGTCTGGCCAGCGTGGTATTAGTAGGCCGAGTATCCCTCCGTCACGGGAGGAAGCCCGTCCCTGCAGTGGGATATTAATGGGCTGTTATGATGATGATGAATATTGTAATACATACGTGATAGTAGTAGCAACATGTACGTTCCTCCTGCCCGGAGTGGGGAACGCTCTCGCGTCTCCGTACGCCACTCTGCGGAGCAACGTCTCCACGTCAGCCACGCCGTCACCTTCCACTGATACCGACTTTAGATCTGGAAGTAAACGAATTATTTGATTGCATTGTGTCCAATATTGGCTGATAAATCTTTATTTCTACGGTTGTTATGCTTTTTAAGAAACGAGGGAAGGTGAAGATATAGGGCATCATTTGGAAGGATATTTAAAGTGGAAATGGTCAGGGCACATAAAAAATTATGTACAATCCATGTGAAAATCGAGAGACAAGGTGTGATCGGGTGGCGAATACTCAAAAAACGTATGTCGAAATCCTGACTCAATTTTTCTCTCGTTTTTATCAGATTCCAGTTAACCTAAGCTTTATAGGTAAATTACAGGTGATTTAAAAAATGACCCTTAATAGCAAAGGAACCTAAGTCTTTGTAAGAAGAGTCGACTTTTCAAGTGCCTAACAATTCACAAACAATTCTATTAAACTCAAGTACATTACTCACATAGATCAGGTGCTAGGCTAAGTCCTTCCCTGCAGTGTGCCAGGCAGGATAATGCCCTGGTGGGCTGCACCGTGCCTCGAACTATGCCCAGACCTGCCAGCCAGCCGCGGAGATGATGCTTCATGTCGTTCTCTGTACCTGCAATGGTAATATACATTAAAACAACGAAAAAAATAGCGTAGAAGTTAGTGCGTTAGTGACGACGTAAAAAAAAAGTAAAACAATACACACGACTTCTGTGGCGCAGTAGATATAGGTAGTACATGGCTGCTACGCAGAGGACTCGCAGAGAAAGAATTTTTAAAATCGGTTTCAGTAGATTACCCCCTATAACGTCACAAACACACAAACTTTACCTCTTTATAATATTAGTATAGATTAATTTAAAAACAATGATATTACCTTGCCAGCAAGCTCCAATAACCAATGTGGTATTAACACCATGAGCGGGATGCAGAGGCCAATCATCAATCACCTCGGGGCCTTTACCATCCACTGAGTGGTAAGCTTCACCGTCCACGAATAGTTCCACATTCGGGAATCGAACGTTGACCGCGTAGTGATGCCATTCGTTGTCGCAGACCTGGTGGAAGAAAATTTGTTTAATTTACATTTTTTTATAAAACAAAAAAAATATTCATTTTGCTTGGTATTGAACCCTGTGTTCCTGATTGAACATCTAGGGTCAATACTAATTTTGAAATCTAGGGTCAAGAAAATAATTTATAGATCGCACAAATAATTGATTTGTATGGGATTCAAATCCGCGACTTTACGCATACCGCCACTGTAGCACCGGACTAGGAATTTCTAAATTTTATATCTTTATTCTTCTTTGTGTATAAACAATTTGAGAATCCTTTTTTGTATTCTAAGCCTGTCACTGATTAATAAAGAGTTTATAAAACAGTATCATTCTAAATGAGGAAAAGAAAAAGACAGAACAAAAAGAAAGTTGGATCTCATTCTATGTATTAGTTTTCAACACTTTCAGTACCATGTTTTGAACGATCCTCCTTCAAGGACCCCCCCCCCCCCCCTAAAGCCATTTTGGCTTACCACCAACTTGATCTAATTAAAAATCTTTATAATGTTTAACTACTTTTGCTGCAATTTCAGTTTAATTCATCCCTTTCGAGATGGCGCTGTACCCGAAATTAAATCACATATCACAATCAACTTTTCGAAATACATACTTCAGGTAGCTTCCACCTCCATTCAGCAGGTCTGAAGATGTTGAGGTCTCCTTCTCCGAAGTCGCGGCGCAGCAGTAAGATGAGGCGGCAGTTGCGTACGAAGAGGGCGTAGTGGTGGCGGTTCATTTCTGGTTGAGGGAAAAATACATTATCTTAGAGATTTTGGGGTAGTTGTAGGTTTGATACAGAGCAAATGGTTTACTAATGTTTCCCATAATTCCAAATGCCATAATAATATTTGCCATAATTTCATTAGACATAACGCCAAATAAGCTCGACGAAGCCCTGCTTCGCGGGTCTCCTACTTTAGGGTGGTTTAAAGAATAAACCTAACCTAACCTATCAAAGTCGGATTGGGGTGTTAACCATAATTATATTATGGCAAATGAATATTATGACCGAGGACGAATATGGCAAACAATACTATTACAAATGAAATTATGGAAAACAAGAGAATACCGTTTTAAAATTGGGACCTCTATTATGACCAAAAAACATTTAGGGATAAAGAAAATGTATAGGTACCTATCAGTAAAATAAATATAGTATGAAATATTAAAATAAATACTAACTATGATCATCAGCTAAACACAGAATATGTTCTTTTTTATGCTTGTCCCCGTCCACAGGTGGCGCGTGTCGCATCCACGTGGACACGCTGAATGATCCCACTAGTGCGTGTGGGATCACCGTCTCTGGGACCACGGCGGCTGTCGTCTCTCCATCGAATTCGAACATCTGCTCGCCGTCGCGACCTTTTGGAAAAGATTTGGAAGGTTAAGTGTTTGTATTTGTTTGTGGTTAGGGTCTTATTTGAAACCTTAGGGGGTCAGCAGTGGGCAAAATGTTACTACTTCAGTATTTTTATTTTGTTTAATAAAGAAATAAATCTCGCACTTGGGATCGAGCCCTGTAGCTTTGGCTCTTTTACATATATATTAAACGAACTGGCACAAAGAACTTCCAGACTCAGGATCATTATTTATGGATCACACAAAGAAGTGTCCGGCGTGGGAATCGAACCCGCGACCCCCGGAATGCCAAACGCCCGCGCCACGGAGGCAGTAAAGTTTGTTACGCCGCCGCGCCGCTTCTTCTCTAATAGCGCTTTGTGGTTAGGGTCTTATTTGAAACCTTAGGGGGTCAGCAGTGGGCAAAATGTTACCACTTCAGTATTTTTATTTTGTTTATTAAAGAAATAAATCTCGCACTTGGGATCGAGCCCTGTAGCTTTGGCTCTTTTACATATATTATATTAAACGAACTGGCACAAAGAACTTCCAGACTCAGGATCATTATTTATGGATCACACAAAGAAGTGTCCGGCGTGGGAATCGAACCCGCGACCCCCGGAATGCCAAATTCCCGCACCACGGAGGCAGTAAAGTTTGTTACGCCGCTTCTTTTCCAATAGCGCTTTGGAAGCGGTGGTAAAGCTTTTTATACTTTAAAATGTATGTAAATGTAAATAAGTTAAGAAGTATTAATTGATGTCAATAAGTTAAAACAATGTTAAACTATTGAATAAAATATTTTAAATTTGGCTTAGATGCGTGTCTTGTCAATGTGGCGCGTGTTGGGCGCGTGCCTATGTACAGCAGCAGACTACGAGTACTTGATTAAAGTATTTATTTGCCTTAGTGGTAATTGTCTTATCAGAAGTCTCACCAGTCCAACAGTAGGCAAAACATAATAAATACTCACTACTATAATTTGTGGATTACACAAATTATAAATAGAGATCGAAAAAACAAAGAATCAAACAAAATTTTTTCTTGCCTACTCATGTGACAACCATTTTGTGCAATTAGTATTTAGTGCTTAGTATTAACTTACCGGAGTCTGGTTTCAGAGACTTCGCCCATTCATTTCCAGCACCAGGACTTGGTAGCAGATCGATCGTCTTGGGGTCCAAACCTGAAAAATATCAATATAATAATTAAGTTGAGAGATAAGAAAAGACTCATTTTTTTAATAGAATACGACTTTATGAAAAAAATGAAACAGACTATTTTAGGGTAGCGGACGTGACATTCGAAAGACAGTCAATTCGAAAAAAAATTTTTGTCACACTATCTTAACCTCATCAAAATGCGTTTGTTAAAAATAAAAAGACAACAAAATATTGAAAAAAGAATTATGCAATTCGTTTTTTATAAAAATTAACTCCTGATTTTGATGATAAAAAGAAAATCAATCATTCCTTTAATAAATTACCAAAAAGTTGGAGAGAACTACCACTGTCACTTTTAAAAAATAAATTACCTAGGTTCTTAGCGAGTAAAGCATACTACAGTGTTTTAGATTATTTAAGTGAGAAGAATTTTCCTCTCCCCACCGCCTGACATAAAATGTATAATCTTGAATATTAATTGATATTTTATTTTGTTTATATTTGTTATTGCTTTAATTTTTTTTTTTATTATTATTTAATTGTACTTGTTAATTGTAATTGTGAATTTAATTAATTTTTGCATGCCTCAGATTGGCTGGAACTTTTATTTATTGTGACATCATTTTTGTACCCATATTTGCAAAATAAATAATTTTTTTATCTTTATCTTTTATCTTCGTCACACCAGCTACTAATTTCACAAAACAATTAACTAACAAATCTTTTGATTGGTCTTGGGTCGTGCTCTACCTGCTTAGTTAACCTGGGTGGACCACGAGTACCATTTCTTGCCCGTGGTCCATCTGAATCCACCAATAGTCATTTGCAATAGAATCCAACAAACATGTAAACAAATATGACATTAGTACTACTAAGATGACAGCTTGTCAATGCTTCGAAATTTTTACTTTATAAATGTTTTAATCAATTTTAGCTTATAAATACAGTTAAATCGTGTTTTAGATAATGCAAAAACAATGGTGCGTTCGTTGAAATCAGACAAAAATAATTGATATACGGAGTAATCGTGAATCGTTGGATTCTATTGCAAACGACTTTAGGTGGACCACGAGCCATGACTGGTTTCAATGCACATTCTCTATTACTCACCACAAATAGTCCTCTGTGAATGCAGCGAGTACGTGTCCCTATCACACCCGGAGCCTGCCCGCGACGCCTGTAGAGTCACCGCGGCCTGTATGCGAGTGACGCCGGGGCATCGTTCATCTGAGGAGCAGGTCTCTAGCCGAGCGGCTGGGAACAGCGCTAGAGGTCCCGTGCCTGGTGCGTAGTCTACTCGCTCGGCGACTCCTGGAAAAGTAAAAAAAAACATTCGTAATGTCACTTTTGTTTCGTCCAAGAGGTATCAAACTAAATGAAAGATTGCAAATAGTATCTAAACAAAGACAAAAAAGCCTTCCTGGCTTGTTAATTATCAATTTGTCTGGGTTAGACTTAGTGGGCTAAAAACGAGGAGGGTTTTAGTGCCTTAAATTCTCCAAATAGAAACGCCCCGGAATGACTTACAGAGACTGCCGGAGAAGAGATACTTATTTCCAAATTACTGAACTAGAATAACGCTACCACAAAAACATGCAACCGCGTATATAATAATTTAGTCTCCGGAATAATTTTATCACAAATTTTTATACAACTCTTCGATTCAGAAATCGAAAGATGTTATGTTTAAGAGGTTATGTTGGAACAAAGAATTGCGTGAAAAGTTAATTCAGAGACTAATTATTCAGACAGAGTAAGAATGACGAACAATTTACAAAACGTCATAATTACAATTAAAACTATGCATAAAATTAAAAACAGTTTTCCGCGAACAAATAAAGTTTATTAAACGTAATAAAGCTAAGAAACAATTCATTGCTCAGAATAATTGCACTGCATTCAAACTTAAAGAAAACATAATTAGTATCGTCAAGGCGATCGTTTGCATAATTGGGAGTTGGAAATAGAGATTCTAGTTGGGAATAATGGGCTTTCATTATATTTGCTAAGAATAGTCCACTGCTAGACATACCCATACAACCCCTTTAAGGCCACACAAAACAGACGTAAGACACGTATTGTCTCTTCTATGTGTTTTAAAAAGTCGTGACGGCGCCATGTCTGCGACTGGTCCGCAACGCGTCCTTGTCTTTTCTGTGTGTACCACGCCTAATAATGCGCCGCCTTTATTATCTTATCATCTATATGCGCAACTTTTAAACACCTCATTAGGGTTGTGTTTAGTTTGCACCTTCTGTAAGCGGCTGCCATTCTAGAACCTTTCTAACTGCTGGATGCTTATAAGAAAACTTATGCACATAGAACGCGTAACCTTAACAGTTGCTAATAGATACCAGACTGTTTGTATTTCGTGCGCCAGGGATGACGTTCTACGAAGCAGAAATTGACCGATTGTCTCTTTTTACAGGTCGATGTGCAATATTTACGGCCGAGTACTGTATAACCTGTATATTGAAGGTCCGTCTCGGTCATGTGACTTCGATCAAAAAAGAAACAACGCATTGCTTACCTTTCCAGCCAGCCCGGCAAGGCTTGTTAACCTTGATGGTGACCATAACTGGTGCTGACTGCATCATACCACAATCATAAGCGACCACCGATAGGATGTGGTTGTGGGATTTTTCGTAATCCAGAGGTTCTGTGTTGCGGATGACACCTGAGAAATAAAAAAAAAATAAAAATAAAAATAATAAATATTCACTGACATCTCTACACAGCGCCATCTGTTCCCAAAGTAATCTAGGCTTAACCTGCTAGTGTTATAGGTTACAGAATAACGGATATTAGTACTTATATACTTTATTTTGTATACTTTGTTTTGTAAATACATACATATTATGCATAGAAACACTCAGACCAATGCAAATAATCACAAACATTTGCATTGAGCGGGAATCGAACCCGAGACCTCTGCGGAGCAGTCATGCTATATAACCACTACGCCACAGAGGTCGACAATGTATTGATCCACAAGCGATTGTCCTGAGGTATGATTGATGTTCCCTTCAGGATCAGGACGTCCCAATTCCAAAATGTCCACACGTTTAAAATAGTCCCTTTCCCAGACTGTGTCTTTTACGAATCGTCCATTTTGTCAAATCGTCTATGTGACAATTAAATTGAAGCGATTCATGACATAGGATTCTCAATACAAACAACAATAGAAAAATAAGCAAATTCGTTACTAAAACAAAGCTAAAATACCAATCTAGGAATCTCAATCGAATTTGATATGAATCTACAAACGCGAATAAAACAAACAAATAAATACTCCTTTTCATCATCAATCGCAAATATTATGAAACATTTTTCACATTTGTATAAATGTATATTGTACATGTTTAATACCCAAAAGGTATTTCGGGCATAAAAGCCGCAGTGCAGTGAATAAACACACACAAGACCATTTAAAGTATGTTCGTCACGCGAATCTAACATCAAATAGTAGAAATAAAAACTAGAAAGCTTTATAAATATTTATTGAAGCTATTACGTATTGTACACAGCGTAATTTATATGTTTTGTAAAACACAATTCCAAGCCAGGGAAGTTGTATGTAGGACCCTGTGTAAATTGAACTTACAAACACCAATTTAATGGTCACAAAGAATATCAAGACTCATGACTATAATTTGGGGATCGCAAGTTTTTTTTCATGGGTTTCGAACCTGCAACAAAATGCCACGATTCTCACAATAACATTTTGCTTCATCTACGCCCATCGGGGCAGAGTGCTACGCAACTGCCCTTTCTATAGGATGTCACTGATTAGGTAATTGTAAGTCCTTTTAGAGCATAGCCTAGAAACGTTATCTGCATTTGCACTCTAAGAAAAATTACCTGCCCAAATGTTAAAAGCTTCTAAATATTACATAACATTAAGTTTCCAATTCACTTTTAAAACATCACCAAAACAGACAGTTTTCTTAGTGCGTTACTTAAAACTTTTTATATATCCCAAAACCGTCTTCTAATTGGTCGACTGTTACAGTAATTCCCCTGCGATCACCTCCTGTCCAAAAAACTACTAACATGCCTTCCCATATCCCACGAATTGACGTGGGTTTACTCAACAACTCAGAAAACAATTAGGGGAATCCCCTGTGACCAGAGCGAAAAAATGTCACTCATTATTTTCATTCCAAACTCCTTGGAGAATCGTCTTACATATTTCTTGGCAACATTTTCTCTGTATTTATTTTTTGAATATTTAAACATTGTAACTGACACTTGGAACCCTTTTAGTTGACATTAGTAAGTAAGAAATGTATTTATGTTTGTTGCTATGTAAAGCATAATATTCACGATTGGGAATAGAAATGACTAACCCTTTTTGTTTCTTGAGTCTCGTTTAGGTAACATAATATCTTAGCCAGACAACTCTAAACTTTATTAGCATAGTAATACTATGTCTAGCTTCCATTAATTAGTGGACTAAGTTTTCCTACAATAATCTTTACTTAGTAAACTAAAGAATAATACGTTTCATTTTCCTATCACAAATTAAACTTAAAGATAGACTATTGCTATTATAGAGTAACTCTAGTATTCTCTTCATTTGTGAAGAACTGATGCGGTACAATGGGATGATGTCCCTTTAAATATAAGCTTCCAAAAACCCCTAAGACAAATCTCGGAAGTCGAAAGAGTTTTAGAAGAAAGCAGAAAAGAATAACAACTTACCCTCATTATCGATGGTGAACGGCTGACTTCTGTCTGTCAAGATCTCGTATTTGCAGACATCACCGTATCTGGGTGTGCAGTCTTTATCAGTGGCTTCGACCCTGACGATTTCGTCGTAGATACGTCCCTCGTCCACAGCCTTCACATACGCTGCCTGGCTGAATACTGGGGCGAATTCGTTCACATCCGTCACCGTTATGTGGACTGGGACCCTGAGAAAAAGTAAAGATACTTTAGTAATTTAAATAATAGTTCAAATATAAATGACAGTAAATAGATTGACGTAGTGCAGTCTTCCCAATTCCATTCTATCTTCATCTGCAAAAGATTTTGCAGATATTTTCAGTTTTGTCGATCAAAAATTATCTCTACAATGTACTTGTCATTAAGGAAACCTCTCTCGCTAAGGTCAGCTACTGACCACAAGTCTACTACAAAGTTTTAAATGAATCATTCACGAAGACCAAAACGCAAAGATGTCTGTTATGTCCAAAATGCCATTCTGTGCTGTACCAAGTTTGATTCTCTTTGTGACACATACTATACAGTTTGCCAATAACAAACTTGTAGACAGGAATAGTTGACAAGTGCAATCTGCCCGCATCAAAACTTATACCGAATGTATCCCTTAACGTTTCCGGGAATTTACCTGTGAATTCGCTATTATTACATTCCCATTGCATTCAATAAATACGGCACATAGAAGGCAATTTACCCGGTACTTTACTTTTAAACCTTTCGGCTGACTTACAAGAATGAGCAACTCGAAAACAGTTAAAGTGAATATTTAAAGACAGAGAAAGAGAGAGGCACCTTCACATAATCACCCGGGACTAAAAAAACATCAACAAAAATATGCCTGTTCGAGAATATGCGATGTATTGCAAAGCGCAGTCGATATTTTTACACGCCTGAAGCATATCAGCTTATCTCAACACGAAAACAGGTACTGCATTTCCTAGACCATACCTAAACTGCCAAAGTAAAATAGCATTTCAAGTTTGCGAATAAAGTCTAAAATAATAAAATGAAAATACAATTTGCCTATCCCTTTGACTATTAATTCGATTGAAAATAACAATCCGGAAAAATTCGCTCTGCTAAACTGAAAAGGGCAACACAACGAAATACGTAATATTAGTTCCGGTTAGTCAGATAAATGTAATAGTACTGTTCTATTCAATTGCGGGCTAGATGCAGAAACGCAAACAGTAGAGAAGCAATTTACACGACAATTTAAGAAAGATTAGGCTAGGTAAAGGAGAGAACATAGCAGATAGTTTGGGTGTCAATTCCACTGTCTTTCATTTATTACCGTCTAAGCTTTTTCTGCCACTGAAAATATGCCTTATGCACACTACGCTCACAGACCAAGGATGCCAATGAAATACACTATTTCGCCTACGAAATTGCACCTACTAAAAACACTCCGCTTCGTGACTATACTCCGCTAACTTAACCTAACTAAGTTCTGCAAGTAGGCTGTACCAATCCGTCTGGCCAGCGTGGTATTAGTAGGCCAAATATCCCTCCGTCACGGGAGGAGGCCCGTCCCTGCAGTGGGACACTGATGGGCTGTTATGATGATGATGATGATGAGAGGCATATTACCATCAATGCCATGTACGAGTAATCTTCTTTTCAAGTAAGAAAAATTCCGCCCTGTAGTGCGAGATTTACGAAGGTAACTTACGTATTTGAGTAAGATCCATCGCATCCAACCGCTGCAATATCAAACTTATAATTGCGTCTCTTCTCGCAGTTGAGCGGGTACCGTACACGAAGCCGGGCCTCGTTCTCGTCTATCACCATTATCTGTTGACAAAAGCATATTTATAAATACTTAAAAAAACGATAAAGGGTAAAAAACGTTTTTACGTACGGTTGTGTTCCAATCGAGTTCGTGGTCGAACTCGGTATACAAGGATACTTGCTTAGATTGACATCACAACTTTAAGGGAATGAAATATGAAAATAAGTTTCTCTATATGACACATCATACATTATAACAAACAAATATAATAAATAAAGGGACCTTTACATAAATACGGTCAATAAATCTATTGGCAAACCATATGAAAGCACCAACAATGAGAGACCGGGTATTATCGTTATTGCAATCTATCCCATCCGGGTGTACCCCCGCGCGAACGCCACTCCTCTCATATCGCTTCTAACTAGGGTTGTGCTCAAATTTGACTACGAAGTACAATATTGGATTGTGTTTGATTTTGTACCAAATTTTGAAATTTTGGACAAAATAAAACAAAATAGTTTAAATATTGTGTCAAAATGTTTTTTTTTTAATAAATCTTTTTAAAACTAAATAATAACAAAATAAAATGAATAAGAAAAAGGGATAATCAAATTAATTTAAAGATTTTATTTTGGTTTCAAACTAATGATCATGACAAGATTATGTAGTTAGCCTGCACTGACAGTATACGAAATATTTTCCGCAGCTACCTGGTCGCTCGCAGGAAAGCCTACATGTCGTCTAGATGCGTGTCATGATTGCACATGAACTCTATGAAGTGCAAATGTCCATTAAATCCCAGTGAGTATTCATTCATTCATGCATTCATCTCAGCCAATTGACGTCCGCTGCTGGACCTCCTCCAAATATTGCAACCTTGTGCGGTCCTGCGCCTCCCTCAACCATCAGTGAGTATACCTAATTTTATTTTCCTAAGACCAACAGTCTGTACTACGAGTATATACGTAAAAGTTTTAAAATAAGTGGAGAATCCCACACCTTTTTGCAGACCCTAACATTGCACGGTTATAAGCCGTTCAAAGCGACCAAGTGCCAACCCTACACCCACCCTCACATCAAAATAGAAATAAACTTTTCCACCATTGAATATATACGATATTCACATAAAATATATTTGTTAGTAATAACGTACTCTATCTATAGACAATGGCATTGTTATAGCTTGCTCTATGGTCCGATTTCTGATTAACAATAATATTGTTTTGTTCGGGAAATTGTGTTTTGAGTATGGCAACACGTCAAACTATCAGGGTAATGTCAGGTATTCTGTATGCTTAGTCTGAGATTTTTAATTAAAAAAAAAATGTTTCGCTTCTGGAATATGTTAAAAAAATTTTTAAAAGAAGGTATTTATTCCACTTAAAACATTCATAAAGTATAAACTAAAATACAAGAAATATATTCCCGCTCAATGCAAATATTTGTGTGCATGTCCATGATTATTTGCATTGGTTTGAGTCTATGTATACCCATAACACAAGCAGGTTAAGCCTAGCTTCCTTTGGGAACAGATAGCGCTATGTAGAGATGTAAATGAATAGTTAATTCTTGTTTTTATTCACAGATAAGTAGTGTTATTCAAAAATTAACATTGTTATTTAACAAATTCGGACTAAGGACTAGTCGGACTGTGGTTTAAGGCGCGTATTGGGAAAGGCATAATAATATGTCCAACAGTGAACAGCGATAGGCTAATTGATTGATTAATATCGTAGTCATCACTCTTACTTAGTAGATGTGCAACACTGATTTAGTCGATATACAGGTTAAATAAATATCATCATCATCATAACAGCCCATTAATGTCCCACTGCAGGGACGGGCATCCTCCCGTGACGGAGGGATACTTAACCTATTAATACCACGCTGGCCAGACGGATTGGTACAGGGTTTAATTTCAAGTTTTCCTTCTTTCTATGTAAAGGAGGTAATATTCACAGATGGTACCTTAGTCGGTTTTTACGACACCCATGGGATGAGATAGGGTGGTGACATATTGTATTCTTACTCCGTGACCACATGGAGAATAAATATATTATAGTTGTAAATCAGAATTACAGACGATTTCTTTAGAGAAAACATTGGAGCAATGCTTTTAATGTATAATCAGATCCGTTAGTAATCTGTCGGCTGACAGACTTCATAGCGGAGGGCAGACAAAGAGGTTATCTCTCTTAGTTAAGTATTGATTACCTGTCCGAAGCACTCGGGGACAAAACGATTTAGTTTGTTGTTGCAGGTACGATCGTGCCGTGGATTTTATGGTATTTAATATTATACGAAATAAAGTTGAAACGTATGGTTATAATATATCTCCGTGTGGTGACGGAGTAAGAATACAACATGTCACCACCCCATCTCATCCCATGGGTGTCGTAAAACCGGACAAAGGGACTATCCGTGAATATTATCTTTACGAAATAAAAAGAATGAAAACTTCAAATTAAACCCTATACCAATGCTTCTGGCCAGCGTGGTATTAGTAGGCCAAGTATACCTCCGTCACAGGAGGAGACCCGTCCCTGCAGTGGGACATTAATCAGCTGTTATAATCTCCCCTGTATCTGTTTGTTCTGTTGTAGGTAATCTCGTAAACGGTTAGACTTTTTAAACCGAGACGTCTGTGCATAAATGCTAATACACTACACCTACTATGGCACAAAGATTGTCAAGTGTCAATACAAACACGTCCTAATTCACTTCAAATTATTAACGACAAAGTAGAGTTATGACGTTGACGGATGTTAATGGAAACGTACGCTGAAACATTTCATCAGAATGACGTGGCCATTGTGCGAATATGTCCAAACAGGTCAATCCATCATTGTTTATACGGTAATTAGTAATGATATTGACAAGTTTGCTGTAATTATTATTTGTTATATAACAAGTTTAGTGGACCACTGCAAGGACAGGTGCACATTTGTGGCGGAAGAGAAAAAGGTATTGTTTGTACAAATACAAATCGTTTATTTCATTACCAGAAGTTGTTAACAATATATTGAGCCCGGGGTCCTCTTTTAAGCAAACAATGCCTGTATTAGAGGACCTCATAAGGTACAAAATTTGTCAAATGCAATATGGCAAAATCTTTAGAACATAAATTGATCGACCTTGGGATGAGATGGGGTGGTGACATATTGTATTCTTACTCCGTCCCCACTCCTCACACGGAGTCGATAATGTTACCAAGTAAAATATTTGTTCTACAACTTACGGAATTGGATTATATTTTTTACAACGTTTACGTAAATTGAAAAAGTTTGTACCTAGGTACTTTGGTTATATAAAACTGTTTAAAATTTAAGTTAATACTTTTGTTATATAACATTGTTTAAAATTAAAGCAGTTCGTCAGGGTAAACCTTTTTTAATAATTTAGGTAAAAAGGCTATTTATTGGCATAATAAAACGGCCCACTCCAAAGACGGGCCTCCATCATTATTAGGAGAGAAACAAGGAAAAACATTTATTATGAAACAGACACAAACTAGACATAAACCAAATATAAATAAAATAACAAATGTAATACATACAGGTGCAGTACCTAACATAAAACAAAAATATTGTTTTAAAAGACACAAAATAATTTACAAATGAAATCGTAATTTTATCTCCTGACTTATGTACAGTCACGAGCAATAACATTTACACATTTTGAAAAACATTAATCTAAAGTTCTGCCAATGCAAAATTAATAATTTAAGATTAGTTTAAAACTGTACGGAACCTTTTGTAAATTACGAATTAATTTTGGTATTCTAATGTCTGGGATAGACGTTTAGATACTTTAGAAAATTTGACAATGTGTATACCTACATTATTGCTCGTGACTGTACTAAAAGGACCATTTCAGTATTATTGCCAGGTGTGTTTTACAACTTGACAATGGTTTTCAGATTTATATATCATAACTCCATTACAACCTTGATTTTCTGGTATTTATGATAGCGATGCACTATACTGATTCACTAAAAGTACCATTTCAGCTTAATATATTGTCAAGTGTATTTATTTACAACCTCATTCATATTTCCAGATGATTTATTATCATTACTGCCCATCAATGTCCCACTGCAGGGACGAGCCTCATCCCGTGACGAAGGGATATTTGGCCTACTAATACCACGCTGGCCAGATAGATTGGAACAGGGTTTAATTTCAAGTTTTCCTTCTTTTTATTTCGTTATGATGATTATGATCCTTAATCGGTTTTGACGACACACACGGGATGAGATGGGGTGGTGACATATTGTATTCTTACTCCGTCACCACACAGAGATATAGAGAAATGATATGGCACTAGCAAGTATATTCTAAACCCATACAAGAACTGTTGTTTCACATTTACGTTTATTGTGGAGTTTATATTGCATTGTATAAGTTACATCGCTGCGTTAGTAGTATGCAAATGGGCGTATTTTACGAGTGTACCGAGCGATGGTCATGTTGATTTAACGTCGAGCCACACGGCTCTCTGAGTGCTTTTATTGTAGGTACGAAACGTGCACTAAGAGATAAAATGTTAGTGAGAAAATTATGTATATTTGGATCTACAAATTATTTACATTTCATTTTATATTCTGTAATGTTTAGCCTGTACACACAGCAACTAATCAATCTAGACACTCATGTACCTTAATACCTTGAAATAAGACACAATTTCAAATGAAAATGTTTAACTTGATGTGTTGCTGTGTGTACATTGAGAATGGCTAATAAAAAAATAAGCCAACACAAGATATGGTTTAACTATACCAAGCCGAAATAAAAATTCATCGGGAAATACCCATCTCAACCTCTTGTCCTCATAAAAGCTGTTGGAGCAAGTGGAGTTAATAATAATATAAGCATATTGTATAGTACAAGCTCTACTTAGACCTCATCTAAGCAGAGTTTGGTTACCAGTCATATATTCGTCCAGTGCCATGAACAACTAGGCCATGGCGCTGGACGCGTATAGTCCAGAGACGCGGGTTCGAGTCCCGCCTCGAGTATCAATTTTTTCCATTTTCTTTCTTCTTTACAGATTTTTCTAGGTATACTTAAGCTTTATAGGTAAAAAATTATATATCATAACAGCCCATTAATGTCCCACTGCAGGGACGGGCCTCCTCCCGTGACGGCGGGTTACATGGCCTACTAATACCACGCTGGCCAGACGGATTGGTATAGGGTTTAATTTCAAGTTTTCCTTCTTTTTATTTCGTAAAGATAGTAGTTACGGTTATTCCCTTAGTCGGTTTTTACGTAAAAAATTACATGCAGTCATATATTCTTAATTTGTAACCACACATTAAAATCTAAATTAACAGGAAATTGCAAAAGTTAAGATTTGTGCACCCAAAAACAAACTGTAAAACGCAAGACCGTTTACAAAACAACGAATTTAACGTAAAGTTAATAAATAGTTCTCCTAACGTCCCTAGTATACTACACCTAGTTAAGTTAAAACTACGCCTAGCATACAAACTGTAGAATTCTAGGCAATAACTATAAATGGAAAAAGTTAGGATTGCTTGCAATAAAGTGCAGCACCCACAGTCGCGGTGTTAGTCGTAGTTCCTACCGTGAACAATTTAATTCTACAAATATGCTTTTTTTTTTCATTTTATATCTCGTTGTTTGTAGTTTTATTTGTTTTTGAAATCGTTTGTTTTATTTTTATTTGGGTATGAGTCGATACGGGACATATTGTTGTTGAATGATAAAATTATATTAATTGTATCTCCTTTGTTCATCGATTCGGTGATCTGCGCTGTAATTACGAGGGTGCGTTTTTAAGTTCGCGGAATGGAATAGAAGGGAATGAAATAATATTACAAATTTATTTTTCCTTTTCAATATATGCACCTGAAACCCTAATACATTTCTCAGATCTATGAATTAACTTGTTAATACCTTCATAAAAAATGTTTTATCTTTTTCTGAAAAAATACGCCGAAACTGCATCCTTCACTTCTTCATCGCTTGAAAATTTCTTTCCTCGAAGCTCTTTTTTTCAAATTTGGAAAGAGATAATAGTCACTGGGAGCCAAGTCTGGACTATAAGGTGGGTGATCAATGATATCGAAGAAGCCCACCTTATGCAAAGCAGCCAACGCAACTCGACTCTGGTGAACAGGAGTATTGTCGTGCAAAAGCAGGACACCTTTGGTCAATTTTCCTCTTCTTTTTCTTTGATAGCCTCTTTTAACCGCTCTAAAATTGAAGCGTATTATTCTCCGGTTATGGAAACACCTTTGTCTTTGTAATCAACCAACAAAATTCCTTCTGTGTCCCAAAAAACTGTCGCCATTTGAATTTCTTAGGCGGTGGTGTGCCCTTTTTATGCCACTGCATGGAATCTTGTTTATACTCAGGTTCATTCATAGTGATGAACCCAAGTTTCATCCCCAGTAACAATTAGCTCCAGAAAACCATCCTTGTCCTCATTACACTGGCTTATAAACGCACGCGAACACTCGACTCGCTTCTGTTTTTGATGCGGTGTGAGCATAGGCACCCATCTTGCACTGACTTTTGTCATGCCAAGATGATCATGGAGGACCTTGAAAATGGTCGTTTCAGATACTCCAACCATCTCAGCAAGTTGTTTTTTCTTCAAACGTGCATCCTCCAATATTAATTTTTCGATTTTTTCGATAAGATCTGGAGTGGAAACCTCAACAGAGCGCCCAGGGCGGGAATCGTCTTCAATTGATTCCCTGCCTTGCTTAAAGAGGTTGTGCCACTTGTATACCATAGTTTTTCCTGGACAAGAGTCCCTGTATACAGATGACATCTCTTCCAAAATGGTTTGAACATTTTTTCCTTGCTTGGTAAGGAACTTTATAACGGAGCGGTACTCGATTTTCTCCATACTTCACAATTTCTTCTAGATTGAGTTGTTTGAGACTTATTATGATAATACTCGATATACTAATTATTAGTCACTGAACACGTTAGTACCTAAACGAGCACCCCCACCATCCATTCTTGTCCTCCATTCCGCGAACTTAAAAACGCACCCTCGTATGTAATGTCAGGCAAGTTTTAGCGGACGCACTATTTAATAATGAATGTCTACCTCCCTGAATCTCTTTATTGGCTTTCTGAACCTCTGGCGAAGGATGACGTTTTCGTAGTCTAAAAGTCAGTTAGTAACCAAGAGACTGATATACCCAGTAAATACTTCATCTATACTGACTTCAATAATAGGTCTACTAACTAATACGACACTGAGAAGACGTTGTCTTATCTTGCCACAATAATAAGCTTGTCTCCATCAATCAAATTTAAGTACATCGAGGACATGACAAAGCCCAAAGCCCATTTTATTTATTTGCCCATAACACACAAGACAGAAGCTAACAAATAAAACGCCACATTGTAGCCAAACAACAGTAAAACAAGTTTGTTTTGTCAACACAATCTGTAGTATCGATGCGACGTAAATAATCGTAGAGTGGCATCGTTCGAGACTATCTATAAATGTTTGTCTCTTTATTTCTGTTTTTATTTTGTTTGTTTAGTTTTGTTGAGGAAGATGTACGTAGTACTATAAACAAGACTGTTACCGGGAAATCTTTTTTATATTATTGGTTTAGAAAGATTTAATGTTTCTTTTTCTTTAAAAATTATAACTTGTAGCCTGTGTAGTAGGGACTTTAAAGTACGCATGGTTCATCTACACTAATGGGCTTATTTGTGGGTTAAGTTCATATATTAACTGAGGTTGCACTAAGTGTAACAACACCACGGATAAACATAAATAAACCCAGAGCAATGCGAACACTCATGTTCATGCACATAAAGATTTCCATGGCTAGAATTAAATTCCGAGACCTCTGTATAGCAGTCAAGAGCCACACTCAGCCACAGGGATCGTCAATTCTTCAATTTTATATACTAGATCCTTACTAATAGTATAAACGTTTGTATGTATGAATAGATGTTTGTTACTCAATCACGCCTAAATGGCTGGACTGGTTTAAAAAAAATCGTTTAAGAAAGAAAGAAAGAAAGAAAGACAGAAAAAACTATTTATTTGCAGCAAAGCAAAAACAACAAAGCTTTTTTAAAATTACATAGAATAACAGGTAGCACCCTGGTTGAAGGCTACTTTTTATTTCGGAAACGACATTAATGTCAGCAAAACTGCAAGCAAATACTAGTAATAAATGAGTACAAACCTCAAAGGGCGCCTCTCCATGGTGTTTGTTGTTCAGTATCAGGAAGGAACACAGAGGACCGCGGGCCCTGATGGCCGGAGTCACTTCCACGAGGGTCTCGTTCTCTTTTATCAGTCCGTGATAGCCTTCCTCCGGCTCCGCCAGCTCCAAGTATGGAATGTCTGTGGACAAAAGATTGGAATTGTTAGAAATAATTACACGATGTATGCAAAAAGGGTTTGTACATTGTTTTATTATCAGCATGAAAATGAAGCGCTCACAGACAGCTCTTTCATAACGATAATATTGGTAATCTACGTCAATAAGGTAATTCTAGGTGGGTGACCGCTTAATGGTATTTTATCTGAGCTTCTCAGTGTATCGAAGGGCACGTTAAGCAACAGAGACATAGGGGCGGCTGGAAAAGTTCTCAACGCCAGGTCGGTCGCTAACCAAACGGTAAGAAGAAAAAGCATGGAAAACCAACTGGACGGGCGTTCAACGTAGGTACATGGAAAGAAACTATGAAAGCTAAGCGGGTTGGTATCAATTACGTTACGTTTGGTAATTATAGGATTCTATGTCAATCTTCTTTAATAGAGATAGGGTAAGGTTGCGATCATTGGACTAGCGCTTTGTTTGGACCACTTCAATATTTCGCGATCTATTCATATTTGAACCCGATATTTGCATCGAAACGATAGCTTTACAACCCCCCACACCGCCCTCCAACCGGCAGTACCGCATCAGGCAGCATGAAGGATGGACGTACTTCGCTTTGTTTCTCGGACCTCGAACATAATTTTTACGCGGCAAATAATAGCATGTAAGTACTGTTATATTAATTATTTTAATGTGACTTTTTTACTAGTATAGTATAGTTATTAAGAATACATACTATCGCATATTTTTGTTGAGTAACTTGCTACGTTTTTTTAAAATAAATATATCAGTGGATGTTAGTGAGTTTCTATCAATGGACTGTCACGATGCTCTTTCATTGAACCGGTCCAATCACGGCACCTTCTATAATGTCTGTTATTTAAAAAAACAAATCTTTTTATTTTAGCATCGCACAAAGAGGAGGAGAGGGAGTCGCGTATGAAACTAGCTTAGGGAAAAAAGAAGTTAGATTGAATGAGGTGATCAGAATGTTTCGAGTGCCAAAAGCGACGTTATAGAGAAGATTTGACGCACCTAAAATATTGTTGTTATTTTGCATGCCAAATAAAGAAATATAATTAGGGTTGATTAATTAATGTAGCTATCTATTTATTTTCGAAAATAAAAGAAATTTGATAAAAAAAATATTATACTTTATAAATTTTTTTACATACACCTTGAATGGACCAGCCACCTATAATGCCCTAAATCCAATTGTAGCAACTAAGTGGTCCGATGAAAGAGACGGTGGTTCAAACAAGGAAACCATCACAAAGTATTATTTTCTTCTTTTGTGACTATATACATAGTAAAATTAACTTAATTATGTTAGTTACCAATAATTGAATATACAGACTACTCGTTTACATAGATTTTGTTTTATTTCACGCTCTATTTTAGCTACCAGGTCTGTTTAAAGTTAAGTGGTCCAATAGTCGCAACCTTACCCTATGTATCTTAATATTTGTTTATTATTCCAAACCATAAAAAAAACATCATACTTTCTTGTTTCAATCTAATGTTTTCTTAAAACCTAAAATCCCTGACAATTTCCCAACATACCAATTCCAACATTTTAACCAAGATTAACTTTAAATATTACATAATAAAATTTAATAATTTTCCATGAGCAGCTTACTCCTAAGTAACCGAACAGACTATAACAGTTACAAAGCCTATTAGACGAGAACCACGACGTCTATCCACAGATTATAATGAAATGGCCGGTCGAGTACCATCCCGTATAATGTAAGTAGCTGCTTGGGACATTTAATGAATATTTTCGAGTTTAATTTTGTTTTATTTTCTTGGATAGCATAATAAAGTTCATTTTACCTATCGTTATGAAAACTTCTAAGGGCTAGAAAGGATTTAACGATGGTGTACCTATTCGTATACACATATAAAATAATAGTTTTTATTCTGAACCATAAAACATCATATACTTTCTTGTTTAAGTCTTATGTTTCTTAAAACCTAAAATCCTTGACAATTTCCCAACATATAGGTTGTCTATAAAGTCAAGAAATTAAAGTTTGAGGAACTAAATTGTTCATGTGTCTGGCAACACTGAAATTCAAAATAGACTTGTACATGAGCTGTCATCGAGTAGAAGTTGCGGAACGGTTTTCATTTTGTGATTTTTATAAGTTCATTAATCTACAATAAACTAATACTGACTTACGAAGAACAACATAAAGAATGAGTAGAGTAAATCAAAGTGGCACGTGGGAAGTGATTTTTAAAGTTCTTTAACGATGTTTGACGGAGCACGAAGCTGCTCAAATTTTATGTGATTTGGATGATATTTATGGGCGAACTGCAACTTTGATGGGTATGTAATCGTGTTATTGTGTTTTCTAATCTGTCTCAAGTAATATATTCACTCCATTTGCGATATAAAGACCAAAAACAGGCATTGCGTACATAGCATATTTTTAGGTAAGATTGTCATTGAAAGTAAGAAATATTGTAGTACGACCTATTCTGTTGATACATTATCAGTTGCATTAGTATAATACAGTCAAGATTTATCCTAATTTTGAATTTGAATTAATTGCTTTATGTCTATATTAAGGTTGATAACTAAACTAAGTATGTCACTTTCGCATCAACTGGTCTGTCGACAATGAATAATTAATTGCAATATTTTATTAATTTCTTTATTATTTAGTTCTTAGTAACTCCATGTTAAATGACATCTTGTTAGTTAATATTTAACACTGAATAAATTTTAGTTAGGTATTGCAGTTATTCTTTCCATCCCATTCTTTGCCTGAATTTTGTGTCTAGGTATGTCTAAATTTATTGTAAAAGTATAATCAAATGTTCAATCAACATAACTTTTGTAAAATTTCAGGCTCCAACCAACCCTCAGATAGTTGCAGGTGATAGCTAGAACTGTGATGGATTTTAATTGTAGTCTTGAAGTTCTACGCAAAATTTTAAATGCTGCTGGCCTACAAGAAATGCCCTAGTAATATAAAAATCGAGATTTGCCTGAAGAACTAAGGAAAGACATTATTTATCATTCTTCATACAAGGTAACCTGTATAATAAAGCATATTCTTTTGTATAGTAATTTTTCTCATTATTAACTGTATAAAATAGTTAAAATAATAGTTTCTAGCCTATTTTCCCTTTCTACTCCTCTTTGCCCCCTATACGCCCCTCCAAATAAACCAATAATCAAATCTTTTTTAATAATAATATTAGTATAGTTAGTAAATCAGTAGTTTCCGTGTAGTGACGAAGGAAGAATACAATATATCACCACCCCATCTCATCCCATGGGTGTCGTAAAAACCGACTAAGGGACTGTCCGTGAATATTATCTTTATGAAATAAAAAGAAAGAAAACTTGAAATAAAACCCTATACCAATACGTCTGGCCAGCGTGGTACCAGTAGGCCAAGTATTATGATGATGATGAATTGATATATAAAATAACAGAATATTTTATAAAATCATCACTAACGAGTAACTATTTATGTTCCCGCAGGTCACAAAATGTTGGCAATTTCTAAAAAAGGCCTTCAGCAGCATCACAGCTGAAACTTAAAAAAACGGATGCCATCGCGTCGAGAAGCTCCAATCAGAATACTACAAGAGAGGACGTCACCTGTGGGCAAATACTGACGATAATAGCAGCAGCAAAGAAAGCTTTAGTGATGACGATGAAGGTGGCAACGAAAGTTATCTTAACATCGAATATTTAAAAAATCCTATGATGAAAGCGATGAATAAATCTCCTTGTTAACTGTGAACATGCGTTTTTATTACTCTTATTCAATCCGTTAATTTATTCTAATACCCATACCATTCTAATAGGTGAATTTTGACCCATGTAGTTTTGGGTTGGTGTATGAAATCGATTAAGAGATTTATCGATTTAGATAACAAGCGATTAATCGATAATCGATTAATATTTATAGTTTAGTTTTTTAAGTTTGGTATACATGTGGCAGCAGCCATATAGTAGCAGCACTAAAATTAAAACCATAGAACATATTGTTTTGCAGAAGTCAAAAATTACGTTATGCCTCATAATTCTTACACTAAATTATGTTACATTCTATGGCTCAAAACAACTGACAAAATTTAAAATGGCTTGACTATAGTGGATATAAAACAGAAATAAAACATCGTCATCTAAAATGTTTAAAGGGCTAACACTACTTTACTTCTATAAAGGTCATGTTATAACAATTATTCAAATTTCTCAATCACTTATGCCCGATTTACTGTACTTATCGATGTGTAAATCGGGCATTAGGGTTACAACCAATGAAATGAATTATCTCATTATGAGTTGTGTGAATTTTTACTTGAGTATTAGATATAATGTGTTTCAAAATTACTTATTTAATTTCAATAAATTACTAGTATGAAAACTATTTTCTCAGACTAAATAGGGTTGCTACGTGTAGCACAGTGGCGGCCTCATTTATTTTCAGGACTTTATAGACAGAGTGTACCAATTCCAACATTTCAACCAAGAATTACTTTAAATATTACATAATAAAATGTAATAATTTTCCATGAGAAGCTTACTCCTAAGTAACTGAACAGACTATAACAGTTACAAAGCCTATTAGACGAGAACCACGACGTCTATCCGCAGATTATAATGAAATGGCCGGTCGAGTACCATCCCGTATAATGTAAGTAGCTGCTTGGGACATTTAATGAATATTTTGCAGTTTAATTTTGTTTTAGTTTCTTTAAAGGCAAGCAGATCGTTTCGAAAACTTTCAAGGGTTAGAAAGGATTTAACAATGCCTTTACCTATCAGGTATGATTCCTGCTCAATAGAAATCTTACATATCATAAACATTACTAACCCCGGTTTCCGAATGACTGATCAAATAAAAATCAAATAATTAAGTGTGAAAACTGACATTTTAGTTCCTGAAAATGATAGTTTTGACTCTTGATTAGTTGATTTTTACTTGATCAGTCATTCGGAAATCGGGGGTTAGTTAACTAATTACGAAAACAAAGCTGTAAATAAATTAGTAGCAAGAGCCCATTCCAGTAGTAAGTCTTTTATGGTCTTCGATAAACACAATATAAAATCGTTACAATTCCAAAACACTTAAACGAAACAATATTAAATAGGGCCATAAAATACTGGCCCAGAAATCAAACACCAAACCCTATTTTACGATCGGAACACCCTGCATTTCGTAATCCTTCAGAATCCGTGGGGATTGTTTGCAATCGAGGAAAATTTCTAGGGATCCAACTAAAGGGATGCTTAGACATGCTTGGCGAACAATTTGTCCGTATAAGTCCGTCTTTTCTGTTATTCGTCGAAGCTTTATTTATTTTTCTTTTATCTTCAAAATAAGGTTTTTCTTTTGTGAAATTTGTATTATGAGGAAACCTTTATAATCTGTGGTTGTGTGACCTCAATGTTTGTGTGGATCTTGATATTTTGTTACAGGTCAGTAAACAGAATCATCGGAATAGTCACAGGTTGTCTGTTTTGACAGACTCGCAAAAGGTTACGAAAATTTTAAAACCCCTACGTTAAGACATCTTGTCTCTTACTGCGTTCTAAGCAGAATGCAATAAAAACATGGTTAAACACAAAAACTATTAAAAAAATAAATATTCTATTCTACATTCGACAATGGAATGATTCGATGTGGCATACTTTCGCATTAATGTGAGTCGCGTTTTAGTACGTTAGGGCTACCGTTCATCGCTATTTTGAACTTCGAAATTCGAATTCAAATTATAATGACTATAAATTATGTGAACAAATGGAAGCCGGTTTGTAAGAGCCGTAGTGCCTATATAGTGTTTAGAAGAATCTACCGACCTCGATGGGAACAAGTCGTGAAGTTATGTACTTTTGTACATAAATGTTAAAATAATTATAGCAACTATATCTCTTTTCGTTAGCAAGAAGTACGAGTAAATAAGTAGGGATACTTTGCCATAAATAATTAATAATATTAATACATTTAACCAGAAAAACGTTTACAAAGCGAATCATTAAAAACGTTTCATAAAACATACTTCGCAGAAAATTCTTTTAACTTTGTAATATTTAAAAATATTAACTCCCTTCATTACTTTGTTTTAATTAATTAATTAGCCTTAACGAGGGACTCGTGGGAACTCAAAAAATAAGGACTTTTGTAATAATAATGGATTAACGCGAGAAGTAATAGCTAATTATTAAGACTTCTGTCAGAGAAGAGATAAACGTAGTATAATTGGACTATTGGTAATGATAAACAGACTAAGAATACATGTTGCCATCCTATTTTATTAAGAGCTATATTTTAGTTTACCATCTCTTTAGTCCAATTTTACGACACATCTACAGAATGAGGTAAAGGTAGCATTCTTACTCCACAGCATATATGGTAATCTAAGAATCTTGGTCTTATCGTTCTTAAAGCGATAACGCAGTTAGTGTCGCAGAGTTTTGGGCTACATCAATTTAGTCCAGTATCGTTTTGCCATCGATACGCTAAGAAGAAGAATCGTTCTTAAGCAGTTATCTCCACAACTTCTTATTATGCGTTACCTTCTTTGCCTCCTTTTACGTCTTAATCTTCGGATTCGCGTCAGGAATCTAAACCTTATTTCGATAAGGTTAAGATTCCTTATGCGACCGCCTGCACCACCGATGCAGTTATATAGATATTCTGAAGACTCGTAAGTTTGGCGACATAAAACTTGTTTCATAAAGCCATGATTAAGCACTTGAGATACTTATTAACATAAAACATTTTACCCATCGCTTCTCTATAATAATTATCCAGTTCGCAACGTTAAGCGTATCAAAATTGACGCCGCGCACTATTTATAACGTGTCTATAAATGAGTTACGTCGGGACGTACGGTGCATTAATTTTTACGTCGAAAGTGTCGATAATTGGGTTTCAAAGTGCTGTATGCATCTAGGCTTTATAAACTGCCTTCAGGAAAGTAATTGGGTCTGTCTTCCCCAATGTGACTGCGGCAGTCCAGTGCAATCGATGTCGCATCTACTGGTGTGCCCTTTGTGCCCTGAGCGGTGTACGATGGCCGATCTTTACGCGGCCACTCCAAATGATTGAAGTCGCCACTCACTATTCAAAAAATGTTTGAGTTCTCGACCATTAAAACGATAGGAGAAGAAGAAGATTGGGTGATCTGTAAATGCTTGTCCTGTGTCTGTATGTATTTGCACAGGGGTAGGCAGAGATTTAGTGAGCGTAGTGTATTGCAGTACTTACGAACCGGCATTTAGATATGCCCGTCGGTTTCGAGTGTTACGTACTTGATTGTCTCTAAGTCTTTTATTTCATGGCAACAGGCGTAGGGTGGGAGGACCCCTAACATGGTAAACCGACGATCTAGTTAGGACGCCGGGAAGCCGATGGATGAGGGAGGCACAAGTCCGCGCAGTGTAGAAACGTTTGGAGCAGGCCTATGTCCAGCAGTGGACGTCCAATTCCGATGAAGACTTTCTTGGGCGATGTATTTTAAGCCCGTTTTTTAACCCACTCTAAAAAGAGCGGAAAGTCACATTTGGTTGATTTATTGTTACGTTTTATCTAAGAAATGTATCATTTGTTAATCAATTTCAAAAAAAATGTGTAAATTCTCCAAAACAAAATTTCAGTAAAATTGGTATAGTGAGGAGGAAATCGAACTCGAAACCTCAGCGTAGACTACAAACACTTCACCATTACATGTTCAAAGAGTAAGAAGCCTCTCTTAAAAAGTACATATATACGTTTATCTAAAAAAAGGGGTTCGAAAAAATATCTTTTTATTCCCTAGCGGGTATTTCATCATAGCTTTTGAGGCTATTTTGTATTCACAAGCGGTCGCGTTGCGGTAGCTGTGCGGTTTCGTCCTTCGTGTGAACTCGCATTATTATGGATGAATTATAACCTACCCTAGTTTGAATATTTACATAGCAAAATTTTCTAATGTTTTAAGACTTAAATTGTATTTTGCAGTGTTTCTGTTTTTACTGCATCGGTGGTAAAGCGCTTGTGTATGTTGGCTGCTGTATGCGAGGTTGCCGTTTCATAACCTGTGCAGGTCTATTATTGTTAAGACTTTTCATACCTTTTTGATAAGGTCAAAATGAACAAAGCCCGTAATAATGTTAAGACATGTCTCTGCTATGGGCTATATAACTGTGTTAACATTCATTTATAATAATAGCGTGGCAGTATTTATAAAAATCTATATTTACTTAAACTCCGACTAAATTCATAATAAATACCTTATATAGATACAATGCATTGTTTAAAAAGAGTACTTTAAAACAAGTACCACCGCATACAACTTAAAACCGTTACCTTCATACAGTACAAAATAAAGCTGAAAAGAAATGCGTTCACAAGTTGCGCCACGTCAGACAGACTAGCTAAACACCCTGTATGTGTGTTACCCTGACATTTGTGTCAGTAGAGCCTGACATGTATGACTACATACACACATCTACATACAAATGTGACACCATTCGTATACGAGGCGTGAAAATAGAGTGGTCTAGTTTCTTTCACGAAGGTCCCTAGTTGGGCGCCAATTTTATTTTAAAACCTCGTTTTGACTGCCTCGACCATGTTTTGATTCCCACGTAGGATAATTCTTTGTTTCATTCAAAAATTATTGTCCTGAGTCTGATGAATAAATTATAAATATTCCTCACACATTCACACAACGCCATCTAGTTTCAAACTAAGCAAAGCTTGTACTATGGCTACTAGACAACGGATATACATACATATTATACATAGAAAACACTCAGACCAATGCAAACAATCATGTTCATGCACACAAAGATTTGCATTGAGCGGGAATCGAACCCGGTCCTCTGCGCATGTTATATAACCACTCCGCCACAGAGGTCGTCAATTGATTGTTTTTTGTTTCCGTTGAATTAATGTTTGTAAAGATCCCCCGAAACAAAGCCATAATCCTTAGTGCGGGAGTTGTCTTTTTGAAACGTAAAGTTTTAATAAGTCTCAGTATGGGCACCAATTTTATTCCAGCCCCAGTATAGTCGCCAATAAGTTTTAATACTCGCATTGTTAATATAAAAAGGGTGGTAGATTTACATTATATAAATTTTTAGTGTTCACTACGACTAGGTTATGACGTAAAATATTTTTAGTATACCCACAAAATCGGACCCAAATTAAAGGGTAAATTGAGGTTTGGTAGATTTACTAACTTTATGATCTTTGATACACAATTGAATTTTGGTTTTACTCGCATAAGCTGATATAATCTAAGGCAATCCGTGTGGTAATGTAGTATGAATTTATAATGTATCAGCATATACGACGTCCTCTGTGGCGTAGTGGTGAAGATGTATAGTTATAGGCGATGAAGATTGATGTTTGCATTGGTTTAAGTGTTTTCTATGTATATTATAATATTTGTGCCTTTTGTATGATTTGTGTGTATATGTCGCAGGTTATGAGGAAACCAGGGATTTCACGAAATCACTAGGGATATCACGAAATCCCGGTAAATGTCGAAAATGCCTTGCATTGCCATTATGGTCACAGTTCTAACCTAACCTAACCTACAGAAGTTTGTATCCTTGTGTTATTTAACCTATAAACAAAAATATGACCATTTCTTTTCTGGTACAAATGGGATTTCGTCATATCCCTAGGGATTTCGTGAAATCCCTGGTTCACTCATTTCCCTGCGACATATATACCTACAACATGATTGCTATGATAATTACTCTCGCCCAGTATAACATTTTAACAAGGAGGTCGGGTTCTCGATGTCTCAACATATAATTTCTTGAGGATAAGGATAGTATAATCCCTGAATTCTTAGTCACTCACACTGACAACCTAAGACCCTCACTATAGCTACATTACCTAATATGAATAAATTAAGCTACCAGATGAAAAACATTATAAGTAAAAAAAACCCCAAGTAATTAACAAAGTATGCACAAAGGAATACGTTAAAACAACGCAACGTTTACACCGCAGAATTAAAACTAATTTATCAAAACGTTGCCTAACCACGAACATTTATACCGACCGATCATTTATTTCAATTACTCATTCATTTCAAATTGCTATAAAAAAAGCTATATATTTTTTCGTAGCTGAGGGTAGTCGTACATTAATCTTTCTACCGCTTGTCAGTCAGAAATTTCACATAATGTCACAATTACTTTCGTCTGGATTTGAATAACAGCTCTTCTAATGTTAAGGGTCCTCGAGACCCTACGCCCAACACTTGTGGGGATTGCTCATAAATGCAGATAGCTCGATAAAACGACGGTAAGTTATTTAAAAGGCCAAAAATGTGGGTGTATCTGTAGATATAGAGAGTAAAGTATGTAGAGTAGGGTTTTTTTCTTTTGGCAATTTTAACTGTCGAAAGTAAATATACAGTAAAGTGAATTTACACGTAAAAAAAGTTCTTATAGATGTTTATAAAGTTTTTAATGCAGTAAAAGAAGTTATAATAATAATATAGCAACTAGTAACACTTTTCAATTTCCCACGTGGTAATGAAATAAGGATACAATAAGTACCAGATTCTTATTGTAACCTAAGAGTTGTAAAATACGATTACAGGACAAAGGGGATTAAACAAGCTTAACGTCAGTGCAAGTAAAGGAAGGCTAAATAGAGGTCACAAGACCGCCTGGTTCCTAAGCAGAGCTAATACTTTAGACACTAGACAGTTGAGAACCATGTTTTTTATTGTAAATACATAGAAGATACAAACGCACATGTTTATGCACACAAATACTTGTGCGAGGTTCGTCTACATGCTCTCTAAATAAAATTCAGTGCCGTATTAAAATCAAACGTAACACTAAAGACACATAACAAACATTCAGTACTACCTTTCTAACTTTACGTCGTATAAAGACAGTTTTCCCTTCGACATACAAGTTCAATAGATAAACCAACTTTTTACTGCCAATCCCAGAGACAGAGGGTAGTTGAACATTGCTTTATGACGTCACCTCTGCCCGGCCATTTCTGAAGACATTCAGCCAAAGTTTCATGTATTACAAGGACATGGAAACCATCCGTATCACTTAGTGCCCAAAGTTTTGAGCTACGGGATTTGGAAGATATTGTATAGGATGATCCCTTGGGATGATCATATGTTTTTGCCGATATTTTCTGATGTATTTCAAACAAGTTGTTGTGTTATATTTGTTTTCGAAGTTTAGAGAAGTAAACGTGTTGATAAAGTTAATATCATCTGAAGATCTGGTGAATATTGCGGGTAGCCGATGGATGAGAAAGGCTCAGAAGCCTTTAAAGGAGACCTATATTCAGCAGCGAACGTTTTTTGGCGAGATGATGAAGTTGATAAACTTGGCTTAGAATGTGTTACATAAAACCCGATCAATCAAAGATGCGTTAGTTGTTGGTCAGCATGTTAGTCTGCTTTAACGACATCACCGATCTATTCAATAATTAATATTCCTCTAGCTATTTACTACCTACACATACTGCTAAAAAACCCCTTAGCCTTGGACCTGCGAATATTGAAGCGACAGTAACTAGATTATCGCTTGCCTGTGCTGCTAGATAGCGTTGGCCTAGATTGACAAAATGAAAAACAGGTAGAAAACTGAAGCTTTTAGTGAAAGTAGATAAATTAAAACGAAGAGTAAAACACAAAAGGGATATGTAGCAACAAAAGACTATGTACGTGCAAAGTGCTAAAGCAATGGACAAATAGACACCGTTCACTAATTCACACTTACAAGTACTTACATAAAAAAAGTATTTAAGTATCTTTATCCGTTGTCTAGTACCCACAGTACAAGCTTTGCTTAGTTTGGGGCTAGGTGGCGATGTGTGAATGTGTGCGGATTATTATATAAGTAAGTACATGATTTTCTGTTTATGCTGAACCATTAAATTGTATTAATTCCTTCCTTAATCACATTTTGAAGGATCTGTTGTAATATCTAAATGTAAAGAACTTTTGACCAGGTCAGAGTCTTGTCAATGATATCTACCATCTTAAATATAATAAAAAAATAAATATTCCACACACAATAACATAACAATCTAGTTCCAAACTAAACAGAGCTTGTACTATGGGTAGAAGACAACTGACAAACATACTTAAATACTTCCATCCCGACCAATGCAAACAATCATGTTAATTCACAAATTTGCATTGAGCGGGAAACGAACCCGAGACCTCTGCGTAGCAGCCATGTAATATACCGACTACGCCACAAAGGTCGTCATCGTCAAGTACTGCTTTCGTTCCTGGACTATGTTCGAGCTTTCCACAAAGTTCAATAGTCCTATTTGCACTGTCATAAAAAAACTTTTAGTTTTTAGTTCAAATTAAATTATCTGCCACAAAAGTAACTTCCTACAAAATTCAAACCGAAACTAAATAATATTCATTCGAAAATAGTTCATTTTAATTCAGTGACATAAGCCACTAAAAGTTAAAAAGCATAATCCGGTCGACTAATAGTTTTAAAATGAATAACAAAACACCAAAAAGTTGTTATAATTTTTCATATTAAAAACTCTACGAAACATTATTAACATGGCTTGGAGTTTTGAGCGAAAATTGCAACCATTTTCAAACTTCAAAATAAAACTAACAGTAAATTCGAAAAAGAGTTAAAAGGCAATTTAAACTTTATACCTTTGTAATAAAGCGTACATTTGCATCGTGAAGTTTTAAATCAAAATCCGAATTGTACACTATAGCCCTAATTCTGCGACATACATTATTCATGTGAGTGTAAACAGAATGTTCTTCGTTCTATGTGTATTGATTCTAACCGTCACATAAGCACTGATAAACCATCACCTGTCTCACTTTTTCTTACTGTGATGCATTATGAGTGAGTGGGATGGTAGATATAAGAACCGCATAAAGTTTCCGTGATTCAAGGACTAGAAAGGATGGTGACTATGAAATCAGTGTGTAATAGATTTGTTATTTGGTATATAAGAGATTTTAATTGTACATGTATTCTGTATTTTAGGATAATGGAATCAGACTGTACTTTGCTGTAGTCGACAATTTGAAGTCTCCTGAGGCTGTTCCGTAGAGGAACTTTGGTTAATATTCCGCACACATAAATGCTACGCTATCTAGCCCTAGACAACGTTATTCATGTCAATTTGGTATGTAAAGTAAAAGTTTACTTATGTCGAATCCAAAACCATTTAGAGATTTTAGATCGGTAAGGAATAAAATCATATTTGTTGCGCAAAAAACCGCAAGATTGTGTTCATTTTTACAATTATACATAAATTACTTTGTTTTTCATTTGACGTCTAAATGACGTCATTTAGCCCGTCTCAATAGACGTTTGTTTCTGCTTTCATTGCTTAAGTAATTTGGCCGTACGCATGACGCCATCACAAGTAAAACTTAAATGTCTTCTTCTTCCATACTTTCCTATCGGACGTTATCTCACAAGTCACACTCTTCGCAGCCATATCGTCTTTCACACAATCCATCCATCGTTTCTTTGGTCGTCCTGTTCCCCTATATCCATTCACATACATGTTTAACAAAGAAAGTTAGATATAATCAAAAGAAAATAATTAAAACACCAAGTCTGTATGTAAGTAATAACTACAAAGGTACTACAAATACATTTCGTGAAAGGTTGTCGTCTGTATATGACAGGTGTCACAAGATCACGCAATATGACACAATAAATTACTTATAAAGAGTAAGAAAATATTTCTAAACTAGTTGTTACCTGTGACTTTGCCACGAAAAGTTTCTTAGTAAGTAGGTGAAATATTTAAGTTGTTTCTGAGCTCTGATATTGATTTTGAAGACGAGTAGTCATAATTACTAAGACTTGCCTAGATTGCCAGAGGTGTAAAATTTAGCGTCATACTATATATGTATATCACCGCATGGAAAATTTATTCATAGCAATAGATTCGAACATTTACACATGGACATAATGGGACCATTGAGCTATTGTGATGGCTATCGGTATATAGTTACCATGATGGACAGGAGTACAGGATGGCCGGAAGCATATCCTATTAAGGATATCACAGCAGAAACTATCGCAGAAATTGTATACAATGGTTGGATTTCTAGATTCGGTTGCCCACTAAGAATAACAACCGATCAAGGACGACAGTTCGAATCAAACCTTTTCAAGCACCTCACTAAGAAACTAGGTATTTGCAGAATAAGTACCACCGCCTATCATCCCCAGGCAAACGGGTTAATAGAGCGCTGGCATCGTGGACTCAAGGCAGCATTGATGTGCAGAGGCAATACCACAAAATGGGTATCCGAGTTACCATCAGTATTGCTAGGTTTAACAACAAGTTTACGTGATGACACGAGCATCAGCGCCTCAGAATTAGTGTATGGAGAAGTACTAAGGTTACCGGGTGATTTCTTCGAGCCGTCAAAGCTGGACATCACTGAAAACGATTTTTTTATGCAAGAGTTACGAGAAAGAATATCAAACCTGTCAGCTGTGCCTAGAAGACAGCCAATACAAGGCAGAATATTTGTGCACAGTGAGTTAAAGAATTGCTCACATGTATTCTTACGTGAAGACAAAGTACTAAAACCCCTCACACCCCCATATTCTGGGCCATACAAAGTCATTAAGAAAGAGGACAAATATTTTAAAATTCAACAAGAAGATACGGAAAAAAATGTTAGTATAGACAGACTCAAACCAGCGTTCATGCTACTTTTATAATATAAGTTAATTACTTTACTAGCTGATTGCTTACTTTCATCATCAAATTTGGGGAAAATCCAGACAGATTTTCTGAGGAAACTTATAAAATCATTGTTCTTACTCCGTCACCACACGGAATCTCCGTAAGAACAGTGTGTCACCACCCCATCTCATTCCATGGGTGTCGGAAAAATCGTGAATATTGTCTTTACCTAATAAAAAGAAGGAAAACTTCAAATTAAACTCTATACCAATCCGTTTGGCCAGCGTGGTATTAGTAGGCTAAGTATCCCTCCGCCACTGGAGGAGGCCCGTCACTGCAGTGGAACATTAATGGGCTGTTATGATAATAAAATCAAAGTAACTCAAGTTTTTCACACTACTGCTTGGAGACTAAATAATCAGACACAACGGTGGTACTAACCTAAATGGTCTGTTGCTGACCCCACCGTCGTTTTCGTTCTTTTTAAAGGATTTTGAGATTAATGAACGCAAATAAATTTTTCTTTCTAAAGGTTACCCGTTCAAAGAGATGTAAAAACCAACTTTTAGACCCCTAAAACGAAGCAGTTTTAACAAAAGAGTTAGGTTTAAAGTTGAAAACAGGATTAGGCCAAGTTACTTTGTAATTCTACTAATTTAGCACACGATTACTGGAGACAGGTTTGCTCTAATGAGGCCCTAAGATCTTAATCCAGGGCAGAGAACCAAGGCGTGTTAACAGATTCGTAACTAACTACATACGTAGGTATAGGAGTTCTATTAAGATATTCTCTTGGTTCAATAATGGGTCTGGATGAACCTTACAATCGTTAACTGTATTCGTTCTATTATGTTTTATGACAAAATGAAGTCAAAAAAAGTAACATGAGTATGGCACTTCAATTATCACACGAAATAGGGGATTATTTTACAATGAAGAAACCAAAAAATATCGAAAAATACTTTTTTTTTACAATCTGTCTGTTATATATGACAATTTTAATTTAATTGTTGTACAATTTTGATCATTGTTTTATTATATTATTTATTAAATTATTTTATGCTAATTTGATTAATTTGCGTTGGATATGCTGTTTATGGTTGTTTATTATGTGTGTTGAAGATAATATTCAGTTTTTTGTATTTTTATTTTCTCAAAACATAACTTTTTCTTTTCTTTGGACCACACAATAGTCAAAAGTCTTTATCTAAATTAAAAAAACTACCGAAAAGTGACCTTGTATCACAAGTTTTAGCGCATTTAATGGGGTTTCTGAAAAGGCACACATGGCAATGAGAGGCTCTAATCACTTTCTAGGACGAAAAAACAAAAGAACGGTTGTGGAATAATTGTTTTATTAATGTTCGATTAATAATTATTTTTGATTCAATTTAAATATAATCCATAAATATCTCATTTAAAGTTAAATAATTGAAGTAAGTATACCAATTATAACTTTTGTTTGATTCTCAACTTTATACTCGGCAATTATTTTAAAATGTCAACGTATAATTAAAATTGTATAATGCCGAGTTACGCCGACTTTTGATGATCGGCTTAATAACTAAGCAACGGCTAAAATAATGATCAGGTCGTGGGAAGCACTTTCAATGGCCAAATGTCGTTTAAAATTAAATTTTAATAAATCTTTAGTTCGGACCAAAACCCATATTTTTAAAATTGTTTGTAAAAATATGTATATAATTTGTAATCTTTTTATTAATGTATACCTGGAGTAACAGTCGTAAATGTTTCCAAACGGCACGTTCTCTGTAAGGAAGGCTGTTATAAATAGCAAAGGAAACCTCCACACACAGACAGTTCAGTCACGTGAATTTTTAAACAGCCTTACTTCAGACTGCATTCTAAATTCTCGATAAAGGAATGTCTACCATATTTTTAACTGGATTAAGTTGAATTCCGTTTGATTAGAGAGAGAATTTCTGATCAAGATCAAATAGTGCTCGAATTAGCTGCTCTTGATGTATTCAGTTCGCGGTATTCGTTAGTCGTAAGGATTTTAGACTAATTGGTTATTGTTAAGGTGGAGTAATACTATTGAAGATTACAGTAATTGTTGTAGGATTAGTACTTACTTAGTCGCTCAGAGAATGCAGTACCTCAATTTTTAGCTGAATAGGTTTATTGTCTGATTATGTTTCTCAAGAAAGGTTCTGGAATGGCGACCGCGTACCGGAAAGCGCAGGGTGAGGAGACCCCTTACACGGTGGACCGAACATCTAGTTAGGATGGCGGGAAGCCGATGGATGAGGGAGGCCCAGGACCGCACGAGGTTGCAATACTTGGAAGAGGCATATGTTCAGCAGTGGACGTCGATTGGCTGATATGATGATGATGTTGTTTCAAAAGGTATTGACTGCTTTTCCAGGACTCGTCGAATATCGAGCAAGGTGCATCACGTAAAGTCAGAAAAAATTGGAGAAAATGCATTTCATGTCTACCGCCTGCTACCTTCAGAAAATGCAGTTCATGTCTACCGCCTGCTACCTTCTTACCTGAACCCTTAGTTTTCCATCTAGTTCGATACAGTCACATTACAGTGAACTACTTAAAAAAACCATTTATAAACAAATACCAGCATAATTAAAAAAAACATTTCTACGTAAAACACTACAATTTAAGCCAAAAAACCCAAGCGATGTTTAGCAAGGGTTGCTAGTGCAATATATTTTATTAGCAACGCCAGTATCTGGACTCTTCCAACAATATTATGGGGAGTCACGTTTGTACGAAGGACACGTCCCTGTTTATCCCAAGTATTATCGCCGCGATAAAATCACACTGGACTACGAGAGGCTCTTAACAAGAGGTGCTCGCCATTTTATGTATTTGTTTTAAATCTTCTAAACGAAAACTTCCTACATGATAATAAAAAGCGAATGACAATAATGTTTAGATTTTTTCTTTGGATACCTTATTTGGGATTTTTGTTTTTACAGTACAAAATTATGGATATCTAAATGACTTTCCACAAAACACAATTAGGTGATGTTAATTCAAACAGGCAATTAAACATTTGGAAGTTGCCTGTGTAAAGCAGAAGATATCTTTTTGCTGATATGATGAACGAAAATTCCCTAAGTCAACATTTACGACACTATCGGGATAGACTTAATAACTAAATTTCAATAAAAATGTAACGTATCAAGTTTGTAAGTTGTTTAGTTTAAATAATGGTATTAAACTTATTTGTATCAAATAAAAATAAAATAATATTAATCGTAGTTTACCATATTTTTGATAACAAAAATAAATTCACCATAACAGTTCGAACAGAATTAACGATCAACAAACTATCTAGATCGAAGTTTCAATAACATCTTCAATATTTACCTTCAATATTATATATACGTCTATCCAGTTATTGAGGAGTTGCTCCAACTTAGACGGTTTTGATACTTCAAAGTTAGCAGTTATGATAAACTTGCTCCTCTATGATAGGTAGGATTTGCTGATAGTTAACGAATAGAATCATGTATTCAGCAGAATTTACTTTATTCAATTAGAGTATCTGCGTGTGGTGACGGAGTTCTCCTTGTGGTGACGGAGTAAGAATACAATATGTCACCAATCACCACCCCGTCTCATCCCATGGGTGTCGTAGAAACCGACTAAAAGGACTATCCGTAAATATATTTTTTACGAAATAAAAAGAAGGAAAACTTGAAATTAAACCCTATACCAATCCGTGTGGCCAGCGTGGTATTAGTAGGCAAAGTATCCCTTCGTCACGGGAGGAGGCCCGTCCCTGCAGTAGGACATTAATGGGCTGTTATGATGATGATGATGAATTAGAGTATTGGTCGTGTGATAATGGGACTTTTAAAAAGTCAAACATCATATCGTTCTATGGATGCCGTTATTCAATTAAGAGATAATCGGAAAGAATAACTATTGGAAATAAAACCTGTGAACAATTCCGGTTAGCTAGGGCGGTATTGAAGTTACGCTGCATGACTTGAAGTCTGAAACTACATTAGGGCATAACCTTATAAATATGTCACAAGGCAATAATATTTTGGTAGGTAATACCAATACATGCTACCGAGATGGTGCATCACAAATCTAGGGTGACGTAAAAGCGAGCCAAAGAAAAAGATCGAACATATTCGCTATATGAAAGTTCCAAACTTTGCATAAGAAAGCCTATAACAAGAAACGGGCGTCTTTCGAATGATATATTAAAAATGATTCCCTCGTGTTCCCCTCGCCAATTTACTCAGTATAGCAGAGCAGCCATCGCCTATCGTTACAAGGTACATTTGCTCTCTCCCTTAATACAAAAAACAAATATCCCCAAAGTTTTAAACTGTATGTAAAACCTTTACATCTTTGTACAGAACTCTCATTTAGCAAATAGCTGTTGTTCCTTCTTCTCATAGTACAAGTATTATACATCAGAGTCGCTCGAGGCACGGGATTACTCCGTGCAATAACTCATACTAGCAAATTTCGTTGAAAATTTTCAAACATTTCCTAATGTATTTTGTGATGAAATTGTTACATTTTGGAGCATGGAGCTACTCGTAGTTAAATTTTGAGTGTCTTTTATGTTAATTGGTATTCTTGGAAAGTATTTTGGATTTTAATCCATAATGATAAAGACTTTCTGTATGTTGTGTACCGTAATGTGGATCCTCAATCGCATGAAATATATATCCGACTATTCATTGTCTTAATACTCATTTTTAAGTCTTTTGTGCCGTATTTTTCAAGTCAGCTTGATATTAATCTTTGGATGCGAGTCTGTTTATCTTTTGTCTCGTATACCTTAGGATGAGAGACGTATACCTATTGCTCTGCTTAGTATGGGAAAAATGACGTACCTACTCTTAAAAGTTTTCTTTTGTCAATATCTAAAAATAAAACTTTATCTATCTCACTGTCTGACATTATAAAGTACCAACCCCATTATTTTACAACAAAGTAGACTCTTCGTGACATCTCGAGCGCCACTCAAGATCTCGTCCTAGTATGTTTAGATCAGATAGGCTATGAGGATGTTAGCAAATAGTCGATTTATTTGTTTAGTTTGGGAATTGAGTTTAGAGGTGGTTATTGTAAGATCATAGAATTTCAGTGGCGGGGTGCGTTGTGACATAGTACAAATATATACAGTATTTAGACTTCATAGAAACGGACGAAACGCGAGTTATACCTACACGCTCACGATAGCGGTGGCTTTGCGGAGTGAACAGTCGCGACTGTGCAGCAGTAACTAGCGGTGGGCAGCCCTATCGCATGTTTACGTACCGCACAGCCTTTATAATAAATATTCGGCCGAGAAAGACTACTGGTTATACTGTGGTTGTGATTTCACTAGATCTGTTAACGCTCCACTGAATGCAAAATTTTTAGTCAATTTTACTATGTGATTAGATAAAGTGGTGACTTCGTGTACCTAGTTCTTATTTTGTCACCACCGTACGTTTTACATACGAAGTATTTAAATAAATACTAGAGACATTTTTATTTTAAAATACAGTAAAATTACGTAATACTGCAGTGGAAAAATATCTTGACTTGAAGCAGTGTACTGAATCTTTTGAAAGTTTAAACAAAATAAGCTCGCTTTTCTTAGCTGCTTTCTCAGCTGGATAACAGTCTCTCTCTTTAAGATTAAGTGGTAGATTGAGATAAGATAAAATATGTTAAGTAAGAATAGTGTTTTCTAAATAATGCTAAAATAATCAAGTGGTTTGTGCCACGATTTGGGAGAGTCCTTAATGAAAATGTCACTCGTTTTGTTATAGAATCATGTAGATCAAAATTAGGCAGAGCCTTAACTATTAGTACTATATTTTACCCTAAAACGGTTTGTGTAATCCATAGATTATTCTAAGTGACCATTCATTTTTAACCGACTTCAAAAAAAGGAGGAGGTTCTCAATTTGGTTGTATTTTTTTTTTATGTGTATTATTCCCCGCAACATGATGAACGAATCCCCTTGTTCGACCACCATTAAAGAAGTCTGCCCACCGTCCCTGCTTCGATTCAATTGTTCTTCTTAGCAATAAACATTATCAAAACACCTGGTTATACGTTTCCTAACAAAACTTCGCAATTAATAGAAAATAAATTGAATGTTAATTTACAAAACAAATATTTATTTGTAGACAATAATAAACCTTGACAATTTAAACATAAATTTCTATTTACAATGGCGGACAAGAACATTGACTTAATTTGCTAGTAGCTAATAAAATTTAATATTAATGAACGGAAGAGAAAGGGAAACAAGATGTTTTGGAAACATTTTATTTGAAATTGGGACAATAAACTGCTACAGCCATGTTGTGCAAGAATTTATGATCCATCGCATAGAAGTATGTCTTTTTGTAACAGAGGGAAACTGAGCGTACTTATATACCGCTGGCCAGGCGGGTTATTATAGGGTTTTTTACTTACATAAGCATAGTATTAGTAAATTACAATCTTATCCCTTCTTTCATCTCACTTTTAGACGAGTCAAACCAAACCTATGCTTCAATTAAAATCACAAATTTTTCAGCACTAGTTGTTACTTTTATCCCATGATTTTAAACGTAGTATATAAAGAACATTTGACCGAAAAAGTGACGGAATGCACTTAAACTAGTTTCTAGTTTAGACTGTATACGAGGTTTGCTTCTATCAACTTTGGTACAATCATATTGCCGAATCTTTTGTTAAAAATGAAAAAACACAATCACTTACAGCTTTACCTAAAATGCCTAAAATTTTTTTACGCAATGATATAAAAACGCCTAGATTTTAATCTTTCTGAGAGCTGAAAAACACTGAAATATTCTTGAAATATAAAAGTCGAGGAAAACTGTTCATAAAAGTTTTCTTTTAAATTAAAAAGTGATCTCTTATTCACAATATCTAAAGTGGGATGACAACATTTAAAGTAGGATATTAACACTAGTTCTTGCAGTGGGACAATCATAGTCTATTACGTTGAAAGTCATAGATATGCAGAAACGGTTGACTCAAATTTAACCTCCCATGTATTTAAATGTATATTTGTAAAAGTCCCTGCAACACATGGCTTGATCCCTAATCTCTTTGTCTTTAAAAAAGTCCATTGGCACAAAATATTACTTACTATTCATTAATATCCCACTGCAGAGACGGCGCTCCTCCGGTGCCGAAGAGATACTTGGCCTACTAATACCACGCTGGCCAGACGGATTGGTATAAGGTTTAATTTCAAGTTTTCCTTCTTTCTATGTAAAGGTAATATCCACAGATAGTCCCTTAGTATGTTTTTACGACACCCAAAGGATGAAATGGGGTGATGACATATTGTGTTCATAAACATAAACATACTTACTATTAGATAACCGTAATGCTCGTTATATCATATAAAAGAATATATTATATTAATACTATAATAATGCTATAATGGCCGTATGTGGTTATTCCCACGGGACTCGTTAATAGACGGCAAATGGACAGGCTAGTCGACGGCGATTAGCCAACAACCTTTTATTTACCACATAATCTTTTGTTATAATCGTCCTATTTTACTTTCATTATAATATAATGACAACCATTTGTATATATCCGTGGATATTACCTTTACATAGAAAGAAGGAAAACTTGAAATTAAACCCTGTACTAATCCGTCTGGCCAGCGTGGTATTAGTAGGCCAAGTATCCCTTCGTCACCGGAGGAGGCCAGGCCCTGCAGTGGGACATTAATGGGCTGTTATGATGATGATGAACCATTTGTACCTTGCTGGTGCAATGGTCTCGGGGTAGATTCCTGTTAACGCAAAGCTCTAACTAAAGATTTGAGTTTTTGATGGTGTGGTAACTGACTGAGAATGTCCTATCCAATATCAACTTATCCAATCCCATCTTGATTATGATATTCTAACTTGACCAATAAATAACAAAGCTAGCCAAATGAATTGATAAAGGATTTTATATCAAGCTTTCCACTATTTGTTTTCGCGGACACCACACTCAAATCCCCAGCGATATTTCAATACACATTATTATAAAAGTTGAAACAACTAATTTAACTAGTCGCTAGCATTTCCTAGTCCTCCAGGGACCAGACACGATATAGCAAAAACGCTGAGAACAAAATATACCAAAACAAAACATGAATTCCAAAAATCTTGTAGCAACTTCACCTAACAAATTCCAAGTACGAGTAAGTAAAACTTAGGCCGTGAAGTTATAAAGTTATGACGTAAGTGCATGCGCTAAGGAAAAACTTGGCAAACTTGGCAGTATTGCCAACTCTTGCCGAGTTGTCGACTTGCATGCTAGTTAGCTTCTCTTGCGTTTGACATATCGCTTAGGGAGCACAGATTTACGTAGGCAATTTTTATTAAATTAAAAGTTTTATGGAGTGTGATGTGTGATATATGTATGTGGCAGTTATTGTGGATATGGGTGGAACTTTGAAAACTTTAGTTATAGTTTTTAAACATAAATGAATTGAATATATTATTTAACCTTCATATTTATTTATGTGATGTTCGCCACACACCGGGTCTAAAATTACCACATGGCGAAAAAGCGTATCGCGGAGTGCCAGTCTCACCGCGGGAATAAGATTTTATTTATATATCTATATTTATTTTAGAACTGGTTACATAACCCAATACATTATTGTATTAAAAACAAAAATAACTTGACACAAACCTAATTTAAGTCATATAAACGTGGTTTAAGAACCACTTTAGCCTGGCTTCGGTCACTGTTGTGGGTCATTTAAAAGGTAATATTCATAAGTTAAATTCACCAATCATACGACCACACAATACAGTTTTTCACAAATAAACCAAATGCTACGATTTAGCAACAACTAATACACATACAGCTATATTTAGTATAGCTAGTCAAAGTAATAAAGAAACATTGGATACCGTAAGACATTTAGGTTGAAGGGGCCGTGTCCCGACCGCTCCTAATGCCTTCCAAGGGTCTTTTTGTGTGCCAACATATTTATTGGAGTCATCCACGACCCACCGACGTACGTAAAACGATTTATTTGTCTCTCAAAGAAAAAAGGGTATCCGTTCTATTATGGTCGATGGCAGTACAATCTTTTTATTTATATCTTGTTAACGCTGTTTGTTTTTTTATACGATATTGTGAGGTGAAGATCAAGTAGTTTCCTTGATAATAAGTTTTACGCTTCATAACAGCCCATTTATGTCCCACTGCAAGGACGGGCCTCCTCCCGTGACGGAGGAATACTTGGCGTACTAATACCACGCTTGCCAGACGGATTGGTATAGCGTTTAATTTCAAGTTTTCTTTCTTTTCTATTTCGTAAAGATAATATTGACGGATAGTCCCTTAGTCGGTTTTTACGACACCCATGGGATGAGAATGGGCGGCGACATATTGTATTCTCATTCCGTCACCACACGGACTTGGCTTGCTTTACGCTTGTTCATAGCAAATGGAGAAGATCTGTTTACAATTATAAATGTCGGAGTATCTCTGAACAGCTCAATGTAGAACAAAAGTAAGCAAATAAGACACATAGCTCTGTAATGACACTAGCTTTTTTTTTGACGAGGGGACATCCTCCTGGAGTTCCCAGTCCTTCTGGAGGGCGGAGGGATATATCAAGCTTATACTGACTTAAGCCCCCGGTGTTCGGTCTCTCATGTAAGTCAGAGAGCCGTGGGAAACAGTGTTTTTTCTGAAGACCCAGACTATTGTTGGCCCGTTCCTAAGTAGGCCACATCTCGAGGAGATAGCGAGGTAAACCAGAAGAGAACCTGACTATTATTTACACATTACTAATATCACAGCGGTGATAGCAACTTATATAACGTTTTGCTAACGAACCAATAGGACTCTAATGTGGTACACCTATGCGTATGTGTAGTTTGGCAAACACTTGTTAATTATACCAATTTTGTTCGTAGAGTAGTCTAAGTTTTTTACTGTTATTACGGTACGGGCTTTTAGGAACGTATACTGTAAAGGTTTCTAAACGAGTGTGCCAAATAACTAGAGTTAGAAACAGCTAGTTTCCGCATTTAAAATACCCGCCTTTACATATTACGACAGCTTTTAGTTCAAAATTTGAATAATTTCTTGTAATTATTACGTATAAAATATCAAAACTAAAACTCTTAAAAGCTAATATATTTTACGGACTACCCGCACATTTTAGTGGCATTTCGTCGCCACAAACGCTTCCACTATGATTTTACTCTGTACAAGATGATTACACTAATTAACCCCGCTTCCCAGGATTAAAACTCCCACAACAGGGAAAGGCCGTATAAAATCCGTGTAAATATTTTCTCTTCTAGTTGCGGTAAAGGCCGTATCAGAAATTATTTACAACACTATTAAATGTGCCATTACGCCACCATTATGGGGCCCATTTCAACGCCATTTTGAAACTGCGTTATATATTTTACTCGATTTAGGCTAATGGTACGCACGTAGGCTTCGACATTTCATGCGTAAAACTTAAATGAAAATTATATCGACTAAAATGAAAACGCAGCCATGCTTTACAAAGTCCCACGTTGGGCGCCAAATTAAAAGGCTTCAAAATACCTAAGCTTAACTGGAATATGTACGTGCCGAGACGGACTAAGAATAACAAAATATCAGCACTCGTCTTGTGGGTATCGGCTTTACGATTACGTTGACGAATGAATGTTCGAATAAAAAGCGTAATAGGTGCCTAACTAGAAAGGCAAATTAACCATCTTCTCTAAAGTGGAACATTGAAGGGCAGATAACAACATAAAATTATGTAGTATAAATGAAAATCGAATCTAAAATAATATTTTTCGTACATAAACATTTCCAAACATGATTTACAAATTACTATATCGTCAGCATATTTACGAGTAAAACATCATCATTTATGTATAACAAAAATTTTACACGTAGGTAATATTGTAAAGAATAAAAATCTCTTGGAATCTCAAGCGTTTTTACCATCAAAACAAAAACCTCTTATTCATAACAATTTATATGAAAACCTCGTAACTGAAACACTGAAAGAAATGTAATAGAACAAGTTAATTCGAGACAAACAACTGTTCTACATGGTAATGTTGATCCCTGAAAGGGAGTGAGGGTAGTACGTAGTCAGGTTTTTTCTACTTCAGTGGAAGAACAATGGCGATTTTATACGTTTCATTGGTAGTAGTTAGTACTATGATTTGGGGTCCATCCCCCTACAATTGATTAGCTTAAATTCTTACGGTTTTGTTTGGTATAAGGTTGGTTTTACTACTAAAAATCTCGCTAAACAGTGATAAAATTTAAGAGGTTTTTATGAGTAAGGGGGCTTATGTTTGACCAAAAGTCTCTTGGCAAAATTACATTTAACAAATAATGTTTGGCAAATAAAAAAATATTTCACCAATTGATCATTTTACTACTAATCATTTTATAAAAGACTTTATTTTTCAAATGATCAGCACATAATTTGATTTTACATAATTTACATGAAAACCTCGTACCGAAAACAGAAAGAGATATACAGAACACGTTATTTCGAGACAAACAACTGTCCTACATGATGTAATGTTGATCCCTGAAAGGGATAGAAGGGGAGTGTGGGGAAAATGAATGACTTCGTGAGAGGAAATTAGGCAAAAACAGAAGCCTTCGTGGGCGAATTGATACGTCGCAGAAACGTGTTACTAATAAACGAGGTTTGTGAAGGGTTGATTAACGTAAAGGGATATTCTTATTTACCCACCCAGTGGGATTTGGTTGAATACGTGTTTTATTTTACATGTCGGATGTTGGAGAATAATTTAATTAAATGCTTGATTCGGAAGTGGCTTTACAGCTGTTAAGCGAGTTAAAAATAGACAGTTAAGTGGTAAGTACAGTCCACACGTAGGCGAGTGCAAGTCATAAGTTGCCGATCAGAGACAAAGACTAGCCACGTTGTGCGTCCGTTGAGATTGTTAACGGTTATTTTAATTGATAAAATGGACATGTTAACTCGCTACTGTACTTGTCGATGTGTAAATCTGGTTTCAATTAATGTAGAACTGCAGGCCTTTCACACTAACAGAGCTAGTCTTGTAGTATGTTGTCTTGTATTAATTGCTTTACTACTGCGACTAGCTGGCAGCATAATACATTATATCAACTTAACTACTAAGTATCTATTATTTTGGAAGTGATCACTAAGTTACACTCGAGGGTAAACAAGATTAAATAGCGCTCCGATTTACATAATAGAAGTCCCACTGAATGAACTTGGCATGGCAGGCAGGCTGTCTCATAATAACAGCCCACTAATGTCCCGCTGCAGGGACGGGCCTCTTCCCGTGACGAAGAGATACTTAGCCTACTTATACCACACTGACCAGACGGATTGGTATAGGGTTTAATTTCATATTTTCTTTTTATTTCATAAAGATAATATGCACGGATAGTCCCTTAGTCGGTTTTTACGACACCCATGGGATGAGATGGGGTAGTGACATATTGTATTCTTACTCCGTCACCACACCGGGACGCTGTCTAGGGATCAAAAAGCCTTAGAATGTAAAACAAAGACAATTATGCATGAAAGAAAATGTATTCTTAGTTCCGCAGTCTCTGCTTATCTCCCTGGAGATAAGGTGTAAATTTATGTATACGTATTTTTAACTTTCAAATTACTTTTTTCAAGAGTTGTTAAGAAATAAAACAAAAGAAACGCCGTAAATACACTAAATGAAAAAGAAAAATGATCTCTAAAAACTAATTATAAGAATACAAATTACAATGACAAAGCCACATAACATGAAAGCACGTGAGCTACTGCAATACTTGCTTTGTGTAAATAGATGTAGTGCAGTAGAATTTCAGAGGCAATGAATTTAAAACTTCGCAAAGAAAAAGAAACCTTATCTGCAAAGCCGTAAGGTTTTATATGTCGTGTGTTTGTATTTATTTATTCGTGTTTAGGTGATAAAAAGAATGCATAATGTTTCTTTGTAACAAGAATTGTAGGTAAGATACATAAGGGTAGCAGAGAGTAAAATATACCCTTAAATTGTGAAAGGAGGTAAAATGGGAAAGTTTATTGTTCTCTTTTAATACCACTTAAAGTGGAAAACACGTGGTTTTTTTCTACTTCAGTAAGCATTGTCAAGTGGAAAAAGAATGGCGGTGTTTTTTTACATTGCTAGTTAGTACTTTGATTTGGTTGTTTTGAGGCGTTCACCGCCAGTTGCCATCACTGATTCTTATACGATAAGGCTGGTTAAGCAACGTCGGTAAAGTGATTCCAAAGATGGGTGACCGCTCATTGGTATTCCATCTAAGCCGTCATCGTGGTTAAGAGAGTGCATTTAAAGTCGGATCCGGTGACTGGAACGTTTAGCTGTCGTTGGAGTGACTGAAACGTTTAGCGTTTTATGGAACTATCCATACCTAGTATGGCCACTAACCAAACGAATAAGGTTATAAAGGAAATACTTTGATTGTATTCGTCATAACATAACTTACTCGTCACCATTACTTTGCTGGTCAGGGTAAAGCTCTGAAAGATGTGATCCCAAAGAGCGATCATACATCCAAAAAGAAGCAACCATTCCTCAACGCTACCTGGTAAGCGAATAGAAATTCCAAAACAAATAATTGTTTGCTAAATTTTTGTGCACATTTTTAGCCTAGCTTACGTTAACACTAGTCTAACATTATACAGTAAATACTAGCGAGTAATAACGGTCCTGACCTAACAAACCCTAGTTGTTACGTACCCAAACGTACGTAGAAAGGTATTTAGGTAGAAAGGTAATGTCGACGAAATTCTCGACGTTATTAAGGGCCTTTACGTGGCTCACTAGCGCCGCCAATAGAAAAAAAATCATAATTCGGAAATAGGATAAATAATGTTAAATGTTTATAACAAAGTCTTGAGAAAAGGTTATAAAGTATTTAAATAACACACTCTCAACACTTTAAATGTTTTTCAATTAGTTAAATATCGCATTCAAAAAAAAAACGGCCGTTTTTGTTTATAATGAAATATTTATTTGATTGAAAAACATTTAAAGTGTTGAGAGTGTGTTATTTAAATACTTTATAATCTTTTCTTAAGACTTTGTTATCAACATTTAACATTATTTATCCTATTTGCGAATTATGATTTTTTTTCTATTGGCGGCGCTAGTGAGCCCTATAAACGCTCTTAAACATTTATTTAAGTCTGATAATGAGATGGGTCGGTATTATTAAGAACTATATTGCCAAAATAAAGTTTGGGCCTATGTCCATCATTGGACGACTTGTGGCTGGGAGTAGAAACGTTTCGTCGGCTGCAGTATGTCTTGATACACTTATTCAGGGAGGACCCGCACGACCTCCGTAAGGCTCCTGAATATGGCATAGGTAGGCCAAAATCCCTAACATTAATATGGCAATGTGCTATCGAATTCCGCTTAAGGTCTGTAGGATCCTCGTTTCGATGGCATACCTGGAGGTTTCGATACTTGACAACTTTAAAGAACACCGTGTGGATTTCTATCTGTCGACATGTCTATTACCCTGGACAGTCCCAAGCGTCATGAAATACGCTGAATATGAAGGTCTACTAGAAGGCATAGGATTTATTTGACTTTATTAGCACCTCGGAAGTACAATTACAGGTGAGCTCAATAAAATTTGATTCCCGTAATATAAATGATGAATGGTTACCTTAAACAATAGTAGGTAAAGCCCAAAGTCATAAAGGCTAATGTTCTCACCGCTACGAAAGCCAAACCTTTAGGGATTTCCCTTCTGATGATATATTAATGTACGTATTCGTGTCATAGGAAAATGAGCTGTATGTACCTGAAACAAGCAAAAGAAATATAATTAGATTAGTTAAATTTTCATTATAGATTTAGAACCGTTTGGTAATTCTGTAAAAATGGGAGAACCATAGATCTTAGCCGGTAAGTGATGGCGACGGAGTAAAGTAAGATCTTGACTATCATTCGTGGTCTTGACCTTAATTCTTGGACTCCCATCAGGTTTGATTTCCGTGTATAACATAAAATATATTAGTAAGTTAGTTTTACATACAACTTCATTGCGGCAAAGATTGAAATTTAATAAAATAACTGTCTTTTATGAATACCAAACCAAACACTTTATTACATATAGGTATGATTCTAAAAAAACGGTTTCCGAGACAACCACCGACCACGCGCGGGTAACCTTAATCAACAGCTACTTATACATAACAGATATTATATAGAATTAATTAGTTTAACACCCCACCAATCAAAAGCACATAGGTCCTTGATACCAAAGTTCAAACCCTATTGACAAACCCGATAAGCCCGTATACGAGTTAAAAGTTAACCCGTTGTTTGATTTACCGTTCCGTCAACAATACACTAACTGCGGTATCTGAATAAATAAATAAATATTTCTCACTTACAACACAACGCCATCTAGTTACAAACTAAGTAGAGCTTGTAAGTACTATATGTACTAGACTACGGATAAACACACAAAACTTTTTATATAAGAAACACGCATTATACATAGAAAACACCCAGACCAATGCAAACAATAATATTCATACAACAAAGATTTGCATAGAGCGGGAATCGAACCTGAGTCCTCTGCGTAGCAGCCATGTAATAAAACGACTACGCCTCAGAGGTCTTATAATTCTTCAAAGGGTTTCTGAGATCCTAGACCCAATTACCTGGTTAGCTGTTTAAACAATAGGGTCTAAGTGACCGCTGGCAAATGATGAACACAAGCAGGGTTAAGCGTCTGTCTGGGTAATTTTGGCTATTACCTTAATTGGATTGGCTGTTGTCCTTGGCACTTAGTGGATATGGTTGCCAAGTTTCCCGTCGCTTGATTCCCTATTCTAGAATAGTAAGATTCCCTATTTTAGACAGTAGGTTTACTTATATCACCCCGGTCACCACGTGTAGTTTATATTCTTTTGTTTTCAAGAATGAATCATTTTACTTATTGTAGTATTTTTAAGACTCATACCAAAGATGTTAAACATAAATAAATCAAACTTTACTGAAACTTGTAATGGTGTAAACTCAAACACATATTTAAAGGCCCTCCGTACTTTGTCAATATCCAGAAAGTACAACACAGAGTAAGCCCTTTGTCGGAAAAAAGTTATTTAGCTAAAGGTGCCAATAGACTCGAGCATTAGCCGTTTTTAGGGTTCCGTAGCCAAATGGCAAAAAACGGAACCCTTATAGATTCGTCATGTCTGTCAGTGCGTCTGTCCGTCCGTATGTCACTCAGCTATTTTTTGTATTTGTCAAACTGATCAACGAGCCGAGGCAACCATACCATCAAATATTGCTACGAACATCATGAGAGTTCTAGGAAATGCTGGGCAAAATATCTATAATATAAAAATGAATCGCAAAATGTGTTGGTAAGCGCATAACTCAACAACGCCTGGACCAATTTGGCCAAATCTTTTTTTAAAATGTTTGTTGAAGTTCAAGGATGGTTTTTACGGCGAGAAAAATTTGAATTATTTCTGGAAAAACCCTAAAAATAGCCCTTTTCTTTTTCCCATACAAATGATTTCTAACTAAAACGTAGTCAATTTGAGCTTTATTGCTATGGTATAAAGTTCATATTAAATTACAAGCACTCACACAGTGTTGTCTAAGCAATGTAGGTGTGTTCCTAACGTCAAAGATCATATCTACCAAAACAATGTGCGTGTGTGCGTTGGAGCACAGAACACATAGTTGGAGGAGTTTAATGTCGCGTTCCGAAACTCGCGTTTCTTTTGTATTAGTTTCGGCACGCGAGATAAAATGCATCAGTTTCCACGTCATTACATCAGTCAAACAAAAATCGCGTTACCAACAGTGTTTTATTATTTTTAATATACAAATTTTAAATAAATAAAACAATTCGTACGGCTTAAAAGGATTTGACTTCAAGTCATATCAAATTTAAAAAAAAAAAAAGTTGTCTGTTACCTAATCTACTGAGTTTGCTTTTGTCAACTGATACACGAAACTACCAATGTGTTGTTATTGGTTCTATGAACTCGGTTTGCTCACACTGTAAGTAACAAATGATGAAACTGGAGGGATTTACTTCTTAGATGCACCTGGTGGTACAGGAAAAACTTTTTTGATTTCATTAATATTAGTAACAATTCGCTCACAAAATAAAATTGCACTTGCACTCGCTTCGTCGGGAATCGCAGCAACTTTGCTTGAAGGTGGTCGAACAGCATATTCAGCACTAAAATTGCCATTAAATATGCAAAGCAATGAAGCGAGTTCTTCGAAACGTTGCAGGTTGGAGTTTCAACTCCAACCTGCAACGTTTCGAAGAACTCTGCAATGGCAAAGGTTTTGCAGCAATGTAAATTGATTGTTTGGGGTGAATGCACGATGGCACATAAAAAATCTTTGGAGGCTTTAGACAGAACCTTAAAAGATCTACGGAGCAATAATAACCGATTTGGTGGTGCAATGATTTTATTAGCAGGAGATTTTCGTCAAACATTGCCAGTGATTCCACGATCAACGCCAGCTGATGAACTCAATGCATGTCTAAAGTCCTCCAATTTGTGGAAACATGTCGAAGTACTTCATTTAAGCAAGAATATGCGTGTCGAGTTGCAAAATGACCAATCTGGAAACATATTCTCTAAACAACTCATTGACATTGGTAATGGCAAATTTCCTATAGACATGTTGACTGGCTGCATTAACTTTCCTCAAAGTTTTTGTCAGTTAACTCGATCAAAAGATGAACTTATTCAGAAGGTTTCTCAAAATTACAGAAACCATGATTGGTTGAGCGAACGAGCTATACTGGCTGCAAAAAACATAGATGTAAATGAATTAAATTTCAAAATTCAAGAACAAATTACAGGCGAATTGAGGATATATAAATCAGTTGATTCGGCTACTAATCAAGATGATGTAGTCAACTATCCACCGGAATTTTTAAACTCGCTGGATTTGCCAGGATTGCCACCTCACAATCTTCAATTAAAGGTTGGATCGGTGGTTATAATGTTGCGAAATATCAACCAACCGCGTCTTTGCAACGGTAAAAAAAATTACTAAACAATGTGATAGAAGCAACTATACTCAAAGGAAAGTATAAAGGAGAAGATGTTCTCATACCGCGCATCCCAATGATTCCGACTGATGTGCCATTTGAGTTTAAACGACTACAGTTTCCAGTGCGGCTTGCTTTTGCTATGACTATAAACAAGTCCCAGGTACAGTCCCATTAAGTGTTTGTGGTATTAATCTAGAAAACCCATGTTTCTCACATGGTCAATTGTATGTTGCCTGTTCCCGTGTTGGAAAACCATCAGATTTGTTTATCTATGCGCCAGGTAATCAAACAAAAAACATCGTATACCACAAAGCACTACAATGATAATAATAATAATTATGATTCACATGATTAACAATAAAGCGATTACTTACTTTTAAATCCTTATATACCTATGTTTTATTTAATTATTTTTTATTCACAACGCCCTATCACCAGGGTGACGGTTCTGTTCAGGAGAATTTTTTAAAATACGTAGGCACAAAAACTGCCACATTACAAATCTTTTTGACAGAACGAAGTCTGTCGGGTCAGCTAGAAAAAGAAAAGGGCTATTTTTAGGGTTTTTCCAGAAATAATTCAAATTTTTCTCGCCGTAAAAACCATCCTTGAACTTCAACAAACATTTTAAAAAAAGATTTGGCCAAATTGGTCCAGGCGTTGTTGAGTTATGCGCTTACCAACACATTTTGCGATTCATTTTTATATTATAGATTACCGATTTCATATAATAGAATTGGAATAACTATATAATATAACTAACATCTTTACAAACCATGACCATAAATGTTTTTGATGAATGTGAAAATTCAGAACACTCTTAAAATTATTTGATTTAATTTAATTTAATAATTGTTATTAATATTTTATTGGGAAGTTAATTCAATTTACTTTTGTCTTTATTGTAAAGTATTAAGCAGTTGTACTGTACCTAATTGTTGATTTATGATGAAAGAGGCTGGTCTCCACGACACAGGGAATCCTAGTGTGGAGACCAGGGATGTATCTTAGTTATGTGTTTATCTGATTTTTGAACAATAAAGATTATAAAGATTATAAAGAAAAATATATTAGTTTCGAATGAATTCGAGCCCTCGACTTTTTACAATGCATTCATATATTCCACCGCACCTGCCACCGATGCAGTAATATTTAATACAATAATATTATTATATTATCAAAGCTCAGTTCTTTATCGCGCTATTGAGTAAAAGGTTATTTAGCTCCCGCCATTATATTTAAGTACTCCATTTCTATTTATTTACTCTGGCAATATTTTAAACGAGCTATTTCTAAGAGAATAGAGAATTCTATTTTCGAAAATTTCGACGAATATCTATTGTTTAGATGGCGAACGTTATTTGAATCTATGGTCGGATTTTATTATTACGATTGTTAACTTTATAGTACCAGACTAATTTAAAAATAAATAAATAATATTCCAGACACGTTTACACAAAGCTACCAAGTTCTAAACTAAGCTGAGCAGTTACTATGATTACTAAACAACTGATACACATCTTTTCACCCAAAACAATGCAAACATTTATGCTAATGATCACGAAAGCATTGCGCTGGAACCAAATCAGATTCATCTGTGAAACCGTATAGAACTTAACTTTACAAGCTACGTCAGCTTTATAAACAGCAAGCTACGTAAGAAGAGACTAACCGCTCAGCAGAGAGAAAACGGTAAAATAGAAATGATTTTTTTTTAATAAAAATTAAAAAAAGTAAATAAGATTATGACTCATCATAACAGCAGTGGGACGTTAATGGGCACTAACGTCCCACTGCAAGGACGGGCCTCCTCCCGTGACAGAGGGATACTTGGTCTACTGATACCACGCTGGCCAGACGGATTGGTATAGGGTTTAATTTCAAATTTTCCTTCTTTTTACTTCGTAAAGAAAATATTTACGGTTAGTTCCTTAGTCGGTTTTGAGATGGGGTGGTGACATATTGTATTCTTACTTCGTCTCTCGGCGGAATCGTAGATTATGACTAATATTCAGAGAAAACCAAGTCAATCTTTGCCTCATCGCAAAAACTGGTGGCAAAGTCGTCGTTTATGCAGCTGCCATGCACAAGGTTGTAAAGTTTTCCACCATCTTTGAAAGAATCCAGTCCCAATATAGGGACTATTTTGCTATAAAGCTAAGTTTGCAGAAACCATCTATTTAAACTAACGAAAATACAGACACTATCATATAATATTCATGATAAACTTATATACGTAGCTATGTAAAACTAACATCTAGTAATAATATAATATTACCCACTTGATATTCAGTTTGTGATGCGAATTATTCGATATCTCACAAGTTTATTCAACATTCTGAACGTAAAAACAGAAAAAAATGGTTCCTTCAAAATTATCGGCATTCAATTTTTATATACATCTGGGCTCCTTGATAGTAAAATTTAGTAATATATTATGACTAGCTGATGCTAGCGGCTTCGGCCGCGTTGTATAAATAGTTTAAATGTTATTCTACACCCTAAAATCCATTCAGTAAATTATGCGTGAAAGAGTAACAAACATCCATCCATCCTCACAAACTTTCGCATTTTTAATATTAGTAGAAGTAGAAATTGAATATTCCCTAAGACAATGCCATCTAGTTCCTAACTTAGCTTGTAGTATGGACACCAGACAAAAACAAGTGTATTTGAATGGTATTACCCACATCACAGATAAATTTTCTACCTCTGTAACATGTTTAAAAAATCTTTATTGTATTTTTCACTTTGTAAAAGAAAAATTGGTAGATACAACCCCTTATCAGGGACCCTTTCCCGCCGGAACTTTTAGATGCATGTATTTTTCTTTGACTCTAAATAAAAACATTTGTGAACCACAAAATAAATGTCCTGTGTCCCTCAGTACGTCCCCTGGCTTTGAAGAACGGTACCCTTATAATTGCAACCGCTACGCCAAGGACCTTGACTTTTGTTGTTTTGCGCAAAAACTAACTTATGAACGTCCCATTGCATATTTAATCACAAATTTTCCTTCGCTGATAGAGAGACTGACTATAAAACAGTAGTCTCAGTCGATTTTTACGACACCCACATATCTTGCATTCGCATTCTGTCACCGCAGTGACACGACACGTTCATAATATGGCTGACACCACATTAGGCGTAGGCGTCCCTCGAGCGTCAACGCGGCGCTCACGCGACGTAGACGCAGCGGTCACGCGGCGTTCGCGTCACCTTCTTATCCCTTTGACCGCTATCCACGCTGCTTGTTTCTCTTTTAGTCAGTCGTAGCATGGTTTCTAAAATTACTTAAGTGAAGGGGGTTAAGCGTCACGTACATGCGACGCTGGTCCAACGCGGCGTAGACGTTGCGTCGACGCGGCGTGAGCGTCGCTGATACGCCCAAGGAACGCCGACGCCAAATGTGGGGGAGGTCTATACAAGCATGTTTCAATGGTGTACAAACTTATATACTCAATAAAAACAAACAATATTTTGTTGCTTTTTCACTTAGTTGTCGCCCCACGTGGGACCAGTTTCAATTATAACGGAACGGCGGAGAATAACGATTGAATTGTACCCGTTCACTGCACTGCTGATTGTTTTATTTTTATATCGTTACGCTATATATTGGTAAGCAGAAATCTATTTTGATTTGTCACTGTATTTTTTACGATAATCACGCTGCGACATATTTTTTTAACTTGTTTTGTGCATGTGATTTTGGACTATGAATAAGTTATCTCACCGTCCTTCTTTTTCTTTTCTCTTACGTGGGCGACGAATGCGACGCGAACGCAAAGCGATGCTACACGCGACAAGTGACCTAAATGATTACGTCGCTTCTCGTTGCAGACTGCTGCATAGGACAGAAGTAGGGTACGTCGTTGATTTGATCGCATACGTCGCGTTCGTCGCCCACGTTGGACACCGCATTAGTAACGTAGAAAAAACGTCAATGCAATCTTGAACCAACTTGTTAGTAGGTCCATCCAATGATTCTTGGTGGACTGTCCTTACGTCATACTTACGTAAAATGCATTCAAGAACTTAAAACTTCTAGTTCGATTCACATTCTTTATACACAGTAGGTGTAGTTAGACATGTCACGTAAATATTTTAGTTCACAGTCCTTGTAAGTAGAGGTCGTATGCGAAAAAAAAAACAAAAAAAGTGCAAGTAAGTCGCTCAATTTGGTAAACTTTATAGCTCTATAATATTCCTCCATGCAAAGTATTGAACCAATCATAGAGTACTAGAATAGAAAATGTTTTAATCATTATAATTGAAAGAAGCCATTGAAATAATTTCTTTACGTTTTCAATGACTCTAAATACAAAAGCTGATCTTCAGTCTGGTGCCCGGTCCAAAAAGTACCTGTAACTTTTTTACAAAAGAGGTACATTGAAAACGTATTACTTGTAGTACATATTTATGTCTGTGTCAAGGAGAACATTAAAGCTGATTTACACAGGGTCAGTAACTGACTTCAAATTCGAGGCAAGTCAGTGCTGACTCGAAAAAAAGCCCGTGTAAACTGATTTGAAGTCAGTACAGTGGCTTGAAGTCAGCGCTGACTTGAATATTCGCACACGAATATTTTGAAGTCAGTTGGCGCCCCCCGCCACCCGCGCACCCCCGTGACAGCCAAATAAACCCCGTGTAAACAGACAAGTCATTGCGTGCTTGTCACTGCCGCTGCGTTGTAGAGTAACCAGGTTTTTTTTCAAAATGAAGTCCTCATAGCCAGTTTGTACTCCGCAGGATCTTCAAATTGCAATTGCTTCAGCAACAAAGCAGAGCCAGCAGTTTCGTTTCTATCGTCAATTCATTTTCTTACCTATGGTCGTTTATTTTAAGTTATCTCATTTTCTACCATTTCTATTAACTCATTGAACAGCAAAATTGATAATTTTTTTAACAAATAATTAAATCTTCGCTTCAGTTGTTTTCGCGAATTCATTTTTCCCACTGACTTCACACACGTGTGCTCACCGTGAGAAACGCACCACTACTACTTACTTCATGTAAACAGTTAGTCAGTCGCGGCGCCGACATTGGCGCTGCGACTGACTTGTCTACTGACCCTGTGTAAATCAGCCTTTACATTGTTAAAGTCTCGTTACCAAATTCAATAGAACTGGGCTGGCAAACAAATATTTTGGAACCTAAGTCCAAAATTAATGACTAAACACATTTCTCCTCAATTATTTATCTTTCGTATAACAAGTTATCTTCTGACACAAACCTTACAAGAATACCGAATAAACAACATAATATACATTCACTAAACAGAATACTGTGCAAATACGAACGTAGTACAATTTATTAAGAAAACAATACAGCGCGCTACAGTTCTTAAACACGTCTGCACTTAATATGTAATGAATGTTTCAAATGTGTCTCAACTGTATGTAATTACAAGCGAGAATCATCACATAAACATATTTGTACACCAACTTAAAGCACTAAATCAAACTTGAACACATTATGTGAGGTACCGAACCTTAATTACTTTCCTTAATCCAAATATACACCAGCAATTTCTAAAGATCCTCATATCTGTCTAGGTTTGGACAACTTGGACGCAGCCTTACTTTAAGCTTGATGCATCAAAGAGGGCCAGCGGGATTGAAAACTGAATTAATTGAAATAGCTAGATAAGAGTTTCCAGATCCATCTTTGGGCGTGACTGTCAGCCATAATCCGAACGCTTACACGTATAATCCAACGGATTTTAAGTGGACCGCCCGACGCTACCCATCCGTTTGAATCGCGACGTACCGAATCTGGGCGGATTTCAGTTTTTGTGGAAGGGTTTAATGTCGACTCGTTCCGGTATTTGAGCGACGCAATATCATTTAAAAGGTGAGAGGTTAATTTATTTATCTGAAGCGTGTTTTTATACGGATTTTGTCACTGAATTAAGTTGGATTAAAGATGTCTAAATGTTAAATAAGATAAATTATTCATGGACAAGTCGACCTGTCGTGAGTCGTGACAGTGTAAAATATAATTTATCGGTAACTCGAGAATTTTGATAAAGTTGCGTAAAATGTCTTGGTTAAATGTAATTGGAAAACTTCAAAGTTGAAAACAGATGTTTGTTGTACGGTAAATTTTCGAGATCGATAATCGTCTTGAACAAAATTCTGAAGTATGTAACAAGGAGTTAAATTTTGAGTTTATAATTTCTGTTGGAAATGGAACGGTGACAATCGCAATAAGTCCCCTTCGAGTGATAGAGATAAACTTGACATTCAAGCCACGCCCAGACCATTTGATTGATATTGAGATTTACAAGTTTTCCTATTTCTATCTCTTGAGTTATTTTGATTATTGGTATGTTTTACCAAGCATCAGTAACACTGACAAAGCATCATTCCATAACTGCTACGACAAAGAAACATAATAGAACTACAACATACCAACATATATTCAATAGCCTAACATATATATATGTATACCTACAGAAATACATATATATACAGTTTCCCTTTTGTCTGTACAGTAAGGTTGATTGACAGATCAATTAGTTTGTACGTAACTGTCTCCTCTTTTATCATTCGTTGGAGTATCTACGTATGACAGGACGTTTTTGTTATTGCTTTTATGTACAGCAATGATTATGATAACCCATCAATTGCACAAATTGGTAACATGACGACCTCTATGGCAGGTTCGAGTCCTATACAATGCAAATTATTTAGGAAATGTTTTTGCTTACGTTGGTCTGGGTTTTTTTATACTTTTCCTATCCCTAGAAGATGGGAGAAGAGGACGTTACAGATACTAAGTTTGCCAGAAGGGTTTAGAGCCTCAAAGCATGGTCTTGTGAAGTTTTTATATTTTCGGACATTCAAAACAGATGTTTTATTAGTAGATATAAAATCGACACCATCTACGCATAACTCGCTAACTGCCACTTGACAAGTTATACGATTATTTGATTTTCGTAATCTACGACATCGACTTCATATATTAGGCAAAAAAAAATTTTGATTTTTGCACTCTAAGCCTCTTTTTTACAATAGTAAAAGTTTCTAACTTCAAAGAATGGGCGCAGCATATATATCTGATTGGTAGATCGATGTTTATGCGCGGAGTACTGCGGCAAGGTGCGGGGCTTATCTGCCAGTCAGTCACTTATGCAGCGGTGAGCGTAGGGAGCGCTGCAGTTTTTACGAAATTCCGCAGTTAAAGAGTGAATTCTACGTACGACTTCGTATATTTTCTAAGTTGTTATATTATTTGTATTAATAAATATGTGTAGTAAACGTATTAACTTAAAAAAAGCTTGTACCCCAAAACAACCTTTTACAAAATATTAATATTTAGTATTATATATATGTATTATTACACATTTACACGAACAATTATATCAACTAATGGAATAAAGAGTTCGTAATCTATTACTACACTATTTTTAGATACATTAAATGTATATTTAAAAATATATTTTATTAAATTAACAAAACCCATCGCAAAACTCAGTAACTAGCGCAGTTATAGACATTTGCTTCGAACTACTGATTATTAGCTAACATATAAAGAGTTTTGCTTTGGAAATGTTTTTTTATTCTTTGTCTATCTGGTATTTACATGTATATGCATCGATTGTGCTTATTTAAAAATAGTCCTAATTGCCACTAAGTAACTTATGCGTTGGTTTTATTAATAAATAATAAATGATAACTAACTGCTTGCTTGAGGGAATTTAATTATAAATCCCTTAAATCCAATAATTTTTGCATTACTTATGGGATAAAAATAACAAAGCAACATTTTGTAGGTACTTAAGTACTTATTATTTTTTTTTACTTTTCGAGTCTCCAATGCCTAGCTTTTCTGAAGAAGAGAAAGACTTGTGGGCTAACAGTAATCACATTTTTGAAGACAATAATGCTGAAAATGGGGACCCGAACATAAATTCACATCAAGAGAATATTACCTCTATCAAAGAAATTGGTAAAGACTTCGAACCTTTTCTAAATGAGCACAATACCGCCGCGTACATTGCAGGACAAGTTATAATCAATGATCCCTTACTATCGTCTGACAATGGTCTAAATTCTTGCTTAAATAATTTAACAAATCTAGAAGCTGTCCCACGGCCCACCCAATATTTCTTTAGTTAATGACTCATTCAGTGCTCAAAGTATAGCGCATTTATTCGATATAGATGATAATATAAATTCTATTCTACCATCGCCGTTAAATACTGTTACTTCTGATTCGCTCATAAATAGTCCTCAGTCTGTGTCTACCAGTACCAGTTCAAGATTAAATAAATATAAAGGACTAAACATACATAAAGACCAATGGAAGGAAAATAAAAGAAAAGCGAATAGAAATAAAGGTAAATGTTATTTAAGTAGAAATGGTACAGAGCGACCAGCCAAAAATATAAATCTATTTTGTAAAAATTGTAAATTAAACTGCTCTAAAAAGTTCACTGCGCATTCTAGACAATCAATATTTAATATGTTATGGGACATGGGGAATAATGTAAGACAATGGGAATTAATTGTTAAATTTTGCAAGAAAATCCCAAAACGTAGACGTACTACAGAAGGAGCATCCAGGAGGCAGTACACCATCACGTATAGTTTGCCTAGTGTAGATTGTCTTAACGATCCAATACCTGTGTGTAAAGTCATGTTTTTAAACACGTTTGGTATTTGAGCCGGTATGCTTAACACTGCATTGAAAAAAGTGGAAGATGGTAATGGTGTTATTACTCCAGATGGTAGAGGAGGCCGCAATAATCGTGAATTAATTATAGATTTAATGGTGAATTAATTTTAGTCGTATGTTTGTTCTGTATAAGGAATGGGTTGTGGAGAATATTTGTATCAATCCCGCTAAAACTTTGCGTCAGAATAGAGACATAGTAAATTTTAATACAAATGATTGATTGATGCAAATATTCTCCACAACCCATTCCTTATACAGAACAAACATACGACTGTATGATAGGGTTTCATCTAAATATAGTTTGGACGTGCGACTGCAAACGTAATGCGATTCCACTGGCTGAAAATGATTTACATGATCGTAAACGCTTTTTATCATTGCCTCATCTATAATTAATTCACGATTATTGCGGCCTCCTCTAGCATCTGGAGTAATAACACCATTACCATCTTCCAGTTTTTTCAATGCAGTGTTAAGCATACCGGCTCAAATACCAAACGTGTTTAAAAACATGACTTTACACACAGGTATTGGATCGTTAAGACAATCTACACTAGGCAAACTATACGTGATGGTGTACTGCCTCCTGGATGCTCCTTCTGTAGTACGTCTACGTTTTGGGATTTTCTTGCAAAATTTAACAATTAATTCCCATTGTCTTACATTATTCCCCATGTCCCATAACATATTAAATATTGATTGTCTAGAATGCGCAGTGAACTTTTTAGAGCAGTTTAATTTACAATTTTTACAAAATATATTTGCTTTTTGGCTGGTCGCTCTGTACCATTTCTACTTAAATAACATTTACCTTTATATCTATTCGCTTTTCTTTTATAATAAGTTTCCTGTGCCAAAAAGTAAATTTCAAGATTTAAAATATTTGTGTGACCATCAAATAATACCATTTAAATACCACAGTTTCTATCAATCTTTGGTTCCTGGTGGCGATGATGAAGTGGAAATACATGAAGACTGAATTACATAGACTGAAGCAAGATAGATATAGCAATAACTTTTTTATTATTTAATTCATAAGTTCAGTACTGATTAATATTATTACAACTATTGTGATTAAAATAGGTTAAAAAAATTAAATTGTGTAAAATGTACCAAAGACTTTTTTAGATAAGATTTTTTGGTGTTTTATTATTAACTCAACAACATCCAAAATGTTATTAAAATGGTGTTGACTACATCGTTATAGGCACATGTTGTACGCGTGTAGTAATACTATTTTTAGAATTACCTTTTTATTTTACTATTAAAATAGTATTTTACGTTTTGTATTTTTTTAAGTTTATTCCTTAACTGATATTTGATGCCGGTAAAATAACCTGTTACTTACTATGAATTTTGCTGTTTTATTAACCTAATTGATTAATAGTATAACAGTAAGGTTTTATTTCATCCCATGTATAACTCTTTATCTGGTAATTATTCTAAAAGTTAAGGTAAACACGCCATTGCATATCTACGTAAGAGGCAGATGGGTTTTTGATTCAGCAATAATTTCCAGAGTATAACTGCGTATGTGGCACATTGACACAAAAATTACATTTCGAATCCGAAGTTAAAGTCTTTAAGTGTTATAATTTAATATTCAAAAGAATATAAATGAAAATACATATACTATTTAAAAGAACATTCAAAAAGAATACTACATTGCAATTTTCAAGTCAATAACTGCGGTATTATAGACGCAATCACCATTTGAAATTTTTGGCAACTTTAATCGGCTCTCCTGTAAAATTAGCGATTTTCAGTTAGCGAGTTATGCGTAGATGGTGTCGAAATATACATTAACTGCGCACTAACCCCCTTACTCATTAACGCCTTTTAAATATTAGTCAATTGATTATCTTAAATTATTACGATTTTGTTTGGTATAAGGTTGGTTTTGCTAATAAAAATCTCGCTAAACAGTGATTTTTAAAAGGCGTTTATGAGTAAGGGGGTAAGTTTTTAACCATGAGGACTAAAGACACTACACCATCTCATCGAAAATACGCCATTAAAGTCTCTTCACGTACAATCTTTTCACGTACCTAGTTATAAGTAGGTACTTAAAAATTTTAAAAGAGCCAAAATTTTTCTTCACACTATCCCCCTATACTCATAACCTCATAAATATTAGTCAATTGATTGAGCTTAAATTCATACGATTTTACTTAGAAAAATCTCGCTAAACAGTGATTAAATTTAAGAGGAGTTTATAAGAAAGGGGGTATGTTTGCATTAAGTTAGTAGCTATTTAATCGCTAAACTGTTATTCTATCTTATCTAGCACATCTGTCTTTCTAAAGGCAACTTGTCAGCTAAATAAAATTTCACAAAAATGAAAGAAAAAAAATATTGTTCGTTAAAATAAAATCGAGGCCAAAAATACCGAGATACCGAGTGCTACAAATGTTAACCCTGTATAATGGGCGCTGACCTCCGTGTAGGGTTAAAACCAAGGCGGTCTAAAGTACCCATTCGACATGTGAAAGCCTCTAACACAAAACGTACATATTGAAATTATAGGATTTCTGAGGCTTTTCCCTTTTTGGGTAGGCCATGTTATAAAAATATATATTTTTTTCTTTGTTACAAAAAATATTTCTCATAGGAAATGTTTTATTTCAAGTGTTTTGTGTAGAGAAGGATTATGAATACATAATGTAACCACCCCTTCTCCTACTATGGTTACCCTGATAGACCAAATAAGAGAAAACAAGCCAGAATTGTTAAAGAATAGACTCATATTAATGCTCATAGATAGGATGACCGCGCAGTGGTATTCCATTTGAGCGTCATCTAAAGTCGGCTTCGGCTGTCATCTTAATGGCAGTTGCTAAAGACAAACAACTCTCGGCATCAGGTTGGCCACTAACCAAACGATACAAAATAGATACAAGAAATCTTGTGGTGAAATCAGTTACCGGTAGCTTCTAATTACGTAATACAGGCTAGCTTCATTATTGACCACAATATGCCGAAAGCCTTAAGCTTTAACAGCCCATTGATGTCCCACTACAGGGACGGGCCTCCTTCCGTAACGGAGGGATACTTGGCCTACTAATACTACGCTGGCCAGACGGATTGGTATAGGGTTTAATTTTAAGTCTTCCTTCTTTTTATTGCATAAAGATAATATACACGGATAGTCCCTTAGTCGGTTTTTACGACACCCATGGGATGATAAGGGGTGGTGACATATTGTATTTTTACTCCGTCACCACACGGAGAACAATCCGTTGTAAATATTTCTTTGTGTTATCAGTAACAACGCCTTTACCCTCGACCGATGTATTCGCGCACCTACGTCAAAACTAACGTACTACTCGGACGGGGTTTGGGTAATTGAGAATACCATTACGGGTGTTAAATACCTTCTACTAATTACTAATTTGGATAAAGGTGCCCTTTGTGTAGAAGCTGTAGTTGTAATAACTATTCCTACCGTACATATTCTAGGAACCAACTATTTTGATCTGTCCCTAAAATTTGTTATTAAATTCCATGGTGCTATATCATTTTGTATAAGGGAAACTTATTTTCATTTAAGGCTTCCCTATTGTTAGTGGGGTGTTTCCAACTCTTTAATTTTATCTCATTTCTTCTTTCAGATATCACATACACTTACAAACAATCGCCTTCACAACACGCACACATCACACAAGGACATCACACACACGGATACACTTCACGTACCCACACACTGCCACAGATGCCATTTAATTTGTTATTTAATCATGTAATTTAATTTAAGGGAAATGAGCGGGTCATTCCCAACACGAGTATCATGTGATTACTCACAGGGAGGACTCAGCATTGTTTATATGATGCTCGATGACTCCGAAAGAAAAACAAAAAAAAATAAAGAATTTTGAAAAAGCTTTGTTTCTGATAATAATATTACGTATACAAAGGTTGTAATGGAATCAGTCAAATGTTAAACGGAATTAAAGGGCAATACGTTAAATTTTCTACGAAAAGTCCAAAGTTGACGAAATGTAAAAAAACAACATAAGAAGAACAACAAGAACATAAGTACATAGAGATTCAGATATTGACTTCTGCACAAATATCTGTTTATGTGTTAATTTACTATTAAATAGGTCATTACTGGAAAAGGTTCAATGATTCGGAAATGTGTTCGAGCGATCGTCAAAGCTATTTGAGTACGTTATTTATCGGCACTGAAACACATGAATAAACGAATGAGTGGTTATTTAGTTATGTCATATAACTATATAACCTGCGGTGTATCCTCCGTGTAGTGACGGAGTAAGAATACAATATGTCACCACCCCATCTCATCCCATGGGTGTCGTAAGCACCGACTAAGGGACTATCCGTGAATATTATCTTTACGAAATAAAAAGAAGGAAAACTTGAAATTAAACCCTATACCAATCCGTCTGGCCAGCGTGATATTAGTAGGCCAACTATTTCTCAGTCATGGGAGGAGGCCCGTCCCTGCAGTGGGACATTAATGTGCTGTTATGATGAACCAGCACTGAAATGATGTACAGACGTATATACAAATAAACCTTGGCATTTATAATAGTAATAAGACTTCATCAGCTAGAAGTAATTCTAATGTAAAATATAGTTTCAACGAATTGAGTATAATTTTAACATATTATTATTCCGAAACGTCTCGACGTGATAGCGTACTATACACTAGTTTTAACGCTCAAGTACGAATGTATGAAAACTTAATTAAATTCCTAGTCTTATACTTTCATTTAATACTGCTGAAAATGCGTCGTTTAAAACTGATGGAATAATAGAACTGAGAAAATTGTTTGTTCAGCTGCTATTACGCTATTTAGACTGCTATCTTCGGTTGCGGGTTTGGAATCCCACCCAACACAATTTTGTTATTTGTGTGATTAGCAAACAATTGTCTTAGGCCTGGAAATTGATCTATTCGTTTTGATAATTTTAAAAGTCCCTGCAACACAGAATTAGTCCCTAGTGCGAGAGTAGTCTTCCTTAGTTTGGTCTCATAACCGACGCGCATGTATGACTCGTTTAATGAATATGGACGAGGCCCAATCTGTTTGCCAGTATCGTGACAAGTGGCTTTCTGCCGTCTCTACCTACCACGGACGGGATAAGGCGTGAGTTTATGTATGTATGTAGTCTTTAAAAAAAGCAGAATTATATCAACAATAAACATTTACTTAAACAAAAATAAACTATATTTTCTAAGTTGGCAAACTTGTTGTGCCGAGTTGTTTACCTATTGGAACTTGCTTATTTATCGGTCGGAAGTGGAGCAGAGCGGACGTCGCACCATGATAAGCTCTCCAATATATCTTTGGATTATGCAAAATATTCTGTATTTATTTGATATTTACTCATACATGTTTATGATATTTTTGGATACTAAAATTTTATGATGACGGCAGTCTTCGTTGTTAATCTTATTATATCCTTATCTTACATGAAGTTGTTACCATTCCTTAAAGACGGACTAGGACTATGTTGAGATGAGACCCACCTCTTTCCAAAGATGTCGTAAAATGCGACTTAAGACCTTACTCTTCACATACCCGTCTGACCAGCGCGATCGATCGTTGGCTATATGGATCCTTCATCTATGCTTCACAGGGCACATAAAACGTGCTCTAGATTATAACACGACTACCTATAATTAAAATAACATCACTATCAGCAATAGCGGTTATTCAATCTAACATTAATTCATCTTCAAATCAGCAAAAGTTGGCAAAACCATTTCCTTTCCCAGTAGTTATCATAAGCCATAGTTATGGTGTTAAGGCAATAACACCATCTAACGTTAGCCGTATATAATGATCCATGAGGCTTTTATATGAAATAATATCTTATGGCTAATGGACCAAAAGAAATTTACTCTGTTATCCCACTAAATTGCTTTGCGTAGCAATTTTGGGGGTTCAGCTAGACCCCCATTTAATTGGTTGAGCAACTTTATCTGGAGTGTGGCAACATGTTTATTTAACACATATAGGCTTCATAACAGCCAGATTCGTGCAGAGAAGAAAAAACAATTTTATTTAATATTAGGACATAATCCCCCTTACTCATAAACGCCTCTTAAATTTTAGTCAATTGATTAGCAAAAATTCTTACGTTTTTGTTTGGAATAAGGTTGGTTTTACTAATAAAAATCTCGATAAACAGTAATTAAATTTAAGAGGCGTTTATGAGTAAGGGGGATTATGTTTAAGGGGGAATAGAAACTATTTCGTGTTTAACTAGCATACATTATAAAGTAGAATACATATGAATCTGCAAGCCTAGCTAAAATAGTACTATTTGTTTTAGATCCAGGCATCCAAATCATATAAATAATCATCCAGCATAATATAAAAAAACTTTAAAATGCAGTAAAATTCCAGTATTTCAATAGGTACTTTATGAAATTACTCTCTTCATCGAAATAATTGCTACATTTCATTCACTTTGCATTCGATGAAATTCCTTTATAGCCCAGTCAAAATAGACTAAATTATGATTTCAGTTTGCATTAATTCCCAACAAGCTGGATTTTTGTGCAGGCCTTGAATACGTCATTACAAATTATATGTCAAAAGTCCCCATCGATCCAGCTTGTGCGTTGTTTTTTATTCGAGGTCAAAGGTCACAAATTTGCGTTTTTTGCGGATATCTCTGAAACAACGAGAGCTATCGAAAAAGGGTTCAGACAAAGTTTGTAGATCGTAACATTGTCTACAAAAAATATCTCAACACTTTTCTCCTACAAAGCATCGCTTTCGAGATATCGTGACTTTAGAGCGCAGGAAAGTCGTATTTTCGACTAATGAACACACTAGCTTTTTCCCGCGATTTCGCTCGTTTTCATAAGTATTTTTAAAAATAAGGCTTATTCCAATATATAGTAGCATATGCTTGCATGGTCTCAGCCTAATCGGTCTGAAATTGACAAAGTTACGTACAAACTTACATGCCCTATCTTATCCCTTTAGGGGTAGAATTTATCAAAATCCTTTCTTAGCGGATGCCTACTTTATATCATCTACCTGCATGCCAAAATTTAGCCAGGTCTGTCCAGTGGTTTGGGCTGTGCGTGGATAGATAACTATGTCAGTCACCTTTGAGTTTTATAGAAATAGAAGATTTCCGCACCACCTCTGATCAACGAAAAATGTTGAGATATTTTTTGTAGACAATTTTACGATCTACAAACTTTGTCTAAACCATTTTTCGATAGCTCTTGTTGTTTCAGAGATATACGCAAAAAACGCAAATTTGTGACCTTTGACCTTGAATAAAAAACAACGCACAAGCGGGATCGATGGGGACTTTTGACATATCATTTGTAATGACGTATTCAAGGCCTGCACAAAAATCCAGCTTGTTGGGAATTAATGCAAACTGGATATCTATTTTGACTGGACTATTAGTTTTACATGTGAAATTTTACAATCAGTGCTCAGTTAAACTTTACAATTTCTGAATACTTAAACCATTTTGGCCCATATTTAGTGAATTTTCGACGACGACACCATATTTGGTAATGGTATTAAAGTAAATACTTACTTATATATTTGGGCACAAAATTTTTACATAAAAGCATTTATATTTTTATTTTCGTTAATCTCTATAGGCAAGTTGTACGAAGATATTCCACTATTTCTTTGTATAGCAAATGAAAAGGTCCATCTCATGGGGATAATATCTCGTAACAAAAGAAAACAAAATCTTCTACTACCCACATTTAGTTTTTTTTCCGACTACCCACACAACGGGATCACGGATGAAAGAAAATATTGCGCGTATTGGAACGTATTAGTGTCAATTTTTTTTAACGTTATAAATCAGTTTTATTTTGGACATTTCTCTTGTTGAGAAGGCTTTGTTTTTAAGTTAATAATGGCACTCGGAAAGGCTAGGCATGTACGAAAATGTCTATGAAGACAAAGCAAAACTTGTAAGGTTCGTAGTACTTGGTGCTCAGTAGTATCTGCTTAACACCATGGGTATATAGCGTGATTATGTATTTAATGGTCAGTCTTAGGTTTAAAGTGTGCGTTCCTTTTAATGAGATTTTTGGAAGAAAAAAAAGAAAGCACTTAATCTATAAATACCACGATTACCAGACACATTAAGTATTTTGATTTCCTAAGGATAAAATTATGTGATATTTACGAAAACAATAGTATGAACTGTTATGGTGGCCCCAAGTATTCTTATTCCGTCCCAAAGCATAAACGAACGTAGGCATCAACACCATGAACCTTTAATTTGCCTGTCGACCCTCAAAAAAAAGCACAAGCCCAGTAATCTAAACAGGATAAATATTAAAAAAGGTCGGTTGTAAATATAAATATTTCATAAAATACAGATTTTGATTACCCGCTGCCCGTGGAAAATCGTTGTACAGTGGCAACATTTGTGTCTTCATGTAATTACGCTGTAAAATCACTCCGCCTGCAGTTTTATAGTTAACTTACGACTTTTAAAACACTTCTTGTTGTTTAATTTTATGTTTTATCCTGTTTTATTATAGTGATTTGTATTAAAATGTTATTGTAGCAGCATATTCTGCTGAACTTGGCCTAAATAAAGTCTTTATATTTTAAAGACAGCTCCTGCAAGGCAATTATGCCTTTTATCGCAAGGACTTAGACATGATTCGATCATGCGTCCTCTAAGTAACCGCCTCACATGTCTTTAACTGCTAGCCCACCCGGGTTCTTGCCTCTAAAAATACTTAAAATTTATAACAATCGTGATATTTAAATTGTGTTAGGTGTTAAAACAAAAAGCTTGGGACTCGGATTGGCAAAAGAAAGATAAAGTGCTCTGGAAAAAACCTAAAAAAAAAGCTTCCAAAATGAAAAAACCCCGCCAAATTATAATTCTACCATTATCCCGAACCATCACAATATGGAGCCTGTATATGTCATAAATAAAATAACAAGTGAACAGCCATGTTTCATAAAATCTTGAGCATCATTCCGTTAAATATTTATGACGTCACACGTCGTGCGTGCCGTGTCGACGACACGTTTACGTTCGATAGAATACTTTTATGATCTTTTAGATGTAGATGTAAGAAAACTTTGATTATTGTTAGGTATCGCATCGCTGATATGATGGCATTAACATCATATCAGCGATGATAAGGATGGATGAGGGAGGCGCAGGACCGCACAAGGTGGCAATATTTGGAAGAAGCCTATGTCCAGCTAATGACATATTTATGTATCTAATATTTATAATAATATCAAGTGAAATTATATTTATTAAGTATTATATTAAGTTAGATTTAGGAGTATTTAATGTTATTTTAACTAATCCAATGTCGCCAGAAGCTATGTTAGTTTACTCATTAGTAACGTTGTAATTGTGATCTAACTATATAAGGTTACGATGGAACTGGTGTAACATTTTGTTAAAAATTCCTTAAATAAATTTAAAAAAAAAGAGTATTATATTATGTGTCGGTATACTCTTAGTTAGGACGGCGAAAAACCGATGGATTTTCCTTCTTTTGTCATCGGCTATAAAACGGTCCAATTTTTAATGAATAATACACTGTAGGAACTCAAGTAGTGCACTCATAACAAAATGTATTAAAATGTGGAAAGTGTTCATTAGCTTAATAAGTTTTTCAGAATATTTAAAAAGAGTTTAAAATCTTTTAATTAAAAAGCAAAAACCATTAAAACCGAACAGGTTCTATTTAGTTTTTTTTTTTTAAAAGAAAATACCCGTTACTGATGTAGGTTTCTTTGAGCGGAAGTCGGTGGGCGCGCGTCATCCGCCGCTAATGGCGGGCTGTCATGGCCGCCGGCACTTCCGGTGGAAAGATCCGCCACTACTTGATACCTCGCTAAATTCTTGCAGAATATTTTTTTGCTGTCGAAGTCCCGACTAATAGCTGTAGGGATACGTTTTCTAAAGAAAAGTATGTTTACTGAAAGTTTTAATGAACATTGTATTGTAAGTAATATGTGTGTCTACACGAAAATTAGGATATGTTTTGATAATCAAATCTTTTATTCGCAAGTTTTGATTAACTGCTTTTGAAATGTCTAATGCTGGACGACCTAAACAAAGTAGCGGAAAATCGAGTCGTGATGGAGACATAAAATATACATATAGCAGTGAAACATTTAGAGAAAGCCTACAGAGCTATGGATCAAAATCAAGACTTTGTCAAACATTCACCTTGATCGTAAAACAGCACCCTTAGCACAGCACGTTGTCAAAATAAAACTAATTTACTTATACGGTTTCTAATTCATTTCGTTCCATTTCTATCACATCTAAGCGAAAACTTATTGCCAAGGTCAAGTTTAGTATTCGTAAACCTTTTTCGCGTTATCAAACTCGTAGAAAATGTATCGATGAGTCCTTCCCAAGAACTATTTGATAGACATATCACATGGTCAACAAGGAACGCAAACAATCACGTCTCCATCTCCACGTGATACTAGTGTATTAATGTCAGAGCAAACATAATGTGTGTGTCCGCCATGACACTACGTCATCACTCACGCCGAGGAGTGGGGGCGACGCTTTAGTCCGTGCGCGACGAGCGAGCGGGAATGTCGTTAGTTACGGTTATAGAGTAATAAAATGTCCTAAATGGTTCCTCGCTATTTGACAAATTAAATACGCAACAAAAATGTTTTGATACATTTTTCGTCTTGATGTTTTTGTAGCGTTCTGTTGTAACTAATGTTGTGTTAGTTTTAATAAACGATATCTATTTTCTTTGTTGATGTTTTCTAGTTTTGTTTAAAAATAGGGAAAAATGTATGTATCCATCGCATCGTTATTAGTTTGGGACTAGATAGCGTTGTGTGAATGTGTGAGGAATATTTAATTGAATATTTAATCGTATGATTAGCTAATGACATTCACGGCTCGTAAGAAGCGTTTAAAAGTATATTCATATCTTTTATGCGTTATGTTTTTTTAATTTTTTATCATTACACCTACGAATGTCACATTGTAGGGATGTGTCTATGGTTGAGGGATGGAGATAAACTTTGCTTTCAGATACATGACATAGCAGATAAGTTGATAAGGGATTTTGTATTGAGATATCCTGTAGGTAGCAGCGCAATAGCGACTTTGGTGTTTCATAGGATACGGGTAACTGCTTCCTGTCAGACGGACCGTAACCTTGTTTACTACCATAGGTATAAAAAAAATGATATACACTTGTACGTATGTATCTGCTTCAATAATTTCTCTAAAATTTTTAATAAATGAAAATTCTAAAGGTGGAAGATCACAGCAAAGTTCATGTTCGCGTTATGCGTTATTTTTCTACAGTACTTAAAACACATAGTCACTACACGTTAAAAACGCAGAGATAGTCAAAATAACTCAAAAACTTAAGTTTCTTTTCATATCATATTCATCTTTCGAATACATCAGCTGACAAACCAACCAAGGAAGTCGTAAATCAGATTTAACACGACGACATTACCATAATAAAAAACCGAAAGGAGATGACGTCAGAGATGTAAAAGAATCAAAAGGTTTCCCGATGTTACCTCGGACTCAGCCTGCCCTAGCATAAATCATCCTAAACGATGTCAAATATGATCTCTCAATTCATACAGGAAATATATCTCTTGGTTTTATATACGGATAACATAAAGTTTTACGTATAGAGATGACAACGCTTGGCAAAGAAATATATAAATAATATTTTAAAGCGTTGGCTTTAGTGGCTTACATACTGATCAATATAATTAACAATAATAATTCACACACATTTATTCAATGCAAGTATCAATATTATCCCTCTAGTCGAAAACTAAACAAAATTTGTATTATGGGAACTAGTAAACTGATAAACATACGTCAATTCATGGCTTTTGTTTTAAAATTAACCCCCTTACTCATAAACGCCTCTTAAAGGATGATGGGGGATTTTGTATGAACCCCGTCCCCACCCTACAACAGACATGGGATACATGTCAATTTGTTCATTGGGCACCCAAGAGGCCTAATGTACCTGTGTTAGTAGTAAAAAATATGGGGATTATTTATGATAATAAAAAAACTTTTCGATGTAAATGTATTTATTTGTTAACAAAAATCATTTTTTCACAAACAAAAGCATCTTTTACGTCAACAAATGACCATTCTACATATATAAAAAATACTCGGTTCTGTAACTGTTAGTGTTAAGGTCAATTAATATACCTATTAACTCATTAGTACAGCCTAAAGCATGTCAAACGATACACTACTAGCAGTTAAGCTCTGATTTAGGGTCATAGCACATATAACGTAACGTAAACGGATCGGCATCGCCTCGCGTCGCTTATCCTGCGTGCCATAAAAACACGGGGCTTGGCCAAAGTGTCAAGCTTGACGTGCTCTTGATAGTACTAACAATTATTACGTTATATATCTAGTACAATATTATCAAGCATGTGTGCTGGTGCATTAAAGTCAATATGACGCCCTAACCCCATATACCATACAATGGATATTATGTGCGCACAACTTCCCACGGTACGATTGCCTGTAAGACAAGTGCAGTACCAATAAGCAATAGCATGTCTGCCAGCCAAATCCCGATCTATTAAAATATAGGTAACTATAATAAATACGTGAACGGACATGGCGCGACTGAATTCGTACTCTGACTAGCCAAACGTTAGTTTGCAGGATATTGCATCGTGGTAAATCGTTTAACTGGTTATCACGATATACTTCTATATTATAAAGGCCATCGCGAAGGTGCTCGGCGCAGTAAGACTTGGCAAGCTTAATATGATAGCTCCCTAGCGCGAAAAGAAACACTTCATCTTCGGATAAACGTGGGAAGTCTTCGAAGTTAGGAATATTTGCTTGCATGGCTTGAAAAGGGACTCTCTGTCTGTTAAGGTTTTTCATATGGACATAATCATGCAAAAGATTGGCCATGTTCATTCTAGAATGAATTATATTTATGATCTCGTTGACGAGTCTGTTATCAACAGCGACACGATAATAGGCGTTTATTATGGCCGCTGCTATTTTGAAGTCACAGAACATATTCGCACGTCACAAACAAAAGGGTATTATTTCGAAAACGTTGTTTTGAGATATCGCGTATTGAAGTTTTAAAAAATCATAGATTCGGAACTACTTACTCAAATATTTAAAATTATCTCTAGATTTAAAAGTACACTATCCTTCTTTATGCTGGTTAAGTTTAGTTTGTGTATCTATAACAGTTTTTTTATATTAATAGTTTTATGGGAACAGAAAAAGATGATACCCTTTAAGCAGTTCAAATAGCTCTTAAGTTTAACTTGCTACTCTCTAGCTTAACCAAAATTTACCAAATTATTTCGATAACCAGTTGTAATTAATATTGATATTATATTAAGCAGCACAGAAATTATCTTTTGCCTACATGGCTAAGGGATTATAATTCTTCTTCTTCTTCGTTTCGACGGCAATAAGTCTAATTTCAAATATATTTTAGATGTGTTTTGCCCAAAAACCAGCGACAGCAACAGCATTATCGTTGGCACTATTTAGGTCTTCTGGTGTGCAGGTGGCAGGGCACATTGGGCATGATAGGAAGTGTTCCATGTCCTGGACGAGAGAACCGCACCCACATCCACTATAGGAGGGGTTCAGATAACCCCATTTAGTCCGGTTAGAGTTACAGCGGCCTACTTGGGTACGTAGCCTATTGAGCGACCTCCAGATCGGCCACTGCTCCTCGAAACCAGGTGAAAGATGTTCGGCGGGTGGAATGAAGTCCGCCGGTGGTGCAAAGTTTGAGGCCCACCCGTCCAGTCTAGCCTTACTGGTGTCACCGCACAGTGCAAGTGTGTATCGCAAAAAACTCTTACGACTTTTGAGGCGTGCCCTGGGTATATTGTGCGAGTAAAGTGGATGACGAGGGTCGGTCTCATGTTTTTCCTTTCACTTTCGAAAATGACCTGACGGCGAACACCAGGTCGAGCAATGGCGGCCAATGAGTATAATTTGACCAATGGGGTAGGTTTCAAGCAGCCAGTTATTATACGGCATGTTTCATTCAGGGCAGACTCGACCATACCTGCGTGAGCCGAACGGTGCCATACCGCGGACGCATACTCACCTGCCGTGTAGGACAATGCCAGACCCGTAGTCCTGACAACATGTGGGGCTGCCCCCCAAGACGCAGAAGTTAGGCGTTTGACCAAGTTGTTTCTGGTTGATATTTTTTGCTTGGTATTATAATAAATTAAATACTGATTGCATCTAGAAAATCTAGAAATTCTATTTGTTTTAGTATCATAATTAGTTATAATAAAAAAGAAACTCAATATGAAAGAAACATAATTTAACAACATTATGACCTACAGTAACAAAACTATCAAACTAAATCAAATGTGATACTTTGGGGACATACGTTAGATCCCTGTTGTCACTGTCAGCAAATGGGTCTTCGTAGAAGTATTGAAGTGGGCCATGAAAGAGAAAGTTGTACCTGGGAAGTATGTAAAGTTAATTCGTGCTATGTAAAGACAAACCAGTTATACGTCCGATCGTCTTGCAACTCCAACCAGTTCAGTGTGGCGGTAGGCTTGCACCAAGGGTCGGCTTTAAGTCCTTACCTCTTACTGATTATGGACGCCTTGACGGCGGGCATACAGGAAATGGCACCCTGGTGCAGTGTTTGCCGATTACATTGTTCTGGTTGGGGAGGATGGACCTAAGGTCCAGAGCAGATTAGAGCGTTGGCAGTCCTGAAGCCATAGCGCTTAACGGCATGCGCCTTCTAGTCTTCTCTGTCTTCCGGTATCTCGGTTCTTTCATTCAAAGCGATGGCGAAGTAGATCGGGCGGTCAAGAACTGAGTTAACATAGGATGGATGAAATGGCAGCAGGTCATTGCTTCATGGGAACCATCTGTGACCCCCACAGTCCCCTTAATTTAAGGGGAAGATCTATAAAACTATGATTACACCTGCCGTCCTGTATGGATCAGAGAGTTGGCCAGAAAAGGGATGAATGAAAGACAATCTGTGTGGTGTTACGAGAGTAGATAGAGTAAGAAATGAGTATGTAAGAAGATTTGAAAGTGGCACCGGTGGCAGAAAAATTACGTGGCAGCCGGCTGTCATGGTATAACATGCCCTATGCGGAGGAATGAGAGTCATGTAGTGAGGAAGGTGCTGAACATGTGTGTCGATGGATATAGGGGAAGAAGACGACCAAAGAAACGATGGATGGATTGTGTGAAAAGCTATATGGCTGCGAAGAGTGTTACTAGTGAGATGACGTCCGATAGGACAGTATGGAAGAAAAAAACATGCTGCGCCGACCCCAAATAAAATTGGAATAAGGGCAGGGAAATGATGATGATGAGCAAATGGGTCTTTGTTTTCTTCATTTTAAGAACTGTCCGGTGTACTTAGGCGATTGCTGATTGCTTTCATTATTAAACCAGCCTTCCTACTTCGCTTCATTGTTTTGATTATAACTAAAATTTAAAAAAGAAAAAATATAATAACAACTTAAAAGGTAGTATTTTACTTGAAACTTGCAACCATTAAATACAATGGACAAGATGTACAGAATTATCTCAAGCAAATCGGGAGCTATAAAGTATTATTTTAATATTATTTCGTTAAAATTACCAAATTATATTATATTGAACAGGCAAGACAGTATTATTTAAAATAAAACATGAAACTAGTATCAATTTTAACAAGCAATAAGGTATTAACTTTACATAATACTGTTTAGAATACTTACAACTTTATAGATTGATTCGATATTGACGACTGGACGGGTTGTAACTCAGAAAGATACGTGCGACGGCCACGAACGATGCCCGGCTACTGAATCAACTAAGATGCGACTGTCTTACCTATCTCGAAAATAGCGTGCATAAATAGTCAAGAAAGAATTGTATCGTTATATTTCAAAAAGTATTTGGAATTTAAATACTATTTTCTTACCAATTTATAGAAAAAAAAATTAGGTTTCCGAATTCAAAATAAAAAAAAAACGGTTTTTCAGACTTAATACCCTTTTATTTATAGCGTGCGATATGACTTAATGCACGGTTAAAATACGTATGTCGCAACAACCTAAATCTGTTTTTAAACTTGCCGTTGACCTCCTCGACAACCCATCTACAAATCGTAACCAATCGAGACTTGTTTGCCTGGTTTGTTGTCAACTGAGCACCTTCATAAACGTCGCTATTCTTATCTTTTTTTTATTGTACACTAAGTAAATGTAGTAAAAAGGAAAAAAATAAAATAAAACCTAACCCCCACATATTTGAAGAAAGTCGTCATAGTAAAAAAATATCTATTCTACTAGACCTTTCAAATGACACCTATTTCAAATCTGTTGAATGGTGGGGACGTTTTTTCCCATTGTCCTTTAATAACTGTTTTGCGAAATTTTTACTACTAAAACCAACCGTATGCCAAACAAAACCGTAAGAATTTAAGCTAATCAATTGACTAAAATGTTTCCTTAACACTATTAAACATAGTAACATTGCACCAAATCTAACATCTATATTTATGTGTAAAATTTAACTTAATACCTGGGATTGAAGCCTTTTGATAGTTAATGTCCATTTCTTACTACCAGCATAGCAGGTAGATGCACCAACCACTACGCTATCTGTTTGGTAATAGTTCTTTAGGATAGCACAAGTTCTATTTAGTTCGGTGCTAGATATATTTAAAAAAAAAACTAAATATAGACATAGGTATCTCTATAAAATAAATACTCACTGTATTTTCTACCAAATAATTTGTTCGGCCAAGGGTTTCTTTCTAATATTACGTCTTCAATCTTCGCAAAAACAATATTATTTACATATATATAAGCAACTATCTTTGCGCAACACATGGACAAATGAGGGTAGATCACGTTTAATAGTCAGCTTTGGACATGGCGACGCAAACACATTATTTGCGCATTAACATAATCTTTGGAGCTATTATGTTAATACCCTGCATGTTGAGATATGGCTTTCCTTAACTTGAATTAGTATGGGGAAGGTAATTCATGTCATTTGTCTGTATATTATACGGGCTATTTTATATTGATTAGGGAGCCTACGAAATTAGATGGATTATAAGGCACATTGCTTACCTACTTACTGCAGGATACTTGGTTAAGTTTTATTAGGGACCTTAATTTTTCCATCGTAAAAATATTGTGTATCCATTAATATCTTTATTTTATATCTTAAAATGCCTTGTTGCCATGGCATCAATCAAATGAATGACTTACAAAGGACTGGGTCTCAAAAAGACCTGAGATATAGAAAACAATATATTTATTTTACATGACCTTTTTCGTATTGGGGATCATGCCCTGTGTCAACATCACCAGGCTCAGGGTAATAATATATGGATCACACAAAGAATTATTTAACCCGTAACTTCGTACCCTACCGCAGACGTGACTGACGTCACCAAAATCAAAACCAATTCCCTAAAATCACAACACCTAAAGTAAAGCAGGACTGAGAACCAATAACAGCGATTACAATAACTAATTCACACATAATTATTAACTGACAGACTTAATTACCAACAAAGGATTAACTAATACATACGAAAATCAACTCTAAAGACATACAGCTAAGGAAGCAATTTGCTTAGAAGTTCTAGTTAGGTATACATTGCCGGTTTAGTACGGCGCATATTGTGTCTAATGAGATAATTACAACGGAACGCAGTGATGGATGGCAGCTTCGCGAGATGCTAGATGATGAGTTTTTACTTTGTAAAGAATTTTCAAACTGAAAAGAATTCTCAGTGCGAATGTTTTATGAGGCTTATTTGTGAAGGAATATCGAAGAGAGTTTGTGGTACCTACTGAAGGCTTTAGTCATTAGCATGTCGGGTTTTGTTACAGTTTGTTACTGTCCTACTACAGGTACGGGCCTTTTTGTTTTGTATAGGCAGCCTTTGCAAGTGGCGGAGGCAAATTTGTCTTACCTACTTACAACACTTTGGCCGGTTTTTATGTGAAAACTTCTTTTTGTTTTCTTCTTATCAGCGAACTTTCGTTTAGTTGACCTATACGACGATTCACGAGAAGAGATGAAGTGGCGATATCGTTAAATTTTATTGCGTCACCAGCACCACAACGAGCAAGTATAAACGTTTTTAAAATACATATAATACTAGCTACATATTATTATTTAAAGAATACACCCGTACCAATGCTAACATTCATGTAAATGCACACAATGCAAATTTGCATTTAACGGTAACGAACCAGAGCCACAGAGGACTTCCAATTCTTCGATAAAAAGCGAGTAAAGTCCCAGATAATAAAAGTGTAAATTTTTACATCTTAATCCCTTACAATAAGATACATTATCGTATGAAAAAGACGTACATAAAAAAGTCAGTCAATCACCACAGCCCATTAATGTCCCACTGCAGGGACGGGCCTCCTCCAGTGACGGAGGTATACTTGCCCTACTAAATCCACGCTAGCCAGACGGATTGGTATAGGGTTTAATTTTAAGTTTTCCTTCTTTTTATTTCGTAAAAATAATATTCACGGATAGTCCCTTATTCGGGGGTGAGGTTATGAGATAGGGTGGTAACATATTGTATTCTTACTCCGTCACCACACGGAGATACATAAAACAGTATTCTCAAAATACCCCAACAATAACATTTCCCAAATGAGACGGCTTAATGAGTTTGAAAATAATTTAGTGAGATTGTTTCACACGCCTCATTAGTAGCTGACAGGGCTCAAACAACGCAACACAACCTTCACACCCTTATAGACTTTACACCTTAGAGTAAAACCTAAATAAACTATGTACCTTTTGTTCAAAGGAGTCGCGTGATTCTCTTTTGTTTTTATGTAGTAGTGTATAGTAAATAATATGTCAATGCATGTGATTATGATTCTCCGTGTGGTGACGGAGTAAGAATACAATATGTCACCACCCCATCTAATCCCACGGGTGTCGTAGAAACCGACTAAGGGACTATCCGTGAATGTTATCTTTACGAAATAAAAAGAAGAAAAATTTAAAATTAAACCCTATACCAATCCGTCTGGCCAGCATGGTATTAGTAGGCCAAGTACCCCTCCGTCCCGGGAGGAGGCCCGTCCCTGCAGTGGGGCAATAATTGGCTGTTATGATGATGACGATGATGAGATTATGATTATCAAATCTTATACATAGTAGTTTTCTAGGTAAGAAGAAAGGTGTCACTATTTCATCTCGTCTCGAGTGTGTCGTATCGCGATTATGGGACATTTAACGAAATCAGTCAATATAACTTATAACGCAGTTTTTCTTAGCGTTTACCACTTCTCATCAGGTAAGTGACTAAAAAATTTTAACGGAATTCAAAAAGAGGTGGAGTTTTTTCAATTCGATTTAAAACTTTTTAACTTAAAACTCGGTAATATCTTGACCAAATAAAAATAAAAACTGACTTTTTGCATACTTCCAAAAAATTTCTTATCATAACAGCCCATTAATATCCCACTACAGGGACGGGCCTACTCCCGTGACGGAGGGATACTTGGCCTACTAATACCACGCTGGCCAGACGGATTGGTATAGGGTTTAATTTCAAGTTTTCCTTCTTTTTTATTTCGTAAAGATAATATTGACGGATAGTCCCTTAGTCGGTTTTTACGACACCCAAGGGATGAGATGGGGTGGGGACATATTGTATTATTACTCCGTCAGCACACGGAATAATGTCTAAATACCCGAAACTGACGGAGACTGCGTGCGAGAGAGATAGATGGAGCAAAGGGTTTTATGTAAAGCCATTTTCAAAATAAATGAGGAAATTAATATTACATTAAATCTAAACAATTATTTTGTTAATACGAGCGTATAACAATTTGTAAGTCCATCGTTAGTTTCATAATTCAATTTTCATAAGCGGATTAAAATATGGATGAGGCACGCAATGATTTTATAAAATATTGTATATGTACAAAATTAATGGTGTATTAGTTTAGTATAATAAATACACTCCCGTCTCAAGGAGGGCCCGTCCTTGCATTGGGACACAAGATGTCTTCTCTTCATGTCATATGCATTCATTCTACATTAATATTGGCAGAATCGTGTCGTTTGTTGGAGCTGTTGTAATAAACAAATGGTCATGAATTCTATGAAAGGAATGAATGACAATGAAAAAGAAATTGAGTAGAATTGTAGTTTGAAAATGTTATTATTACTTTAAATAATTTATCAGTTTGCCAGGATCGTGACAAGAGGCGTTCTGTCGTCTCTGCCTACACCGGGGTTATGTGTCAACTCGCCAAGCTGAAAACTCGACTATCGGCGAGTTTACAACTTAAAATTTCTGTGATGGTAATCTTGCCATAGTTTTTCTTCAATATTTTGGCGAGATTACCATGCCCTTTATTGACAATAGTAATTTCGACCAACATAGGATAGGAGCGTAGAAAACAACAAAAATATTATACTTTTCATGTATTAAAACGTAGGGGACGCTGGGGCTGTAAGTTCCAATTTTTTAAAAACCTTAAATTATATGATGAAAATAACAAGTTTTGTTTTTGATATTTAAATCTATTAAAGAATTTTAATCGGTCTTTGAAATAATGTAATAATTTTTGCATCAATCCCTACAGTTTTTTTTACAGCCATATTTATGCTAATTTTGGAAGGGAACAACTTACCCCGCGTCGGGTGCTTGGATAGTTATACCTGCTATCCAAGCGGAACAATTTGAATATATCCCCCCATGCCCATATACGACGACCTCGGTGGCGCGACGGTAGCGCAAGCGGCTGCCGTGCAAGAGGTTGTGGGTTCATATGGGTACTGCCATATTAGAACTTAAAAATAAAAAACATAACGCAGATAAAGTTTCCTTTTTAACTATAATTTAAGTTTTTATACCTCTCCTGGAAGCAAACTTTATACTTTCATATTGAAGAACACTTTAAAATATAGCTAATTTGCCCTACCCACGGAACAACTTACATTATTTCAAAGATCGATTATAATTTTTTAATCCATTTAAATATCAAAAACAAAACTTGTTATTTTCATCATATAATTAAGGGTTTTTAAAAAATTGGAACTTACAGCCCCGGCCTCTCCTACGTTTTATGAAAAGTATAATATTTTTGTGGTTTTCTACGCTCCTATCCTATGTTGGTCGAAATTACTATTGTCAATAAAAGGCATGGTAATCTCGCCAAAATATTGAAGAAAAACTATGGCAAGATTACCATCACAGAAATTTTTAGTTGTAAACTCGCCGATAGTCGAGTTTTCAGCTTGGCGAGTTGACACATAACCCATTAAACGACGGGATAAGGCGTGAGTTTATGTATGTAAATAAAAACTGAATTGAAATCTTTACGTTCAGAATAGTATTTAATTTTTTCTCACAACTTACAGTGCGAGCTACAAATACTTATTTATATCCCAGGTCACCATATTGCAATACAAATATATCCGCAATAAGAATAGCCGCCATAATGCCTCGTAACGAAGGCACCAATAAAACGTATCCGTTTCCGGACTGTACACCTTACTCTATTAGATTTATTCCGCTTCTTAATTTACGCCTCTGTTGTGTATTTTTAGTACCTGTAACAAAGATATAAAATATACATTAGAGAAAAGTATAGGTACATAGGATACAGAATAGGTACATAGGATTTTTATAACCCGCCCTGTGTCTCACTGCAGGAATAGACGTTTTTGGAGATGGGCAGATTAGCCTATTAATAACAACCTCAGATGGCTTGCTATAAAGTTTTTCTTCGTCTTGTGAGGGTATAAATAAAACTAAGCAAATCTAATTTTTGTTTTCAGCCTTTCTAAAAAATTACTATGTAGGTAATTAATGTAAAAAAAAATCAATTCTGATGGAAAGTTAAAATACAGTTTATAAATAAAAGCAACGGTTGGTAGTCGATGTTATTGGTTTTACTCCAACATCATAATTTGGCCGATCTGACCGCACGTGTTCGCTGGCTGTTCCGCGAACATGAAGTGCACGTATAAATCATTTGGAGTGCATATTTTTAACATATAAGCCCGATTTACACATCGACAAGTACAGTAGCGAGTTAAGTAGTAAGTTGTTGATTAAGTTGATTTGAATAGATCTCCATCCTATTTTTTGGCGAGTTAAGTACGAAGTAGCCCCTCTCTCGCGTCTCGCCAACTTAACTCGCCAATAAAATAGGATGGAGATCTATTTAAATCGCTAACTTAACCAACAACTTACTACTAGTAAATGGTGTTAAGTGAATATGTTGAAGAATGTTTATTTACCTAATTTATTCGCACTTCCTACTATTGTCTTCTCAGTGCCCTATTGTAAAAAGCATCAGCTTGCATAATACTTACGGCGTTTTACAAGCAAAGTTTATTTCCACAAATATTAAACTTCACTATAACGCCATCTATCGTAGACTTAGTAAACTAGTTGTATAAGAATCTGTTTACCGCTGTAGTGCTTGAGTAGCTGGTAAGTTTCTGGCTAAGTTTTTTAATTTATGAGTTTTACTTCTATAGTTAATGTAACTTGGCTTAGAGGCTTAAATTTAATTACGCACAATAGATGTCCGTGTGGTTATGAATTTAAAATGTCACCGCATATTCTCGAAATAACATATTAACTTCCGTAAAGATGGAAAACTCTTATATAAAACTCTATATCGCAACTTATTATCAGATCTTACTAAAACCGAATGAACAGTCTACTCACATTGGCGTATCAATATCCCTCACAGGTTGGTGGAATCCGCGCCGACCCCAAGTAAATGGGATAAGGGCAGGCAAAGAGGTTGGTGGAATCCGTGTCAAGTTCCCTTTTTTGACAGCAAATTAAAAATCTTTCTTAGTCCCATTTTACGACAGCATCAGAGAATTTATAATATAATTTAACTTAGACTGTATTAATCCAATAAATAAATAACTTAAAAGCTCTAAGACAACAACAATGTGTCGTAAAAGCAAAGCACTCGGTACACATAACAATTTAACCGATCCGAACGATTTACGTCTGCTGAGGACCTATGCTTAATAGCGCGTGTTTCATTGTTTTTCACACAAATGAGCGTTTTAAAGAACATTCAGACGGGCAACTTTTTGTTGCGGAATTGTGCTATTATGTAAACAGATGTAGAAAGTGGAGAACACGCATATTCATAACATACCGCACAAATTCACACAACGTCATCTTATATCTCAAGCATATAGCAATATCAAATCAATTCAAGCAGATTTATATAGAATAAAAAGAAGAAAAAACTTGAAATTAAACCCTATACCAATCCGTTTAGCCAGCGTGGTATTAGTAGGCCAAGTATCCCTCCGTCACTGGAGAAGGCCCGTCCCTGCAGTAGGACATTAATGGGCTGTTATGATGATGATGATTGGAACTTTGTAAATTAACTTTGCGCCACAAATAGTTGCCCGTTTATTCCTTACGTCTTAGTACAGATTACCAAGATTACAGCTCATTTATTTCTGTATTTTCAAGTGTATACTATTACTGTTAACAACATTATCATTTGTATTCTAACTAAATTCCAATAAAACGAATACGTAAGGCTTTAAAAGCAAAATGAACGTAATACTTTACAGAAGTGTTATCGAGAACCAGATATATAATTACTAATATTAAATATAACTACATTCCGTGTGGTGACGGAGTAAGAATACAATATGTCACCACCCCTTCTCATCTCATGGGTGTCGTAAAAACCGACGAAGGGACTATCCGTGAATATTATCTTTACGAAATAAAAAGAAGGAAAATTTGTAATTAAGCCCTGGCCAGCCTGGTATTAGTAGGCCAAGTTTCCCTCCGTCATAGGAGGAGGCCCGTCCCTGCAGTGGGAAATTAATGGGCTGTTATGATGATAACTACATTATGATTCACACAGGCACAGGATCACACGAGGTGTATAGATAGCAGGTAAAGAAGGCCTACGTCCAGTTCCCTCCCTGGGTCGCGCCAATCGACATTTGTATACTTATCGCAAAGCGTTTTCGCAAACTACCGACCTCACAGAAATCTAAATAAAAGGAGAAGTGGTATGACGGGGTTTTCTTGTCAACGCAATATGATTAGACCGATTATATAGCTAAAAATGGCTGTCACCTAGGTTTAGCTGTGTTTTGACAACGACCGAGATAACATATAAAATGCCGAGTTGTTCAGTGGTTGCCTGTAAAATTAAGAGCAATAAAAAAATCTTTATTAATAATGGAATCACTTACAATATGCTAGTACATGTATTTTATTGTATTTACCTCTAAAATCATGAAAAAATAATCTTCAATGTCCTCACTATGTTATTTTCATGTTCGGACAATTAAGTACTATAATATTTTTGTAACATATACATTGCTTCTCTAATGCTGTCTAAACTAGTCATTCAATGATATATGAAGCAATGAACTATTCGCTCAACGATATTACGTATGACAAGTGGTTGCTAACCGTGATCGCTCTAACAACCAAACGATAGTGACGATCCGTTCATGACTACGACTATCTATCGTTTTCGATAAAAAGTCGTGTATTGTAGGAATTTTAAATTGTAAAAGTTTTATTAAGTTAAATGAGATTTTTTTTTTTAAATGTTGTGTTACGCTGTTTAAATTATGTAATTTCAATATAAGTATTACAATGTTGAAATAATATCCTAAATCAAAGGTGGAGTAAGTACTCTAGAACATAAAGGTTTAAAATGTTGATTAGAGTGGTTTTAAAAGTTTTTTTTAAACGCTCATCCATTTATTAGCACACACGTGCTTTTAACTGGTTTTATCAGATTTGCTTAAAATCAGTCTAAATGCTCATCTATCAATTCCTATATTCATGCTATTGTTTTAATTTTATCTAGGCGCAATATTGCTCGCGCATTTTGGCATGCGCATGCACATGCTTGAATAAATGAACTGTACACGCTGTTACCTGCTTCAAAAAATAATCTGTATACTTAGTCTTATATTATACAACTTCGATAGGTGCGTTAATTTTGTATGACAACAGTCAAAATGTTACAAACTGCTGCGACAATAAGGACGCAAAAGAAGTATGACGCTTGAGTTCCTTCAACCTGCGATATTACGACATCAGTTCACGGATTAATTTGTTTCGCGACATGTACGATCTTACACAAACTGTCGTGAATATTATTTTACAAAAGTATTGTTCAATTATATATTATTATATAATACATATTTATATAAAAGTAATTATTATTTAAGTATATGATAAGTATTTAATTTTTAATAATATGTAAGTCTTGTCTATCGATAAATTTTATTAATTATTTATCGATAAGGTCAACGCCTAGCATAAATGTAATTTTTTTGAATGTAGTAGTTTTAAATTGTAGTAGTTCTTCTATCTAAATTTTTTGAAGTTTGTTTTAGTTGTATATATATAGTAGCGCTGATTGGTTCGCTGTGACACCGTGTAAGGGAGATATTTCAAGGAAAAACGAGACAGAGTATTGCGTTCATTGATAATCTAGATGTAACTGAGAACAGTAGTCTATTCGTATATTCTATTGCTGTGTGTGTTAATAAAACTGGCGACATTAGGTTTCCATACAAAATGACATTCAGGGCACATCTCCTTTTTTCAGATATCTGTGACCGACCTCGTGTGAGGTAATTTACATTTGTCCCCAAGAAAAATAGTGCGAAAGTTGTATTTTACTAACTACATAATAAAATATAAATCGAAACAACAATTTCAAATGCCTAAATTCTTTATTTTAAAATACCCATTACCTAAGCCTTTCAAATACAATTCCAAATAGGTATATTTATATCCCAACATCAAAGGCCTACGAGTAGGTATAGACGATAAACTATTCAATTTCCAACCAACCTATCACTCTTTTAAAAAAATAAACAACCATTATTTAGCAACACCTAAATAACAGCACGTAGCCCGTTTGAGAAACTGGCAATACCGTAGTACAATTTATATGTTAATCAGTAAAGGTTGGGACCAAAGAGGTTTATTTAAGTTAAGAATCGACCTGTAAACAGCCGGCTTAGGTAAAGAGCTCAGATTTCGTTCTGTAGAGGTAAGTAATAATGTTGGATAAGTATTATTAATATACTTTTTTAGGATTCGCTACAATATTAATGAATAAACAAAATCTGGCACCATTTTAAGATGATTTTACGGTTCTTCCACGTAGTCAAACTTATGTACTACTGGCCAAAATAGTGTACACCGTGCCCTGAGACAGCAAGATGAACTTTTGGCAGGTCAAGAAGATGGTTTCTCAATATAATGATGACCAAATGGCATGACCATTTAATAAAGATAAGTAATAGGTGTGCCATTTTGCATAGCAGTAACTCTGAATAACTTGAGCGGGCTTCGGGTGTTGATGTAGTTTAGAAACCCGAAGCCCACACAATGCGGGAAAATTATTGAAGTGTCGATGTTATTTGACTTCGAAACCTTGTAAGAATAGGCAAAATATATTCATTACATTATTCGACAAATTACTAAAAATGTAACGACAATAATTTTAATCGAAATCTTTGTCCGAAGCAAAGCCAATTAGCAGAGTGTTAATTATGTAAAAACAGTAATTAATATAACGAAGCAATCAGACGATTCGGCGGCTCGGCTAACGGGAATATGAGATACTGCGTTATCCCTTTTATCGTTGTATCAGGTCCCGGACAACGGTACAATGTTGTACAGGGTTGTTAGCTTACTTTAAAAAATAAATGTTAGTCTTTATAATTATACCCCTTCCAGCGTAAGTTTAGCTTTTTGACAGTTCACGTCCATGAAGTTTCGTAATACTTCTGCTTATTTTTCAAACAAATAATATTGTATTTCATGGACGTACCCATGTTTTTTTCAGTTACCATGGTTACTTAGTGATGAACATTCATAACGATTAGCACCATTATGAAACAAATTACAAATAATCGGTAGAAAGAAATGCTATGAATAAACCTGAACTCTTTATAATACGTTTATAAAATGCAATATGATATTTTAGATTAGCTATAACCCGCGAATGTGTCACGATAAATTATGTATTTTAAATAATACCTAAGCTAACTATAATTTTATCATTTTAAGCTATAGGCTAATTCTCTTAACATAGATAAAGAAAGAAACAGTAATAAAATGATAATGTAAGTTGATGTAAGGATCCAAATGTGTAAAATAAAGTAATATGAAAAATCGCGAAATCGCTTACAATCGAATGGCATTACATTCGAGATACTGCTGAACGTCACTAACGTCAACCTGTCAAATGTCGTTAAATATAGTGGAAAGGGTATAATGTGTTTTATACGGTTTTTTTCCGTCTGGTGACGGAGTAAGAATACAATATGTCATCACCCCATCTCACCCCATGGGTGTCGTACAAACCGATTAAGGGACTATTATGTAAATAAATTATCTTTACGAAATAAAAAGAAGGAAGACTTGAAATTAAACCCTATATCAATCCGTCTGGCCAGCGTGGTATTAGTAGGCTAAGTATCCCATCGTCACGGGAGAAGGCCCGTCCCTGTAGTGGGACATTAATGGGCTGTTGTGATGAAGAGGTGGATTAACCGGTCACAGCACCAAAAGAGCTTGCCACAGAATCAAACGAGTACCAACCCTATCGATTAAACCAAGGGCCGTCGGTTCATTCGCGCGCACGCTATACGTCAATTTGTGCCGTGGCGCGTGCAAAATTAATAAAATGTAATGCTTGAACGAGAATTACATTTTTAAATGTTCCCTTAGGGATACTGAATAAATTAATATTTACTCATCCAGGTAATTTGTTTATTTATTATAGGAATTGGGGCGGTGGGACATTGTTAAATGAAAACTTAGCCGTTACGATATCAATAATTATTTTTACTGAGGCATATTACTATAATCAATAGCCGGATCCACACCAAACGATCCAGCGCGATCCAAACTGCGCGACAGGATCGCTTGCTCTTTGCCGCGAACCGTCGATCCGTCGTCTATGGACCGCGGATCGCGGGATCGCCGATCTAAGATGGATCGTTTGGTGTGGATCCGACTATTGGCTATCGGATCAACGTGCTATCTTCCCTGCCCATGGCTCCTTTGCAGGGGCAATCCTAAAAGCTATGTCTACAGTGCTGTAAAGCAGGAGGCGGACATAGCGGGCGCTACCTATATTATTAAGTTTGTTAAGTTTATAAAGTTTGTTCATCTAGTGATAAAACTCTGAAGAGTTTTATCACTAGATGAACAAACTTTGCTTTGACAAAGTGTGCAACAATATGCATAGAGCGTTGCGAATTCAAAGATAAGATGACATGTATCGACATGAGTAAGAAGGATTTACATAGGCCTAATCGGTGATATTCTTCAGAAGCACCGGACTGTTACGACTTGGGGAGATTCAAGAAACGAGCGTACTCCCTTCTTAAACGTTGGCAACGCATCTGTGATTCCTCTGATGTTGCGGGTGTAGGTGATCACTTACCATCAGGTGACCTGCTGGCTCGTTTGCCTCCTATTACATTTTAAAAAAGCAGCTTCTTAAAGTTGATGAATTATCTTCAAAGCAAAGCAAGCGTGTAAGAATTATACCAATGGTAATTTCTGCTTATCCCTGTTAGAACAAGTTATGTTTATGTTTCTTTGTAACGAAAATAAAACCAAGCTGTAAATCTAACCACGAAAACGTGCCACAAACAAAAATATAACACTCGTTTTCAAATACCCCCTGACAACTGACAAATAACATGTTAGAAAATCACTTGACATGACAGAATGTCAAACCATTTGACAAGCTCATGTGTCGTAAGGAAAACTTGGAGAGGTTTTAGCTATATGACTAAGCTTAAGCTAAATGATTAACTAAAGGGTGACTTATCATCCGTAAAAAAAATACTAAATACGGTAAACGGTAATTATAGTTATAATGTATTGGCAAGGGTAAGCGTATCGCCGTAAGTATATACAGTGCGCGCCTAGAATTCCGAAATGTATTTGACCTTACCATCAGGTTCTATACAATCAACTAGCCTATTGCAGTCCATTGCTGGACGTAGGCCTCTCCCAACATGCGCCACAGAACTCGGTCCTGCGCCTTCCGCATCCAGTCCCACCCAGAGACCTTTGTGAAGTCGTCTGTCCACCTAGCTGAGGGGAGTCCTACACTACGTTTGACGAGTCGCGGTCTCCACTCTAGGACACGTATGCTCCAACGGTCATCGATCCTTCGACAGATATGACCAGCCCATTGCCACTTCAGCTTGCTAATGCATTGTTCTGCAGGCCAACAATCTTTACGCTTGTAGGTATGAGTAGGGTATTATTGGGTACTCTGTACCACTTCCTACGAAAGTCGACGAAGGGAACGTCTCCCTGGTACATTAAGCCGAAACCTATACCCTTCCCCATAAGCACAGTAACATTACTACACTACTGCTTAGAACTGGATTAAACGGGCACACCAGCGTTATAAACCTAGTCGTCCTTTCCTAAGACCTATCAGTAAACTACCAAAATTCCGCCAACATCAACATAGAAATACAATTCCTAATTGCATTTTAATTATTCAAATAATCAATAATACATTACTATTCAAATAGTTTAACCAGTAAGTTCACGTCTGCTTCATTTGTCACTAAGCAACGAAGCCGAATAAAGATGGCGGCGGCATGTCACGTTTCGTCACCAAATTAAATTTTCCTTTGCTTCTAATTGGTTCGCGGCTTGTAACTAATTTAAACTTTACGTGAACAACGTGCAGTAATTGAAACTATAACGTTTTTAGTCTGAAATAGTTTGTATGAATGTTTTGAAAGCATATGAGTGACAATTCGCCATGAACATCAAAATAGTCCCCTTTATTAATGAATTATAAGTCCCCTGAATAATCGAAGGAATTAATCGACTCACTAAAGAAATCTTTATAAGCTAAGAAGAGATGATATTTTGTTGACGCTTTACAAGACTTACGAGCATATATTATCGAATGACGTTAAGTTAAGACCATAGCAAATCTCTAAGAACTAATCCCTTCTTTGTGCAAACCTTTAGAACACTCACACTAAAGAGAATATGACATATATTTTTTTTTTTATATGATGGGAGGCAAACGAGGCCCGCAGGTCACCTGATGGTAAGTGATCACCGCCGCCCATGGTCACGCTACACAGAGGAATCACAGTGCGTTGCCGATCTTTAATTACACATAATCTCAAAAATAAACCAACTACATATTTTGATTTTAGTATTATCAGGTTGCATGTCAAGCCAGTAGACACAACAGTAAAACAATGTAAAAGTATCATCTATACTAAACTAATATTATAAAGAGGTAAAGTTTGTGTGTTTGTGACATTTTAGGGGGTAATCTCTGGATCTAAGTACTGAACCGATTTTAAAAATTATTTCTGTTTTGGATAGTCCATTTATCGAAAAGGCATAGGCTATATAGTATTACGCTATGACTAATAGGAGTGGAGCAGTAATGAAATATGTTTAAAAAAGAGGCGCGTTTTTTTCGCCGCCTAACGAAGTGGTCACGAGTCAGATAGTAGGTATATGATATACGGAACAGGGAAAGGTTCATTATTACTACCAATTACTATTATTTTAACAAAAGTGTTACTTCCACTTTGACTTTGATGCAGGATGGAAGGTATTTAACACCCGTAATGGTATTTTCAATTATCCGAACTCCGTCAGAGTAGTACCTAAGTCAGTTTTTGACGTAGGTGCGCGAATACTCTAGGGTAAAGTCATTGTTTCATATTAGACAAAGAAATACATCTAATTATTGACAACGGATAGCTTAATGACTTTAGCAAAAATTAAACAATGAAGAGCTATGTACTTCGAGTTAAATTCATACAAATATACGACATAAACTTCGACATTACATATACAGGGACTATCCTGTTTACTAAATTATTCAAAATCAAAGAAACCGCCTTTCAGCTAAGTGTTTAGGGCTTAAGAAAATTCCCCAATTTCAGGGTAAATTTAGTAGGGAAAAATCTATAATTTTCTACGATTCTTTTTTTTAAGTTAATTTTTTTGTTTTAAAATTATTATTAGAATGTTTGTCTGCTATACAATGCCACCGTTACTGATCGGACAGGGTTTTTCTACACACTGTGTACAGAGAAATATACTAAGAAAATCTATTACTAAAGTTATGTATATAAACCTACAACTAGGAAAGCTCTTTAGTAAATACGACGCACGTCAAGTAATCTTAATACGATAGTATTTGCACAAAGCACAAATGTATAGAACGTTACTTTGTGAAAGGATATACTGTTAACGTTTGGTAACGAAAGAGGTCAAATGTATTTGTAGCTTTAATGTCCCACTGCGAGGACGGACTTCTCTATCTAGTAAGTGACATTATTGATGTTTAGTTTTCATTGAATTGCATTTCAAACATCTTGTGATTATATTATACAAAGTACTGCCTTAGTGGCAGAAAGTCATGTATGCGGCTACCGTTTGTAAGGTAGGTTCGAATTCTACGCAAGATAAATATTTATGTAATCCACATCATTGTCTTGAGTCTGAATGTTACTATAATATAGAATATATTTTCATATATGTAAAATATCCTGCGGCACAGACCTCAATCCGTGGACCAAGAGTTTGATGTATAAAGATATAAAAGGAAAATAGGTATATAAATAGGCAATTTTTCTATGCTTTCCCTTTACCCATTACAAACACTACCCTACGCGAGGCGAACCCTAGTCTGTGACTGTCTTATTTCAAGCCAATACAAACGCCTATTATATGTTACGCCATTCAAAAAACTAATAAAACTTCGTTATCACGATGAAAATTATTTATATCAACGGATATTGGATATGAATAGCCGGATAGCCGTGACAAAACCGGACCGGACAACAAATCAATCGGACGGATAACGTCGGATGCGGATATAGCAATTAGTCCGGGTTACGGATCAAATTATTTATGTATGCCATCCGGGTATCATTGCCACGCTTTCGAGATGAATTAGTATTTGCCGCAATTAGAGGAAATATTTTATTTTTAGCACATTATGGCGGGGTACTGCAGAGGGCTTTTTAGTGTATTAAATCAGATCATTTTATATCTACGTGTGGTGACGCAGTAAGAATACAATATGTCACCACCCCATCTCATCCCATGGGTGTCGTAAAACCGACTAAGGGACTATCCGTGAATATTATCTTTACGAAATAAAAAGAAGGAAAATTAAACCCTATACCAATCCGTTTAGCTAGCGTGGTATTAGTATGCCAAGTATCCCTCCGTCATAGGAGGAGCCCCGTCCCTGCAGTGGAACATTAATGAGCTGCTATGATGATGATGTTTAATTCTTTGATATTATAAAAATATATTTCTTCTATCTTTATAAAGACAAATCCCACACCAAGGATGTCTTGTGTTACTGGGGTGTCACAAAAACCATCCAAACCTAGGACAATAATCAGTGTATCCTACAAAAAATTGTGATGCGTGGTATTCGTACCCGCAACCTCGTGTTCGGCAGTCGCATTTTTGACCATCTTGCCACCAAGGCAAATGAGAGTGACTTATCTTGGCCCTAAATATTTCCCAGTGTATCACAGCCCTTATACCACGAAAACGTAACTATACACGTAGGTATATAATCACGTAGACGTCTTTGTGACGGGCTGTCTCGTACAGAGCGGGACAGACAGACTAATTAATTGTAACGTACTTTTGTTATATATGTAGTTGTGTTCCGTGTGGTGACGAAATTGGAATACATTGTGTCTTCAACTTAACATTACGTGGCAAAGTTGTTGTAAATCGACTCAAGGCGAAATAATCTGAGAATTAAAAAAACGACGACTTAGTAAAGATGGCGGGATACCGATGGATGAAGGAGGCATAGGATATCGCAAAGTGGCGTTATTTGGAGAAGGCCGAAGTCTAGCTGATAGATGGAAAAAAGACTTGATAAAAAAACTCTAACTAATGCGAATGCCCAGCGTGATATTTAAAAAAAACCATAAAAAATTACTAATAAGTACCAATCAGACGAAATCAAATATTTGCATACTCTAGCAATGATTCGTTTCAAACCCGCAACCATCAAACAGATACTCTAAACCACAGCCCCAAATGGTCACCTAAATAAATTACAACAAATCCATTCCCTGATATAATGCAAAACCTAAACAATTTATAAACGTGACATAAGCAGAGATCATTTTAGAAATATAACCACTAAAACCACAAACACATTACGATTAAACACAATCGCTTCATAATAATTTTAACGCCATGACAACGGCATCAGCTTTTATAGAATAACGATCTTCCATCGTGATTGATTTTGCACTCAGTGTGTAACAAGCATTATTTAATTATATGCTGCGGCGAGGCAAAGTAATAAGCATTCATTTTAAAGGTTTCAGGAAAAATGCTTTTATCAAGTAGTTACTAGAAAATGTTGTATGAACATTTGAACAGTTTTCATTTTGAGGTTTAGTGGGATATAAAATGAATTTCAACCACCCTGTCTTGTAGCAAAGTGTTGAAAAGATTTTTGGATGAATAGCCTTCAGATCGTCACTTCACTTTCGGTGGACTGACCTATGATATGGAGACAATTATTTATGAATAGAGGGTAGTTATGAAATGTCGGTCTGACTAGACGTGTGCGCTAAATGTACACTATCTAAACCCCAAACACGATATGCTTGATGTACACTTATTTAGTTTAAATAGTATACGAAGGTCAATATGAAGTTCCCTCGACACACAGTAAATTTAGTGGGTGCCGTTAAAAAGTAAATAGTAGACCCTAGATATTGTTTGGTCGGTCTTTAATCACTACAGTAGTTAGGCTAATAAATAGGCAATGCTCAGTAGCCTTGAGCGACGTTGATTTATGTCGTCCAGGAACAAATTAGTCCAGTTTTTAGACGACCGGGAACAGAGAGTTCATTAGTTAGGCGTTTTGAAAGCCTCTACTATTGAGACGGTGAGAAATGTTCAAGTGTTCCCTCCATTATTGCCTCTGCTTGTTATAGAAGAATACGTAGCCCAATATACCAGAAAAACCAGTGGCATGATTTGTAATAAAACAATTGTGACGAAATTCTATGGGTGAACTTGTAAGTATAACTTTCCGATTTATTCAGCCAATCTTAACTAACAATTTTTATTGATCAATAACAGAATCCATAGAATCATTACCCGACTAATACCTTATTATACCAACTATCATTTCTTACACCGAAACCATATTAACGAATTGGAAGTTTTTAAGCAAAAAAAAAACATTTAATTGGTCAACGGCTAAGCAGCAACAAACATTGAAAAACATACATTCAAAATGTGAACCTACTTCTCATGATAATTACCATCAGTTAACATTAGCTGTTTAATATAAAAGTCTTCCATAATATTCCTTTCGTTAAAAAGGACCCCTGAGCAACCAAAAAGTTGGATGATTAATTTCAAATTAGCTGCGAAACTTTGTGTCATCAGTTATAGATTATATATTAATTAAGAACTTCTTGTAACAATATTTGAAGAGATATTAAGGCTACAGTCAAACGGGTTGAGCGAAGTTGCGGGGATTTTTTTTTCTTGGCAGAGTTTGAAGTCACGCCGGAGGAATTGCTCGACTTATGCCACAATGCTCAGAGGGTATTTACGACAAACTACTGGGTAATGGGGATTCTATCAATCGCTTTATTGTTATGCTTTTCCAGATTCCACCACCGGGAAAAGATACAGTGGTGATAGTTATGATGAATACTCCGTCATCAAAAAAGATTATCACATAAATAAATCTCATAACGTATTAATGACTATGTCCATTTAGTTAGACGAAACTGGAATGCGGTCTGCGGTCCAACTCAAAATACGTCATAGAGCATGCGTTGCGGTTTACGGATTTTAGTTAGGATTTGCTGCTATATCTCATTTAAGCTTACTGCTATTTTGATCAACAAAATAGAGGATGAGGCATCCTTTATCTGATTTATACAAGGATTTTCATCATCATATCAGCCAATCGACGTTCACTGCTGGACATAGGCCTCCTCCAAGTATTGCCATCTTGTGCGGTCTTGTACCTTCCTCATCCATCGGCTAGAAGATTGATTAGAATGCTACTAAAGAATGTGGAGGTTAGTACTGACTAGTCAGTAGAGCGATCTTTCTTTCTTAGACTGACATACTATACTCGCTCGACTCCAAGCGAGGCTAGAAGGGTACCAAAAGCATTACATAAACAAAAATATACTTTTATCAAAATTAATCAAAAGCTGGCAAAAAAAGGTTCTATTTTCGTCTCGTCAAAACGCTTTTAAAAGGTTATATTATTTTCATTTTTAAAATATAAAATCAGAGCACAAGGTCGCTTTTTTAAATCCTACGCACGACATTCTTTGTGTTATCGACAATTGATTTTCCTGAACAATAAAAGTCCCAGAAAAACAGGGCAAGAGAGAACGGATACTACTATACATTATATTATACGACTTACGATTATTATAATTATGACGACCTCTGCAGCGCAGTCGGTATATTACATGGCAGCTACGCAGAAGTCTCGGTTAGTCATGTTAACTTACAAGGACATAATTGGAAACAACCCTCAAGGAAGGGCCAGGGCACTTGGAACCGACGGGAATAAATAATAAATAAATATTCCTCACTCTTTCACACAACGCCATCTAGTCCCAAACTAAGCAAAAAATGCATGAAGATATCACACGAACCAAAATAGCTTTGTAAGGATCTTAGTACTAATAAAAATAAAATAAGTTTTATTTTTGTTCCTTACATGTCTTTATACATATATTTAAACATAAGAACGAAATAGTACGCTTAGTAGCCTTTTTCTACCTCCATAGGCGTGATTTTAAGTATGTATTTAAATCTAAGGCACGTTTGTGTATCTTGTACAAACAGCACATAGTAATAGCATACGATATTGCATTCAATAATATCCTACGTTTGCAAAGATCGCTCGAGAAGATCAACAAATATTTTTCTTGGATATCAAAAGAAATCTTTTGTTCAGCAACAAGTTTACTACGGCGTATATCTTAATCCCTTGCAATAAGACACAATTTCGAATGGAAAGCACAATAGCTCTGCCATCTACGCTGTTTAAAGGTTTTAAAATATTCATATCTACCCTCATATTTACATAATTTTGTGTCAGTAGAATAAGGACTGACTATTAAAAATATACTCTAAGGTGTAGTTCCCAGTTTTTGCTGTTCTAAAATGAGGAACCTCTCCATTCGCTTACATTTTTTGACAATGATCCGAGTTTTATCACTGCAGTGGGACATTTAAAGACTAGTAAGTAAAGACACTCATGTTGTTACAGTACGTAATGTTCCAATCGGTCAAGGAAGTATACCTATCATGCATGATACGTACTTAAACATACTTAGAGTCCATTGACTCTCCCGACCCATGAAAATAAAAGAATATACTTACAGATTGCTGGATTTAAACTTAGTAAAATATTGCCATTTCTACCCTCATTTCTTCATGTAAATGGAAATAATTTGAGTCCATAAAGTGCTTTAAGAACGGCGGGAACACGTTTTTATTTCTTATTTTTATTACGTCATTTGAAAACGGGAAAAATGACAGACAATTTGTGAGAGTCTTAAAAGGAGCTTTTTTTGTTTGCTGAATTCGCGGTCCGGGACATTCATATTTGTCTATGACCCTCCCATAAGCATAGGCCTTTTAAGGAATTTGGCCAGTTGCTATCGGCCTGCATAACCGGTTAGATAAAAAGTAATATCCAAAGTATAGACTTAGTAAAAAATTATGGGACCACCCACCTCATCTTGTAGCTGTCGTCTAATCTAATGAAGCACATAGTAATATCTCAAGATACAAAAGAACTTCACAAGAAAATCGAAATTTTATTTTAGAGACGCTGTCTCTATCCCCTATGAATCGTGCCGTAACATACATACATCACGAGATTTAGCAAACATCAAGATTTCCAAAATAATGAACATCCAGTTTCAGGACAACAATTTATAGATCATACATATTAAATACACGATCTGACGCCAGCAAGACACCATCAAAATTACATTCAAAATATAGAAAGCAAGTTAAAAATGTAAAAGTTTATAATGGATATGTAACGCGTAAGGTACCAAACAGGGTAAATCCATCAGCTGTTATAAATATTTAATAATGCTATTAGGTAATGATATCGGTACGCCCCAAGACATTATATATATTATACTAGGTATCACAGGAATAATTTACGTTATGTTCATTATGAGTTATTAAAGATTATCTTGTGCCTACTCCTCGGTCGCGAAGGGATTGTAAAGTTGACTACCGCGACTAAACATAATTGACGTGGTTTTTTTTTTACCTAGTCTGATCCGCGTCGAAAAGGCTTTTGCCTGACAGGTCTCTTAGGCTATAGGTGGAGGGCTACAAGATATGGTTTCTCACGCAAACAAAGGCTGAAACTCCTATGTATTAAGACGGTCTTTTGTTTTTTATCGATTCAATGTATTTTTGAATGGCTTTCAATTACATAAATAAAACGAGAAATATCTGCGTGGAAATTTACTATGAATCAGCGACTTTATGCACGGTTAACAAATCATAGAAGTAGTTTTGTTAGAAATAACTGTACAATTTCTCATGACCTATTTCTTGTCTCAAGAAAGCCTCTCGACTTAGCCACACGACCTCGATCGCCATGGCCGCAGCAGTTCATTGTATCATTCTATAAGTAATTTGATGTTGATAGGTTCGATATCGAACGGCACTGTTAATAAATAAACAAGGGTATCAGGAGTTGATATTTGAGTTGAAGGCCATTGTTGGATAACATGGGGTGGTAACTCCGTATATTTTTACTACGGCACCACAAGGAGAATAAAACAAATGACATATACATACATAACATTTCGCTTTATTCCAATGGGGGTAGGCAGTACCTATTGAGCGTTAAGTATTACGATCCGTTCAAACCTGCTTTCTTTCGTCTACAAATTGAGACATTTGAAATAAAATGAAAATATATGGGGTACCCAAAAGAGAAGGGTATAACTTATGTAGGGCGTGCCTGATGACATATTAGAAGGAACATTGGTTTTAGTCAGTACGAGTCTCACATGAACAGCCTTACAGCCCTCAAAATCATGAAGTCCGTTAGCGAAAAAGGGTAAAACTATTCTACGAAACAGTTAGGAAATCAGTATGCCAAGTGAGCAGTAATTGGAACCATCTACGCCTAGAGCACTAAATGAAAACGTGCTTTGAGAACTTTTTGGGTAAAACTTCAGGCTATTTCATTAAACAGTAGTTGAGAAAACAATTACATGGAGAGTATTAGCACAAAACAGATAGGTCCAGAATTCAAATCATGTATGCACTTCACTTTTCATACTAACTCCCGATAAAATATTATAGAAAAAAATGTTCCAAGTAGCAAAAACGAACTCGAAGGCCGAACTAGAAGCAATTCCTGTAATCGTTTGAGCCGCCCGATTTTGGAATGAAGCTCGCAGAATCCCCTACACCAAACAAACATACAAATTTAACAAAATAGAGATCGTCACAAAAGGGATCAATCAATGGGACGATATCGTGAATTTTTTTCGTCGAAATCCTATTTCTGGAATGTTTTTTCTTTCATTACATCCGTTTCATGCGCCAAAACAAACTTCGACACCCAAACGAAAATACTCTGCAGCCTATAAAAACAGAATACCGAAAGGCCAAAATGTATTTATAAGGGAGATCCCGAATTTCGCATCATAAACAGAAAGTTTCAACAAAAGAACGACAGTTTTGCCTGTATATGATCCTGTGACGTCATTGCTTCCATACTTTATCCCCGGATAGGAAACAGCGATAGGTATTGCGAGGTCATACAACCTTATTCGGGGCCGAGCGGTGGCTTCATGACAATATTGTATCATTTGCTGCGTAAGTTTTCGTCATTCGAGTGAATTGGCACAGTGGGTAAGCAATGGAGTTTGTCCTGTTATGGGGTCGTATAGAGGCAATGTATTGGAAATTGGTTCTAGGTTCACGGGTTATATGACTTGATAATAAGGAAATGGAAAAAGTTGGAGTGATTAGGGGATGACGTGTGTTATTATATATATTAGAGGTTTGGTATGGACATCTTATCCGCTTGAGGAGATACGGGCTATGTTTGGATGTGTTATTATAATTAGGGTTCGGTTATGTTGTTTAGTAAGTTGGATTGAAGATGTTTGTTCAAGTTATTACAAAGGTAAAGGGATATGTTTTGATGGGTATTGATTGTATACCTATATCTAACCTACGTAACCTATATACTTTTGTTTGCCGTTACGAAGTAGTGTAATTTTGATAAAAGAAAGGTTCAAATTGATTTATTTGGCAATAAATTGAATAGTTTTCAGAACAATTACTACTACGATATAAATAGTTTTCTAAAGTAAGAGTACTAATATAGTTCAAAACAAGCTAAATACATAATATAGTTCAAAACAAGCTAAATACATAATATAGTTTAACAAGTAAACCACTATTTGATCAACATTATCCAACATTCCGCTCGATCTGTCATAAGCCTTTGACAGCTTTACAAGCGATTCCCATTTAAAATTAATAACTATTCAATGATTCCACAAACATTTGACAATGGATCCCGTATTCCTAGTAATAACCTAGAATAATTTAATGTACAAGAATAGTCAATTTATATGTGGTTTCGACGAAAAGCTAAGTCAATAACGTTACTTCAGATGGGTTTTGCAGGGAGCTCGCCATTGAACTAGAGGCAATATTTGGTTACTGCAGCAATATATTGGAAAAAAATACTATAAACTTAGTTTTTTTAGACGTTTTGTAAGTTTTTAACAGAATTCAAAAGATGAGAACGGTAAATTAAGTAGTATTTTATTTATGATTGCTACTTCTAAACTCAGTCATTTCTTGACCAATGTAAATAAAACTTTTCTAGTTTGAAAGGGTATAGGTACTTTCAGGTTGGACGGTTATAAGTTTATCTTTTGTGTGGCAAAAGCTTAGCCTAGATTGGGGCAAGGTAGAGTTAATTAATATTAAATTTATAAATACGTTACATAACAATGAAACTCAAGCTATTTCCATAAAGTTTTTACTGTGCGAGGTTAATGTCTTACACTCGTTCGTACCAAGCTTCGTTATCTCTTTGTGTCTTTACCTGTAAAGAAAAGAAATAAATGTTATTAAATTGGCATATAAAGGACAGAAAAAAAGGACTTTTACTAACAGGCCTTTGACATAACATACTCGTAGTAGGACATAACACGGTCTACCAAGTCAGCGTGTTATTAGAAGAGGGCAAAGTTCCAAATGAGGCTAGTCCCAGCAGTAGGCCAATAATAAAACTACATAACATGCTCATGAATATAAAATCAGTATGACAGGGGTAACACGATGTCAATCTAGTGTATTGCAAAGCGTTTCATAATTCATAACATGCTCTGACGTCACACAACAAATTCACATGAGTGAACCGAAATATATTTATGATATTTGGACAACGATGGGTTATGTAAAAATGAACCTTATTTCAATGGTGGTAGGTATCTTTAGCAAGAAAACCTCCAGGTTGGTATTACTGGTATGCCCGCTTAATCCACTTCCAAGCAGTAGTGTGTAAATGTTACTAGGTGGAAGGGTACAGTAGGTAGTGACAATGATTGCTGCTCAATTACTACCTACTTCTTTGGTGGCAATGACGTGAGCAAGCTCTTGCTTAGAATTCGGTACTACTAGGATAACTTTGGCGATAGAAATATGATCTTTCCGTTACTTTCATGTCCTTTAAAGCCCCCACGACAAAGTACTCGTTGACTAGTGCACAGTTCGCTTAATGAACTAGTACGAAATGATTGGATGCTGTGTATAACCGGAGCATTTTGTCAATTAGAGTCCTGGATCCCCTGTTCAAGATTGATCACGAATAAATATTCTTACTTGGCTTGCGATTACAGAACGCAATCCCATAATCGATACAGTAACACAAACTCAAGCTACAAACATTGGTCTCCGAAACCTTACCAAAACCTTTAACCTTTAGACCCTCCCACTAGTAAGTAAGTACATAGTATAAGTTATATTATAATATTAAGTTTGAAAAGTTGTTTAGTTACCAAGTAATACAAACAGTACATTCGAGCGTGAACGCTATGCTAATATTAGTTCCCGGTTCAATCCGGGGCGACCCTCGACCGAAATGTATGAGAATAAAGCTGTGTATACAACGAGTCTGTATTGGGGAATAAGATTTTTCTGTCTGGTGATGAAACTTCGAACACAAAATGTTACCAGTCCATCTAATTTTCTTAGAATTGACGCAAAGGTAGCCTATTATATAACAGCCAGAATCTCTAGCAAAGAATGTAAAGACTATACTTACTATATACTTTATTTAGTATCATATATTGGCGTAGTGGTTATATAACATGACTGCTACGCAGAGGTCTCGGGTTTGATTCCCGCTTATGCAGGCAAATCGTTGTGTGCATGAACATGATTGTTTGCAGGGGTCTGGGTGTTTTCTATGTATTATATGTATGAATTTACTTTTTTTTTTTGTCTTGTAGCCATAGTACAAGCCCTGCTTAGTTTGGGACTAGATGGCGTTGTGTGAAAGTGTGAGGGATATATTTATTCAAGACAAAGACAAAGAGACGAGAACGAAACACAGGGTTTCGTGGGCAATTTCAAAAGTCTAACAGATTCTAAAGTCTTTTTATAATTAAAATCAATTACATAAAAACCAATACAATAAGAAGCGTGCACTAGGTTCCTTAGCAAACGCCCTCGGCTAATGAACCCACGATCCTCGGCTTACCGAGCCCGACTGTTACGTTATTTACTGCACGTTTCTATTCATTCACTACTTATAAACCGACCTCTACGTTTATTTATTAGGGCAACACAAACACAATATATAAATGGTCTATTTATGTAGTTATGTTAATATAAGGATACAAGAAGAAAATCTAAGAAATTGTCTGGAATATTGTTATTTTACTACTTGGTGGATTAACGGATTACGGACCTCCATGACTGTTATGCAGAGATCTCGGGTTTGATTCCCTCTCACCCTACATACTCGTATTTGTGTGTATGAACGTAAATGTTTCCATTTGCAATAATTAAAATACTAAAAAAAGGCTTAAAAATTAACCAGTACACCACAGGGCACAAACAATGTTATCTATCTGTAGTTATATAGCAACTAGCTGACCCGTGGTCAATTTGTTAGGCGGCGAAACGTTTTTTAAACATATTTCATTACTGCTCCACTCCTATTAGTCATAGCGTGATACTATAAAGCCTATGACACTCCCCGATAAATGGACTATTCAACACAGAAATGATTTTTAAAATCGGTTCAGTAGATCCAGAGATTATTCCCTACAACGTCACAAACACACAAACTTTAGCTCTTTATAATATTCGTATAGATATATAATAAAATACAGATAGTAAAGAGCGAGATAGATAGCCCCAGGTGAAGCGTCGTGTATTACGTTTTGTTACAATGTATTATAACTGGAATCTTGTTACAGTTTCATGTATCACTTTGTCTATTTGTATATACTAGATACAGTTATGTTTGTTTCTATATTTATGTAGTTAAACTAAATATATATTTCTCACACTTTCACTCAACGCCATCTAGTCCCAAACTAAGCAGAGCTTGTACTATGGATACTAGACAACGGATAAACATACTTAAATACTTTTTTTTGTGAATATTTACATATTATACACAGAAAACACCCAGACCAATGCAAACAATCATGTTGCGAGACAAATACAAATCCCGAGATCTCTGTGTAGCATTCATGTTATACAACCACTACGCCACAGAGGTCGTCGAAAACTGCACGCTATAGTCCTATAACTGCAGTGATAAAACTCCTTCAATAGAGCAAAAGTGGATAAGAACTTGGTTTAATGTCATCCCATGCGGTTTGTCTACTTTTAATTAATTTGTAGCTTTGTCTATTGACTATTTATTTTTAATAGGATTAATTCCTCACATATTCCCATAACTGTGATTCCTATGAAGGTAACTTACTAACTTATATAAGGTAACTTAGGATGAGTAATACAAGATGTCATGATCATTCACACAAAGTTTATCATTGAGCGAACACAGAACCCGAGACCTCTCTACTAAGCCACATAAGTATACAATAATCAAGTCGAATGTGTATTAAAGTAGAATAGCTACATGTTCAGCACAACAGTACATATAAGTATAAAGAATATGCAAAGAGAATAAGGGCCTTTGTTGCCAAAAAACTCAATGTATCTCAGGCTGTGGACAATCCGATACACCCGGTCATACCCCAGTATACAAACGTGAAAGCCACAATTTCCCCGATTCGGGGACAAAACGTAACAAAAAATGGCTATGGTTTACTTTTTTAAATTCAATTTTGCGAGGAAATGAGACCATTCGTTTTGTAATCCAATATTAGCGGCTATCTTTGGTATTATATATTTTACTTTTTTTTTGTAAAGAATGAAGATAAGGTATTTTTACTCTGTATTTGGTTTCATAAATAAATTCTGTCAACATAATGTTTCCGGTTTTTGTTATATAAAGTACAGTCACGTTACAGTTTTACATTACAGGTATATGCTTATGATTATTATTAATTGATTGACAACCTCTGTGGCGTAGTGGTTATATAACATGACTGCTACGCAGAGGTCTCGGGTTCGATTCCCGCTCAATGCAAATCTTTGTGTGCATGAACATGATTGTTTGCATTGGTCTGGGTGTTGTTTTCTATGTATAATGAGTATGTATTTACAAAAAAAGTATATAAGTATGTTTATCCGTTGTCTAGTACCCATAGTACAAGTTTAGGACTAGATGGCGTTGTGTGAATGTGTGAGGAATATTTATATTTATTTATTTATATTTTAAAGGACAGCCTGAGGTACAGTCGCGTGTTCGTAAGCCACGAAATAGGATTCTGTGGATGGACTTTGTGTCCGTATATTTTATATCTGTAAAAGACCCTGCGACGAAGGGCACGGCTTCTAGTGACGGAGATGTCTTTAAAAAGAAGTTAACAAATAAGAAATATTATAAATCATTATAAAAGTCCATTAATGTCCCACTGCAGGGACGGGCATCCTCCCGTGACGGAGGGATACTTGGCCTACTAATACCATGCTGGCCTGACGCATTAGTATAGGGTTTAATTTCAAGGTTTCTTTCTATCTATGAAAATGAAAAAATATAATGATTAATGTATAATTTATAAAAGAAAGTATATAATATTAAAAAGACCTCTATTAAATGTAGACCTGGAAATTATTCTAAACAAAACTGTTTGCGTTATTACGACTCGTATAAACGAAAGTTAAAACATTTCGCAGACACAGCAACCGAGCACAAAATTTCAACTGTCAGCCGCAAAAATGTGAAATTTCGTTACAAAAACCCAATACTTACTAAAAAAACCCTTTTTAAAAAAGAAAAACCTGTTATTTTATGTACAGGGCCCGTCACTCAACGTCGTTGGGGCAGAATAAATTATAAATATAACAATTAATTGGACCACCATCCACGCCACCTAGCGGAGGTAACACGACAACTGCTTTACACAGATTAAATATTCAACAGTATGGTTCAGACTTAAAACGAAATAGAGCGCTTTCTGAGAATTTAGGTGAGCTTTTAATTGAAATTTAACATTTTTAAAGGGTTTTTAATAGCATTGAAATTTAAATGTCATTGTACTAAAACATTATATTACTCTCCGTGTTGTGACGGAGTAAGAATACAATATGTCACCACCCCATCTCATCCCATTGGTGTCGTACAAACCGACTAAGGGACTATCCGTGAATATTATCTTTACGAAATAAAAAGAAGGAAAACTTGAAATTAAACCCTATACCAATCCGTCTGGCCAGCGTGGTATTAGAAGGCCAATTATCCCTCCGTCACGGGAGGAGGTTCGTCCCTGGAGTGGGATATTAATGGGTTGTTAAGAAGAAGAAAAAAGATTACATTACTTACCAATTTGGTAATGCGATAGAAATATAGGTAACCATATGAATTAATGAATGAATAAATAGATTTATTATCCTTTCACAAAGTTCTTTGTCTAGTTTAAACACAAGCAAAGATGCTTACATAAACTTGTGAAGGACTGGTTACTTTGGTTTTAGTCACCTGTTACACTGGTCACCAGGTCATCTTTAATTATAAAACCTACTAGTCGTGCCAAGTTATGGTCACATAATGTACACAAGGAATACTTTAATACATTTGTAGATAAATACGATAAGCTGAGTTTGTACCTACTAAGTGTTTCTAGACAGCCGATAAACATTTTTGGAGATACATAGAAAACACTTAGATAAATGCAAACATTAACGTCCACAGACACAATGACTTTGCGTAGCACTCTAGTGTAATATAAAAATATTTAAAAGAATATTTATATTCAAAGATATGTTGTTTAATCAAAAATTTCAGACGCAATTAAACTAAAAGCATAATTGATGAAAAAAATATTAAAGAAACGTGACTGAATTGTAATTTTAAAGATTAAAAGGACTTCTAAGAAACACTTTTAATTAAAAATAATATAATAAATAACGTTTTCTTTTTGTTTAGAATATATTGTGTTTAATTATGAAGTTTATTTATTATACAAGCTCATGAGAACTTAATGTCCACAAAAACGCGAGTTAGAATCAAATGAGTCACAGAAATTCCAATTTTTTTGAATAAAATTAAATTTTAATGAAATATCTATGAGACCAAATTATTAATATGTAAATAAATCTTTGTAAATGTTTTTTTTTTATATCGTAATTATTTTTAATAAACTTTAATAACATAAAAACTAGTTTTCTTTAACAGTTATCTTGGGACGCTGCTTAACAAACATCAAAGTAGGCACATTTAGTTACAAAACGCGTAAAAAACTAAAAAAAAGTATTTTTTATAAGAAAAATAGTAATAATTTCTATAAAATCTATACAAAATTAATAAAAAAATATAGGAAGTGTACACATACTCAACTTTCAAATAAGAAAGTTGAGCAAATTTAAGCCTCCATTTACTATAGCATGTAGTTGCAGATAAGTCAAATATTAAATAAACGACTATCTATGCGTCATGCTAACACACTTGGGATCGAACTCGAGTCGCTTGCGTTTGAAGCGAGCGTTGTACAAGGAGAGCCAAGCGGCGCGGTACGAAATCGTTTAATTTTATCACTGCTAGCTACAAGGGTGACGTCATCGTGTAAGTACGGGAGTTGATGCGTTTATGTACTTGTCGTATTGTGTTATTAAACTACACGATAAACCATTTTTTTTATTTATTCAGTTACTATAAATGATTGATAAAGGTATGTATTTAAAAATACCCACCAGGCATTTTTTTTTTATAGAACACATTTGTACATGGCCGATCCCGGAACACAATAATGCAAGTGTCAACAGTGCTAGAGCTTTTTAATCGAGTGTATGATGTTCGCTACCCAGGCTGCTAGCTACAGTTAACCAATCAACAAACTCAAAAGATAAAACATAGTCTATCGCCAGACCTTCAGTCGCTTCTTACGATTCTATATCTATACTAATATTATAAAGATGTTAAGTTTGTGTGTTTGTGACGTTGTAGGTAATCTCTGGATATAAAGAACAAATTTTAAAAATTCTTTGTGTTGTATAGTCCATTTACCGGGGAGTGTCATAGGCTATATAGTATCACGCCATGGCTAATAGGAGTGGAGCAGTAATAAAATATGTTTAAAAAAGTCGCTTTTTTTTAGCCGCCCAACGAAGAGTAGTGATAGTAGACTCAGCTAGTGTAGTATAAAAATCATCTAGTCCATCCTTGTAAGGGGACATTTATAAGCCTTCTATTTATAGCATAAAATAAATGCAATACGGAAACACTTAAAGGGACCATAGACTGACTATTATAAAACAGGTACACAGTTAAATAAAGACACACACTCAAAACTAAGAAGAAAATGCAAAATCTTTAAAGTTTTCCCTACCGAGTTCGATGAAAGAAAAGTTTTGTATGATCAAATTGGAAAAAAATCTTGTTGAAACTGAAACTGGGTACCTCGAGAGAGGCTTCGCAACTTAAGGCTCTCTGCGTTTGAAAGGTTTCGTTAAAGTGAACTTGAAGTACCTCAAGTGTATTTGACTTAGGTACTTGATCATTGAATTAATTATAGGTACCTCCAAGTTACTACGCCTCACTTAATTGTATGGCTTAGAGCTCTAAGATTTTTGATGTAGTTTTTTAAGGTAACTTTTATGGGTATTTTTTTTGTTTCAGGTAATAAAAACCATTTCTCGCGGTGACTTGTAAATAATTTTTTTTGAGGCGTTTACTCAAAAGACACAGGTTCGTATCTCCTGTCTTTTTTTCCCATTAAATTAACGGAGAAAATCCATGCATTACTTTGAAGAATACCCCTTCAAACAATACATTACTTATCAATTTGAATAAGTAAGTACATAATGATTAAAATCAGAGGTAGCCAACAAAATGAAAATATTCTCCTGTATCATGAATTCTTCCAAAACAACAAAAATAAAAATAAACAAACACATAAAAAGTTTCTAAATAAAATAAAAACTTTCATCCTATATTAATTCAAAACCCTACTAAGTAAAAAAAAAACTTAGTAATAAACGTCAGAGGAGGTCAATGCGAATGTATTTTCGGTCGAGCCGCTGTTAATGGCCCTTGATTCCTCCCCTCTGCCCTCCCTGCCGAGGGTTAAGATGACACTCCGACTAGTGTTTTGAATATATTATATCCACATAAAACTTTACTACATAGGAAACTAACAGATATTATATTAAATAAACCGCTCAATGCTAATCTATGTGAATTTATCTGAATATATTTTGAATATTGCATTGGGTCTGTATTTTTTTATGCATAGTTTATTTTATTTATTTATAAAAAACTTAAATCTATCTTTACAGGCAGACCTAATGCGACAGATAAGTTGAATTTATATTGAAATAAAAAAGACATCTCACCTAATAGTAATCATATGCCTTGTGTAGCAGAGACTTTTTCAAACGTCACATAACGGACACAAGAACATTCAGTATACCATACCAACCATTGTATACCATATAAAAACTAAGGGTGATGATCAATATAAATTTTGAATATCTTAAACTAGAAAGAATCGTCCTGTAGGTAGTAGTGGGTACAAAAAAGTTTCATTCTCATACACACCCTGAATAGTTAGTGTATGCAGTATGTATATTTTTTTATGTAGTATGTTTCTAGTAACATGGTCACAACAAATGCGTACTATGTAACGCGCTAATGGCGTGATAACAAAGTTACTGCGTCAAAACACGCGTTGTTGTTAAGGCTCAAGGTTCAATCCACTGTTTTTCGCCGTCCTAACTAGGTGGTCCAGAACATTTATGCCCCAATGGCTATCAGTTTTGTTTACTAGACAACAATAAACCAACTTCACTCTTAAGTAACACACGTCTATTTAAGTAACCTCACACTATCTTGCTTGCCAGGTGCCAGAACAGCGTTTGGCAACGTATTGAACAGGCTTGCCAAATAGGCACAAGTTGGTTGGACACCCTGTATATCACGGCTGAAAACGACATCTCTAACCGATTGAGAACATTTATAAAGATCTATGGATGCTTCTTTCTACAACTTTTTTTTTATTTGCAAGGTCGTGGACTCGTGGCTTGGTATGACAAGTAATATAATTATTTGTGGTTCACAAGAGTCAGAGTGTTCTTCGTGTACGTTAATTTCATGTCTGTATAAGTCCTAGCGACAAAGGGCTAGTATCCCTTGTACCTAGTCCTAGTTGTCTTTCAATTATCAATACTGATTATAGTATAAAAAGGCCATAATTCCGTTCATCACTGGAAGAGACAGAAGACCAATTACTGCAGTGGGATATAAGCTGGTATGAGAATATCAATTACGTAAGCTAACTTCAAACCAAATTCTCTGGTTTGCGTAAGAAATTTCAGTGCATTAAAAAAATATTTTCTATTTATTACAAGAAGGCCCTAATCCTAACATTAGAATATTTTAAATCTCGCAAAAATGGACTATTTTTAAGACACTTCTTTAAAGAATTAAGTAAAAAGTTCCAATACTTTATTAAATAACCCACACGTAGACTTCGACAGCGTTCGGTGGAGCATGCCAAGCAATAAATTACACCGTTGTCGGTAACCTACTATATATAAAGTCTGTGGTACTAAAGCCTAGCCTTCTATAGGCCGACCGTTTATCTCAGTCCCCGCCTGCGGTATGAAAGGGACGAGGGAGCGGGGTAGCGGTGTCTGTTATGGTAGCGTACACAAGAGCTATATTATCGAGTTAGTTACTAGCCAAATAAAATAAATTTTTACAAAAAAAACCGACTTCAAAGACAAAAATTGCACTAAAAAGTAAAAAATAATAAGTTGTATTTTGGTTTTGCAACATTAAATCAGACATTATTTTTACTTAATTATAATCTAAAGAATAGGTTCTTTTAATTATTGTAACAAGTATTGTTAAGGATATTTCTTGAAGAGTCTACAAATGTTATTTATTTGTAGATTCTTTAAAATATAATCAAATTATTACAAATAATGTAATATTATTGTTATTTTTGGAGTCGGTGTCAGCCACGATAGTTATATTCTATTATTTATTCCTGACTATAAATTTAAAAAAATATGATGTCGTGTTATACACTGACTAAAGACTAAGATGAGAAATAAGTACTACGAATCAAAGACAATTACCTACTTAAAATTCGCATGCGAAAATGAAACGGCCATGTTTGTTTTAAATAAAATATTTATCAAATTAAAAACCATTTAAAGTGATCAGAATGTGTTAGACAAAACTCTATTGCCTTTTCTAACGACTTTGTAGACAAGATTTTGCATTATTGATCCTATTCTCGAATTACGATTTTTTTCAATTGACGGTGCCGGTTAGCCCTCTAAACGCCCATAAGTTATGGAAAGCTTTAATCAGTTACTAAATAGGTATATTTAAACGTGACACAGGTATTTTAAAATATATTTATTTAAATATGATAAAAATAGTTATTTAATATTGTTTAATTTTTAAACCAATCCATAAACAATCAACAACTTTATGTCATAATGTCGAAGTCATATAATAATATAATCTGTAATTCATGGCCGCCATTCCATTAGCTTATGTATTATCGTATCTCGTTGGCTGACACCGACTCCAAAAATAACAATAATATTACATAATTTGTAATAATTTGATTGTTTTTTAAAGAATCTACAAATATTTTGAATAAGAATGTTTTGAAAAAAATAACATTTAGTTACTTAAATAAGTTTTGTTTAATTTGTGTAGTTTTAAAATATTATATTGCTATAATTTGCATATCCGATGTTGATAGACTGTTGAGACTATACCCTTTCCACTATATTTAACAACATTTGACAGGTTGACGTTAGTGACGTTCAGCAGTATCTCGAATGTAATGCCATTCGATTGTAAGCGATTTCGCGATTTTTCAAATTACTTTTTTTTACGCATTTGGATCCTAACATCACCTTACATTATCATTTTATTACTGTTTCTTTCTTTATCTATGTTAAGAGAATTAGCCTATAGCCTAAAATGATAAAATTATAGTTACCTTAGGTATTATTTAAAATATATAATTTAACGTGACACATTCGCGGGTTATAGTTAATCTAAAGTATCATATTACATTTTATAAACGTATTATGAAGAGTTCAGGTTTATTCATAGTATTTATTTCTACCGATTATTTGTAATTTGTTTCATAATGGTGGTAATCGTTATGAGTGTCCATCACTAAGTAACCATGGTAACTGAAAAAAACATGGGTAGGTCCATGAAATACAATATTATTTGTTTGAAAAATAAGCAGAAGTATTACGAAACTTCATGGACGTGAACTGTCAAAAAGATAAACATATTAATTTGTAAGAATCATTCTTAAAAAATATTTACAGATAATAAGAACAATAATAATAAGAGTTTTTTTTATTTTTACAGTGATGCTACCATAACGGACACCTAGTCAGTATGTCAGTATGACACTAGTGCGGTATGCTAGTCCGTCTTCTATACAATTTACAAATGTCAAAGATGGTGGCGTCATCTTGCAACTAGAACTCGTACTTTCTTAGAGAAAATATGCAATCTAAATTATTACACAATTTAAAGCCTGACCAGAAAAATAAAAAAACCTCTCCAGGTATTTCGATTGGTTTAGGGTATAATTTCAATTTTTCCTTCTTGTTATTTTATAAAAATAAGCTAGCTAAAAATTAGAGCTGTGTTGTGATGTGATGTAGTTCGGGTCACAGTGTCTAGATGGCGCCGTTTTGCCAAAAAATCAAGAGATAGCACTCTCCTTTGTCCTCGCCCCCCGCGCACCCCTATTACCGCAGGCGGGGTCTGAGTTAAACGGTCTGCCTATAGGTCACCTATCTAAATGTCTAAATTTTAAAAAACACACGTTAAAACATCTACATTGAAAGTACCTAGAATTAAAATATTTATGGATTGTTTCACCTAATCTATTATTAGTACCTACATAAAATTTAAACAGCATGTTAATTCTCGTACGTAAAAATTCGGTTAAGTTAACTTTTATTTGTCAAATTGTCACACTCTAAATAAAACTTTAACACGACCACAAAAAATTTCAATTGCAATAGCAAAAACAAGACAATTTGACAACTAAAAGTTAACTTAACCGATTTTTTAGGTACGAGAATTGACATGCTGGTCAAAGTTACTGTAATGCGACTATTCTGGGTGTCTATTTCAAAGTGGTTAAAAAAATATATACCACGAAGTTCTAAACAAACCTACCCGAGTCGGGGTGTTAACACCTAAAATACGTGTGAATCTAACTTTGGTGTTATAGCTATAAACATAAGGTATTTCGAATCCGTTCGGTATTTTGAATATAGATATTTCTTATGTAGTTGTTATCAGTATTTTAAAGTAATAGGTATTTTTATTTTACGCATTTTAAAGTGAGGTCTTATAATTTTAGACATTTAGATGTGTACCCAATTTAGGTAGCTACGTAACATTACTACAAAATAGTCCTTGAAACTTAGAGGCTTTAATATATTATGTATATTTGTTTTGTCCTTGATGTCTATTAATGGCGGTGCGAGGTCATTCTTACGATCAATAATCTAACGCACAGATTAATTAATACTTCTTAATTATTAAAGCAAAGGTTTTTGCATATTAGTTATCAGAATGGCAAAGGATAATTATTTTTGTTGATCACTTTGCTAAGCCAAGTTAGTCCTAGACCTAAATCTTTTTTATGTACATTAACCCCCTTACTCATAAATGCCTCTTAAATTTAGTCACTGTTTAACGAGATTTTTTTTAGCAAAAACAAGCTTATGCCAAACAAAACCGTAAGAATTTAAGCTAATCAATTGACTAAAATTTAAGAGGCGTTTATGAGTAAGGGGGTAAATTGGTGTTTAAGAAGTTCTACACGCAGGATTATGAAATAAAAACGGAAGTTGTCTCTTAAAAAATGTTTTTAATATCTACTCACTTGTCAAATGAAAATAAACTGAAGATTTACAGCTGAGATACTAAAAATATTTACCTGAAATGAAAAAAAAAAACACAAGTTTAGAATATAAAATACAAATCATAATCATAATAATCATTTATTTCTCAGTATATTGTATATCGAGTTCTTAAAATTTATTAATTAAATCAAATACACTCTGGTGCAGAAATATTTAAAAAAACAAAGAGCTACAATTACTACAATTTGCAGATAACTTGTTTAGTTTTAAGAATAAAATTGTTAATTATTTTGAACATCAACCACTTCAGTTTTAAGTATTATTGCGGTATCTTTCTTTGTTTATTGTATAAGTTTTATGCTCATTTTTGTTTTAGTTTTGAATGATTTTGTTTATTTTATATTTTAGTATTATTCTTTTATTTTTATTGTAATAAGTAGTTCTATAAGTTAGCTGTGATTACCTGTAATTAAGTGAGCACATGTCATGTTTTTTATTTATGTACCCTAGGTTATGAAAGTGTATCATTTGTTGGTAATCCTTTAATAAATAAATAAATAAACAAATCTTGTTATTAAGTCTCTAATAATACTTGAAATACAAATATGATAAAGAAACACAGCAAATTCAATCACTAAGGGCTTCAAAGGGCAATAACAAGAAAATAAAGACGGATGATTCCATTCACCATGTGAATCACTTAATACTTTTCCAAGCAGTAGTGTTGCTCACCAGCCGCTACCGATTTCAAAACATATAAACCAATTTTTAATAAAGTTTAAGTTCCATAGACCTGTAATTTCACCAAATACTGTACCCTACTAAAGAGAATTAGTTTAGGAGATATGACCATTTCAATGTTCTATTGTTTTAACATTCATCATCATAACAGCCCATTAATGTCCCACTGCGGGACGGGCCTACTCCCATGCCGGAGGGATATTTGGCCTGCTAATACCACGCTGGCCAGACGGATTGGTATAGGGTTTAATTTCAAGTTTTCCTTTTACTAAAGAGAACTACCACTTAGTAACCATCTAGATTATTATTCATTTATACAAAGTATATAACAAGTAACCATTACTTGAGTCAGTCCATCGATCTTTGTTGCCGGGTTAGAGTTTCTAGGCCGTTCCCAAGTCGACGAAGCCTAACATTACTAAATATTGATTAAAGAAAACTTTTTTTTTCCTTATATCGTAGTCTTCAATTTATTTGCGGCTTAAATCCTACTGATATTATAAATGCGAAATTCTGTGAGGATGGATGGATGGATGTTTGTTACTCTTTCACGCAAAAACTAATAAACGGATTTTAATGAAATTTTTAATATAGATAGTTAAGGGTGTAGAATAACATTAAGGCTACCTACACCACGCGGGTGAAGCCGCGGGCATCAGCTACTATACATATAGTATATATGTATGTTTTACCTGCTTTCTTCTTTCTGTATCATTGGGTCCTTTAAGCGTAGTGTGAAGAATCGCTTAGAAAGACACGTTTTATACCATTACGTCTTGCCAGTATGTATTAGTAAGGCCAATTTTTCTATAATACTTTCCTGTTCTTAATTAACCTATTTGACGACCTCTGTGGCGTAGTGGTTATATAACATGGCTGCTACGCAGAGGTCTCGGTTTCGAATCCAGCTCAATGCAAATCTTTGTGTACATGAACACGATTGTTTGCATTGGTCTGGGTGTTTTATATGTATAGTATGTATGAATTTACAAAAAAAAAAAGTATTTAAGTATGTTTATTCGTTGTCTAGTACCCATATTACAAGCTCTGCTTAGTTTGGGACTAGATGGCGTTGTGTGAAAGTGTGAGGAAATTTTTTTTTTGTAACCTAGTCAATGTGATCCTATTGATGTCGTCATAACTCCTGTCGGAATAGACGAGCCAACTCTACCACTTTAATAGGTAGCCCAGAAAAGACTGATCTTTCGGTCACCTTCTATCAAGGTCAAGGTTTCTCAGGCCTACTGGGGATATCGTTATCTAACCTCAAAGCAAATCCTTTACTAACCCATCTGGCATCTAAGCTAAAGACACATACGTAAACATTACATACCTAAAGACAATGGAAAAAACACCTTAGACAGAACAAAATAAGGTATAAATTACGTTATAAATATATTTTTTCTTTATACCCGAATCCCTTGCCTGTTAAAAGGTATACAAATATAATTTTATGATTGATTTAGGCGCGTTTGCTGTTCGGATCGAGTTTGGTGAAATTCGTTTAGCCAAACAAAGCTTTTGTTGACCAAAAAACAATTTATTAAAACCGTTTTATTAGTGAAAGTAGAATAATATTGTTACAGTTTTTGTTATTTATAGATAAGTATTTCTAAGGTTACATTATGTTACCCGTTGATATTATTAAACATACATTTAGCATAACAGCCCAGTAATGTCCTACTGCAAGGACGGGCCTCCTCCCGTGACGGAGGGATACTTGGCCTACTAATACCACGCTGACCAGACGGATTGGTATAAGGTTTAATTTTAAGTTTTCCTTCCTTCTATGTAAAGGTAATATTTACGGTTAGTCCCTTAGTGGGTTTCTACGACACCCATTATATGTGATGTGTGGTGACATATTGTATTCTTACTCCGTCACCAAACGGATAATAACAACATACATTTAACAGATTTAATTTCATCACAGGACTTCTGGGTCCCATTGCAGCGACGGAAGGTCTACTTTTAGGTTGGAGGTAAAGTTTCCTTCTTTTGTATTCGTAGATATAATCTTTCTCTCAGTTAAATTGTTGTCTATTTCATACACGTCATTCGTCAGACAACAACAGCATCTTCAGATATTTCCTTCCAACAAGAGATAACATAACCCAATTGTCAATTAGGAACTAACCCGACATATCACTCAGATATCTAGCGCCTGTCAGAATAGAATGGCAAGCGGAAATTTACATTCTGCATTCAATGTTTTGTTATTAGTTGCTATGCTGTATCCGACAGGCGTTCCTATTGTTCAATTTAATGGTGCGCAAAGGTTTTCTCTTCGTTCTGTTACTAACAACTTGACAGACTTATTTATTTATTTGATTGATATTTAATGGGGTTTATTTCTAGTAGTATACGTTTGTCGGTTACTTTGTTTGATTGAAATCTATAAACTCAGGAATTAATGGTTCGAATAGTATATTTTTTCTTAGATTTATGATGGCCGCTTGAAACACTCTCGCAGTAAAAAACACATAGTGTTACTAACAAATCTCAGTCTATGGGTGTCGTAAAAGTGGACCATAAGAAATTATATTCATAATATTTCTATACTTTTATTATCTTCAATATTATTTTTTCTCGCCCAATTTTCGATTCCTATATTTTATTCTGTCCAAAAAAAAAACAACTTTTTTCAAACGCTGATTTTAATAACGAAACCTTGTTATCTGACATAGGTCTCGTATTTCAGCAAAGTTAAAAAAAATATATAAAACCATAAATTTTCAGCTGAAATTTGTGGCTGTAAAAGGTAAACGAAACTTGATAATGATAGCACGAGGCTTGTCTTCAAATATTGAGGTCTCACTGTAAGCGATTAGGACAAAATAAAACATAGCTTTGAAATCTCACTGCAAGGACTACATTACTTAAGGCGAAAGGAAATGTGGCCGACTAATATATGGTTACGGATCCTCTACATTGTCCTAAGCAGGTCGTCGGTCCACCCTGTTTTATATTCATAGAAATACCTATTAGATATATGCGAAAGCTTTCTTTTAGTAGGCTTTTACGGCACTGGTGAAATGTAATTTCACGGACACGCCCAAAACAAATAAATTTCGACTAAAATACTCGTAGCTACATAAGCTTGAGTTGAGCGCATATTCAAACAATTATTAATATTCTAAAACTAATCAATGCTAATTATAAAAACAAAATACATAATTAATAATTACAAATTAATAATATAAATAATAAAATCGTGTCTAACAAACATTTTGATAACAAATTAACATTAATTAATTCAAGTAGCCGAAAGAGATTAATTTGTTCAATTTGAAAGCGATATAAATAATACCTAGTCGGGTCGTAAGTTCTGTCAAAAACTTTTAATGTGATTAATGATACAGTTTTTGATAATTGTTTAAAAATTATATATGAAATGAAAGGTAATTAAATGCACAATCCAAATTTATTTACATTATTCAAAATGCCCTCCCCCATTTTGAATACATGCCCGTAATCGACGCGGCCAGTCGTCGATCGCAGCACGCACCACATTCATGTCTATTTCTGCCGCTGCTTTAACCAGAGATGCTCGGAGAGACTCCAAATTCTGATGAGGTTTAGCACAGACAATCTCCTCCAAATGTTGCCATATCTTGTAGTCCAGTGGATTTAGATCTGGACTAGAAGAGGGCCAGTCTTCATGACCAATGAAGTTAATTCCTCGGGCGGTCAGCCAGTCTTGCGTGCTTCGTGCCCTATGAGCTGGCGCAGAATCCTGCTGGAATATCCAGTGTCTGTTTTCGAACATTGTTTGGGAAAGAGGTTCCACTATGTTCGTTAGGACGGTATTTTGGTATACAACGGCACTGGTTTTTACACCTTTTTCACAAAAAAACACCTCAGTTAATCCTGTATAGGAGACTCCAAGCCAAACCATGATTGACGAAGGATAATGCCCACGCTGCACCCTTGGAATACGCGCGCTTGCTTCTTCACTGCTATGGGCATACACTTTGTCATTTTGTTTGTTGTAGCTTTCTTCGATGTTAAAAATTTTTTCGTCGGAAAACAAAATTTCGCGGTATTTTTTTCCCGCGTACCGCCTTAACAAAGCTCGGGATCTTTCCAGCCTAATTTTTTTCAAACGCTCATTCAAAAAATGTCCGGTCTTTTTACGATAAGCTCGTAGTCCTAGGTCTTCATTTAACACTCTTTTAATCGTGGTTCTGCTTAGGCCCATCTGAAGAGCTAAGATTTTTTGCTTCCGGACGGGATTTCGTTGAATTCGCGCCTTCACGGCTTTGATGACCGCTGGTGTCCTAACTGTGCGAGGTCAGCCGCTCCTCTTACGATCTTCGAAGCTTGAATCTTCAGTGTACCGTTTGATAGTGCGATAAACAAACCGTAGTGTTATTTTCAATTTTTTCAGAAAGTTGAAAATCTCTGTTGGCGCGTAACCACAGCGGTGCAACGCGATAACCGCGACTCTATCTTCCTTTTGCGACCACTCCATATTTGAAAATGAATAAAAATGATTACTTTCTTTATATTTGAAAAGGGCGAATGTTCTATTTTTAAAATTAGTCGAAGCATATGTGGCCAGTATTCGAAGATAAAAAAAATATGGATGTGACAGAACTTACGACCCGACTAGGTATATTAATATGAATGATATTTAAAGATTACCATAAGTCATAATAAATTATTATAAGTAAAACTGTAAAGCTTGAATTAGATAGAAAAAACACTTTATTGCAATTACGTAAGGTTGGTAATCTATTAAGGTCTGATCAAATGTAATTTTATACCCAATTAGGTTTTAAAAATTACTATGCACGATCGATATTGTTATTTATAATAGTTTATATAGTAGTTTATTAATACATACATGTTTTAACAAGTGTAGAATTATTGTATGACAGCAAAGACCACTTTTATCTCACAACAAGCTGACCCGTGCCCACTTCGTTGCGCGGGTAAAAAAACGCGTCCGTTTTTTTATCATATTCCATTACTGCTCCACTCCTATTAGTCAAAGCGTGATACTATATAGCCTATGACACTCCGCGATATTTATTTTTCCAGAGATTACCCCCTACAACGTCACAAACACACAAACATACAATTACACAAACACACAAACTTTACCTCTTTATAATATTAGTATAGATAAAGTCTTTACGAGATACGATCGTCATTCGACAAATGTATAATGTATTCGATATAGTAATATTGCCGTGTTTAGTATTAAAAAAAAATTTATCTCCCTTAGACATAGTTTAAATCGCTAAAAGTAGGGCTCTACCTTCATTGTAACGAAATCCCGATCGATATTTGCTAATGGAAGCAGCACTTTGGAGCAACGTTCACTAAAATAATATAAATTTACAATATTTTAGACTTAGTAAAACAAAACCTTTATTGTTTGTGAAGCGCCTTGATGGCAACGATTACGAGAAGCGTCGCGTCTGTTCTGTTGTGTACGAGGTTGCGATTTGGAATTTAAAAAAAAACTTTTATCTTCCATTATATTAAAGTCAATAATAATTAATTATCAAAGTAAATTATGGACAAACTTAATTCTGAAATAAAGATATTTTATTTTATTATATCAGCCTATGGACATCCTCTGCTGGACATAGGCCTCCTCCAAGTTTCCACCCTGCGCGGTCTTGTGCCTCCCTCATCCATCGGCTTCCCGCCGTCCTAACCAGGTCGTCGGTCCACCGTGTGAAAGTTCCCCACCCTGCGCAAGGCAGTCAAATATTTAAAACATTGGAATATAGATACAATATCATTTTAAGTAAATTATGTCATTCTGTCGTCTCTGCCTACCCCGGACGGGATAAGGCGTGAGTTTATGTTTGTATGTCATTAGTATTTGTCATTGTTACCGTAATATTTATTATTTAGTTAATTCTCCCAAAGAATGAACTAGTATTACAACTTAGTAATAAGTTGTACTTGGTTAATGTGTTTTTAACTACAGCTGTTAATGAGGGTTAATGAGGTACCTTTAGAGGGTAGGTACCCATTTACAAGGTTATATTTAGGTTTTAGTGAACGCTAGTAAAGCATGAAAGAAATTAGCGAAAAGTATAAGTAGGTTGTCTGTATGGTGACGGAGTAAGAATACAATATGTCACCACCCCATCTCATCCCATGGGTGTCGTAACAACCGACTAAGGGACTATTCGTGATTATTATCTTAACGAAATAAAAAGAAGAAATATTTGAAACTAAACCCTATACCAATCCGTCCGGCTGTTATAATAAGTAGGTACCCAAACAGTTTCGCAAAACTGAAAATATTGGTAAGAATATTGTTTTGCTCTTTTTAAAAAAGGAAGTTTATTGGACCTGTCTCCTGTCTTATCTGTGGTCCAAAGATGTGATGTCACCTCTACCAATCAGAAGGTCTACGTAGCAAGACATCAAACAAAGCGTAAAGTCTAGTGAACAATCCGTCTAGTAAGTCAATCGCCCATTCTTCTTTCTTTTAAAAAAGTCAATTCTTTCTTTTAAAAAAAGTTATAATATTTGTGTACGGAGTAAAGATAAAGAGGTTGACCGTCCTAGGGGGTTTTCTATTACCATTCGATATCTCAAGCAAAAAAGGAAAACTTCTGCAACTCATCTCGTACCATCAGTACCACCAAGAGCAGACATATACAATAATATACATACATATCATCATTATAGCCTATTAATGTCCCACTGCAAGGACGGGCCTCCTCCAGTGACGGAGGGATACTTGGCCTACAAATACCACGCTGGCCAAACGGATTGGTATAGGGTTTAATTTCAAGTTTTCCTTCTTTTTATTTCGTTAAGACAATATTCACGAATAGTCCCTTAGTCGGTTTTTACGACACTACTACGAGATGGGGTGGTGACATATTGTATTCTTACTCCGTCGCCACACGGAGATACATAATGGTAAATGGAAATAATCGGTTAGTAGTACTTCTACCACACTGGTCTTTGTCAATCCCTATGGGAATAAACGGTTTGTTTATGTTTATTATGTAAAACTTACAAAGGATTTCATAACTAAAGTTGTACGAGATTATTTTTTTCTAAATAATCTAATCTACAAAGGTAATTTTTTTTTCTTGTAAATTTACGAAAAATGTTTTAATAAGATATCCGACTAGTGAGTGACCGACTTGAAATACTCTGAATTAGCTTACATTTGGAGCTTCACTTCTCAGGTTGTATTTTTAGTTTAGAAAATTAAGAACTTAAACGAAAAAATATCAATTATGTAGTTTATTTAAAAAGCAATCTAGAATGAAAATCCTTCTCCTACTAGCCTTTTATAACCCAGTATAGCGAATGGTTTTCTCAAGTGTTAAAGGCATACGTAGTTAAAAACTGGCTTAGTAATATTAAACTAGACAGGCATATTAATAAAAGACTTTTATGACACCCACGGAACATGAAAGAATAATTATTTTATACGTCTAAACCACTGCCACAGAAATAAATAAAAATTAAAGTTTATATGGCTCGTCTTGTTTCTAGTGCATCAATACTAATTTGATTAAAAATAACAAAACGCCTACCAAATTCTGTATAGCAATACGCAATATACTGTCACAACCCCATTTTTATCAGGCGCTGCCCATCACTCAAAATGATTTCCGTAAAACAAACACCGCAGTTTACGTTGCCAAAATACACCTGATACCCTATCCTTTTCAAAATCCCAACTGACGGAACTGCAAAATAAAAATACATGTAATAAAGGATGTCCAGGGGACCAATTAAAAATTTCGTTATCAAATGGGTCACACTGATCCAAGCATTAGGGTGTTAATTACAATTCCCGGCTGAACTCTGCCCTTTAAAACTGTGTAAAATGCTGAAAATACCCGTCGGAAGATACGTACTAGGCTTTTTGATCGTAATCTTGAAAAGCATTTGCAATTATGAATCTTAACCGGTGTGAATTAAGTAGGTTTTTGGATAAAGACAGTTTAAAGGTAAGTATTGCAGGCAACAAAGTTGTGCAGTTGGGACCAAGTTAATGGGACGTCATGATTTTTGACAGGATTAATTAATTAAAGGACAATGTTGTTTGTTTAGGATAATGGAAAAAAAAGTAATTTTTGAGTTATTTTAAGCAACAGGTGAACATTGTCAGCGGTAATTATAATTGAAAACAAATTGTGTATACAGTTAAAATAACGTTGGTTTTATCTAAAATAATACTCGTATTATATAAATTTATGGATTTTTCGCACACAACTACATCTAGTCATTTTTTTTTAGATAACAGTTTTGTTGTTGTTTTTCATCTATAATGAAAGTGTCAACACTAACACTTCTCATTTCACGGAGGTATAGTCATGGTAAGGAACTATCATTATTCATTTTGCGGCAAGTATAGTACCAAATATAATGGCTTATGCTTCTACTAACAGATAACATGTTCGGGGGAAAAAACTTCAATTACCTAGTAGTTAAGTTAAGAAAGAGACAGCTTTATATGACACTAGCTGACCCGTGCCGACTTCGTTGTGCGGCGAAATAAACGCGTCCCTTTTTAAACATATTTCATTAATGCTCCACTCCTATTAATCATAGCGTGATACTACATAGCCTATGATACTCCCCGATAAATGGACTATTCAACACAGATTTTTTTTTTAAATCGGTTAATTAGATCCAGAGATTACCCCCTACAACGACAACGACGAAGAAACACACAAACTTTACCCCTTTATAATATTAGTATAGATTATCATCATCATTCCCCTACCCTTATCCCAATTTTATTTGTCTTTCTATGACATAGACATATATTTTAAAAAGACATAATCTTCGACAAATCTAATCAGTGCGAAAACTAGTCGTTATCTAGTCTATTGCGAAGTTACCCTAACAAAGATGGCCACTAGTGTACAAACAAACATTAGTGGAAAGAGTAGAGGCGGTAAAGCGCCACAGGTACAAAGGTAATTAAGTTTACTAACCACAAATGTATGTAAGTGCACTTACTGTATTTGTAAGAGAAAGTGCTGCACTTTTGTACTGCCGTTTTATTATGTCAGTGAAACATTTTACAGGAGTGTTAAGAGTACTTATGATGAATGGTAGATTTCGGGAGTGGAAATGCATTCATGCAGGCTTTGAAGATAAATTAAACAGCCTTGGTAGCAAAGTGGTCGGGTACGTGGCTGCTTTGTGAGAAGTTGTAAGTTCACTTCCTATGCAACGTGGTACAGAAGAAATTGTCTTGACCCTTGGTGTTCTTTGCATACGTTAATTTCATGTCTATACATGCACCTTTGTGTGGTGACGGAGTAAGAATACTATATGTCACCACCCCATCTCATCCCATGGGTGTCGTAAAACCGACTAAGGGACTATCCGTAAATAATATCTTTACGAAATAAAACGAAGGAAAACTTGAAATTAAACCCTATACCAATCCGTCTGGCAAACGTGGTATTAGTAGGCCAAGTATCCCTCCGTCACAGGAGGAGGCCCGTCCCTGCAGTGGGACATTAATGGGCTGTTGTGATTATGACATGCAAGCGCGATTTGAAAATGCAAATCGCGTTCAGGGATCAGATGGTGAACGTCCAGCGTACACTTGAAGCCAGGTCATCAAAACAGAGCGATGTTACGACTACCACCTGTTTTCTTATTTTCTGAACTGTATTTGAACTTTTCATCAGATACGATAGTCATATTAACGTTTTAATTATAAAAAGAAAGATAATTACGCATGTTGTTTTTTATACCCCAGTGACGAGACCAGAAATGTGGTTCATCATAACAGCCCATTAATGTCCCACGGCAGGGAAATGTGGTTATACAACATAATTTGTCACCTACTATTAAGAGTGAGAGTGCTATAACTAATGAGATCTTAATGATATAATTACTGCGTAATTGTTTAATTACAGTGCACACGATATATGAACGTATAACACTGGCTTTTTGATATTTTTTGTTGTAATGCATTCATGTAGCTTGCGATTAAAGTTAAACAGGATATGAATGATAGACCTCTGTTAATTACCGACTAAAATTATCTCAGCAGTCGTCCTCCGGGAACGCCTTTACTCTATCTTCATTTAAAGCACCCATCATTATCATAACAACCAAAATATATGTACTGCTGGACAATAACCCTTCTCCAAACGTTTTGACCTCATGCAGCTCCTTAGATTATTGCTTATCTCATCAGTACGTACAATGGATTAAAAGTGCTACGTGTGAATAGTTCCCTAAACACTAGAGGACATCAGACATCGATACACATAATTCAGTACTTTAGGGCTTCCGTTCATCGCTCGTCTGAAGTTCTAAATTCAGTATTTTAGTCAAAAAAAGAACATAAATAACAGCTTGGTATACTGAGAATATTTGCTACTAGAGCGTGTTTCAGTAAATTTCCAAGTTCTCGCCGGACGGGTTCACAATTGAGGGATTTATGTACTCGCTAGAAAACATTTTATCGACTTTGTAAAGATCTGTGTATTGGTTTTTTAACTTTTTATATGATGTTCACAAGATTTTAAACAAATCGCTCACCTAAACTTTACGCTTGTCTATTCCACATGCAGTAGAAATCTATGCTTTACATATATAAGAAGCGTAGAAGCGACTCCGTGCTCTCTAGGATTGAATTTACAACACTAGGTTGTCCACAAACCAACAACAAAAAGAAGAGAAAAAAGTAAAGTACTAAAATCTCCTACAAACAGACAACATAAAATGACCTTCAAACCTATACAAAGCTGAGGACTACATAACAAATGACACGTCCCTATTTGTATCAGTGACTAAGTCGGTTAATTCCGAGTATCGTGGTACAGATGCTGTAATATATATAAACAAGGTTACACAGATGGTTAACGAACTAACCATTGATTAAATTTAAACTGTTGTGATGCTATCAGCTGTTGGTGTTGATTGATATAACGTGTGATTACTGTAGGTACTCTTAGTAAGAATTCGCCAATATATCTTAACCACGACAAAATGTGTTTATTTATAAGTAAAATATCTACTGTACTGATGAGTCTGAGGGTAAAGAGACTTACATTACCTGAGCTTGGTAGAAGCTTAACGGCAAACAGTCTTCTTACGGCTTACATAGTCGCATGTACTGCAGTGGGACCTGAATGAGCTGTTATGTATGATAAAAAAACGCAATAGACTAGCCCTATTGTAAGGACGGATTCCTCCTTAATGATGGAGACACCATTATTTTTTAATATAACCATTTCATAAGCAAGTTAAAAATGATAAATGCTTACTTCGAAGTAATTTCATAATATAATACCTGTCAGTACCCTAAGAGGGTCAGTAGATCGTGGTAGAACAATTCATAGTTGAGGCATTTTTTTTCTATTCTTAATTTTAATTAAGGCAAAGAAATCCGCTTATTCTACGGCGCAGGTTCAATTAATTTTATCCTACGATTAAATACCCGTTTTGTGTAAGAGACGAGAAAAAAGATGTTAAAAGTTAAATTGTAATTAAAATGTGAATATAAATAGATTTTTTTACTTAGTTGCTGACTTTGTAAAAAGATTGGTTCTAAGAAAACGAAACGAAATAAGTTTTGTAGAGACATTGGATGGAATTAGATAAGTTTTAAAAAGTACATAATTAAAAAACATGTTTTTAAACACTCCAAAATACTTAAGCGAACACATACAAATTCCATCTTAGAGAATATGGATGGATAAGGGAATGGACGATGATAAGGACAAAAGAGAGAAATATAATGGTTTTTTTTAAATGCACACACACACACACAAACACTTTAAAGGCACGCACAGTAACACACATTATGTGATCTTTCTTTCTTAAAAATCACTGGAAATGGAAAAGTAATTAAAGAGAATGAGACAGAACTTAAGAATATCGTCAAAATATAATCGCAGCGCAGGTTATTTCTTTAAAATGATACTGTCTGCCTTTTCTTTATTCAATATTACGACAATTTCAGGGTGAAATTCTATGAATTTGCTATTTCTGACATCATCGTTGTTTGCTATTCTTTTGTATTCTCTTCAGTTTTCAGCACAAATACTTATTGATCACCAGCTTGCAATTTATACATCACAGCCTATACTTAATTTTGTAGGTGTAACTATAACTAGGTCCTACTTTTCAAAAATTATAAAAAAATTGTAGTAATTGGGGAATATTTATAGGAAACTGGGATTTAATAAAAGCACAGGGACACTATGTGAAAAATGTTGTCCAAAAACACGTGTACATTCCTGCAATGGACAATGCCTATTTAGTAATTGTTACCTATTAAACAAAATCTATTACAAATAAATCATGAATCTAATTAGACATATTACGAAACACCTAATTAATTTAAAGAATTCCCTTCAATTAACAGTTAGGACTATTAAAATATCATTAATTACTAATGAGTGTAATATAGTGAGTATAAAAGATATTGATTTTTTAATTCATTATTCAGTTGCAAGACTACAATAGTTACAATGAAGTGCATGGTGAGTTAATCTTTATTTTATATTCTTTTACTGACAGTTACTCGTATTTAAAAAGTGAAAAAAGCATCCGTGTGGTGACGGAGTAAGAATACAATATACACCATCCCATCTCATCCCATGGGTGTCGTAAAAACCAGCTAAGGGACTTAAGCCCGCCGTGTGAAAGTGTGAGGAATATTATTGGTTCATCTTCTACCAGATCAGTGAGTAATAGCATAAATAACTCTTTTTCCAGGTTATCGTAGTATTGGCTCTAGTGGCCGCGATCCAGGCCAAGCCTTACATGGGCGAGGGAATGGGCGGTGGAATGGGCGGTGGCTATTCAAGTGGCCAAGGTTATGGCCACAGCCGCAACGAGAATGGACGCAACGGGTATTCAAACAATGGCTATCGTGGCAACACGGCGCAAGAGGGGCATAATATTGGCCACCACGAGGATGACTATGACTCGGTAAGTTATCTATACTAATATTATAAAGAGGTAAAGTTTGTGTGTTTGTGACGTTGTAGGGGGTCGTTGTAATCTATTGATCTAATTTACTTATTTAATTCTTATTATATTATTATTATTTTATTTCTTATTATTATTTTTATTCTTATTTATTTTCTTTTCTATTATTTCAATTTATAGTTACAAATAAAATATCAGAGTTGTATTGTTCTGAGTGAAACACCTTTAAAGGTGTATACAGCATTCAATCTAATGAACCGATTTTTTAAGTTCTTTCTGTGTTGAATAGTCCCTTTGTCAGGGAGTTTCATAGGCTATATAGTATCACGCTATGACTAATAGGAGAGGAGCAGTAATAAAATCCCAAATGCAGAATGAATTATGCAAAACAAAAATCAAAACGGAAGAAAAATTATGTCCTTTAGTTATGTTATTCCGTCACCAAGCGGACAATATGCCATTAACAAAAATCGTGTGTAGTTACGAAGTATAGTTTGGTGAATTCTCGTACATTATGTCAAGCAATGGCCCAGAACGTACTATTCGGATCAATATACATAAAAAAGAGGGTAGCCAGCCGACCGTTTAGGTGGAAACTGAGCCGTGAGGTACTAGGGATAAAAATATTGTGAACATTGCGAATTCTAACTATACAGAACATTTTATTTTATTACATTATGATATTATTTGGGAAATTAAATCTAAACTTGAAATTAAACCCTATACCAATCCGTTTGGCCAGCGTGGTATTAGTAGGCCAAATATCCCTCCGTCACTCGAGGAGGCCCGTCCCTGCAGTGGGACCTTAATGCGGTGTTATGATGATGATAGAATACCTACTTTATCAGCTTTAATAGTCGAAAAGCATATTAGAATCAGTGGCAAATCGAGAAAACTTTTCGTAATCTTGGACCAGTCAATACAATATGTTGAAATACAAAAATATTTTTAATTTATTTTGTATATTTCTAACATTTAATTTTTTTTTTAAATTATGTTTTAAAAATAAATCTAGACTATGTTATTGTAAGTTGTAACCTAGACCCACGTACCGACTACTAAACTACGTTGAGACTAAAACAAATTAGCGAGTAATAATGTTTAATTAATATACCTATTTAACTAACTAACTTATCGTTTATAAATTGAATAATAACAAACCCTCTTTTTTCCCCAGTCGGTCCATCACCACCAATCATCAGGCCACGACATAGGAGGCTCGGTCCAATCATCAGGCGGTGGCCACAACCAACAAGGCTACAACGGTCACGGCGAAGGAGAAAACGATTATGGCCATGGCTACAACAGTGGTTACAATGGTGGTGGTTACTAAGATCCATTAAAACTAGATGCTGCTTATTATCATCTTAGAACAGCAATTATATTTAATAAACAAGCACATTCATTTAATTGTTATTTTATTTCACTATCATCTGTCTTTCAATGTCACAAACTCACAATTCGGATTTATTTTTTGGTTTTTTTATGTTTTTATTTTAAAAGTTGATTAATTATAAACAACTAATTTGAGTATTTTTGCTTTCTTACCTATAGTTTATTTGTAATAAAAATTTTAAGTTTTACTTGTGATGACGTCATTTGTGCGGCTGAATTACTTGATCTATAAAGGCAGAGACAAACTTCGATTCAGCCAGACGCATGACGTCATTTAGAGGTGAAATGAAATACAAAGTAATTCATGTATAATTGTAAAAATGAACACAATCTTGCGGTTTTTTGAGCTAAAAATATGATTTTATTCCTTACCGATCTAAAATTTCTAAATGGTTTTGGAATCGACATAGGTAAACTTTTACTTTACATACCGAATTCTAAAGGTAGTAGGTTCTCCACACACCAAGTCAAAGGTAGCCAAGGCCACAGGACGAAAAGTAGGTTGCGAAGTTCTGATTTATAAGAACCTGGGTGCTGTGCCTACCCCTCATGAGAAGAAGGCGTAAGTTTACGTGTATATGGAAATTTTATCATAATATTTTTTTAGTATACTAGAGTACAAACCAGTTTCATTAGTTTCAAATTTCTGTCTATATGCTCCTAGAAGATTGTAGTATGAATTTACCTGAAACAAAATAAATGATATTGTAAGATATGGTTTAGCAAGTAGGAAAAAAAATAGTCCTCCAAAGCAGAGTTAGTTTAATAATTTTGAAAACATTTTGACGACCTCTGCGGCGTAATGGTTATATAACATGACTGCTACGCGGAGGTCTCGGGTTCGATTCCCGCTCAATTAAAATCTTTGTGTGCATGAACATGATTGTTTGTATTGGTCTGAGTGTTTTCTATGTATAATATGTATGTTTTTACAAAATAAAGAAGTATTTAAGTATTTTTATCTGTTGTCTAGTACCCATAATACAAGCTTTGCTTAGTTTGTGACTAGATGGCGTTGTGTAAATGTGTGAGGAATATTTATTTTATTTATATATTACCTACTAGTGGACTAATTCAGCAAGATTCTAGGTTGAGACCAGCGCAATTGCGTTTAATACTAGAGTAGTTTAATTTTTTTTAATACAAGTAGTACCTATTGTACTAATAGATTTGTACTAATGTTATTGTAGTAGCTAAAAAGGGTGGTTGAATAATAAATTTTTGTGTGATGATGGAGTAGAACTACATAGTGTCATCTCATGGCATAGATGCTGTAAAATCACTAAGATAAAGTTTCGTCATAAAGTATGAAAAGGTAACTATTATTTAACTAAAATGTTTTTATTAATAATAATAGGTCTTTACCTATGAAATTGCCGTTTTTTTCACCGCAGTCTTTAGCCTCTATTTTCTTTTAAAACATAGATTGCTTGTATTATTTTGTAATTTGGTAAATACAGGGCATTACCAACAACAAACAAAAGATAAATATGAAAAATAAGTATTATTTGTATTAGTAATAAGCCTGTAAATATGGGTCCAATTTAAACCAGATGATTTTACCATTTAAACAAATGTAACTTTTTTCCTTATATTTATTTCTTATGATTAAATGCTATAAGTTAGCTAAGATGTGCGCTATTACTTATACCAAATTTTATTAAGTTTAATAATTATTATAAACACTAAGAAAACTTTAATATGAAAAATCAAACTTCGCATAAAATCTCTATACAAAACGGCAATTTCATAGGTAAAGACCCTAATATAAATGCAACAACATTATCTTGCGTGGAATTCAAACCCACAACCTAACTTCATTTCAAAATTTTATAATATTTTCTTACTTTACTTTCTATTTTAGTATAATCCTAACCTACTCCACATACCCGTACCATCCAGGATTTTTGTACTTCGAAGGGAACCACTTTTGCCCTGAATGACTCATCCTAGTGGACATCATGGATGATCAGAACATAGATAGTGATGCCCCTCCCCCTACCCCTCTATTGCCCCTCCCTTGCACTATTCAGGAGATATCCAATGTGGAGTCTCTAAAGAGTGTGGTGGAGAGACTGGCTTCATTTGTATCTGAGACTATGTACAAGGGTCGAAGCGTCACATCTCAGAACAAGAAGCTGATAGCTACGGCCGCGGAAGAAATAAAGGCTGCAATTGGACTATTACCCAAACTGATCGAGAGACCCACTCCGACTTCTTCCTCTTATTCTACCACTTCCACTTCCGCAACCGCGTGTCAGGACATGAAGAAAGACATAATTGAGGCTGTAAGGCAGGAGATGATGTCCTTTAAGAAAGACATCATAAGCCAACATCAACCGATGCAGCGATCCGTCACATACGCTCAAGCTATCAGGTCAGCCGCCGCCGCCACCCCGACCATGCCTCCGGCCTCTAAACCGTCCATCATCGTATCTTCGAAGAAGGAGGGCTCGTCATCTGCCGATACGCTGTCATCCTGGAGGAAGACAATCTCCTTCAGGGACACAAAATTTACTCCAGCAAGTGTCCAATTCGTCTCAAACAATAAGCTGCGGGTCGAATTCGACAACACCGAACAACTGGAGGCGACCATGAAGAAAATAAGTGAGTCTAACATGGAAATATCTGCTGAAGTCTCCAAAAAACTAAAACCCATGATTATTTTCAAGGGAGTAAACTCTCACATTACACCTGAAGAACTTCAAAATATTTTAATAAACCAAAACGAATTAATTTCATATGCAATTAAAAACTCAAATGACCTAATTTTTAAATTTAAACGCCCTAACAGAAACCCTAATTTGTACAACGCTGTATTTATGACTGAACCCCATATATGGCGCACCATTATTAGCCTACATAAAGTTAACATTGACCATCAGAGAGTACATGTAGAAGAGTTCACCCCCTTATTACAATGCTTCAAATGTCTCAGGTTTGGCCATACTAGGAAATTTTGTAAAAGTGACGAAACTCACTGCTCTCACTGCTCTGATTCTACACATGAATACAAGGACTGCCCCGTAAAACAGGACGAGTCCAAAGCAAAGTGCTTTAACTGTAACAACCAGGCGGAGAAGAGTAGTGAGAAAAGGGAGGAAGCTAAGCACAGCGCAACCTCCGACTCGTGTCCGAGGAAACTTTATATGGTCGATCGCACCCGATTAAGAGTTGATTATGGATCATAACACACTCACACATCAACATAACAACAATTCTCCTCACTCACCCTACATTACTCACTCCACTTCCATTCAAATCAACCTCGGACGCAGCAGAAATGCTCTTCATGAACTAGCCAGATACCTACATGACAGCAAACCCAATTTTGCATTCATAACTGAGCCATATACAAGCAACATTAACCATGTTAAACTTGATAACCCTGAATACACCCTATACCAGTTTCCTTCCCTCGACAATACCCGCCCCACCCGTGCTGCTATCGCCATCTGTAAAAAACACTCTTCATCTCTTGGTATTACCAACCACTCAACGCCTAACTTATGTATAGTACAATGCAAAGACGAATTAAGTAACCAATACATATATCTCATATCTGTTTATATAGAACCCCGCAATGATAGATATAATACACTCGACGCACTTGATATTTTTATTAACCAGAACCGTAACTCCACTTTTGTTATTGGCGGTGACTTCAACGGCTGGCACACCCTGTGGGGCTCTGTTAGAAACAACTCTAGGGGCGACCTCGTCGTTGATTTCATTACCAGTAACGATTTAGTCATTTGTAATACTGGCAACACACCCACATTTCACACAATCACACATCAACAACCACGAGAATCAATAATAGACATCACACTAATCAGTAACCGCAGCTCATATTTACACATCAATAACTGGAAAGTTGACCCTACCATCATCCCTAGCTCAGATCATCATTCCATTACCTTTCATATCTCATCAAACAATATTAAATTCACAAAACCTAAAAAATTAACTACATTTAAATATAATACTACATTTTTAAATTGGGACAGAATCACAGACGAATTCACCAATGAAATCAAAGAAAGACTACCTTCCCCTGAGAACATTAACAGTCATAACACACAACAGATAGACCTTCTCATTGATAACTTTACCAAAGCAATACAGTATGCCTGCGACAAGGTCTTACCTAGATACAGAGGCACACCAAGAAAACCTCCCTTCTGGGATGAGAACCTACAAAAATTAAAACAGAAAGTCCTTCAGACACACCACAAATTATCCAGATACGTCCGCAGAAGACTCCCGCTTAACGAAGTAATCAATGAAAGAGACATCGCCAGAAAAGAGTACTCGCAGGCATACCGCTCTGCCTCTACTACACACTTCAAAAACTTCTGTACAAGACAAGTTAAAGAGGACGTCTGGTCAGTAACTAACAGAATTATAAAAACTAAACCACTAACACAACCCCCTGCAACTCTTTTACTTAACAACGGTACTTACACTACTAACACTACAGAGACTGCTCAGGCTCTCCTTAACAATTTCTTTCCCTCTGACACTCCCGACTCCACACCTTCACAACAACACGTCAGATCTCAAATTCATACACACATCAACACCCCCCAGGAACCTCCCTTCACCTATACAGAAATCCTCAACGGTCTTAAACACATGAGCCATAAAAAGGCACCAGGTACCGATCACCTTACCTCTGACATTTGTCTTAAATTTGCCTTACAATTCCCTGATTTTTTAACTAGTATATACAATAGATGCTTTGAACTCTCATATTTCCCTTCATCATGGAAACACGCCCTTATTAAAATTATACCTAAACCCGGCAAAGACAATTACTCCCTCCTCTCCTCCTTCCGTCCAATCGGACTAATCAACGTGTTTGGTAAGCTGTTCGAAAGACTGATTATCGATCGACTGAACTATCACTTAAACACCAACAATCTCAACAACAACAGACAATTTGGATTCAAACAGCATATCTCCACATCGCAAGCCATTGGTGAACACGTCATTACCATCTCATTAGACATTAAAGCTGCCTTCGATAACGCTTGGTGGCCGGCTATCCTCCACAGACTGCGATATTACAACTGTCCCAGTAATATATACCACCTCCTTATCAACTACCTCACGAACAGAACTCTTGAGCTTAATTTCTCTGACTCTAATATCACCAAAAACATGACACGCGGGTGTATCCAAGGCTCTGTCTGTGGACCCACCATGTGGAATCTTATCCTAGATGAGCTCCTTGAAATGAACCTACCTGAACAATGTCATATACAAGCCTATGCTGATGACATACTCCTCATCGTTCACTCTCCTTCTCTATCTTCACTAGAACACACTACCAACACCGTCCTGGACAGAATCAGCAAATGGGGAGACAGCGTCAAATTACAATTTGGACCTGAAAAAACGATGCTAACTGGTTTCACCAACAAATCCACCAAACTAAATATCACCATGGATAATATCAAACTGCAGTTTGTGACCCAGTTCAGGTACTTAGGCGTTACTATAGACAATAAACTCAAATTCACACAGCACACAATACACACAATTGAAAAAGCCAAAAAAGTATTTTACAAACTTCTCCTTTTTACTAGACCCACTTGGGGCATACATTCGGATAATATTAGAATAATCTACGAACAAGTCATTACCCCCATCATTACATATGCAGCTAGTGTTTGGTCTGGCGCCCTAAAATACAAATTCATAAATAAAAAACTCCTGTCTCTCCAACGACTCTTTGCTATCAAAATCATACATGGTTTCCGAACCAACAGCACCGTGACATCCATATCCATAGCCCAATTAATTCCCCTTCCAGATAAAATTAAATATGTCTCTGAAATAGAACTCACCAAACTTAGCAGCTCTTCCTCCATTCTACCTACAGATACTACTCTTGAAAAACCTGCCCCTCCGTCGTCATTGCTCCACCCTTCCCTCCGGCAACCAATCTCATTTGATAAAATAGACACCATCCAGGAATACGAAGAGCGTATTAATTATAACACCTGGCGTGTCTTCACTGATGGCAGTCGCCATGATGAAGTAGTCGGCGCAGCTTTTGTATCCATGGACCCTTATGGTAACTGCATCACTAAAAAATTCAAGCTTCACTCCTCTTGCTCTGTATTTCAAGCGGAAATGCTCGCCATTGACAAAGTTTGTCAATGGATAATACATCAAAATAACATTCAATCCATAACCATCTTCTCTGACAGTCAATCTGCTCTTCTTGAACTTTCCAATCCATATTCGCATAACAAATTTGCAGTCAGCATATTCCATTGTCTACATACAGTCAAGTCCAAAAACATACAAGTACAATTCGCATGGGTAAGGGCTCACTGCGGCATACCAGGGAACGAGATGGCAGATATAGCTGCTAAAGCTGCAGCCTCACAACACAAACAGCCAGATTATAACCACACTCCTATCTCCTATATTAAGCTTGCTAACAAGAAACAACTAATCTCTTCCTCTCAGAACTTTTATAATAACTCCCCAGGATCAGTACACACCAAACAACTTCTCCCCACTTATAACGATCTCTCCGAATTTGTCTCCATTGCAAAACCCACCTTTTCTATCACTCAACTACTCACTAACCATGCCTTCCATAAATCCTACCTATTTCGTTTCAAAATAACAGATAATGACTTATGCCCATGTAACAACTCAGATTCTCAAACATTTAAACATTTACTTTTTAACTGCCCACGGTTTGAACGGACCCGAATAGGATTTTTTAATAGTTGTTTTCATCATAACATCGATCCGTACGATCCTCATATGTTAATGGAGATTATAAAGAAGGAAGAAATCATTAAAACATTTACAATGCACTTGAATTATATAGTAAAAGAACTAAAACATTTTAATGGAACATAACGATTATGTATAAGAAGAAAACAGGAAAAAATCCGTATGTATATAAAACAATTCATTACTTTAACAAGAGTTAAAGTATACTGTATATTCTGTACATAATAGAACCTTTTCTATAAAAAAAAAATATATTAAAAAGAAAAAAAAAAAAAAAAAAACTAATCTTAAGCTACTTTGTAAGTAAAAGCCTTTCTTTATTGTAAATTATTAAACTTCTTCTAGTATGTATAAAGAAACTAGCTTTAAGAACCATAATAGTATAAACTTACCTATTATTACTATTAATATAATATTATAATACTTTTATTTCTAATAATACCTACCTAATGTAAATAAATAACAATGGAAAAAAACACATACATTAATTGCTCTATGAACAGTATAATACATAAAACCAGAGTTATTCAAAGAATATCAAATATTTTGCTCAATAAAAATACCCAATTAAAACAGAATTAAAAATTAAAAGAATTCAGTAGACGTCAGTAGAAGGCGTAAACCGTAAGCGCCACTATTGACGGACAAGCCATTTGTTATTTAAAAAAAAAAATATAAATGCAACTAAATGACCAAACCCTATCAACTATTTATAAAATGACGAATACACAAACTTGTATTAAAATCATGTTTTAGCAAAGTCGTTTCACCGCAATGATGTCACCTCTACCATATATGGGTAAGCAGTGAATCATCCGGCAAACGAGCCATTGTTGGGTCCACAATTCTTTTTGGGTCAATATGTTTTTTGGCGCCGCGTTTTTAAAGTGTGCATTGATTTCGGTATGTTGGGTTTGTTTCGGAGAATTTTTGGATTGAATTAATTAATTGTATTAGTGTGTTGTGTATTATTGCACAAGGTGGCAATACTTGGAGGAGGCCTGCAGTGGACGTCGATTAGCTGATATGACGATGATGATGATTAGTGTGTTGAATTAATAAAATAAATAAACCGATAAAAAAATTTAATTAAAATCTATACTAATATTATAAATGGCAAAGGTGTCTGTCTGTTTGTCTTTCTTTCACGGCAAAACGGAGCGACGAATTGACGTGATTTTTTAAGTGGAGATAGTTGAAGGGATGGAGAGTAACATAGCCTACTTTTTACTACCCCGAATCTAACGCGAGCAAAGCCGCGGGCAAAAGCTTAAGCTAAGCTTATCGGGGAGTGTCATAGGCTATATAGTATCACGCTATGACTAATATGAGTGGAGCAGTAATGAAATATGTTTAAAAACGGGGGCGTTATTTTCGCCGCTCAACGAAGTGGGCACGGGTCAGCTAGTGTTAATATAAAGTGGTAGCTATCATTTAATTTTACTCCGTCACCACACACAACATGAACCATTAAAAATTAATTCAACTAATACCATTATTAAAAATTAATTCAACTAATCCAATACATCACCAGTAGTTCCTGAGAGTAGCGAAGCAACCAACCAAATAAATTAAGCGCCGATTACACTAGACTACGTGTAGTCTCCTACATGATGTAGGAGACTACAATCGGCGCTTTATACACCAGTACAACATCAGTATAAACAAATGACGTCACACGAGCAAAGCACACCATATGGTAAATAAACCCATAAGCCATACCGGACTTATTGCAGGTGTACCCTACAATAACCCATTGCAGTCTACATTGTCATTCGAAAATATGTCTTATTACAAAGGAATAAGGAATGTAGGTTGATGACTATCGACTAGGGGAAGAAAGTAGTAAGAACAGGTGGTAAAAATGGCTTTTATGTATGGGAAGATAATATTGTATTTTACTTATTTCTGGTTGTGTTTTATATTTTTATTAGTCTGTGTTTTCTTGTGGTGCTTTTATGTCTAAATAACTTTCTTTTTTAAAAACAAAATTACTATATCTTCACAACAGCCCTTTCGATTGTATGGCATGACACTTTAAGACAACGTAGGAAAGTAAAAACTTAACGCTTTGGTACATATATATTTACAAAAAAAGCATATAAGTATTAATATCCGTTGTTCTGTTACCCATAACACAAGCAGGTTATGCCTAGCTTACTTTGGGAACAGATAGCGCTGTGTAGAGATGTCGGTGAATTTTTATTTATTTTATTATAATAAATAAATATTCACGGACATCTCTACACCAATCGTTTGCACTTGCATATTTATTATGCAAGTGCAAACGATTAGTTGATCTATTTACTTACCAAGCTCATTATCAACAAGCCTGTATCCCTCGATCGCCTTTATGAAAAAACTAATTTAACAAAATAGAACTGTCTCTTGCTATTGGAGCACAATAAAGATTTAAATAAACAATAAAGTACTGAAACTATATTCTAAATCTAAGTAAGTATATCCAACGCTTCTATGCAAAGCTTTACCTAGTACTTCTAAGCCCGCATTGCTGTCTGTCTGACGTCAACATCTATTTAGGGCGAACAAGACAATCTTATTTTACTGGCATACCTTTGTTTATTAACAATTGTGACTATTTTATTTAAAGACTAGGTTTGTCTATTCAGTTATCGTTATATTTTTTGAATATTCAAGCTTTCCATCAAGTTCCATACTGTTTATAGGCGTGACTTTGATACACAAAAACATATATACATATATATAAGCATATGAATGAAGACCCCTTTTACTGCTAGGTCTTGGGTTCGATTCCCTGTCAAAGCAAACCTTTGTGCTCATAAATATTAATGTTTGCATTAGTCTGGGTGTTTTCAATGTACTTATAATATGAATAAAAATATATAAAAAAAACGGTTGCTCATAATAAGACTCATAAGTAAAAAAAATTAAAATCCTTGCATAAAAATGCACAGTTATTAATCTGAAAGTAAGACTAAGTATTCATTCAGTTTTTGTATAATCATTATCATCATAACAGCCCAGCAATGTCCCACTCCCATTGCAGGGACGGGCCTCCTCCCATGACGGAGGGATACTTAGCCTACTAATACCATGCTGGCCAGACGGATGGGTATACGGTTTAATTTCAAGTTTGCCTTCTTTTTATTTCGTAAAGATAATATTCACGGATAGTCCCTTAGTCGGTTTTTACGACACCCATAGGATGAGATGGGGTGACATATTGTATTCTTACTCCGTCACTACACGGATGTAATAAAATATTTTTTTTAAATTGTGTCTCTTACGTAACTTGTCTAACCAGAACACAAAATAGTATTTTCTTACTCTTGCCTATAGCAAAATCTAGCTGTTAGAGAGAGACGGCTGTATAAAAAGATAATCCCAAATAAGACAAAGAGATAATCATGATGAATTTGTGTAAAACGATCCGTCCCCAGGTGTCTCTAATTAGTTAGATCTGTAGAATTAGCATGAAATAATTAATTTATGTTATTAATCAAGAATAACAACTTTGTAACTTTATGCGTTTTAACATTTAAGTTAACAAAACACTGTTTTTGTTAAACATAAAAAAGACATCTCTTACACTAGGGACCATGGCCTGGGAAGGCCATCATTTATAGACATATCAATTAAACGGGCACAAAGAAAACCCAAGCTTCAAACAATAATCCTGACGACTTCTGTGGCGTAGTGGTTACATAACATGACTGCTACGCAAAGATCTCGGGTTCGATTCCCGCTCAATGCAAATCTTTGTGTGCATGAACATGATTGTTTGCATTGGTCTGGGTGTTTTCTATGTATATTACGTATGTGTTTACAGAAAAAAAAGTATTTAAGTATGTTTATCCGTTGTCTAGTACCCATAGTACAAGCTTTGCTTAGTTTGAGACTAGATGGTGTTGTGTGAATGTGTAAAAAAAAAAACATACTAGGAAATCAAACCCACAGCGAGCACACAATAAGGAATAGCTTAACCCTTCAACTAAAACTGTAACGCAGGGGCGCTGCAAAGGTTTAAAAGCTAAAAAAATATTTGCCCGGTCTATAAAAGTCTGTCTTGCTTCAATCAATCAAACAACTAGTCTATTTCAGTCCACTACTGGACATAGGCCTAACCCAACGCGACCTGACCCTGTTTACTGTCTTGGTTAGGGTTCCTTTATTTTTATGTCTATAAAAGTCCCCGTGACATAAAGGCTCGATCTTTAGAGTGAAAGCCTTTATTGAATAAAAAAACTCCCTTCCTTTTGTAATAAGGAGAAAAAAAGAACTACGTATTCCTCTAGAAAGTCAGTAGTGAAAAGGTTATTGAATTCTTCTTTACATACAGTAGCTGCTTTGTCCCGTTTAAAAGTTAATTAAAAAAGCAGCTATTTTCATACAAAAATAATTAGTTAACGAAAAAGTATTTATTTCACGTAAGAATTTTTCATCAACAAAATATTGTGTGCTATTTTAACGAGCGCAGTACGGTATATAAAATATTCCTTTGATTATACACTCCTTTGGTCTCTCACTATATTCACTACAATAGTTTTTTTTTTCTGAAACAAAACACCAACATAGAGTGTAGAGTTTATTTTTTTATTTTCGTTTTTGTGTTTTTGACAATGGCTTTGTGATTTCAAAGTATACATATATAGTCTATTTAAACGGACTTGCTTTAAAACGTAAACATATATGGCGTCGTGTCAACCACAGACTAAAGACTTTAGTCTTTGATCTTTGAAAAATGTATGGGAATCAAGGACAAAATTCTATAATCTACAAATAAATGTCAAATGATAAAATTAATTTTATCTGTGAAATTTTTCGTTGGAAAAAATTATATTTATTTAAAATTTAAGAAAGATAGTGGATAAATCAAAGTGATTTACGTGTTTTCTATTGCATAAACGTTTAATGCTACTTTCCAGAAATTTTCATCCATATCAAAGTGTGTGATTGAAAAACTAGTGAATTCGCAATATGTGGTGTTTGTTTACTAAATAAATCAAGTAAGAATGAATACGGTATACATTCGTTCGTTCGTTTCAGCCCTTATCATCCCACTGCTGGGCAAAGGCCTCTCCCCTTGATTTCTACAACTGTCGGTCCTTGATACATACACCATCATATTTTTTACCTAATTCAACACTAGTTAATGCCCGCTGCAGTCTTTTAATTAATCAATGAACTCTGTGGTACAGGGATGTAGTTCATGACTACACAGCGGCGGTCTCGGGTTCGATACCCGTTCAGTGCAAATATGTGTGAACAGGAAAGCTTGCATTGGTATCCCCGTTTTTTTTATGTAAAACATGCATGAATTTCTTTAAAATAAATAAATATGTTGACCCAATCTAACGAGAACTAAAACAATTAAGTATATGGAATATGAAAGTGATGAAACGCATTCTTTAACAAATTATGTCCTACTACAAGAACAACCATCTTTTTTCTTATGAGAAAACTTACGCATTATTAACGAGGGACATTGACACGTATAGTTAAACCGATGGCTCAAATATTTATAAATAAACATTTAGGTTAAGGCGGTAACGAGTTTGTGACCCGGTTTCGGTTCAAGGAGAAAAATATTAATTGAGATTAACGCTGTTTCATAATTTTATGATCATAATTATTACTTTGCCATTCTTCTTGAACGTGGTGATCGACTAATAAAATAATATCGTAAAGCTCGCATAACATCCTCAGCGATGAGAACAAAAAGGTTTGTATCCCTCTCTCATTCCCCACAAAATACTTATTACTTTTGGAATAAAGCTTTATGTGTGGTGACATAGTAAGAATACAATATGTCACAGACGCACGGATAGTCCCTTAGTCGGTTTTTACGACACCCATGGGATGAGATGGGGTGGTAACATATTGTATTCTTACACCGTTCACCACATGGAGAGAGATAAACGATTGCCAGGAATTAAACCTACGAAAGCCTATTGCAATTCTACGTAATATAATAGGGTAAGGTTGCGATCATTGGACTAGCGCTTCGTTTGGACCACTTCAATATTTCGCGATCTATTCATATTTGAACCCAATCTTTGCGTCAAAACGATAGCTTCACAGCCCCCCACACCGCCTTCCAACCGCTAATATCGCCGCAGGCAGCATAACGGATGGACGTACATCGATGTGTTTCTCGGACCTCGAATAAAATTTTTACGCGGCAAATGTAAGCATGTAAGTACTGTTCTGTTAAGTATTTTAATGTGATTTTTTTTACTAGTATTGTACATTTATTAAGACTTCTTACTATCGTATGATTTTGTTGAGTAACGTGCTACTTTTTTTTAAAATAAACATTTCAGTGAATTTTAGTGAGTTTCTATCAATGGACTGGCACGATGCTCTTTCATTGAACCAGTCCAATCATGGCAACTTCTATAACGTGTGTTATTTAATATTATTTTTTTATTCTATTTGTTTTAGCATGGCAAAAAGAGGACAATATTATGCCTGGAACTAGCTTTACATGCATTAGGGGAAAAACAAGTAGGGTTGAGTGAGGCAAGCAGAATGTTTGGAATGCCAAAAGCGACGTTAAAGAGCCTGAAATATTTTTGTGATTTTGCATGCCAAATAATTAAATATTATAAGAGTCAAATGATTAAAGTTACATTATAATTATCTCATTCTATACATCTTTTTATTTCCGAAAATAAAGGTAATTGGATAAAATTATTATGTTATTTTTTTTTTTTTTTCACATGCACCTTGAATGGACCAGCCACCTATAATGCCCTAAGTCCAATCATAGCAACTAAGTGGTACGATGAAAGAGACGGTGGTTCAAACAAGGAAACCATCATTCAGTTTTATTTTCTTCTTTTGTGACTATATACATAATTATATTAACTTAATATGTTAGTTACCGATAATTGTATATACAGACTACCCGTTCACACAGATTTTGTTTCATTTCATGCTCTACTTTAGATACCAGGTCCGTATAAAATTAAGTGGTCCAATAGTCGCAACCTTACCCTAATATCAGGAATGCATTGAAAGCCTCCTGTAAGCCCTACTTAATACCGCCTACAATATCTTAGTGTAATCGACTTAGTAAAAGCCTTTCATGTAATTTAATGAAAAGAGGACTAAAGGCTTTCATTGTAATATTTCCTTTAACAACTCGTTCAAGTAGAAAATACTCTTCGACTATTTTCTGGTTAAAAATTTCAATTCGTAATTTTCCTTACAGTACTAGTCTTCTTAGAATATAATAGTCTTCTTAGAATATAATAGACGTGGAATGAGGACAGAATAAAAGGGTTTCTTTAGGTAGCTCGATTTGTAATTAAAATTAAAAAAAAAATATCTAGAAAGTTAAAATAAATGTACCTATGGATTCTCTTATTTTATTCTAACCTCTTCAAACCAATCAGATATTATTTAAATTACTTCCATATTTGTTTGGTCCCGACCATTTGAGCACATCGATATTTTAATAGGTACCTTTTTAGAAAAAAAGTAAAATATCGATGAAATAAAACTGATTTTTTTTATACCTTAAGCCTGTTTCAGGTTTTAAAATTCTCTACGGACCTTTGTGGCTTAGCTAGTGGTTATACAAGTATAACATTACTGCTACGCAGAGGTCTCGGATTCGATTAACGCTCAATGCAAATATTTGTGTGCATGAACATGATTATTTGCATTGGTCTGAGTGTTTCTATGTATAAATATGTATGTATTTACAAAAAAAAGTATAAAAGTATGTTTATCCGTTGTCTAGTTCATACCCATGTACGTACCCATAATACAATCTTCGCTTAGTTTGGGACTAGATGGCGTTGTGTGAATGTACATAAGTATTAATATCCGTTGTTTTGTTACCCATAACACAAGCAGGTTAAGACTAGCTTACTTTGGGAACAGATGGCGCAGTGTAGAGATGTCCGTAAATATTTATATTTATAGTAAAGCGCAGTAAACTTTACAGAGCGTATTGTAGTAGGTATATAGTGTCGTATTGTACGCCAGACCATTAGGCAAGTTACCGAGGCGTCGTGTTCTCTAAGACAATGTAGCTTGACGGAGCTTCACTGCAATACACCAGAGTATTGTGAAACAAACATATTGATTGGGCTTTCTTGATGAAGTTATTTGTTAAAACGTAGCTTATATCGTCTCTGCAGTAGGATACTAGTCTGCTAGCTTCTACATCAAGTGTAACTAGTGCGAAACGTCAAATAAAATCATCTACATTACAGTACAGCATTTATAGCGTATTGTAGTAAGAGTATAAATATAAATATTATAAAATATTCCTCACACTTTCACACAACGCCATCTAGTTCAAAACTAAGCAGAGCTTGTAATATGGGTACTAGACAACGGATAAACATACTATATACATTTTTGTAAATACATACATATTATACATAGAAAACACCCAGACCAATGCAAACAATCATGTTCATGCACACAAAGATTTCCATTGAGCGGGAATCGCACCCGAGACCTCTGCGTAGCAGTCCTGTTAAATAGCCACTACGCCACAGACGTCGTCAACTATAGTGTTGTACAAATTGAAGACTGCATTGATGGAATTAAAGAAATACATGGAGGAAAACAGCCAGCTACTAAAGGAACGCAGTGACAGTGAAGAGGAAATTCTCAATGTCAATCGTAAAGTAGCTGAATTAAAGGATCAACTTGCCGAATTAGATGTCCAATATATGGATGTGTTAGATCAGCGGGATCGATTTGCTGAAGAAGTTGCTTCCTTTGCTGATTGCAACATTATGTATGAGGAGGTTCTGAGTCGCAATACACAGTTAGAGAAAGATCTGAATAAAGCGCATAGCAAAATCATTTATCTAGAAGAAAAAATACAGACACTAAATAGTACTGCCACTCAGAATCATTTTTCAGAGCTCCTAGGTGATGTAACAAAGGTAAATAGGTGCACTGCACAGTAAAATTTGATTCCAGAAGGAAAAGTAAAAAATATTATAAGTTAAATAAATTGGTTAAACATCTCAAATCTGCTCTTAACAAGTCCCATAAAGTAAAGGAACTGCAGGCTACTAATGTTGACCTTAGTAGGCAAATTAATATGTCAATGCTGGACTTAGAAAAGTGCCATAGCAAATTAATAAGTAACCAGATTCAATATGATTTACAGGTTAGTGAACTAAACACAAAACTAAACAGTTCACAAGCAGAGCTACATAGGATTACATTAGAAAATCAACAAATAACTAATGATTATATTTCCAAATATGATGAAATAGCAAGAATTGGCAAAGAAAATTTAGAGAAAGTCAATTCTCTTATTAGTAATAATCACAGTATGCAATGTACCAGCAATGGTGGTTCTGAACACTCACCTAATATACAAACAGGGTGTTCTAAAACTACTAAAATGTTAACAAAGTCTTCAAAATTATGTAAAAGTAAAAATACATTTATTGTCTCGGACAAACTGGGTGTTGGTTTGGGTAGTTTAATTAAGACTTACATAGATTGCCCCGTTGTTAATGTTTGTTCACCTGGAGCTAGTTTAAGTATTATAATGAATAATCTGAAAAAGTTACAACTTAACGAAGAGTCTACAGTTGTCATATTACTTGGAAATGGCCTTTCTATTACCAAGAAGGATGTAATTATATTAGTAGAACTGGTATTACAAATCCAGGCATCAATAGGTTGCAAATTTATTATGTGTGCATTCCCATACTCTTATACACTTACTCAAGAACAAAATAGGCATATAGGTAAATTAAATTTACTATTATATAATAGTACACGTCACTACTGTGACATTTTATTTTTTGACTCTAATATTTTTATTAGGAACAGTTTTTACTTAACAAAAGATACCATGTATCTTTCTTTTTATTATAGAAAACAACTTGCTAATTTATTAGCATTTAATATAGGTATAGGTACAAGTACTAATAGAGTACTCATTAGTTTGGTAGGAGATAGTAGGTCCACTACTAATACATTTATTAAACCATCTAATAGTTTAAACTATTAGATAAGACAAAGGGTAGCCTTAATCTTTGTTTAGTTCATCAAAACATACAAGGTCTATCTGGCAAAGAACTAGAAATAGAACTGTTTTTAAACAAACATAATGTACAAATCTTTTGTGTTACCGAGCATTGGTTACAGTCACATGAATTATTATTTAATAATGCACACTTTACATTGGCAAGTGCGTTTGTAAGAAAGAAGGCTATACGCGGTGGCTCTCTAATATTTATAAGTAATAAAGTTGAATTTAAAGAAAGAAAAGACATAGCAAATCTTTCTATCGAGCGCACAGTCGAAATCTCTTGTGTGGAGCTTGAGCAACATGTCGTAGCTTGTGTGTACCGACCACCGCAGAGTGATTATAGTCTATTCGAGGGTGTTATGGAGAAATTGTTAGAAATACTATGCTCAGGAAATAAATTTATTATAGTATGCGGGGACTTTAATGTAAATCTACTTGAAAAATCTTCAACTAGTGCTAGATTAATTTGTTTGTTTCAGTCTTATAATTTACAGTTTTTATTTAAAGAAGCCACTAGGATTACATCTCATTCTGCTACATGCTTAGATAATGTATTTTGCAACTGTGAATATGTTAATAAGGATATCTTAAGTGATTTAACATCTGACCACTGTGGGCAAAGGGTAGTATTTCCATCTATTACTACTCCCACAGAGAACAAAATCACATGCAGGCCAATTACCATAAACCGCCTGAATCAATTTAGTGATAATGTTGCAATCAAAGTGACTAGAATTAATCTTAATCAGTATAGCCCAGATGATATTTATAAAGATTTATTAGACATTATCAAGCTTGAATATGATAATATTTTTAAAACTAAGACTTTTGTTAGTAACTCTAAAACTAAATTCTGTGATTGGGCAACAACAGGTATATATAAAAGTAGAGCTCGCTTGTATGAATTGTATGGTATGAAACAATATAATACTCAACCAGATTTCATTCAATATGTCAGGAACTACTCGAAAACTTTTAAGAGGGCTTGTGCCATAGCAAAGTCTTCTTATTTGAGTAATAAGATAAAGGAATCAAACAACAAAATTAAAAGTACATGGGACATTATTAATGCAGAGACCGGCCGGATGAAAATTCGTGATACTAATTATGTACTAAAAACTCAAGATAAGGTTCTCACCAATAATGCTGACATTGCACATGCTTTTAATAATTTCTTTGTCAATGTTCCTATTCATACAACAACCTCCTTAAATTCCTCTCCAAACCAAGCAGAATTTTTACTAAAAGATAAAGTAATTGAATGTAAGAACCGCTTCAGTTTTAGGTCTATTAACCATAATGATATCATAAAAGCTTTCAAAAGTCTCAATTCCAAGAAATCTGCTGATTTATGGGGTATGTCTGTCAAGCTTCTTCAGGGTATTATATTTAATATATCTCCACATTTATCTATTATATTTAATAAGTGTATTGCCATAGGTGTATTTCCTTATCTAATGAAGCACAGTAAGATTATTCCTTTGTTCAAGAATGGATCAAAAAGCGACCCTGGTAACTTTAGACCAATTTCAATACTACCTGTGATTAGTAAAATCTATGAGAAAATTATCTTATGCCAATTGGAGAGTCACTTTCATTTAAATAATATTTTTCATAGGCAGCAATACGGTTTTAGGAAGGGTAGCTCAACGATTGATGCGGGTGTTTCTCTTCTGAAATATATCTATGATGCTTGGGAAAATTCTATGGATGCAATAGGCGTCTTCTGTGATCTTTCTAAAGCTTTTGACTGCGTTGATCATGGGACACTTCTGTGCAAGCTTAGACATTATGGAATTAGGGATGCTTCTCTTGATTTATTATCTTCGTATTTAAGCAATAGGGTTCAGTATGTCGAAGTAAATGGTAGTAGGTCCTCTGGTCTTCCGCCAAGTATGGGCGTGCCTCAAGGATCCATTCTAGGTCCGTTTCTATTTTTAGTTTATGTCAATGACTTGCCGTTTCTTGCTCAGGGTTTGTGCGACATTGTTTTATTTGCAGATGATACTTCACTCGTTTTCAAAGTAAACCGTAAGCAAACTAATTTAGATGAAGTTAACGAATCTCTCGCACAAGTCCTGAACTGGTTTACTGCTAACAATTTGCTTTTAAATGCTGCCAAAACAAAATGCTTAAAATTCTCTATGCCCAATGTTAAAAGCCTTAGTAATAATCTGATTTTAAACGGTGAGGTCCTTCGTTTTGTAGACACTACTGTATTTTTAGGAATAACGTTGGATAGTAAGCTGCAATGGGGTGCTCATATATTAGCTCTAGCAGGAAAACTAAGTTCAGCTGCTTATGCAGTTAAAAAAGTGAGGCAGCTAACGAATATAGAGACAGCAAGATTGGTATACTTTAGTTACTTTCACAGCTTAATGTCCTATGGTGTTCTTTTGTGGGGTAGGGCTGCAGACATCGAATCTATTTTTATTCTTCAGAAGCGTGCAGTTCGAGCTATTTACAATCTTGAATCGAATGTTTCATTGAGAGATCGTTTTAAGGAAATAGGTATTTTAACAGTTGCTTCACAATATATATATGCTAATATAATATATATTAAGCAAAATATTGAACAGTATGATAGAAATGGCGACATTCATAGCATTGGTACGAGGAATAGGCATAAGTTGATAGGTCCACAACATCGCCTACATAAGGTACATAACACTTTTGCGGGACTCGGTATACGTTTATTCAATAAACTGCCTAAGCATGTAATGGATCTACCTTTACTAAACTTTAAAGCATTTGTAAAAAATCAGCTATTATCGAAAGGCTATTATACAATAAACGATTATATTAATGACAAAAACTCATGGGCTTAGATTTCAATTATCGTGATTTCATGTTGCTTGTTCCATGGTGTAGATTGTGGCTTAACCTAGGTAGTTGTGCGGATGTTATGTTACTACCTTATTACTTTCTTTTACAGTTTTATTTGTTATTGTAACGATAGAAATACTTCACTTGCATTTGTAAATGTATTTAATTATATTATCTAAATGGTATTCTATTCCATTCTCAACTACTTAAAGATTAACAAAATCAACTTGACGACACAAATGCTTGTGTGTTAATTTCTGTCGGATATCGCAGTGACGAGATGACTGATGAACGTGCCATGCAATTAAAGCTTTTTTAAATCAATTTATTAACAATGAAATTTTTTTTATCAATTAAACTTTAAATTGCTATGCATGTAAGATTTGCTTGCACACATCATTCTTCACGCTGCTGTTGGTAATTGTAACAAAGTCAAATTATTATTTTTGAAAAGAGTGGCCTGAGTTTCTTGGCCACATTCTTCTCAGAGCTCTACTATAGTCGTCTGCGAAAGTGGTAGTAGTTTGGCAGACATTTTTCTCTATACTATTCTACTACATGTATAACGATTTGCATGTGTTACTTTGTAACCTAAGTGAATAAAGCTATTTGACTTTGACTTTGACTTTGTCGTATTGTACGCCAGACCATTAGGCAAGTTACCGAGGCGTCGTGTTCTCTAAGACAATGTAGCTTGACGGAGCTTCACTGCAATACACCAGAGTATTGTGAAACAAACATATTGATTGAGCTTTCTTGATGAAGTTATTTGTTAAAACGTAGCTTATATCGTCTCTGCAGTAGGATACTAGTCTGCTAGCTTCTACAGCAAGTGTAACTAGTGCGAAACGTCAAATAAAATCATCTACATTACAGTACAGCATTTATAGCGTATTGTAGTAAGAGTATAAATATAAATATTATAAAATATTCCTCACACTTTCACACAACGCCATCTAGTCCAAAACTAAGCAGAGCTTGTAATATGGGTACTAGACAACGGATAAACATACTATATACATTTTTGTAAATACATACATATTATACATAGAAAACACCCAGACCAATGCAACAAACAATCATGTTCATGCACACAAAGATTTCCATTGAGCGGGAATCGCACCCGAGACCTCTGCGTAGCAGTCCTGTTAAATAGCCACTACGCCACAGACGTCGTCAACTATAGTGTCGTATTGTACGCCAGACCATTAGGCAAGTTACCGAGGCGTCGTGTTCTCTAAGACAATGTAGCTTGACGGAGCTTCACTGCAATACACCAGAGTATTGCGAAACAAACATATTGATTGAGCTTTCTTGATGAAGATATTTGTAAAACACGTAGTTTATATAGGGACTAGGAATATATGTATGGTGTCCCCGCCTTATCTTACACTAAAAGTGTTGATTTATCATAACAGCCCATTAATGTCCCACTGCAGGGACGGGCCTACTCCCGTGACGGAGGGATACTTGGCGTACTAGTACCACGCTGACCAGACGGATTGGTAAAGGGTTTAATTTCAAGTTTTCCTTTTTTTTATATCGTAAAGATAATATTTAATACGGATAGTCCCTTAGGCGGTTTTTAAGTATTTCTGAAAATGTGGGTAGTCGATTTTATTCGATGAAGTTCGAAGAAGCCTGTCCCTGTATTCATGGGATAGATTGATGATAATACTATCTTAACCATGTTAACAAGTTTTTAAAGTAATTTTTGTTTTCATAACGGACTATGATAATTTTGTATTTAATAAAAAAACCGATTTCGAAATTAAAAGATTATAACATGAAATATTGTTTACATAATATGATTTTCACATAGTAATCCGTTTTGTTTATATAAAAAACATAATTACATTCAACCAACGGGAATCGAACTGCACTAGGCCATCACAGGGATACATTCAGAGCGTGTTCAAGTGTATATGAAAGCACTCGACCTACTGAGTCAGCCTTGCCCCGAGTCGATACTACCTCATGCATTTTGTTAGTTTTATATACTAGTTTTAATTGGATTTACAAACTAATATTTTTATTTATTGATATTTTTTAACTTGACTTACTTATCAAATTATTACTTATCTAACAACTCCGTGTGGTGACGCAGTAAGAATACAATATGTCACCGCCCCATCTCATCCCATGGGTGTCGTAAAAACCGACTAAGAGACTATCATCAATTGTACCAATCCGTCTGGCCAGCGTGGTATTAGTAGGCCAAATATCCCTCCGCCACGGAAGGAGGCCCGTCCCTGCAGTAGGACATTGATGGGCTGTTAGGATGATGACTTATTGAATGATATTTTGAACATATGAATTGGTATAAGGTTTCGTCCAGCTTTCCTTCTTTATTTAATAAATATTTAGCGTTTTATGTCATGTTAAGTACTACAACTGTGGCACCTCTGACTATGTAGTGGTGGAATTTGAATATAAGATATTACATCATAACAGCCCATTAATGTCCCATTGCAGGGACGGGCCTCCTCCCATATGACGAAGGGATACTTGGCCTACTAATACCACGCTGGCCAGAAGGATTGATATAGGGTTTTATTTCAAGTTTTCCTTCTTTTATTTCGTAAAGACAATATTTGTGAATAGTCACTTAGTCGGTTTTTACGACACCCATGGTATGAGATGGGCTGGTGACATATTGTATTCTTAGTCCGTCACCACACGGATCATGCGCGTTATTTAAAGGCTAATAATATAAAACTTAAACTTTAGTTCAAGTTTTTCCACGTCACTGGAGGAGGTCTGTCATTCCAATGTGACATTAATGTTTGTTTTAATGTCTTATACATTATAGATTAGCTTTGTAAGTAGCACAAAACATTGTCCTTGTCGTAAGTCACTTGCTAAATACATTAGTAAATAACATTTAAATGATTATGATGTCATCTCTGTGATTTGATAAACATATTAAGACAAATTTCACACTAAGGATCAAAAATAAAGTTCTGTGTTTTGTTTGTCGTTCGAAGGCTTTGGCTCAGGCGATTTATCGACTAAAAACTATGCTGTTCCTCCACCCATATAGGCCCAGAATGCCTTTAAGCGAAGGAATACCCAAGCTGTTAGAGGGAATACTAAGGTGTTTTTTATGTTATATTTAATGGAAAAAAACACAGCTAAGAGTGGACAATAATTTATGGTACACACAAATAAATTCTTTGTGTCGAATTTAAACCACTATTGACTATTTTAAAGTCTTTCTAGGTCTTCTACACAAAGAAGGATAATTAAGTATAGCGTTTTCGTACGGGCAGTATTTATTTACAATATATATTATATATATACAGGGTGGTAACTTTACTTAACAAAAAACATCGAAAAATACCTGTTTAGGAGATATGACCATAATAATCAATTTGCAATATTTTTTACCTCTTTTTACAATCTCTTGCGAATTTCAGAGTAGATAGATATGTGAGGAGTAAACTATAACGCTTCAACAAAACGAATGTGTATTCTACAAAGTGGTTCCTAGCAATCAGTCTGATGTAACATCACAAATATAATGCTGATCTCAGCTATGTTACTAATTGATTGTTCAAGATACGATTCTGTTTGCTAGTTTACATACGATTTGCAAACAGACTTTAGAGCAAAACTGGTGTGACGTCGTGCTTCGTCCTCTCGCCTCTCGCCTCACGGCAGCGGCGCGAGCGCGCCGTGGAGGGGACTACCCAGCGGCCGCTATATAAGGAGGACGCGGGGCGCGGGCCCTTCCCTTTTTGTTCCGGCTTACTGAAGATAAGTGTCTGCCTTTCTATAGGGCAGCCTTCGAACCTCGTGCTTTGAATACTCTCAAAATCCTTCTGATTAGACCGGCTTGCTTATTTTCCTATATTTGTTAACGTAGTGATTTCCAAATTATCAAACTAATAATATTGTATATACTAAATTAATTTTTACGGAATAATACTACATTGTCGTACTTGAGTTGTTTGCATTTATCTCCCTATACCAACCCACTACGTCACACTGGTTCCTCGTTTTATAAAACTTGAGGGATTTAGGAAAGTGGGAGTATTTTTATTTTAGTTAAGTCTTTAAAAGATTGGGTGGTTGGATGTATGTGTTTCAACGAGATGATCTTTTGGGATTAGACAGAATTTACCCCTCTCATTCCGAAGATGTAAAACGTCTATATAATCACGAAAATCTCGCCACAACACTCGATACATGTACAAAAGGATCACCTGACGGCTATGTGCCCAATGACATTTAATAAAACCATTTTATACAAGGCTAGTGTGAAAGGACTAGTCGGTGCGGATAGGCCCCGGAAAACATATGTTGACCACCAATACGCAACCTATCTGGTTGCGTATTGGTGAAGGGCCAAATAAAAAGCACTCGTAACCGACGCACATGTATGACTCGCTTAATGAATGTGGACGAGGCCCAAGCTGTTTGCCAGGATCGTAACAAGTGGCGTTCTGTCGTCTCTGCCTACCCCGCACGGGATAAGGCGTGAGTTTATGTATGTATGTATGACATTTAACCCACATTTCTCTACAATAAACAATCACTTTAAACATAAAGTTATTTAGATAAGAGACTATAGGAATTAGAATCATTAGTTTATATCGCGTATAATAAATAGTTGATTCAGTTTTAATTTCCCATGGGCGTTGTCCCGTTGCTAGTGATTTAGAGTCTGTGCCGAAAGATAATAAGAGGAGAATACTGTCGTTTCCGCGTACCTCTAGGGCTATGCGATTGGTATGGGATGAAGGAAAATATTGTATGAAACAAATAGGTTGTGCAGATTAATAGGTTAATTGCTGAAGTGCCACTGTGGTATAGTCACACACTCCATTTTTTTTGTTTTGTAAAACTGGGCAATAATTATGTCGAATCTAATGGAAATCGCAAATAATTCAGACATCGATACAACGCCATCTACTCCATTCCATGTTTGTCCATTATCCAAAGTCCAAAGGATACATACTGGTTAATTAATTATTAAATTGTAAACAAAGCAGTTTTTTCTAATATATAAAAAACTAAAATCAAGAGAATAATTAATTATATGCAACACATTTTATACAATATTTTAATGTGGAAGATATCGAAGGCTTTCGTAGCTTCGCGTGTAATCCTAGCCATTAAACTAATGACGCGAACCAGCGCTTAATACCGCATTTAGTTACCTATATTAAATATAGTACGTTAGTAAGAAAACATACTATACGGTCAATGAAGAATAATATATTTTTTTATTTTATGACTTGCCTTATCACCCGGTTTCGGGTTGGCGTCGGGTGTTTAAGACACCCTGTATATATCGTTTGTAACAAGCCTTTACTCAGCTGCCTTGCTGAGGGCTAGTTTTACTTTTAACATTGCGTGAGAATCATTCAAACCAAGGTCCAGTAATCGAAGCTGTAACTCCCCTGACTTTTTTAATTTACCTGAAACAAAGTAATCAGAACAGTAAGAAAAAATTAATTAAAAGAATATTAAATTTTATTCTACCAAATATCTAACTGTACTTGCTTCTGTATTACACAAACTTATGTAGTATTTCAAAATTAGTTAAGTAGTGTTTAATAAAACATGTCCCCTAAGTGGGATACGAACCCGCTACCTCAACACAACAGCCACGACAGCATCACCAATTAGCAATAATATGTAATTTTAACCACATAAACCATAATAATACACAATCATAATAATCTTTAATCGCGTTACACATACGATAATTACTCGTTACATGAGCTTATAATTACAGTACAATATGTAGTTGTACGGACAGAATAACACATTTTGTATAAACATTTATATCCGATATAGTTTACTATAAAGATAAATGTTAATAAATCATTATAGATTAGGTTAATGAGCTTTAAAATGTGTATCGGAAGCCGTAAGGGCGTGTACACATGGTAGCTGTTAGAGATAAAATATTTTTTTATGTAGACGTGCAAGTAAGCATTTTTTTAGAGTACAACCAAGCCGCTAATATCACTAGTTACTGTACCCATCATTTGTAAGCAACTTTTTCAAAGTTGTAACCTTTTTATATTTGATTCTACTAAATGCAGCAAAGTCATTATGAGTCTAATTTTATAGATGGTAAATAAACACTGGAGCCCTAGTAAATGATAGGCGATGGATGAAGTAGGGATCACAAAAAGTGGAAATATACGTCCAGGAATAGACATCCCAATAGACATCATAATTGATACCTATTTTTATCAATAGGTATACGAATTACTATACCTACATTACAAACTAGCTGACCCGTGCCCACTTCGTCGGGGGGCGAAAAAAACGCGTCCCTTTTTTAAATATATTTCATTACTGCTCCACTCCCATTAGACATAACGTGATACTACGTAGCCTATGACACTACCCGATAAATGGACTATTTAACACAGAAAGAATTTTTAAAATCGGTTGAGTAGAGTCAGAGATTACCCCCTACAACGTCACAAACACACAAACTTTACCTCTTTATAATATTAGTATAGTTAAACCTTTTTAAAACCACAAGATTTCAATTGGCATACAAAATAGTTAACACACAAACAGATTCTGTGAACACAGCTTTACATTACATGCGCGGTAGTGATTTTCGTTTAATACAAGCTACGATTGGTGCTTTGATCAATGAATGAGACCGGTGCAAACGTTCAGAGTAATTAACTTAACGTATTTGTATTTAAAGGTTTATTGAGACTAAACTATTACCTACTTTTAGTATTATTCGATTTGTAAATATGGTCTGTTAACCCATTGAGGGAAGGGTTGGTATTCTGGCCTTAGATAGGTGTTCAGCGTTTGATGTATGTATCTCGGTTAATTTTAGTTGAGGCTAGCTAGTGAACATTGCTGTTGACCTATGTTTTCATCCGGTCAGTTAGCGACAAATTGGTCTAGCTATTTAAACGTGAGGCAATATTTGTCTATTTTTTTCACTAGAAACCAATCCCTGTGTTTCGGGGACATCGACATGGGAAGACAAAAGACCTAACCTTCTTAGCTAAACCTAACCAAACGTGGTAATGAAATTATTAATCCTTATTCCTTAACCACAGTTCATTTATAATATTAAGACTATGCCACATAAGTGGTCAGAATAATCTAAAATTTAATACGAAAAGCAATATAAAATCGAGCTCTTAGTCCAACCAACATAGCATTCAACGAGCCGTGTTTGCCATTAAGCCCTCTATTCATAAAAGCAATATTAGTAAGGATCGCACAGAGGCATGTAAACCGCAAATGATGTTCGGTGCCGTGTTTCAACGTTTGATGTATGTATCTCGGTTAATTTTAGTTGAGGCTAGCTGTATAGCATTACTGTTGACCTATGTTTTCATCCTGTCAGCTATATTAGCGACAAATTGGTCTAGCTATTTAAAGTTATATACTACTTAAATTACTGTGGACTAGTAATCAAACCATGTGTCGTATCTTTTACAGACATGGAATTTACGGACAAAGTATATTTAGTCACAAGACAAGAGAACTAGCTCCCTCAGTCAGCATTTACTACACCTAAAGGTTGAGCATCGTGGTAATATTAATAAACACACAGCTAAGGGCCTCAATAATATATGAAAAGAAGCTCGGTTACGTATATACTAAGCTAGCTAGACGCGTAGGCCTTGATTGCAAAAGATACTTACTGTTATAGAGTAATCCCTTTCTTATTAAACCAGTTAAAGGCACATAATATATTTTATTATGTATCGGGATAATACTATAATCTCTGGCCTACTTTACAAAACCAGATCAAATCCCACCATTCGTATTACCACGGCTAAATCGTAAGCTTAACTAAAACGCGATCGGGGAAAAAATCTCTCCGCAATCGAAAACTATCGATAAAGAAAATCGATTATATCCGGCTATAAGCGGTAGTAAGCCGGAAAATTCTAGTTCAAACTGGCTAAGCCCCGACTGTTTCCGAATAAAAGCCGAGTTTGTCCGAAGAGGACCATGAATATGCATTGCCTTTGTGATTTAATGCCCCGCTTAGTACAATTTCGATAATAGGAAAATGTTTTGTTGGAGGAAAAATGGCTATAAAGTTACATGAGCTCGCTTGAAAAACCAAAATGGCGATTTTCAGAGTTCACTTGGGCGTTATGTGCGTGTAAGTATTTTTCACATGTAATCGAGGGAATAAATAACTTCAATATGTATTATACTCGTTCATGTATTGAGCATTTATAAACTTAGCCTGATGACTCGTTTATTCATCAGTTAGTTTGTGTGAACCCGTCTCTAACCTATAACACACGGGTTCACACCGAAAATGAGCGCTCTTTTGTAGTACAGAAAACATAACAATGTGAAGACTTTTGTCACTATTATAAATAAAGACTATACCAACTACTAATACTTACTATACTTAGTTGAACTTCGCTTAGTTCTTAAACTGTTTTGAGTTTTATTTCTCATGATAATAATTTAAAATTTCTGAATAACCATTATAGTCGACTCTTATTACACTTACTAGAAGAGAAGAAGCAGTTACATTTTGTATTCCGTCCCCATAACAAAAGCCATAATAACAAAACAAATTATTAATACTAATGAAAACATCAAAAATGTTGCTAACAATAAAAATGTGCAGAACGATGTCAAATCTCTCAAAGGGTTTCCGAACGGTCGAATGCCATTCAAAGGCCAAGACAAAAGATTCAGTATGCCGACGTAAAAAAAAAATACAAATTAAAAAATAAAAAGGGGACCGGGGCTTTCTCCTCGCATTTTCATTAAACAGGAATCTGTAATTAATCCATCTGGGATAGACGGGTATTTTCCTGTTTCACCGGTTAAATCCGGTTTGCGGTGGTTAAAACTAGTAATTGAAGATTTGCTTACGATTTAGATATAGATACAAATAAGTCAAGCTTAGCGAGTGTTTAGTTTTAATGGAAACGGAAACATGGTGTAATGAAGCGACAGGTCAATGAATAGATAAAGGGATATTGAACAGTGTTTAATGGAGACCCCTAATTTGTAGTCAAATAGACCAATAGAGAGGTCATGCTGTATTTTGGGAAAAACCGAACTTAATAAATATAGTTTTATTAAAATACGTTTTATCTACTACTAGTTTGGTAATAGGTTTGCTAACCATAGACGATTATCCTGTTTGAAAGACGTCATGAATAGTCATGATGCCTGTTTCGGAAGTCTATTGCAAGAATAAGAATAAAATAAATAAATATATATAAATAAATATTCCTCACACATTCAAACATCGCCACCTAGTCCCAAAATAAGCACAGCTTGTACTATGGGTACTAGACAACGGATAAACATACTCAAGTACTTTTTTGTTTTATTGTAAATACATACATATTTTATACATATAAAACACTCAGACCAATGCAAACAATCATGTTCATGCACACAAAGATTTGCATTTAGCGGGAATCGAACCCGAATAATATAAATAAATATATTGTGTTTTTTTATTGCTTTAATGTGGCAGAGGTGCAAGGAGAGCAGACCTTGGTACCTTGGATGCTACAGTGGTAATACTGATGTATCGGCCTTTTGCTGCAAGTTCGGGCTTCCTGCAGTACAGTATGAGAAATGGCCTACCAATACCGCACAGGGCAAGGGTTGTTTTCTTTAAGTTAATTTTTGAGAACTTACCCTAAGTTAGCTTTAACTTTAGGGACATCGACATCCTCCTTACTTCATCATCACACAGAGAATTAAGTATTATTGACAACCTCGTAGGCGCGCCGGTAGAGCCAGCGGCTGCCGCGCATGAGGTTGTGGGTTTGATCCCCACGCAGGACAATAATTTGTGCGATCCACAAATTATTGTCCTGAGTCTGGGTGTTCTATGTGTCCGTTAATTGATGTTTGTAAAAGTCCTTGCGACACAGGGCATGATCCCTAGTGCGGGAGATGTCTTTTTTATAAACGAACAAAAAAAAAAGAATAAGTATAGCGTTATTCCTTTGTATTTAGTATGGCGTTAGGTATATTATTCCTCATGTTGTAGACTACCGGTAGCCTACCTACACGATAGCAAGTTAGGTTCGTACATACATGAATATCCTGTGTCTATGTCATGTACGAGATACGCGAACAGCATAATGATTGATGATGTCTCATGTCATCGGTGACATTACTGATGCATTATTTCCTATACTTATATCATACGTTAGTTTTATAGTATTATTAGTTTTAATTTCTATTACTTGATTTAACTTACCCATACACATAAGCACACGCATTTTTTTATTTATGATTACCATAAGATGTTCTTTATGTAAAAATACAAACTAACCGATAGCATACTTTGGCTGTCCGAAAAGGAGACCTGATGTCCTGAAATACAGATTCGCGCCCCGTTTAGGCATCAGTCTCCCGCAACTTTTCTGTAACTCTTTATGCTAAGATAAATATTTAATGTAAGGAAAATTGTGAGAGATTTAATAAACATTTATCATTATACTTATAAATTTAAAAAAATATAAATATTCCGGTATTTTCATTTGTATTCATGAATGTGTTTATTTTTACTGGTAGACGATCAAACGGCTATGTTAATGGCAAGTGGTAATCATAACTTATAGGCGTTAGCAATACCAGAAAACAGTAAAGCCGCCACCTCCAGGTTTTTTCTAGTCTACTAGAGACCAAGGCTCTAATTCAGATGATGTCCTTCAACATAAGCATGATCAATATTATTACTTAAATAGGAATAATATCTATACTAATATTATAGAGGTAAAGTTTGTGTATTTGTGACGTTGTAGGGGGTAATCGCTGGATCTACTAAACCGATTTTGTAAATTATTACTGTGTTGAATAGTCTATTTATCGTGTTATAGGCTATATAACATCACGCTATGACTAATAGGAGTGGAGCAGTAAAGAAATATGTATAAAAAAGGACGCTTAATAACGTTTTTTAGACGCCTAACGAAGTGGGCACGGGTCAGCTAGTAATTGATTTTTTTTTTTAATGTTTTTTAATTAGTTCCACAAACTCCTTAGTGACTTAGTAACCCACATTAAAACATGATTAATAAAAAAAATAATTAAATTAACAATGAAAAGATAAAAAAAAACTACAACTTGATATTTTATCAAGATGACCTTAATTGTTTTCATTCCTTTAAAAGGGGTTATTTCTTGTCAGTATAGATAGATTGTCTATTACTCAGTATAAAGGGTACGATCAAAATAAATGATGTTACATTTACTTTAAGTTTTATTAATTACGTGACCATTGTTTACAGAAAGGGTTTGTTTACCCTCTTATTAGTTTATTTTTGAAATTCAATTTTACCTTCACACGAGGCCATGGGAGATGCTATGTTTGGGAGTTTGGTGATTGAATTATACACCGTAGTGTCCCAGTACAAGGGCGGGCCCTATTTAGTGAGGAAGGATAACTTGATTACTAATATAAAGTAAGCTTTACGGTATTGGTACAAGATTTTATGTCGAAAGAAAGATATCATTTTGTCTCTGACACACATAGGATGTGATAAGGTGACTTCAACGTGTATTCTTACTCAGTCAGCACAAGGAAAATTAAACAATCGCCATATAATAATAGCTTATATGTCACTAAGAGTCTGTGTGGTGCCGGAGTAAGAATATAAATATGTCACCACCCTATCTCATCCCATGGGTGTGTTAAAAACCGCCTATGGGACTAACCGTAAATATTATCTTTACGAAGTAAAAAGAAGGAAAACTTGAAATTAAACCCTATAACAATCCGTTTGGCCAGCGCCAGCGTGGTATTATTAGGCCAAGTATCCCTCCATCACGGGAGGAGGCCCGTCCCTACAGTGGGAAATTAATGGGCTGATGATGATGATGTCACTAAGCCACCTTCGCACATTGAGTGGAATCAGCATATCATCTTTTCCCTAACCACACAAGCTCTAAGCTAGTACCTTGCGCAACTCCCAGCTCACCCCATAACCGCGCACAAAGACATCGCAACAGCTATTGTTATCTCAATTTAATGCAGTTAACATAAAACTTCGCCGCCCATTAACAAGTTACAAAATACAATTTGGTACAAGTCTCGGGAACAAACTAATTTCATTGGCTAATAACTGAGTTCGTCCGAGACGTGATGACAATGGAAAAGTTCTTCTAACACATTAAGGTTTTGTTAAGGATCTGTCTTTAACAAAGTCGTTTTAGGATTTTTTTATGTTTCATTAGAGGGTTTATGGTGGAAAATGATGGTGCTGATGGGGTATTCGTTTTAAAAAGGGATCTGTTTTTTACCGGAATAGTAAGGAAGACAATTGAATTTCCAAGTTCGAGGATGGGCTTCTGCTACTATAAAAATGGCGTACTAATTCCAATGTTAGGTTAAATTAGCATTGAGTGATGTATTAACAAGAGCTAGAAAATTGCGCTGTTTGCGCATATAATCTCAGCAGGGAACAAATTCGATTGATCATTGGAGCATTTGTAGGGCACCTCGGCTTGCTGGCAAAAATAGAAAGCAGCACGGATTTGAGAATGTGAGGCGAAGACATCTTTACGGCACAATCAAACTAGACAAAGAAGACAGAGAAGTCTTGCCAACTGCATTTCAGAGATTTCGGATCAGTCCTGTTTTATATGAAAACTGTGAAGAGCGCAGCGTCATTGAGTGGTTGACAATGTTGCATGTTCAAAATAAGAAGGTCCATTTACATCAATTGTCAAATTTCCTAATGCTCTACTTAGACTGTGATAAGATATAGCGTGAATGTGACAGAGAGGAACATAATTATTATTCTATACACCAGCCTCAGAGTAAAGCTCATTGAACTAATTAAAGTTAAAAACAAATTAAACAAAAACTTCGTTTATATATTTCCCGCAAGACGGAAGTACGTCCGCTCTCAATTGAGCCTCATTTATTTGATTAAACGGTAAATTTTAATCTAAAACTAGATTAATTGAGAACTTTGCAAAAGGACAATTATTAAAATTTGCACAAGTACCCTCTAGAGGCCAGAAGGTAATTTCTCTGAAGACTTGCAAGCTAGAAGGACACCTGGCTTTTTAAATACCAGAGAGTTGGAGTTGGCCTTCATTATTTTCTTTCTTTATTTCATTCAAGCTTCGGCCTTGCTTTCAAAGTGCTCAGATTATCCCAGTTCCGTGAGCACAACAATTTCCAACCTTGTAGTAATTCTAGCGCTGGATATGCTCGTATAGCATTTAGTAGTGCCAAGTTACCAAAGTGATTAGATGCACTGTTCTGCTCAATTCTAAATTTCCGTTTACAAGAACATGCATACAATAAACATATGACATAAAGCCCCAATTATCACGAATCAAAACCAGACCAAAACACTAAATGACATCTTCCGGCAAGCACTTGTAGTAACCTGCATAACATCACTTGATATACAAAACGACACATGTTCAACACTTGTTTATATCGACACGCAGTCTGGTTATCTGTTAAGGGAGGTTAAATTGAAACTAATATGGTGACGGCTACTACTCTACTAATTATAGAACATCGTTTTGGAGTGAATTTAAATTTGTTCGTTTACAAGTGATGCGGTTTTAAGCCGCGTAGATGATTGTGATGTATATAGGAGCAAGTCTAGTTATATTTTTGTATATTTTACTTTGCAATTGTGCGTAAATTATATTTTATGCGCAATGGCTAATTAGATAGAATTCGAACTGAGTAAACGCCTTAGATACTTTTCTTTGACTAGGTCATCCGGATCCTTGTCTCAATATCCATATTGGTCCAAGGCTTTGCGAAAATCCAAGAGCCGTTGACTCTCAAAACTCATCACAACTTTCTCGAATTATAAAACCTACACTTATGGTTCACTATCTACCTTTCAAACGTAAACTCTCTTAGACCTATGCAAAGAAATCGATAAAGAAGAATGGGCGAAACGTCCCCACCCTTGTAACACTTTCATCTATACATCAAATGAAAGCCCTTGAAAAGTTAAGCATTTTATTGTATGACAGCTAATCTGCCAGTCATGGGAGAACAGAGTTATTGAGGAGAAGAAAATAAAAATAATAAACGATAATATTACATACTTTAAGCTAATGTTTACTATATAAGCACGGTAGAGTCACAAGGCTATCTTACAAGTAGTGGGACCATACATCTAGAACATCCTACATCATCCAGATAGCCATGAATTTCGCTTTTCAAATATAAAACATAAAGTCATAAATATAAAAACTCGTACGTCATATCAGGCAATTGATGTCTACTACTGGACATAGGCCTCCTCCAAACATGGCGAGGGTGGCACCCTCATCCATCGGTTTCCCGCCGTCCTAACTAGGTCGTGGTGGGGGGTCTCTCCACCCTGCGCTTTCTGATAGGCGGTTGCCATTCCAGAGCCTTTCGACCCCAACGGCTGTCAGTTCTCTGTGCTATGTCCCCTGCCCACCACCACTTTAACCGGGCAATTCTGAGCGCTATGTTCGTATGCATAGTTGGGTATATTAGAAAGATAACTGGACCTGACGCGGCAACTACTTCCAATGTAATTCTTCGCTGAGGCTCTCGAAACGGTTCTGTAATATGAGTTGGAAGTTCTCAGGGATGTGGACTGTTGTAGGTCGGAGACATGTAGACTTTATCAGTCCACTTTTTTCCAGCCTAGATATTTAATGTGCCTCTCACCATCCGGTGATCGCTTCAGGTTTTTACCGAATTGATCACTGAGACATAATTAAATATATGGCGTTTTGTCGACATGATGAAGTCAATCTCATTTTTAGTGACACCATCAGGACTAATCCAAGTACACTAGCGGCAGTTACGCTTCTTAAAGAAGGAGTTCATCTTAAAAAGTCCTTCCTTCTCCATGAAGTCCGCAAGCATTTGGCCCCGTGGATTGGTGTTGTCATTTTCATTTTGGAGGGTTTTTGGCCTACTTTACCACGCCGGCCAGACGGGTTGGTAAAGGGTTTATTTTGAGTTTTCCTTCTCTAGCAGTGATAACATAAGCGTAAGGATTCCCATAATCGGATTTTACGACATCCGCGATGAAAGGGGATGGTGACATCATGTATTCTTAGTCCGTCACCATACGGACATTAAACTTCTCGCCCCTAAAAAGGCACCCGACTCCGAAAGAATAACAAATATAGTCATCAATTTATTCCCTGAACGTCTCTTCATCCTTAACATGCATCTTCAATGTCGCAATATCAAATTGTGTCTTCTTGCAACAGTGGAAAGACGCCATGGTTATCGGAATACCGAAACCCGACAAAAGAAGTCCGAACCGGCTGGTTATCGACCTATTAGTCTGAGTCGAGCCGCTGCCGAGCCTGAGGAACATAAATTCTGTCGTTTACTATTTCTGCAATGGTTGCTGCATAAAGAACATTTCTTAAATGGTTAAATGGTTTAGTTTAGCAAGGCTAGTTATCCTAAAGTCAGAAAATGCTGTGGATGATTTTCTGGATGATGTAGAATGATCTAGATATATGGTCCGTCTACTAGTAAGATTGCCTTGTGACTCTACCGTGCTTATATAGTAAACATTAGCTTAAAGTATGTAATATTATCGTGTATTATTTTTATTCTCTTATCCTCAATAACTCTGTTCTCCCATGACTGACAGATTAGTTTCATACAATAAAATGCTGCACTTTTCAAGTACTTTCGTTTGATGTATAGCTATAAGTGTTACAAGGGTGGGGACGGATTCCATACAAAAATGCCCATTCTTCTTTGTATAAGATAATTTGGAGGCATGAGAGTTGAGACTCGGGTGGTCTAGCGGTCAAAGTCGTTTGAGGCGTTAACTCAGAGTTATTTTCAATAATCTATAGAAAAACCTAATCTTTATAGATAACTTACATGTAAACTAAACGTATTTAAGAAAAAGGTTTTTATAAAATGTAATTTTTAACGTTATAAAGTCTACACAAACGAGCTACTTATTTAAAAAGTTAAAAACCTTTTTTCATATCATTATTATTCAGCCAGTCACTAAGATACTTATTTATATTGTCATTGAAGATAGAATGGCAAATTAAATGAGTAATGTCGAACTGTATTTTAGATAATATTATTTATTCTATTATACTTTGAATTTCATTAGTATAATCTTGCTATTGAGACTTGATATTAAAAAGAAACCATTTGTATTTTTAACTAACCAATTACTATGATATTCTAGCTAGCGGCTCGTCTCGGCTTCACACGGCCATTTTTTTCCCACTTTTCTGTTGAAATTTTTTCTAAATTTTCTTTGCTATAAACCTCACGGAGCCCGAGACCTTTCCAACGAATGCAAAACCGTGGAAATCGGTTCGTGCGTTCTTGAGTTATAGCGTCAGGAAGGAAAACCCGACTTATTTTTATATAGTAGATGATTATATTTTGAAATAAAATAAAAATGGGATTTCCAAAATTAACTGTGTTTATATTATGTGGGTTGTTAAAGGCCTACTACAGGAAAGTTCCTAGATCAATTCCCGCACGAGAAATCATCTCATACGTGGCGGGGACTATACAAACATTTGTAAAACAAATTGTTTGCCAGGATCGTGACAAGTGGCCTTTTGTCGCCTCTGCCTACCCCGGACGGGATAAAGCGTTAGTTTATGTATGTAAAAACCTCCAGACTCGGGACAATAACATGCTGATCACACAAATAACTGCTATTTTGCTAGCACGGTATTAATAGGTCAAGTTTCGCCTCGTGCGCGTCTTTGCAATAGGACTTTAATAGACTGCTATAAAACCAGGATATAAAATGCCATTTATATGAAGGATTTGCTCATTCTGACAAACAACCTATTCCCATGATTTAAAGATAAAGCATTTATGATATTAAGCGAGACGGTGCAATAAAACCTTCTAGCAGATAATCAATTCACATTTGTATGGATGATTTCTGTACTTTATCTTTTCATAATGTAAATATAACTAGATTCAATTAATTCTTATGCAGTATAAAGCATGATTTCGGGCTTTTAGTACAGTAAATAGGAAAAATAAGTTAATGAGATTACAGCTCATAGTGTGAAAAATTGTCCTATGTACGGCAGACTTTTTAGATATTTTATACTGAAAATACAAAAAAGGACTTAAAAATATTCAAATAAAATTATTGGAAAATACGTGGAATATATCGTGGCTATCGTAGCAAAAATAGTAGAAGTTATTCATAATACAAATTCAAACTATTGCAGCAAAATCACAGTACTTCAAACTAAAATAAATACCGCACACAGTCGTCACTAGAATGAAAATGAAATTCACTTCTAGCGAAAATGCTCATACACAGAAAATAGTTGGAAAACTCGATTTGCACACGCAGAATGGCACAAAGCGCCCGTACAGAATTTCAAACATGGAACTTTGGCGCGTTAAGTCAACACAGAAAAAAAAAACATTTGGCTTGGAGTTCGGAAAGGCTCCGTACGAAAGGGGACACTTTTTTTGAGCAAATAATGTATTTCATCTCAATATTTCTGACTTCGGTTCCCCACATCCGTCGGTATTTACTTAGATTAACATTTCGAGGGCTTTCGATGTTTTTATAAGACTCTTTTTTCGGGATGTTCAAGAACAGATTTGTTCTTTGTGGAATAATGTACAATGTTTTCATTTGTTATAACTCTTGGTAAGATTATACTTTTGGGTACTTTCTTAGTTATTTTACAATTATTACAGCTATGAAAAAAAACACCTTTTCATTGTCTTACAGAATATACTTGTTTTAAATAGAATTTATTTTATTCTAAGGAAGTTATCGTTAGGGTAAATAATATTTAAATTGATGTCGGTTCCGGGATCAAATTTTTGGCAACTACATAATGATAGTATCATTTTTCGCGTGATGTGGGAGCCGTGTAGTGGACTTTTAAAGATCTTTGACAGAAAACTCAAACAACAAGCAACAAACTCTAGACCGAAGCGATGGCGACAATAAGGAGTAGGGCACTGCGTAGATAAGCTATAGCATAACCCACAGAAGAAAATTCAGAATCGATCACTGAGAAACTTCACATCTCGATGTTTCGGACTTTCTCAAAAACTCCATTTTCTAAATAAGTACGGACAATATGAAAAAGACTTACTTATTACCTAATTATTACTTCTTAACATCGTTGGCAACAAAAATAATAAACTTCAATGTTTTGTGTTTATCATGGTGCCTTTTAATTATTTTTATTTCGTAACAAATTTTTCTCCAAAGTAATTTAAGTAAGTTTAATGTTACAGCTTTACAAAAGAATTTTTATCTCGAAAACTTTTTAAAGAGAGTTTTTTTTAAATTCCTTTTTTCAACAATAAATCTAAACAGGAGAAAAGAGAGATTGTTCTGGTTTTACCAAATGTTTTAAGTTATGTAACATATAGGAAACGGTTTAGTAATTTAGAGTACAAATGTTATGCAGCGGAACACTAGTTTTAGTTTTGAGCAAAAGCCTAGTAATCTTCTTGACAAACACGAACCGACTCTTATTGCGAAAACAGCAGAAATTCCCAAACATTTCCCCCTGTACACAGCAGTGGCGAAGGGTGGATTTTTATAAAAGGGAAGCCGAAGATTCCGTGGACTTTCGTTCTACTTTATATTACTATTATTCTGTAGTTCATAGGTATTCGTAGGCGCCCCAAAGTGCGCCGGCGTTTCTTATATTTATAATTTAATTTCACGATGTTTTATCACACAACACATTATTATGGATAGACAATATAATCTAACACTATTAACGTGTCCCTTATAACAACAAACTATTAAATTTGCTGATAAATAATACAAACAAGTACTTACAAAAATATTCCATAGGATCCCAACGCACTACGACAAAACAAAGTCAACCAATGCATAACACATAATACACAATCATAAATAATTAAACATACAAATTTTACTACTTTAAAGTACGTAGTACATAATTACCTCAATGACTTTAAACAAGAAAGCGAATTTTATAACCTATTTGCAGAAAATAAATAATTCTGTTTTTTCTTCTAATGGTCCTATCGTTTACCGATGATTCTGCCAAAGTCAAGATGGAGAGAATAAAAAAATAAAAACAAATAAATATAATTAAAAGCTGAAAATTCAGAAGAAAGACTGATTTCTATCAGATTGAAATTTTTTTTTTTTAAATCTCATTTATTTAAAGATAGCCATACATCGTATAGATTTAAATAATTGATAAAAACAAAAAGGAATGTCAATGGCAAATTAAGTACTTAACGTAAAATGAAATGAAACTTCGTTACAATTGGTCGGTCCACTGGTTGCAATAGTGCTTTCTCGCTCTCGCAATGTTGTAGTTGTATCTTTTATCCTTGTCATAAGCCGGTGGCCATCGGCTTATATGGTACCTTAGATCGACGAAGACAAAGTGTCACGTGGCCGTACGATTTCCGTACGTATTGTTGTACTGGATTCCTAATTTCGCGACCGGCTTACCGCGCCCCGCGCATGCGCGCTTTAGGTACTCCCTGACTGACCCATAACAAGTGGTTAGTTGACAACCTTTAATTACTAGATGGCGTTATGAGTACGTAAATAATCATAATATTGAAAATTATTATTACTATAATTTTGTATTATTATTGCGATTTACGTAAGAGAATACTTTTTTGTTTTATATTATTTTGTATTGAGTGGATGTTGCATCATTGATTTATAATTGATTAATAGACAATGCTAAGCGGTTTTTGCAAAGGTAAGCCGGTAGGAATCGAGTTATATGGACACTTCGCCACTAGTACACAGCATCATAATTTCTCCTTTATACTACTTAACTTAAACTTTTCATATAACAACAAACGAGAGAAAGCATAAAAGCCATAAAAAACAAAACAAGTTATTGCCAATATTAAACCCTTTAAATTTTCTAAAGGCGTTGCTAAATTGTCAAAATTTGTCGCGCGATTTTCCCCGCCTACCCGCGTTGGCACAAAACAATTTCTGTGATCAACTGAGTGGATGATTGTTTAAATTGCTCGCCGTGTCAGTTTGATGCTCAACAATATTGCTCTTGGCAATTTATGTGGCATTAACTGTACTCTTTTTCTTTTAAAAAAACATTGCCCCTTTTTAATATATATGATATAAGTATTAGAAAAGCTTTTAGATGTAAAATGGATGTTGTATTTTCTTTTTTTTATTTGTTTTTTTATGAGTAGGTGATACGTTTTTAAATAAGTTGTTTAGGGTAATGAGTTTTTACTTGTATCTTGTTTAAAGGTGGAATAAATGAGATGGAATAAAATAATGCACTCTCTCTCAGAGGTTATTACGGGACAAAGTAATAATGATTAAGTAAACTAAGCATACTTTGTAATAGTCAAGTTAAAAAGCTCTACTTAGTTAGATTACGATAACATAATTTAGATCTATTCGTAGATAAGCATACCTATACGTATCTATAAAAGAATACCTACCTAGCTACCACAGCTTTGCCCGTTTAATCTAACTCCAAGTAGTAGTGTTCTTCTGAATCTAAATGGTAAGCTGGACAAGCGTGAATCTTACTACCAATAAACGACTAAATAAATAAAATCAACAATGTGTATTCGCTTCGTTTTTCGTCCTATGAAATTGTGTAGGGGATATAATTGGAAGAAGCTGCTATGATGATTGGTCACAGGCTGATGTGATGACTATCCTGAATGACTTCTTTTGGCACATCATAGAAACCGGACTTTATGATGATGGTTGATCTTTTACTCACAAAGGTAGGTAACCCAGTTTAATAATATCCCTTCACTTATCTTGTAAAGCAACGATGACTCATAGCTGCATAGCGAAGGTGTGTAACTATGATGTCATGATTTTAACGCTTAATGTTAAGCAAAACTAGATATCTTTGATTTGAAACATTATAGAATTAAATTTATTACAACTCCTGCACTAAAGCCCGATTTACACATCGACAAGTATATGTTGTCGATGTGTAAATCGGGTTTAAGGATCATATCCTGTGTCGCGGGAACTTTAACCTACTTAACAAATGTCAAACACACGGACAAAACGATAAAAAAATGATTTAACGACCCATCTCATTGTGATTGTCTTAAAAACCTACCAAATAAAATATAGGCATTTAAACATCTCTGTAAAAAAAGGAAAATCTGACCTGTAATACAATGATGACTACTTAACTACGCTACGCTGCACACTGGGACCTTGCCATAGAACGCAGTGCTCAAAACTCAATTTTCAAAATGAAGGTACTTATTTCGAAAAAAAATCTATGTCAGCCTAGATATAAGAATGTATCATTCGATACAAAAAAAATCATACTATTACATTTAAATAGCCAATACTCTAAAAAAAAATAAAGTTATAAATAAAAAAAAACAATTAAGTATATAGACCATGCCATGATGTACAGACAGCCCCAAAAGTCGCTGAACACATTTTAAATTCCAAAACTGCTGAACACTAAAAGTAGCATAAGTCAGTGTCGCAACAAGAGTACAAAATAAGCTAAACGTACAAAACGACCATAACACGCTGCACACGGTTATTCCAAAAGTAGCTGCACATGGATATTTCAAAAGTATCTGGACACTAGTATTTCAAAAGTATCAGCACACGGGTATTTCAGAAGTATCGATGTTGCCAACTCGTGCAGTATACGGGAGCCGCGCATGACTGAACGGCAACGTCGCCCGCTGCGTCGCTCATCTGCGGTCGAGTTTCAGTGTAGTTGTAGTGAGTGATTTTGACAGTAGACAAAAGTCAAGCCATATTAACTTTAAAACTTTCGTGTTTCATTTTATATAATTATTATTTACACAATAAATCGTGTTAATACCCGTGTAAATAATAATTATATAAAAGTCAAGCCAATTTCAAAGCGGAATACTACATTAACAATTTCATCAAAACAGATGTCAACACGATAGCTTTGCTTGTATAGAGCTTGGGTGAAAAGAAAACAGCTCTGGTTCGAGCCTGAGGAACGGATTACTTTTTGTGTTTTTTTATTTTTTCTTATTTTGTTTTCTACTATTATAATTCAATACAAGCTGTAACCCGCGACTTCGTTTACGAAAAACATGTATATTCGACAATTAAATTAAATAATTTAATTAATTAATTAATTAAATGGCTTTATCACCTCTAGAGTTAATTTGGGTTGCATGTCATAAAACTATTAAGTTCAATGTCGCACAACAGGGAGCGCTTCTTCTTACATAACATTTCAACTCATATCATCCAATCTCCGAAAATGTTTCTCATACAATTTAAAGTCATAATGATCATTCTTCATTAAATTAAAAATTAAATAAAAATACTATTTAATTTTCAATTAAAAATTTAAAATAATATTTTAACTTAATTAAAATACCTGTGAACAGTGACGGTGAATTTAAGTTACTTGTTTTTTTGAGATAAAATACAATAAATAAAAAATCCAAAAAAAATACTTGGCACAACCCGGTTTCGAACGCACGTCTACTTCATCAAAGTCGAGTGTTCTATACCCTAGGCTATCGAATCTCAGTGAATTGTGTTGAAATTATGTATCTATTCCAACGAGTAAACATAATAGACACTAGTGTTCAGCTACTTTTGAAATACTAGTGTTCAGATACTTCTGAAATATCCGTGTGCTGATACTTTTGATATACTAGTGTTCAGATACTTCTGAAATACCCGTGTGCAGCTACTTTTGGAATAACCGTGTGCAACGTGTTATGGTCGTTTTGTAAGTTTGGCTTATTTTGTACTCTTGTTGCGACACTGACTTATGCTACTTTTAGTGTTCAGCAGTTTTGGAATTTAAAATGTGTTCAGCGACTTTTGGGGCTGACTGTACTTTAATTCAAATATGGTAAATAAAATGGAAATAAATGTTGTAATATTAACAACAAACTCGCGTACGTTAACGGGTAATTAATAATTTGTGTTTAGACCTAACTTTGAGCTTATGTACTGGACAGCAGATAAGAGTTACTAATAAAGTAATTGTACAAAATGATGTGGTACATTTTTAAATCTACGCTGACATAGATTTTTATTCGAAATACCTTCATTTTGAAAATTGAGTTTTGAGCACTGCGTTCTATGGAAAGGCCCCAGTGTGCGCTGGTCAGTCCTTCTTTTCTTTTTGTAAATATTATATGTGTGATCTTTTTCTAAGATGGATTTTACGACAACAATGGAAAATGCAGCGGCATCACCTACATGGTGATACCGCTGCATTTTCCATTGTTGTCGTCTCTCATCTCTTACTCCGTCACCACATACAGAAGTAGTTAAACAATTAAAACTAAATCTAGATGCACAATAGTTCTTCTGCAATAAAAATCAAAATAGTATGCAAACCGTGTGCAGAGTTGAAACAAGTAGTTAGGAACGTTCGAGTCCACAAGATTATGCTAAGCAACTTATTTAAATTTTATATGCTCGCCGCCATTATGCTAATCCGTTACAGTTTAGCTACCACTAAGGGTCTTCACTATAAACACATAGCAGAGATATGCTCAGTACTGTATCTACATAACGATATATTATTTTTATCGTTATATTACATCCATCATAACAGCCCATTAATGTCCCACTGCAGGGACGGGCCTCCTCCCGTGACGGAGGAATACTATATGGCTGCTACGAAAAGGTTCTCGGGTTTGATTTCTGCACAATGCAAATCTTGGTGTGTAAAATGCAAAACATGATTCTTTGTATTGGTCTGGATGTTCTCTATGTATTTATTTCCAAAAGAAATGTGTATTTTTTTTATTTTATTTTACTTTATTGGGACAAAAAACAGTTACACGTTATATCTTACTAACTAAAATACAATAATTTGGTATATGTAAACGCATAACCCACACTATTGTCCACTGAATAAGTTAAGAATATTTACATGTACGCGCACAATGACATTAGTAATATGTAATAATAACGTTATAAAAGAAAAAACTAAAATTTGAAGAATTTAAATTTGCATAGAATTTAGTATTGCCAAAGCCGAGGATTTAAATTGAGATCTAGACAAATCAAAAATATCCAGCTCTGTAAAGTGTGTGTTATATGTTTGAACAATGCGCCGCAGAGGAGCGCGCTCACCAGCATTCGTTTTGCACCTTGCGGTGTGAAACAGCCTGGCCACGCATACGCCGCGGCGCATGGTTCTAGGTACAATGTAGCTTAGCTGATTTGTAATTTCACTACAATCGAAATTACTGTTACAAATACCGTGCAGAGTCATAATCATTAAAAGAATCCGCCTGGACTCCAAGCTCAACAACCTGTACTTACTCAAAAGCTCAGTGTAATGTAGCCTAGGCTGTCGACACTTATAATGCATAGTACGTAAATACTTTTTTTGGACCATTTCTAGCCCTCCTGAATATTTTATCATAGAAGGGGCTCCAAACTTGCACGGCATATTCCAAGTGTGAACGAACTAGTGTATTATACAATATTAAGAAAGTAGATGGTCTTTTAAAATCATTTGTCGATCTCTTTATAAAGCCATACATTCTATAAGCATTGTTTATAATGTTGTCAATGTGAACATCAAAGTGAAGTTTTGAGTCTATTAATACTCCTAAATCGCGAATTTCAATTTCAATTTCAAAATTTCTTTATTTTCTCTCCACAATGATACAACTAATAAAATATACATAAATGCTAAAATGTAATAACCATTGTGAAGAGACTGGTGCCTGAAATAGGTTTAGTAAAAAAACCTGTGTTACAGGTCACCAGAAACCTTCCAATGATAAAAGCACATGCAAGGTGATCGGAGATAACAATATTAAAATTGAACAATAAAAAAAACCACTTACAATAGCAACATAATAAGAATAATAACTATGTACCTAAGGACATAAAGAGATTTCTAAGCCAGAGTGAAGTTGTGTGTGAGAGAAAGGGAATGTAAGAGTGAATGTGTGTGATGTTGTGTAAGTTTGAGTGAGTGTGTGTATACAATATATTATACCAGTTAGCGAAGCGGTGTTAATAATTTTTCTGTCTCATCATAGTCGAGTGATTTTAGGTATATGGTAACGATATTTTTACATTTAGTGTGGTTTAGAGAGTAAATATTTAAAATAGTATTTAGTTTATTGTAAAGGTAAGGCCCAAGGAAGTTGAAAAACCTATGAGAAAGAGACGAGTTAAAAGTGTTTTGATCACAAACCTTACCCTTACGCCGTTTGTCTTTTTTTAAATGCTGATCATACTGTAGAAGGGAATGCTGCTTTAAAATAGTATGCAAGATTAGTGACTTCCTGACAGTGAGTACGTCCCAGTCTATGTAGAGCTCAGTTGTTGGGTATCGAAATGGCAGACATGCGCCCACCTTCAGTATGGCACGTTGGGCTCTCTCAACTTGTATGAGGTGTGTCTTAGCTGCCCCTCCCCAGGATGTGATGCAGTAATCAGTTAAACTTTGACACAGTGCAAAATACAGCATCCTGATAATCCTCTTGTCAGCTATGTGTCTTAGGGTCTTAAATATGTAAATAAGTTTTCTTAAACGACAAGTAAGACTGGTGATGTGAGGCTTAAAACTCAAAAATTGGTCAACCACAATACCCAAATATCTGATGGAGTCGACTCTTTCAAGTGCAGTACAAGAGCAAATAGGACTATCTCTGTCACACTTGTGAACAGTTAATTCAAATTTAGGCATTCGAATCTGATTTACACGTTGAAGAATAGTGTTATGTATAGTGTAATTGCATGACACAATGTTCCTATTCTTAGTGAATGTAATAGTACTACACTTAGACAAATTTAGTTGAAGTTTGTTCATGGTACAATATGTGGACAATCTATCTAGATCCTCTTGAAGGAGTGAACAATCGTTTGAGATCGTAATAGCTCGAAAAATCTTAATATCGTCTGCATATAGTAAAAATTTGGAGTGAGTGAAGCATGTATTAATATCATTAATGAAAATAACAAAAAGGAGCGGGCCCAATATGGAACCCTGAGGAACTCCTGAGGAAAAAGTTATGGAAGAAGATTCAAAGCCATTAATGACAACCTGTTGAGATCTATTGTAAATATAGGAAATGAACCATCTTAATAGATTTCCGCGAATACCGTTAAAGGCAATTTTATCTAAGAGCAGTTTGTGATCCACCTTGTCGAAAGCTTTTCAAAAGTCAGTATAGACTGCATCTACTTGAGTTTGATCGTCCATATGTTCAAAAATGGTGTTAGTGAACAACATAAGATTAGTTGTTGTTGATCTACGTTTAACGAAACCATGTTGTTCAGGAATAATGACAGTATGAAAATAAGGATATAATTGAGTGTGCACAAGACTTTCGAAAAGCTTTGACAAGGTAGACAGAATAGAAATAGGCCGATAATTTTCTATGTTATTTTTATCACCAGTTTTATGTATTGGTGTGATAAAAGCGCGTTTCCAAGTGATAGGAAATATACCATTACTAAGACACTTGTTGTATTTAAGTGAGTTTATCCGTTGTCTAGTAGCCATAGTACAAGCTCTGCTTAATTTGGGACTAGATGGCATTGTGTGAATGTGTGAGTAGTATTTTTTATATGCCCGCCGCCATTAAGTTAATCCAATGCAGTTTAGGTACCACTAAGGGCCTTCACTAAAACATTCTAGCCTAAACATACTGTATCTACATGAAAGTTGAATGAACATGGCACATCACACATGTGCCAGCTGAATCCGTCTTTAAGCTGTTGTTGGCTGATGTGTGTTTAGGTGGAAGCGTGCAGTAGCTAGTAAAATAAGTGGTGTAGAACTTGACACTTTGTATGCAGGCCGACAAGAGCAACACAAAAGCATTCTGAACTGTATATTTATCTCGGACTGGTTGGGACAAGTGCAAATACTACGGTAATAAAACATAAAATATTGAACATTGTATTATTGATTTGTTTATATTTCAGTTCTTCCTCTATCATTTCAGCAATAATTTGTATTAATACGAGTGTAATACGTGTTTCACTACCAGTACTGCCGACCGCAGGTCCGGCAAGTCAAGTACCTACATAAGCTTGACTTCTGTTCTCAACTATTACGTGACTAAACGAAGTGAATCTTGGTTAATCGTTTGTAGATATACCTGTAACAAACAAAAAAAAACAATTAAGATAATATTACACAACATAAAAACTTACTTAATCAGAGGGTCAATATCTCTTTGGACAGTACAGTCGTAAGGTCTACCTAACAGTCAATTTATCTAATAAAGAAGGTAAACTTGACATGAAACCCATTTCAAGACTGACCAGCTTGGTCTCTTTGAAGGAAGCCAGTCACTGCTTCGGGACTGCTTAACAAAGACTGAAGGAAAAATATGATTGCAGTAAAACCATTTTAGGAACAGGAAACGACGCACAGAAATCACAAATACTCCCCTCTCGTATTTCAGTTACAGCTTCAAAATATAGGGTAGTTAAGCCTAGTGTATAATTGGCATGGAAATTAATTTCATTATTGATTGAATAATTCTATCTCTCCTTGAGGTGTACGTACGGCTTCAATTGATTTAAGGCTTAATTAACTCAGTATTAATTGATAAGGCTTGAAAGTGTTGGTTGTAGGTACCTACTCAAATATTGTGATTAACAAGATTACTTGGAAACTTTGTTGAGTTCATTTCTCACTATTTTGTGAAGTTACTGGATTACATGGAATTCATGGAATACCTATCAATATATAGATTACTAGCTGACTAGCTACTATATTTCATTACTGCTCCACCCCTATTAGTCATAGCGTGATACTTCATAGCCTATGACACTCCCCGATAAATGGACTATTCAACACAAAAAGAATTTTTAAAATCGGTTTATTAGATCCAGAGATTACCCCCTACAACGTCACAAACACACAAACTTACCTTTCTATAATATTAGTATAGATTAGTTTATTTGTTCAAAATATATTACAAAACAATATTTATGAAGAATAAAGCAAAATAAAGGTGTGTTAAAACCACGCGAGAACCGCGCACATGATCATCAATTTTTTTTTTGTTGAGGACGAGAGTAGTTTGTCTCTGACAACGTTACTACTTTACGCGGGCTGTAATGGGGCGGATGGCGCTCAACCAAAGTATGATCATCAGTGTGTATTTGAATTTGGACGTATATCGGCGCATAAACATGCAGAACGAAAAGTTTTGCCTATGGAAACATACTACAAAGGGCAGTCGCAACTGTCACACAATGAATAGTCGACATGGTCAAGGTGGCGCGGCGGGTGACCATTGAATAAGAGGTTCAAAGGATTCCACAAAGTGCCAATATTTGTAGAAGGCTTTTATCTAGGAGTGAACATCTATATGTTGATATAATGATGATATTATTTGACTCCTTAAAAACTTTGCTGTAGTTGCATGATAATAATTACATTTTGACTAAAGCGCCGATTACACTAGACTACATGTAGTCAACTACATCATGTAGGAGACTACATGTAGTCTAATGTAATCACATGTAGGACACTGTAAACAGAACGTCCTAACGCTAAAAAGTTAGGACCTCCTTATGTAGGAGACTACATGTAGTCTAGTATCGGCGCTTTAAACAAAACGAAATAAAATTACAAAAAACAACATAATTACACAAAAAGCCATCCTAATTTAAAACAAAGCTTTTTAAAAGGACAAAACATTTTATACATATAAAACAAGAACCTGTATTTGCGTAAGTGGGGCGCTGCAAGCTACGTGTATCACTGACATCTGATACCGAACGAACGTAGGAATGTCACTTGCATTTCTGAACGTATACATAGCACTATAGAGCAATAAAGGTTGGTATGCATTATTAAGCCTGGCCGTTATATTTATAGCTGTGATATATGAAATGATTTGTTTTGTGTGAATTTAATTGCAATGTACTAAAAGGCACTGTGTGGTGATGAAGTATAACTCATTACAAGGCTATCACTTAATGTTATACCTTAGATCACTCAGTCTGACTGGTGATATGTGGTATAAATAATTAGGCTAAGTTTGCCTTCTTCACCATTCCTCTTTCACAATTCCACAGGAACAGGCCATCTGGTGCATTGGGACATTCACGAGTTGTTATACGAATTAAAATTCAATACAAAATGATAAATTGAATGAATGCATTTCCGTAAATAATGTCATTATTTCGTGATAATAATTAATCATTTGTACGAATTACTTCAAACTTAATTGTCATTGTATTACTCTATTGTGTATGACCATTATGTATGATAATATGATTGTAGTTGTAGGGTTCCGTAGATAAATGCATGACATTTGGGTCTCTATTATAAAGGCTTGGGATGGACGTTTTGAATCAAAGTATTTGTCTACGTCTATGTGTAGGTTATAGTCCATAGTTGCTAAGCAAAGGTCTGTAAGTACATGACTGGAGAGAATTATCAATCGCACATCTATATTGGCACATAGTAAGATAACAGCGCTCATTTTATTCACATTGAGATGTTATTCCTTAAGTCTCTCTTGAAGGCATCCTAATCTCCACCCTTAGTCAAGGAATTATGAAGAACTTTACTTAATATTTCAGAAAAAACTAAAACCAATGTGTCTTAAGCATTATTAATTTCGAATGAGATATTCCAAAACCTGATAAAGCGCTAGAATCTTTAAACAAAAAGGAAAACTTCAAGTTCTTCGAATAAGTATAATACTTAAATCCTGAAGTCTTATGTTTTGATTTTTTTTAAATTGGCCTACCAAAATGACTATGTGCATTATGTTAAGCATCCAAAAGTCCAAGAATGGCGAGCACCATGCCAGCTACAATATTTGTAGAGACATGAATGTCTCCACTATGGCGGCTTCGGAAGATGCTTTTTCACGCCTCGCTTTTTCTTACAGTTAAGACTCGATATTCCTGACACAGCAGAATCATATATCATACATCTATTGAAACACCAATCGCGTGCATTGTCAATGAGTAGGAGAATATAAATTAAAAGCTAATAAAAACTGTTATAAAACGAGGGACATTACAAGCCATGATTTACGCGGCCATTTTTATAATTTTAAGGCTATGTTGTTGTAAATAAGTCCTAAATCATCACACGCAGGTCCTTCGCTGTGTTAAATTAATTAAATTTTTTCGTAATGTTTATCTTTTTATGGAATGCAAAATTGTTACTTTCTGTTATATTTTTATTACTCTAGGCTTGACATTCCTTTATGCTTTGCCTCCACCTATATCTATTTCAGTCATGAGCGGTCAGCTGCTGGACATAGGCCTCGCAAGTTCGCGCCTATCCTAGTGTTCCCCTGCCCGTCGCGTCCAGCTATTGTTACCTTATATGTCATCCATAGGAGTGACGTCACGGACGTTAACAGTGACGTCACGGACGTTAAGAACAGCTGTTACGCTCTGTGTTTATTAAAGTTTTTAAATTTAAAATAAATTAGTTAGTGAAAAACAAATGTGTTTATTGTTATAAAGTTAACTGACTCATAGCAAATTAGTGTTGACGATCAAAGTTGTAAAGAAAAACGTAAATAAAATACAAAAACACTTAACTTATAGTGAATTAATATTTATAGTCATACCCTATAAGTGAAATAAAAGTACAAAATTGGTAAAATCAGTTAATTGTGCGGCTGTTGATTGTGTGTTTCGTGAGTCGGTGACCTGTGTCCATTGTTACACGCTAACTGGTGCTGAAATTAGTGTGAGGCCTTCAGTAGAACCTTTTTTTCCAAACCTTGTAATAGCGCCATCTATTTCGTTTCTGCTGCACCACGCATAGAAAGAGTTCTTGAAAGGGCATCGATTAATTATTAATTACTTATTCAGCGCCGCCTAGTCTATTATATAATTTAATTGCAGCCATGACTAAACAATGCGGAGCTTGTAATAAATTCATGCAGGTTAAAGGTGGCGCTGCATGCAAAAGCTGCACAGGTATATACCACAAGGCGTGTCTGCTGATGCCGGAGACAGCGCGGTTGGCGGCCGACTGGATGTGTCCTGATTGCCATAGAAAAATGCCTAAAGCAGATAACACTGCTACACCTGTGAAGGGAGCTGGTGGCTGCATTGACCTTGATACCAGCCATGCAGATCTGGACCAGCAGCTTAAGATCATGACAGACCAGCTACGGGACACTATCCGAGCAGAGATAAGGCTGGCCAGAGAGGACTTGATTGGCGAGCTCAAAAGGGAACTGGTGGAGGTACGTGCTGCTCTTGTTGCCAGCACTCTACGTATAGAAAGTCTGGAAAAGCGGCTGGAGGTCCTGGAGACCACACCTAAACACCAGAATGAAGATAGGGACAGTAATGCCCAGCTTAACGAAACTGTTAAGCAACTAAAGCTCGAGCTTAATGAACGGGACCAGGAGCTGCTCTCATCAGACCTCGAAATTGCCAACTTTCCGGAGACCAGTGGAGAAAACGTTTTGCATACCGTGGGTCTTGTGGCAGGAAAGCTCGGTGTTGCCCTAGAACCACGAGATGTCATGTTTGCAGAGCGAGTTGGGTACCGCAGGAATACCAGTGACGGGACAACACTAGCGCCTACCCCGCGCCGTATTGTGGTGAGACTGGCGAGGCGAGGGCTACGGGATGAAATGCTGGCTGCGGCACGTGCACGTCGAGGTCTAAATAGTGCTGACTTGGGGCTGGCAGCAGCACCTCGTCCCTTTTACATCAATGAGCGCTTGACTAGACACAACAAGCTGGTATTCTTTCGTGTGCGGGAACTAGGTGCCAAACTGGGTTGGAAGTACACATGGACAAAACATGGAAAAATACTAGCAAAGCAAGCTGAAGGAGGATCTACTTTTGCAATCCGTTCTTTGGCTGATTTGGAAAGGCTTTTTGGTAAAGATAACGTTTGCTCTGCACTTAGTGAATAGCATTTCTTTAATATCATATGAGACTTTTCTGTCTTACACTGGTGGAGTGAAGATGGGGGGAATAAGGCATGTACATTTACATTTTCACAAATTCATACAACACCTTTGTTGTAATGTTATACACATTTACATTAGCAGAACCTTAACTGATAATAACTCTTTAAATGGACACACACAATACATCATCACACTTTTACTTTATGAATGTTTTGGGCAATCTTTTAATTATTTACACGAACTTCTATATACATACTACATACATAAAAAAATGAAAAACACTATAGGTACATATCTTAAAAATGGTCTCAAATGACAATATCTATTTACAAATAACAGTATATGCCTTATCTATCTCACATATCTGTAACCACATAGTAAATGGAACTATATTTTATAATTTATTTAAAATACTGATTACTATAAGTGTGCTATTTACAATGATCACAACAGATACATACTTACTATTGCTTTATACTGCTGGGCATAATACTTTTTGTAAACATAGCTCATGTAAATTAGTCTGTACACTACAGTACCCACATTATGATTACAATTTTCTTTTAGTTTTATGTAAATTAACATCCATTTATATACAAATATTACAACATAAGAAAAATAGATATCTCATGCCAAGAAATAATAATTGTGTGATTGTGGTCAGTGGTGGACAGCTTGTGTGTTTATTTTGGTGTTGTGACAAAGTTTACTCTTTTTGTATAAGAATTTATCAACAACAGGGATTGTTATTAATTAATTTGTTTTTGCTTATAGGCCCTGTCAAGAAAATAGTAATAAGTTTGGTTAATGTTTGGACATACATGGTGAGTGCGAGTGATGGGTTTGTGTTTTCCTTTTGCATATTTTTTGTAATTATTAGTATAAAACAAAATCAGATAGGGATTGTTGGTTGATTGTGTCTGAGCATTATGTCTTTGTGTCTGATGGTTATATGTTGTGTGTATGTGTGTATGTAATGTAATGGCACCTAAATGTCTTAGAGTTGGGCTGTACAATGCAGGTTCCCTCGGCACCAACCATGACAGTATTATAGCAGCTGTTGCTCGCAGTGGTGTTGATGTTTTGGCCCTGAATGAAACTTGGCTACATTCTGGGGAGGAGGGGCGAGCTCCTGTTATTCCTGGTTATAGACTTAGACACAAGCCACGACCAAAACATCACCGCACGCGTGGTGGTGGCGTTGGTTTCTTTGTAAGGCATGGAATCACTGTGCGTACTTGGCAGCATCCCGTGGACCCACTTCACACGGTGGTCGAACAAATGTGGCTTAGTCTTAATGTTAACGGCAGGAGGCTGATGATTGGCACTGCATACAGGCCAAACTGGGTAAATATTGAACTGTTTTTTGATGCCATCACTGATTCTTTGAGTTCTATGCCTGGATGTGACAACATTATTATTCTAGGTGACTTTAATATTAACTATCTGGATGTAAATAACAATAACACGAAGAAATTTCAAGCTTTTCTTTCTCATTTTAACCTAAACCAACTAGTCACTGAGCCAACTCATTTTACTAGCACTAGTCAAACATTGATTGACGTGGTCTGCACTGATTTAAAGCATAAGAAAATAACTTTGGAGCTTGTAGGAACCATCACAGGTCATTGTCTTGTTGTTTGTGAGTTTGACATTAAGCGGGATAAAATAGCTCCACAGATAATGACTTACCGGCCTATAAAAAACATAACTTTGACAGATTATAACAATGATCTAAATACTATCGATTGGAAGCAGATATCGCAGTGTACCGATGTTAATCTCATGGTTAATGCATTTAACTGTTTCGTGTTGTCTATTTTTGATTGCTATGCTCCAGTTAAAACTGTCAATTTAAGAAATCGCTCATATCCCTGGATCACTGATACTGTGAGGGTAATGATGAGACTCCGAGATAAGGCGGCAGCTGATTACAATAAAACTAAGACTGACGCAAAAAAGGACTACTACAAAAGCTTGAAGTCCACTGTTAATCAGGCTCTTTATCGTGAGAAGTATGCATATTATAGGCATAATATCAACAGTAACATCAATAAACCTAAATTGTTGTGGAAAAACATAAAGAACACCTTGTTACCGCATGATGACTTTACACTGCCTTCAATCTTTGACGACCCAGATAAAATAAACGGACATTTTCTTGACATACCACCTAGTTCAGGTAATATTTCTGACGTAATGGGATTTTACGACACCCATAGATTTACTGATGCCATATTTAAGATGAGTGAAATTAGTATGGAACAACTTATCACGATAATTAGGGGACTTAAGTCTAATGCTGAGGGTTGTGACGGTATCACCCTAGAAATGCTACTCATGACTTTCCCTCAATCCTTGGATTGTGTTCGGGTTCTAGTGAACACTTCTATTAACACGAGTACATTTCCCGAGTTATCGAAATTGGCAGTTGTACGACCATTACCCAAATGTTCAAGCCCAGCTAACTTAAAAGACCTAAGACCTATTAGTATCTTACCGTGTCTATCAAAGATTTTGGAGAAGGCTATTTGTTTGCAGCTGAATAAGTATCTTGAAAATAACAATATTCTGCCTCAGTTGCAATCGGGTTTCAGAGTGGGACGTAGTACTACAACTGCCTTGCTTGATGTAACTGATAATATACTGGTTGCTCGTGATAAGGGGATGTGTACGGTTTTGGTGCTATTGGATTTTTCCCGGGCGTTTGATTCCATAAATATAGGTCTGCTAATGTCCAAACTAAAATTTTATGGCTTTGACACGAAATCTTTAAAGTGGTTTGATAGCTACACCACTAACCGGTATCAGTACGTGAAGTTGCGTCGTAGTGATGGTTCCTATGCCGTATCAAATAAAATGGCCGTGCAATCGGGCGTACCTCAGGGTTCTATCCTTGGACCTATTCTCTTTTTCCTGTATTCAGCTGATATAGTTTCCCACATCAGGCACGCTAATTACCATATCTACGCTGATGATACCCAGATTTACTTGTCGTGTAAGCCGCAAGATGTAGATGAGACGATCGGTAGGCTCAATGAGGATCTTTGCCAGATAGCTGAGTGGTCCTCCAAAAACTGCCTGTTGCTAAATCCTGCCAAAACTAAATACATTGTCTTTGGTAGCAGGCAGCAGCTGACTAGTCTCAATCCTACTGTAAAGCTTATGCTCATGGGACATCCTATTGAACGTGTGTACGAAGCCAGAAACTTGGGTCTTGTTATGGATAGTGACTTGAGGTATGAGAAACATGTGGATAGTTGTGTAAGAGCTTGTTTTTATAGACTGAGGCTGCTCTACAAAATGAGACCTTTCTTGGGAGAGGAACTACGCGTACAGTTGGCGGAAACCCTTGTATTGTCGAAATTAAATTATATGGATGTCGTTGTTGCCCCACGATTGTTAGCGAAAACAAAAAAAGTTATACAGAGGGTTCAAAATGCCTGCGCGCGTTTTTGCTTTAACATACCCTTTAGGTCTCATGTTACTCCTTTTTTGAATAAATACGGTTTACTAAAAATGCAGCACCGTCGTAAGTGTCATTTGTCATGCCTGTTGTTCGGTGTCATTAAGTTTAAGGAACCTAAATATTTATATGACAAGTTTTCCTGGCGCTCGAGTCATAGGAACGGTGTATCCCGCGCTTGCTCAGTACAGTTGGGGCTTCAGCGGCATTGTTCAACTGTTTTTAGGGGAAGCTTCCGTTATGCTGCTTCAAAGTGTTGGAATAATATTCCACCGCCAATCAGGAACTTGCCAAGCATATATGCGTTTAAAAAACAAATAAGATCTTTTGTATTGAAACACCAAAAAAACGAGGAAGCTCTGGTTAATGACACCAGTGCTTTGTAGGCGCTGGCAAATAATTATAATTATTTATTTATTTATAATATATTAATTGATTATGTTTATGTATTTATTTTGGGAACCAGCATCATTCGTACTCACCTCTGTGTGCTTGTGTATTTGTGAATCCCCCGTGTATATATATAGGTTTAAGTATCGTTTGTTGAAAATAAGAGATAACAATATTTATGCTATCCATTTATCTTACTTTTGTAAACAAATATGTACTGGGTACATTTTGCAATTTCACAATTTCACTAGTTTGTGCATTGATTGATTTTACTTTGATGTGTATGAAAATTTATGTAAAGTAGCTTTAGACATGTAGGTATGCTATAACAAAATTATTTTGTCTTGATAAATTATTAGGTACTTTGATTTAACCACTATTTTTCTTGAATTTTACTATTTATTTAATTAAAAATTTTTCACAAAGGTCAAAGACCAAGTCTAACTATAGACTTAGTATGGTCTGTGGTTGACAAGACGCCATATTTGTTTGCCTTTTAGTTCTTATGTGTTTATGAACACTTATACTTCTAGAATTGTATGTGTAGAACTTCTAGAATTGTATGTGTAGACCGTACGTCACTCGTCAACCAGTCTCAGGGGAAGACCAGCGCTGGTTATCTTTAGCCAGTATTTGCTGACTTGAGTCTGATTTGCGGCAAATTAGATATAAGTTATTGTAGCTACTAAGTATTTCATTTTTTGTATGTTTTGCTGCAAATAAATAATTTTTCTATTTCTATTTCTATTTCATCCTTTGTCTGATTGTTGTACATTGTAGCTAATAAGTACCCACCATTTAATATTGTTTTTTAAAAAGACAATTCCCATACTAGGGGCCTTGCCGTGTTTCACTGAGACCTTTATAATAACAGACACAAAGTACATCCAGGCTTTAGACAATCCTTTGTGGATAACACAAATATTTATAAAAACCTCTGTAGGAATCGTAACCGCGACCACGCGCACGCCAGCTGCATTCCCGACTAATGCCCGATTTACACATCGACAAGTACAGTAGCGAGTTAAGTAGTATTTTAAGATTAAGTTGATTTAAATAGATCTCCATCCTATTTTTTGGCAAGTTAAGTTGGCGAGACGCGAGAGAGGGGGCTACTTCGTACTTAACTCGCCAAAAAATAGGATGGAACTCTATTTAAATCAACTTAATCTTAAAATACTACTTAACTCGCTACTGTACTTGTCGATGTGTATATCGGGCATAAGACAGTTTTATCTATTAACTAGCTAAAACGGGTACACCGAAATAAGATCTGATATACTCGTAAATATTCTTCTAAATATACCTGAACTACTGTGTAACACAGAATAAATAAATAAATAATCCTCACACATCGCCACCTAGTCCCAAACTAAGCAAAGCTTGTACTATTGGTACTAGACAACGGATAAACATACTTAAATTTTTTTTTTTGTAAACACATCCATATCTACTATATTAAAATAAGTCGGGTTTTCCTTCTTGACGCTATAACTCCAGAACGCACAGACCGATTTCCACGATTTTGCATTCGTTGGAAAGGTCTTGGACTCCGTGAGGTTTATAGCAAAGAAAATTTAGGAAAAATTTGAACAGAAAAGCGGGGAAATAATGCCCGTGCGAAGCCGGGACGGACCGCTAGTTATACATAGAAAACACTCAGACCAATGCAAACAATCATGTTCATGCACACAAAGATTTGCATTGAGCGGGAATCGAACCCGAGACCTCTGCGTAGCAGCCGTGTAATATACCGACTGCGCCACAGCGGTCGTTGAGTAGAACAGAATGATCATTTATTTGCTTAATACATTGTTATTGTATTGGCCATTGGTTACGGTAATAAGCATAATTATATGATACCTATTCTGTTATCATTACATTGATTCATTAGATCAGATACTAGATAAGTAAGTATAAATACAAAAATTAATGGTTGAGTAATAAAAAATAATAAGAAAAACTTAGCAAAGTTTAATAGGAAAAGTTGAAAAATATTTTCTATTTTATCTTTTCCTTATTACGTAAAAGATTTTTATAACGTTTTGAGTAACTTAATTATCTATTAGATTACAGTGAAAAACTTATTTAGTTTTTATCTTTATGAAAAGATAATCAAGGTTTAAGGAAAAGAAAACAATAAATTAAACAGTATAATATACTAAAATCAGGACTGTTTTATTTAAAAAAAAAATATCCTTAATGTGAATAATACATACACTTAACGAAATAGTTCAAGTAGGTATTATAATCGATATCAAAGCCAAAGAGTCTGTCTTTTATTTAAAAAAAATATACCTACCTACTTAGTGTTTTCTATGTATGTAATTACAAAAAAAAAGTATTTAAGTATGTTTATCCGTTGTCTAGTACCCATAGTACAAGCTCTGCTTAGTTTGGGACTAGATGACGTTGTGTGAATGTGTGAGGATTATTTATTTATTTACAAGTGCTTATGCTAGTCGTTTCTTTTCTCCATCCCTTAAAAAATCCACGACAAAATATTTTTATTTGGTCGTCTAAAGCTAAATAAACAACTTGGGCAAGCCTTTCCAAAGATCTAAAATACCCGAAAGCGTTTACTAGTTTCCTTTGATGTCTTATGGGCCGTAATAATGCTCATTGAAATTGGTTAAGGACCTATTTAGTGAACCCTATAACCAAGAGGCGGAGTGAATCCAATGAAAAACTTATTGGGTATACAATCTAGATCACTTGCTTTATTAGTTAATAAGACTAGGTAAGAAAATATCAACTCCAGAAATATTAGTAACAGTTATTAAAGTCCCACTGTCACTTTCTGAAAGTAATCCAGGAGTCCGAAAAGAATAAAGACAAAGAAAAAAATTGCTTACTCGACAACGCCGCGACGGCAGGACTCGAACCCGCGTGTCTGGACTATAATATGCGTCCTGCGCCATGATAGGACAAAGAGTGTGTCCATTATCTTTCTTCTTTTCGGATTTTTCTAGTTATACCTAAGCTTTATAGGCAACAAAATTAAATGTAATTGATCCAGGGGTGTCTTAAAAACAAACATTCAACGACGTGGTAAGCACCCGTTAACTAGTAGGTATCTACTTCATCTCGTCTTAAATCTGGGTCGACTTAAAAACCAATATGTGGACATTAATATTAGCAGCAATAAGAGTAATATTTATTTATTTGTTTAAAGAAATTACATAATATGTTTTCTTATAGCTAGTTTACAATTAACAGTGTCACATAAACCATTATTGATTTTTTCGGACACTGGATATAGCAGCTATAAGCGATATTAACAGCTATAATGTGCCGCGATCTGAAAAGTTACTAATCGTCTGGGATCTATGCAAATATGGTGTGCATGTAGGATTTTAAAATGGCTGACTTTAGCAAGTATTTATCTTTTGTGACATAAGTTACAACAGAAATCGGTATATATCTGTTACTAAAGAAATTCTGAAAAACGTTGAAATGTAGACACAAAAGTTTTAAATCGCTAGCAAATCGTCGTCGTTCAGAGTCGATGCCGTGTACACCGAGAGTTGAGTAAACGCTAACCTAAACCGTGGTCTATCAAGTGTACGAGTAAAATTGCGGCAACAAAAACCGCAAGAAATGTATGCAAGTTGATAGAACGGCCTGTATATCTACTGCATAGCAGTACCTTAAATATCATAACAGCCCATTAATGTCCCACTGCAGGGACGGGCCTCCTCCCGTGACGGAGGGATACTTGGCCTTCTAATACCGCGCTGGCCATACGGATTGGTATAGGGTTTAATTTTAAGTTTTCCTTCTTTTTACTTCGTAAAGATAATATTTACGGTTAGTCCCTTAGTAGGATTTTACGACACCCGTAGGATAAGATGGGGTGGTGACATATTGTATTCTTACTTCGTCACCACACGGACATAGGTACTAAGTTACCCTTTATACTGCAATAAGATTGCAGTCATTTCATTACAACAAAATAAAGTAATAGATAGACAAAGGTACATTTATATTGATATGTTCACAGCAGATTCCCTTGTTTTCCAACTAAAAGGTTCTCGGTATTCACTTGCACAAAGTTCTTCTTGGATCAATACAATGAAACTTTTTAAAATATACAGCGACTTTATATCCCAGCTTCTTGGAAAAACAAGCTTGTTAGATTCTATTGGAACACGCGACATCGAACGGTACCTATCTATATAAATTATTTCATTTTACAAAAATATCTATAACCATAGAAAGGAAAAATGGCGTAAGTACACGACAAGAGAAAATATACTTTATACTGATAATTATAAGACTCATTTAGCGTAAATGATTACCCAGTTCCAAGCTTTATTTATTAGCAGGGCAGTGGGTAAGCTCACAGCTTCAATGCCGTAGTGAAAAGTAAAAACATAATTAGCCTCATAAAGTAATGAGAGAAATAACATTGTGCTTAGTGTCTTAATATTAATATAATGTAATGTTCTTTACACAGCGCCATCTAGTTCTTAACTGCAGAGATTGTACTCAGAACTTGACACTTAAAATATATTTATTGTATCATCGTAACAGCCCATTAACGTCCCACTGCAGGGATGGGCCTCCTCCCATGACGGAGGGATACTTGGCATTTATTGTATATTTCCTACAAATTAAGCAAAGCTTACTTCATTTTTAGGTAAATACAAAGGAGAGTAGTGAAATCATGCCTAACTTGCATTGCCTGGACTATAGGTATCTGCTTTCCATCAAAGTCGATACAATCGTATTTCTTACCAGCTTTCAAGCCAAGCTAGCCAAGTAATGATTTATTTTAAGTATCAAAATATGAGTAAATGAGATCTGAAGTATCAAGGATTTAAAAAATGTATTAATGCAAAAGAATTGAGAGCTTTCACGTTTTAGAGCATAATATAAATACGTAAGAACCATATCACAGAAACCATTTCTCACACTCAGATTCAAATTGTATAAGCTAAACAAAATAAACAATTTACACAATACCCACCCAATCACAATTTGTCATAAAAAGGTACCAAAGTAAAACAAAAGTAACAACATTGTAAATAATATAAAGCAAAACAAAGGTTTTTGAATACCAAACCGCCCATGTTTTTGACACTTTGCGGGAATCAAATTAGTTCTGCGGAAATTTAGTAACGTTTTGTACAAAGTACAGTCGTTTTTTACTCTTTGTTACAACAGAGGGTAAAATACCCAGAAAATAATACTCGAGAAACATTGCCTTTAGAATGGGACCGTTTTCAAGATGTGATTATAAAACTAAGGTTTCATTGCGTAACTATGCCTTTTAATGAATATAAATATACTCCTTTATTAATTCAGAAAATAGACAGCTTTGTAAGTAAAAAACCAACTTCAACCAGTTATGATACCGATTATAATACTTAGATACGTAATGGCAATTAGAAAGATGATTCACGATTTTTTTTAGTAAATGTCTTCAAATTATATATTTTATCATTAAGTCAAAAAGCAGGTATTTTTTTAAAAACAGATTTTAGACGTAATTTTGCCAATAACTGTAAAAATACGAGACAAAAAGATCGAAATTTAGAAAAATTATATTAAAAACTATAGTCACCAATAATATGTCAAAAGTCCCTGAAAATTTTTCTAACTAACCACAATCTTTCCAACCAAAATGAATGACTTAAACAATCATGTTTAGACTTACGAGTAAAAGCAATTTAAAATGCGACAAAAAAGCTCACTAATTGCTTGAAAGACAAATAAACGAGACCGTTTAATTAGATTGCGAGACCAAAAATTTTTGGAAAAGTCCACACGAATGACTTAACTCGATAAACTCAAGTCTTATAACAAACTTACTTCCGAACGAAACTAGCTAACTGAATAAAGGCACCTGGTCCTCACTGTGGATATTTCACGTTTTCGTTTAAGGTTCAGGTAAAACATTTACTATAGGCTTTAATTTTAGAAAGAAAGAAAGAAAATAAACTTTATTTGACACAGTAAACCCTATATACAAATATAATTCAACCCAAATTTCATAATTACATGAATTAACATATTATCTTAATATCAAGTTGTCTAATATTTATACAAAAATATATAAGTACTTAACATAAGAAATAGACAAATGTGTCTTAGGCCTGCGACAAAAAGGCAACCAGCTCAGCAAAAACCCAAGCGATGATACCTGGCGCTGATTTTTAGCTGGAGCCATACATTTTACTTGAAAATGTGGTGGCAAAAACGACACGACAACGAAACGACATGTTGGTGAATTCACAATATAAATAATGGTCAAAATATTATGTTTATTGGTCAAAGTGCACTGAAATGCCATAAAGAACAATTTTTCCTTTGTTTCACAAGCTATTGTACTGAACATGGATGGTCTTTTTGTCTGTCATAATGCAAAAATTAAAACCTTGCATAGGTTAAATTTTTGCCGTAAAATATCTAGTTTTATAGATGATTTTTTTTTTCCTAAACAGTGCTGTGTTTTTGTTAATTAAAGGGTTAACTATTTGCACAGATAGGTTCTATAGAAATTTTATAGTATTACGTTGAGTAATTTGGTTTTTAAGTATATCAAATACGGAATGAAAGTACCTAAGTATAAAAATCCGTCGAAGTAAACATTTGGCTATAAAATTTTATTAGATACAATTGATTTATATGGCTATTGACATTTGAAGGACATCAGTTAAGGGTAAAATATTATAATGAAAAAACAGTAAAAAGAGAAATCTCTTTTCGAGTATTATTTTTGTTGCTGGCGTCCGTCAGGTTACCGGCGATCCCCTGGTAATAAGGTTAGGATTGGGTTCATTTCGAGATTGCCTCTGTTCAGGGAAGTAATAACATCTTATAATGATATCTGAATCGTATTTCTTATGAAGTAATTGTAAAATGAATATGCCTGTCTTATTTGTTGAATATTTTCTTTTTAATTAACATTTAGCATTTCTTCTCGTGGATAACTTCACCAAATGACCCAACTGTCATTGATCTAATGTTTCAGGCCTGGCGCGCAGATGTGTTAGGGTCTATTTCATCATCATAACAGCCCATTAATGTCCCACTGCAGGGACGGGCCTTCTCCCGTGACGTAGGGTTCCTTGGCCTACTAATACCACGCTGGCCAGACGGATTGGTATAGGGTTTAATTTCAAGTTTTCCTTCTTTTTATTTCGTAAAGATAGTAGTTAGGGTTATTCCCTTAGTCGGTTTTTACGACACCCATGGGATGAGATGGGGTGGTGACATATTGTATTCTTACTCCGTCACCACACGGACATACTATGGGTCTATTTGGCCGGCGTCAATTACCTACTTTAATCATTATTTACTATTATTACAATAGGAAGAACGAATAAAAACAAAACCTACATTACTTTGATTGCATTACGCATTTTACTTTACAAAAATAAAGAATTTCGTTTATCTCATCACACAAACTGTCCAGAATCATTTATCATAGAAGCACGACGCGTCCATTGTCAGGCTTGCTCGTATCAAACATTATCTACTTTTAAAAAACAAAGCCTATTTTATTTCTTCACTCACTGAAGCGAAAATTGCGATAGACTTTAATTTAAATTCTATAGAGCTTTTAGCACAATTTTGTTTTTTTTAAATTGCCTCTAGCTTTGCTAAATATATCGACACCAGAAGTATCAATTAACGTAAGGGACAAAACACGACTTTTCAGGAGAGCCAAAATACCATCCCGTTTTTACAAATTCTTCTGTAACTTTTTATTAGTTGCCCTAATCTTAAAAGTGTCTAGGACAAAGTTTCTTATAATTTTCTCTTCTTTATAACTATAAATAAAATATTAACGTAAACTTACGCGTTTAGAAAATAGCATGTCCCTTACATTAAAAAAAGTTGGTTTGTTCTTGCTAGTTGTCCTTTAAGGCACTCAAGCTTTCAATGTAGACTATCCCATATTAAAGTAAGCACCAAGTTTAATAGGAAACTATAACACAAATCTACTGTAAAGGACATAAACTACTATGAGCTGGATGAAATATTAAGAGCAATTATCATGTAATTTTGGACCTGATATCTTTATTATTAAATCCATTAGTAAAAATATACTTAAACTTACAATATCTTTAGATTAATTTTGGAGAAAATTCCGACTGGTCGAACAGTAAATACGACTGTGGTAAATGCAGTTAAGCAGTTCCTAGAGACAGGATATTATGAACGGAGACCAGGTCACAGTCGTAAGCTGTGTAATTTGACTTGGCATAACCGTTTTATCGTCAGAAATGTCCTCAGGGACAGGTTCATTACAGCAATTCAAGCACGTAACCAACTCCGAGAAGTTAAAAATGTGTGTGGGGGTATACGTACGGTCAGAAGAAGGTTAAGCTTTTAAAACTGCTAGAGAACCACAGTTTCTTATTTCTCTCGTGAGTACAGGGAATGGACAATATATATAAGGCCTTTTCGTCTATTGCAGACGATTTATGAGGTGGTGTCTGTGATACATCGCTTTTGATGACTGTACAGACCGATACCACAGGCTTGACAAAAGAAGTAACTGGACATTAGTGTCGAACCATGTTCATGTCGTTTCTGTCTCTTGTCAGCAAGCACTCCAATCCAGGCTTCATTACAAAATTTGCGACCCTCACCGACACGTTTGCGCCATTCAGGACGTTTTTCCGCGAGCTTCTCCCAGTCACGGTGGTCGATTTTAAATGCTGCCATGTCTAGCTTGGTGCAGTCTTTGAAACGAAGCAGCGACCTCCCAACATCTCTTTTTCCATTCGCTACTCGACCAAGAAGAACACGTCGTTGTAATGGAGAGGGTTCCATCCTATGCACATGCCCTAGCCAACGCAGACGTCTCTATTTAAGAAGCACTGTCAGACTAGGCAGCTGTGCGATTTCTAGAACCTTCTCGTTTGTCATTTTGTCCTGCCATGCTAAGCCCAAGATCTTTCGTAAGCAACGCATGTAACATAAGTTAAGACGACGGCAACGTTCTTGTTTTGCATACGATGTCCAGGTTTCAGCTCCGTACAAGAGAATGCTTAAGATGGAAGCCTGAAAGACAACCATCTTGGTCTTAGTAGTAAGGTGCTTATTGTACCATACCCTTGTACCTCGCTTCCCGAACATGGTTGCCGCCTTGCCAATACGGATGTCGATCCGTCGAGAGCAGTCGAAAAATGTGGTGTTTACAGACGAATATCGGATATCATTATGTTATCGTGAAGGTCGTCAGAGTTCTTACAGGCACAAAAATAAAAGGTTTGCCCCATGTGCCCCTTGAAACTATGGTGTGCCAAGGTGGTTCAATAATGTTTTGGGTGGCATCATTTACGGGGCTCGTACTTAGACTTGGTTATTTTTTAAAGTGGTGGTGTAAACGCAGAAAAATATGTTACAGAGGCTTAAGAACCTCATGTGATGCCAATTGCACCATGTATTGGGGAATAATTTCTGTTAATCCATGATAGTGCCCGGCCACATATCCCTAAAAATCACAACTGAATACCTGAATAAGGGTGTGATTCGAAAATTACAATGGCTTCCTTGAAGTTCAGACTTAAATCTTATGGAACATGTCTAGGACAATTAACTAAATGTTACAGTTTTTATGGCTGTTTCTCATTTTGTTGATTAAATACAATGTAAATACAAATAGTTTATTCACATAAAAGTTTTACAAATTATCGATTTTTAAGAAATTTTGTTCATCAAATGTTTTTATTTTTTTTAATTCATACTTGTAATTAAGTAAAATATTTAATAATACCGAAAAATACTGTGTAATGTAAATTTTTTCGAAATTTTAGACATAATTAAAGGTGAGCCCCTGAATGTATATTAAGGTAAGCGACAAATTATAGTAAAGATATGTATTTTGTTTTAACGTAAAGGTCATATTGTGAGAATTGTACAAACATTTTGTTTAATGTAAGGGACTGAATTGCATTTCAGAACTATTTACATTATTTTTCTAACACGTAAAAATATTTACGTCCGTTAAATTATTTTTTTAGTATAAAAATCAGTCTAGACCTTCGAAAACGTGTACTGTAAGGGACATTTTTTTAACGATAGAGAAATTTCAAATATACCAAACGATAGAGCGTGAAATTCCGAATCCAACGGTATATATAACTCATTTTGGCCAAAATGTCCCTTACGTTAATTGATACTTCTGGTGTCGATATATGTATAAGAGTAGAACTTGGGTAGGTAGACATTTACAGTATCTATTCTTACATGGTCTACTGCTAGACCAGTCTCCACCGCCAAATAAAGAAATAACTTTTATTCGCTATCTTCATTTGGGAATCAAGACCTAGGTTTTATTTCGAGTACTAGCTATAGCTTCACAATATTTGTTATTGTATCTTTAATAATTACGATAGTTAGCCCCACAGAAATCTAAATAAAAGGAGAAGTGGTATGACGGGGTTTTCTTGTCAACGCAATATGATTAGACCGATTATATAGCTAAAAATGGCTGTCACCTAGGTTTAGCTGTGTTTTGACAACGACCGAGATAACATATAAAATGCCGAGTTGTTCAGTGGTTGCCTGTAAAATTAAGAGCAATAAAAAAATCTTTATTAATAATGGAATCACTTACCGTATGCTAGTACATGTATTTTATTGTATTTACCTCTAAAATCATGAAAAAATAATCTTCAATGTCCTCACTATGTTATTTTCATGTTCGGACAATTAAGTACTATAATATTTTTGTAACATATACATTGCTTCTCTAATGCTGTCTAAACTAGTCATTCAATGATATATGAAGCAATGAACTATTCGCTCAACGATATTACGTATGACAAGTGGTTGCTAACCGTGATCGCTCTAACAACCAAACGATAGTGACGATCCGTTCATGACTACGACTATCTATCGTTTTCGATAAAAAGTCGTGTATTGTAGGAATTTTAAATTGTAAAAGTTTTATTAAGTTAAATGAGTTTTTTTTTTAAATGTTGTGTTACGCTGTTTAAATTATGTAATTTCAATATAAGTATTACAATGTTGAAATAATATCCTAAATCAAAGGTGGTGTAAGTACTCTAGAACATAAAGGTTTAAAATGTTGATTAGAGTGGTTTTAAAAGTTTTTTTTAAACGCTCATCCATTTATTAGCACACACGTGCTTTTAACTGGTTTTATCAGATTTGCTTAAAATCAGTCTAAATGCTCATCTATCAATTCCTATATTCATGCTATTGTTTTAATTTTATCTAGGCGCAATATTGCTCGCGCATTTTGGCATGCGCATGCACATGCTTGAATAAATGAACTGTACACGCTGTTACCTGCTTCAAAAAATAATCTGTATACTTAGTCTTATATTATACAACTATCCAAAAATTGACATCTATAAGTTGTAATTGACTACAAAACAGTTTTGGCCCAAAGCTCAAAATATGGGCCACACAAGCTCACTCAAAGAAATTTAATGAACCATGATGTAATTAAACAAAGCGCTTTTTGAAGAGATTGATAATTGGCGATGAAAAGTAGATCATGCATGACAAGCACGTGCGGAAAAAGTCGTGTTTTAAAGTCGGCTAGGTTTTACCGACTGTGGCTAAATTATCGCTAGCTCTCCCTCACAGGTGCGTTACTTTTGTATGACAACAGTCAAAATGTTACAAGCTGCTGCGACAATAAGGACGCAAAAGAAGTATGACGCTTGAGTTCCTTCAACCTGCGATATTACGACATCAGTTCACGGATTAATTTGTTTCACGACATGTACGATCTTACACAAACTGTCGTGAATATTATTTTACAAAAGTATTGTACAATTATATATTATTATATAATACATATTTATATAAAAGTAATTATTATTGAAGTATATGATAAGTATTTAATTTTTAATAATATATAAGTCTTGTCTATCGATAAATTTTATCAATTATTTATCGATAAGGTCAACGCCTAGCATAAATGTAATTTTTTTGAATGTAGTAGTTTTAAATTGTAGTAGTTCTTCTATCTAAATTTTTTGAAGTTTGTTTTAGTTGTATATATATAGTAGCGCTGATTGGTTCGCTGTGACAACGTGTAAGGGAGATATTTCAAGGAAAAATGAGACAGAGTATTGCGTTCATTGATAATCTAGATGTAACTGAGAACAGTAGTCTATTCGTATATTCTATTGCTGTGTGTGTTAATAAAACTGGCGACATTAGGTTTCCATACAAAATGACATTCAGGGCACATCTCCTTTTTTCAGATATCTGTGGTTAGCCCACATCCCAACCTGCTTCACGTGATAAAAAAAGAAGCAAAGACAAAATTTGACGTAGGAATGTAGTCCTTACCTATCCTTTATTTACTTCGCCTACGTTTTACTTAGGTACCTGTAAAGGCTCCAACAATATAAGCGATACCAGCTCAGTAGATAGTTTAACCAATTTTCGCTTCAAAATTAAGCGAGCGAACGTTCGAAACAGATGCTCCCCTGCTACCAAATTTCAGACATTTTCCAATATAACGTCAGTCATTATACCTGTATAATCTTTTAATATTAAAATTCTCTCTCGGACAAAGGAGAATCGGGAATTCGGGAGCAGCGATCCAACTGATTATCTCGGCGCAGTGAACTGTTCCTGATAAAACTCATTAAGCCATTACGTTATCTTTCTGTCGACAAGTTCCTGATAAGTCCGGAGTCTCTTAACGTTGAGACACTTTGTTGCAAGTGATTTAAAAATAGAAATGGTCAATATTTTGGACGTATCTGCAGATCTTCGTTCTTGGAGTTAAAAGAATAGATGTCACCAACGTAATTTGCTGAAGTCATGGGTGTATAAACTTTCTGATCCAGGGATTATTTGCAGAGATAGCTATACGAAAACAGAAGAAAAAAACTAATCAAAAAGCCCAAATCGTCGGGTCAACGTAGTATTAATTAAAATTTTCTTTAAACACTATTTTATTCGGTTTTGAGTTTTGACAATCAGGAGATGGATGTTTGTTTGCTGTGAATACTTGTGTATAAATGTATCATCGTGAAACTCATACTTTTTAATTCTCAAAATATTCTTGTAACTACATTTTAAAATACTTTACCTATCAACATTTATCTCAAGGAACATCAAAAGATAATATTATACTAACAAAATAAGAAATACAAAAAAAAAAAAAACTTAAATTTGATTTAACAACTTTCAGATCCTTTTCGGTTTACATTAATCAAGAGGAAGGGACCGTTTCATCTCCCATGAGAAATCATGACAAATCACGTGAACGTGAATAACTGAGTAACGTTTAAAATTGTTTTTACTCTTTATTTGATGTATTCAGCGATCATTTTCTCGTTGCTTACATAACAGTTCCAATGCAGGGATGAGCCTTGTCTAGTACTGGAGAGAATTTTGATCTACCTACAAAAACCTTAAACAGGTCGTAAGTTTCATTTTTCTTTTTTAGTAGATACAATATCTACAAACACTCCTGTAGTCGGCTTCTACAGCACAGAATGAGAAGATCATGATGCGAAACGCGTACACCTTAAAAGTATTTAAAACAAAAGACAAAAAGAAATATTAGCGTCTCATCTCCAAACTCCCAAAACAGGTAATTAGATTCCAAATTTTATTACTTAGCTTACAAAACTCCCGAGTATTTGAACGCAGTTATAATTAGCAGCAGAGTTTACGTAAGGCTCCCCGGGGAGTGCTAATCAGGCTTGATGTTAGCCCAAACATAACCCAATTTGGAGCCCTCGTATACCTTACGATTCGGCTTGCTTTGTTATGGAGCTTATTTTCTTATCAGTAAACAAAGTTACACAAAGACTTAACGTGTTTTGAAAAAGAATTTGTAACGTTTCGAAATAATACAATAAGTTTTTTCTCTTTCAGAAATTACACATTGTTGACTATAAGTTACAAAAAGTTAGTAAGAGATTACGAAATTTTGTTTTTTTTACAACTTATACAGTTATAAAAAAACTAAATTTCATATATTAAAGAATATCTGGAACCGATGGCAAGCCTATGTCTATATTCTACCACTGTAGATAAAGTAAATCTTTGTTAAGTAATAGATTTTTTTTATATTATTGAACCTGCGAATTCATTTCAACAAATTTCACTAGGCAAATTATTAAAATACCCTGTATTTGTTCTAGGCATTAGTTTGCAAATAATTATAACAATTCAAGTAAAAAGAATAGGTAATAGTGGCGAAGGGTCCATATAACCCGATTCCTACCGGCTTACCTTTGCAAAAACATTGTTTATTAAACAATTATAAATCAATGACGTAACATCCATTCAGTACACAAAATTAAAAAACAAAAAAGTTTTCTCTTACCTACGTAAATCGCAATATTATGAAAATTATTTACGTACTCATCGCCATCTATTATTGCAACATTGTCAACTAATGGCGCCGGCACAGAGTACATTAGATATATATGGCGGCGGTAAGCCGGTCTCAAAAATAGGAATCGAGTATAAGCAGACATTACAAAAGTCGTACGCACACATGCAAAAACATTGCATTTTATCTTAGTGTGTGAGCGTCGATATAAGGAACGATTATTGAATGAATAAGCCGGGATTTTTCGAGTTACTTAAGGAAATGGAATATTAATATATTCGTTCGTCGTTGTATTGACCAATCAAAACGATGTAAGAACGAACGATATTGTATTCATTCATTTTGGTCAATGTTCATTGCTTTGCTCAATCATTATTCATTTCCCACCAAAACAACATTTTGACATTCCTTATTGTTTTTGTTTCACTCAGCTATTATTTATATTTTAAAGTACTTATTGCAAATACATTAGAATTCTCTGTTTTGTGTAAAGTAGTAATTACTAAGTAAGTATAGTTTATGTTTGTGTTATGAGTGTTGTGCATTGATTGACATTATTAATATTGTCATAGTGCTTTGGGTACCCTACTACATTATTGTAAGTACTTTTACTTTATTGTTATTACTTTAGTTTGTTGTTATAATGGCAGCGTTAATAGTATTAGATTGTTGACTAATTGATTATTTGTTGTGGAAGCAAAAATTCTTTCTTGCAATTAAATAACGAAAATAAGAAATACAGACATGAATGTGGAATACAAACGAGACGTTTCGGCCGCCGCCCGGCGCAATGGATTTACGATATATTTTTATATTATTTACATCTATGTATTTATGAGAAATATGAGTGGCTTAAAGCTTGCAGTTGTAAATTAAATAGTACGTTTTGTTTTCCTTGTTTCTTATTCTCAGATTTTAAAAGTTAGTGGAGTCAAATATCTAACTCATCAAAGAAACATGTCCAAACTGAGAAACATATTCGGATTTGAATAGCTTTACATGAGTTCGGGCCAGAATATTTTTTTACGAATACGTAAAGTACATTTATAGAAAAGTAGATTTCGAAATAGATAATACTTAATATTTAATATTATACCCCTTCCAGCCTAAGTTTAGCTTTTTGACAGTTCACGTCCATGAAGTTTCGTAATACTTCTGCTTATTTTTCAAACAAATAATATTGTATTTCATAGACGTATTCATGTTTTTTTCAGTTACCATGGTTACTTAGTGATGGACACTCATAACGATTACCACCATTATGAAACAAATTACAAATAATCGGTAGAAATAAATGCTATGAATAAATCTGAACTCTTCATAATACGTTTATAAAATGTAATATGATTTTTTAGATTAGCTATAACCCGCGAATATGTCACGATAAATTATGTATTTTAAATAATATTTAAGCTAACTATAATTTTATAATATTAAGCTATAGGCTAATTCTCGTTACATAGATAAAGAAAGAAACAGTAATAAAAAGATAATGTAAGTTGATGTAAGGATCCAAATGTGTAAAATAAAGTAATTTGAAAAATCGCGAAATCGCTTACAATTGGATGGCATTACATTCGAGATACTGCTGAACGTCACTAACGTCAACCTGTCAAATGTCGTTAAATATAGTGGAAAGGGTATAATACAAAGACACTGTAACGGCCTCGTCGATGGCGCGGCGGTCGCGGTAAGCGGCTGACGTGCACGAGGTCGTGGGTTCGATTCCCAGACAGGACAATTCTTTTTGATCAACAAATTATTGTCCTGAGCCTGGATCTTGTTCTTTGTGTCCGTTAAATTGATGTTTGTGACAGTCACAAGTTTTTTTCGTTCGGCTTACCTTTTATAAAAATTCACCCTTCGCCACTGATAGGTAATCCATTGCATTAATTCCTTGACGAAATTCTCGCTTTCCATCAGGTTGAACACAATCACATTGCCGTGTCGTATATAAACAAAATAGTTTTCGTACAATTTATATTAGTGCTTAAAGTTTTGGTCTAACTACAATAGATTAAATCCCTTTCAATCTATTTTAGGTCGCACGGGTGAAAGTCAAAATGTCAGGGGTAATGTAACCACCTACATACACTTAAATGTTTTTCTTTGATTTTTACTGTAGGCGTTGTTCTATTTTGTGTTTTGTGAAGTCAAGTCGGCCATTAACAATTTTTTGATTTAAAAATAGACATTAAAGACAGAGTGTTGATATATTCTTTTAACTTGAATGAATGATTCACAGTTATTCTATATGCGTTTGAAATAATACCTAACCAAAATACTAAGCCTTTTTTTATGGGATCAAAAGACACTGCAAATGACCCTATTGAACAAGATGGAAAAAGCGAATGCAGTCTAGATATTATGGCAACCTGCTGTAGGCTACATGCTTTGGCATAGGCCTCTGCTCTTCCCTCCGTAGGTATGATGTGGTCAATGCCCAAATAAGTCCACAGTTTTTGTGCTCTGTCTAGATCGTCCAGCCACCTCTTATGTTATATTTATATTAATACAAATAGTTGCCTGTCAGAAGCAGAAAAGATTAATAAATATTAGGTACGAAAAGCTATTCGGGTTCTTCTATTTCAGGTTTTCTTTTAATAAATCGTGATTAATGGACAACATTTCATATATTTAATCAATATAGAAATTCGGTTGGGTCCAAAGCTATTATTAAATACCGATTCAGCTATGGGAATTCCATTTTATATACAATCTTAAGAACGATAATATTTAATGATGTGCATACCGACCCTATAAGGCTACGGGATTGTTAATATAAATAAGATCCATATTATCAATAACACAGCTGCAGAGGGCAAGTTTGTACCTACATATTGTTCTAATGTTATAAAACAGAATTATTTTGATCTTTTATAATAAAAGAAAGATAGAATAGATACATTTTAATAATAAAGTAAGCGCAAATACTGTTAAACAGACATTTTCTAGCAAATATCTGAACTAATTACAAACTACACAGATAAAATAAACAAGTATAGCTTTCGAACTTTGAAAACAACGTAATTTAAATAAAATAAAAAACAAACAAAAACAACACACTTACTCATATTAAGTATGAAGATACTTAGGTAGACTATGAATTCAGCATTTAAATATTTTTTTTACTTTAGTACTCATACGTCAATTAGCATCCTTCATCTTTGGACTTCCATACCTTTCAACTCCAAAAAGATCTTAAGTTAAGACCACGACCAATGCATGTAGTAAGTGATCCCAATCTTTATAGCATCTGTACTTTTTTCCAAAAACAGCTAGAGGAATTCCAGATTAAAATGTGGTGATAAAAATGCATGCGCCTGCGCCGCAAGAATTATAAGCAAACACTGAGTAAAAACTTTCAATGCATGTAAACCTTTTCATATCTATACTTATAATAAAACTGTAGAGAGATCAATTCTGTACATTGAATATATGTTAAAAATTAATATTGGAGGATGAATGGTGATCGATACTAATGCCAAAAATGCAATCAATAAATTTTTTGTCTGTCTGTCTGTATGTGCACGCATGGGTCAAAAACTACTGAAGGCATTTTAACCAAACTTGGTACGATTGTAGTCCATACTCCTGGGTAGGTTATAGGCTGTATAACATAACGCTAAGACACATAGGAGCTGAGCAGTGACGAAAAATTTGAAGCAAGTCGGTTGAAAAAACGCGCGTTCGAGCTCTTATCATCGCATACGTTGATCATACGCCAAAAATATGTATTACAAAAATAATGGTCTTCAAAAGATGTACAAAAAAGTCCGGAATAGTATATATCTATCTTTTATATATTAGCCACAATAATGTGTTTAATCGTTAGGGTTTTCTTCAAAGTGTATTAAATACATAAATATATTGTAATTTGCATAGACATATCTTTTTCAAACTCCCTTATTTCAAAAGTACACTTTAATATCTTATTCATTAAAAAAAAATTATAGAAATCGGTTTATAAACACACAAGATATAGATGAAAGAAAATTTCCAAATGTCGCCGCGCCAGTATGAGTACGGCTGTACGGTTGATTTTTTTTAACGTCCGAAACGGCCAACCGGTGCATCTATATAATTTCATTCACATTGACTCTTAATGCGAACGGACGTGGTTCTTATTGACTCTTCTCGGAATAAGCGCGCTTTAGATATTAAAATACATAGATACGTAGTTTTTAGGTATTAAGTTTAAAGTAGGTAATCTATCTATCTACTATAATAAAACTGTAGAGGTCGAAATGTCTGTTCTTTTCGAAAATTCAGATAAAAATTATCTATAAAATCTAGAAAAAAGTCAAAAAGCAACAACACTACACACTTACAATTTTTAGAATTAATGTCTATCTGTCTGTCTGTCTGTTTGTTACCGCACATCTTTAAAACGAATTAAAATATAATCTAAAGACCAATACATTGTATTGTAGCCTTTCTTATTAGGCTTAAACTGAGGTATGTTTCATCAAAATCGGATAAGTATTACTCGAGATATCGCTAGATCTCTTTATTAGAACAGTCGAAATGAACATTAAATCGAATTGCGAAGTAAGTAACATCCGCCACGCGAACGAAGTCGCGGGCACAGCAGCTAGTTTTTTTAATAATTCAAGAGTCTAACAAAGACATTGGTAATAAATAATTAATTGGAGAAAATTCGACGACCACACGTTCAAGGGATAGTTCTTAGTTCATTTATTTTCTCAATGTTATGTTACAAAATAACAGCTTATTGACGTCAGTTTAAAACTAATTAATCTAAGTTTACATATTAAAAGTTTTTCAAACTTTACCACCTCTTCCAAGGCGCTAGTAGAGAAGAAGCGGCGTAACAAACTCTATAGCAACATTTTTTAGACGTCTCTACAATTTTACAACAATTTTGTAACTGTTATAAAGTGCTGCAACCATTGTATACCATATAAAAACAAAGGATTACACTAAAGGATCAATATAAATTTTTAATGTTATATGACTTAAATCCCGCCTAAAGGTAAACAGTTACCGTTGTCTATACGCATATGTCGCTATACGTACTCATTGCCAGTCCAATAAATATATTTCATGTAGCTTTTGATTCATGTACCTAAACCTAACTAAAATGCTCCCCGCCGCATTCATAGCACAAGGTCGTTAAGCCTCAAACCAGGCCGTTAAGCTTTATAAAAGAAGAGCCTACTGCACACGATTAAGGTTTCTATTCAATTACAGATAAGCATAAAATTATCATTAGGCCTAATAAAAATTACAAACAGACATAAACATTGAATGCAGTTATTTATTTATATAATTAATATTCATGAACCTCGTGATATAATATGAACGCAACGTAGGTACCTACTTATCTTAACGTATTTATGAGTATGGTAAGCCTGATGGCTGTACCTACCTACCAATTTATTGATGATGAGATGTATATGCGACTAATCTTTAGCTTTATTATTTTTTCTATTTTAACATATTTTACTGATTGGCTGCTTTTGATAAATAAAGTATGCAACATTAAAATAATTGTTACATTCGTACGAGTAGTTCAGGAGATTATCGCGTTCAACCAAATATACCAAAAAACACAAATAAAATTGATACAAACATCCAAAATAACTTGAACGCACTGTGTTTTTTATTTATATGATAAATCCGAACGGTGTCTTATAATCCGTATTATTGATTATGAAAATACCAGTTTCGTTTATAAATTAATTCGTTAAATAATTTGTCCTTAAACTTTGTAAGGTTTCCGCACAGAAACAGATGAGACAAACAGTGGTAACGGTAGTGGTTCATATTTCGTCGGTTTACGAAAACAATGAAGGCAAGTAGTAGACAGTGGGATAATCACAAAAGATCTTAATAAGCGCCGTGTCATTTCAATAAGTGCTCCTGTAAAGTCCCTTACTGAAGTTAAGATACAGAAATTTTATTGATAAGTGATAAGGTATCTATCGCGGCTTTAATTAAAAATTATCTATGAAAAAGACATTTTCAACCTATCAATCAATCTTACTCGAATAAATAAAATGACTCACATTACTAAAATACATAGATAGACACTATAAAAATGAGAAAAATAATCTAATATGTCATTATAACATTATTTATAGTATATTTAAAATAGATGTTGTGACTATAAAATAGAATGCTACTAAAAACTAACATAAAATGAAGCTGACATCGAGTGATTTATCTGTTGAGACTGTGTCCATTTTAGACGGCTTTATCGGTTCATATACCTACTTCCTATGCTTATGATGAAATATTAAATATAATATAGTTGTGTTCTGTGTAGTATACTTGAAAATATTATGTAAATGTTTAAAATACAAACTTAGAAAGAGAACCTCCTGATTTAGTCATTTTAAAATTAGGTTTAGAGTTCTCCTCATACCTTTAAAACCAGTCATACAAGAAATTCATCTCATATTAGTTTTCTTTATAGGACGTAGTCCATTGACATAAATAGGTACTAAATCGACAACATCTAGGTTAATTCTTTTTTTTTATAAAAACCCCTAACAAAGTCATCCATTTAGATTCAGATTAAAAACTTTTTATTATAATACTAAAGCAACATCACAAGCGAATTTTCCACCCAATTAAGTTGGCGCAGCATTTTTTTTTTGTCTATTTCCATCACTTAATAACGGTGTCATGATGCTTTGTTTTTGCCGCTTCAGCGACACACCGCCATTTTGGACGCCATATTTAAATAAACGATCCGCAGGGTAGGATGAGTTTTTTGATAATTACAAAACATTGATTATATCTCAAAGGACAGAATGATGTTAAATTAGGTAAGATCTTGTTGAATTACCAAAAAATGGAGTCAGGAAGAGATTTCAACAATATTATTTTAATTTCCTATTTTTCCTCATTCGTGTCATGTTTAACTCGAAAATGTAACGAACAATGGCTTATAAAATTGGCATAAATTAATGTTAAAACATAGAAAGACAGCTTAACGCTATTTAAGAATCTTTAGCATAATATTACTAAAAGACATTTTATGAGCTTTGCTCAAACTCAAAGCAAAGGATTAATAGGAACAGATCGAAGTAGTTTCATGTCTGCCTTCACCTTCAATCTTTCTATCAGGTACCTTAGTAGTCATACATCCGTATCATTATATAACAAAAGCCAGAACAGCCTCCCATTCCAACGTAAGATTTTTTCCCAATCATTTTCCCTTGCGTCTGTAATCGTCCAAAGTACTTTTAAAAGTGCTATTCCAACAAGTATTCTTTGTAACAACCTAACATTTATATATCCGTTACAAAGAAAACTTTTGTGCGTATACATGCTCACTTTCCCATTATCCCGAGCTATACGGGGATTAATACCTCGATAAAGAAAATCATATAATATATTATAGAAGAGATTTATCGTACCTACCAATACTTCAAGGTGGTTAAAATCATATCAGTCACATTTCTGAGAATCTTTTCCTGGTGAATAATTTTTCAGAGGGTACTTTCATAATAAAATCGTTCAAGTTACTTTGATATCATAATTCCAATATCCAAAAGTTATAAGTCTTGGAGTAACACTCGATCTCAATCAGAATTAAAGTTGTATAAGTCCATCATTAGGAGTTGTCAGAGGCCGAGTCAGATAACAAATGACTGAAGCATTGAATGCTCTCAATTCATTCCCAAAATTAATTTAAAATATTCACACAAAGTAATTTTCGATCAAAAAATAAATTTTATTATATTGATGTAAAATAGCACTAAAAATATGTCAATACCGTACTTTATTGAAAACAGCTCTGACAAAGTCATTGAAAGCAACAGAGAAAATAAAATACACTGGATTTTTTATTCTTTATTCGTTTTTGACAAGCAAATTATTATATTTTTTCAATCTTACACCCTACAACCTGTTAGGTAAGGCAAGTGTCGCAATTTGACCGCAAGCATTCCGGTCTAGACCGAACCAGTACTAGTTGCACCGACTTACTAGGGTTATCTAATACAAGTTAAACAGTAATATTTGCTCAGACTAACTCTATTCCGTCGTGGATTCTGTTATCTCTGTTTATAGCTAGAGTTGCGGAAAGATAGATTGTTCTTGCATGCATATACGGGTAACAAGATAGGCGTAATAATGAAAGTGTACGTCGTCGCAGTAAAATCTATTAAGCTTAGTAAACACAATGATAAAACATGGCAATGCATACACTTTACAAATAAAATTAAATACGTAATAAAGTCTTTGAAGAAATTTCAACGTTTTGATATCGATAAAGGAATTAAACTCATTTTATAAATAGAGCAATCAAGGATATGGAACTGTGACGTCCATTAAAAGAGATTCCCATTAAATATGCTAATTTTGCAATTACTAACTTCATAATTGTCCAAAGGAATCATCCAGGCAGCTATACAAAGGGAACGGGACACGAAGAGCAATTTTCTAAATATGATTCAATTCGTTCGTTTACTCGTCGTTCATTCATTCGGTCTGCGTTGAATTCAAAATAACCGTGTAATTCCATTTCAACCGACTCAAGGAAACGAGGTCCTTTGAACTAAAATTTAAGTTTCCAATTAATACAGATACCGTAAAGGTCTCCTTGAGACATAGGAAACTGACTTCGCAAATAACCATTTTCTCGCAGTAATTTCTTGAATATTAAAAAGAATAGTACTGAAAGTTTTTGTAGGTATTCTTCGCGAAACATGATCGGGTAAAAAGGTTTTCTAACTACACGAAAATTTTTGCTCTCGAAACTAGAGTAGGTAATTCTTTTATTGATTCTGTACATTATGTCTTTCTCTATAGGTACCTTTCAGAACAGCATTTTCGTAGGCGCAGTCATGGGCGTTTTTTTTTTATAAAATAAAGATAATGGCACCTATTTATTTGCAGTGGACGGATAAAATTAACATATTTCGTGCTAATTTCACGGCATACTGTTCGGGTCAGCGAACTGATTATACATTCTGCCCACGTTAAGGCTGTATTTTTACGTTTCCACTCATCTGAGGATAAATTATACGTCCTATACCTGAAGAGCTAATTAAACACAATTTATAAGGGGCCAGATCAAAGGTGGGATCGCTTTTGAACATCATTGATGTCGACGACTGTTCGGAATGACCTGTTTGGTCATTAATTCTGTGATCTTTTTCATAGGATTAATTTTAATTTCGTTTGAAATTGGTTCAGTCATGTCTGCATCAGCATTTGGAGATAACGATATTTCTGTGATTATTTTCATTATAAATTTAGACTGTTACATTTTTCATATATTTAAACTTTTCAGCAGATCACCCACCAACTTAGCCATGACTGGAACTTTTGTTGAAGACCCAGGATATCAGTATATCGATTTAAGTTTACGGGGTCACAATTTCATCTAGAAAACCGACGAGAAATTGTGCGCTAAGCCTCCCCAGAGATTTCTGTAATACTTAAGCGAAGCCTAACAAGACTTTAATACTTACTATGGTATAAATATGTTGCGGGTTCTGGTGCTCTTTCAGTTTATTTATTGTCTACTTTGGTAAGAAGGACAGCATCAATGCATATGACTGTGAGGCTGTCCAAATAATAAGGATAACTTTGGATAAAAATAATGTAACATGAACAATATTATTGAATATCCGAAAAATGACATCAGACGAAATTTAATGATTAACAGTAGCAGCATTGCTAATAAAATTAATCTGAAAAACACAACATTTCAGGGCATCACGATTTTTAAATTGATAAATAATTGATTATGTTTGATTAAATAAAAAATCAGAATGGTAACTTGGACACAAAGATCTTAGAGATTTCGGCAAATTAAAGTTGTAACTAAATAAGAAATCATTTGTCTTCGTTTTATTACGTTTACAAAAGAATAATTCAAGTCCTTTCCAGTTTTGATTAATGTTTCTATAATTATACGGAAGAAATGAGACTCGGCAGATTGTGAGTAAATGTATTTTTTTTTTTTTTTTTGTTTTTTAAAAAGACAACTCCCGCACTAGGGATCATGCCCTGTGTCGCGGGGACTTTTACAAACATCAATTAACGGACACATAGAACACCCAGACTCAGGACAATAATTTGTGGATCTCACAAATTATTGTCTTATAAAAGAAATTTGTTTATAAAAGAAAAATAGACTGCGTCTTGTCGGAAATTACTCCAAATTAAATACGTTTCGAGACACTTCCACTTCTTCTATCTTATAAACAGGGTCTTCGTGGAAAGGAAGCCGTTGGAAATTGGGATATAACTGAAAAAGAATAGAATTTATATAGCAAAAATAAATATCAATAATATTGTTACGTCAAGTAATCGTATAGACTTATCAAATCCAAATTGAGTTCGTAGACTTAATTCGATGAAATGAAATGAGCACTTTTATCTCGAAAAACTCAGTATTTGTAAAATGTTCAGAAAATAAGAGAATAGACTACTAATACCTACGTGTAGTTTGATTTTACTAGTCAATTAATTAAATGATACAGTACAATTTATCGTAAATTCTCTTTACTTCCCATTCCCACTTAAGCGTTCCTTTTTATGTTGTCTTCTGATACTTGACAACATCGGTGAAAACATATAATGATAATTCATTATCAGACTCAATTAGTTATCATTTCAATTGTTGTGAGTGATACATGTAAGCGTAGTTACACAAAAATATACTACCTAAGTTAAAAGCAAGAAACATGTAGTAGGCTAGCAGGCTGTATCTTCTGTCTGGGTGTCTATATTTTTTTATCCAAACGCGTATGATCCTCAAGATACAGCAGTCTGAACCTCTTCCATCAATTCATGTTTGGAACATTTTTCAGCTGACACCATTATACTACCGTTACTTCACGAAGGATGAGATACATTCGACCAAAATAATTCAGTAACACCGGCTACTCATTGTCCTAAAACAGTCGTAATCTTCAAAGTTATTAATCAAAGGAAAGCTATTAAAACATAAATTAAAGTAATGAAACACATCAAAACACTGGGGAGCAGTTTAAATTCCAGGAGATTCTTGAATATGTAATTATTTCTCCTCAAACTTTGACGTAACTAAAAGGTAAAATATTCTTGAATTAGAAATTCAAAATAAAGTCCCTTTAAACGTCTGTAACGACCTCTTCCGAGATCAAAGATTTGTATGAATCATTTATAAACTGTACAATAAACATATTTACACCCGTGCCAACTGTTAAATAATTTACACTAGTATTAAACATTGTCCGAGTTGTAACTAATTAGGAAACTTAATCGTGTCCCCAGTATTATTCAAGAGCTACTATTAACCCTTTTCTTGACGGTGTGCATTGTTATGCACATAATATGTAGAAATTAAAATCTGCAGAGTTAATTACTAATGAAATAAGTTTATTTTTTCCTTGTGTATAATAACATCAGTATTCTACTGATTAAGATCAAAAATATTATGATGTTCGTGGCTAAACTGAATTAGCAGTAGAAAGCAAAATAGTGAACCGACGCTAGGCGCTTGCGCACCGTAAGGTAAATATTATTGTTTTTACTATGTTTTTTGCATTATTGCCCTAATAACTTGCTATTATAATGTAATATATTATATTGCCTATTCGTTTATGCTATTTTTATATATTTATATACGATAAATAGAAACTTATGCAGCCGTTTTTGTGTATGTATCTTTAAATGCACACTGCCCGGGCGTCATGTCTAATGTTTTTTATGGCTATGTACATTTAAAGATACACTGTCCTTTTACCACACTAATATTTATGATACAAAAGTATCTCTGTCTGTTTGTCTTGGACGCTTCCACTAAAAACTGCTAAGCCTATTGTGATGAAATATCGTGTAAAAATAGCTTGAACCCCGGAGAACGATATTATGGGCTTTTACCGCGGGCATGTTTCCAAATTTCCTTCTCAATGTAGGGTCTCTTTGCATTCTCTACCGCATTTATCACGGGGAGTGCTCTGAGGAGTTGTTTTGGAAATTGCCCGCAGCTAAATTTCTCCACAGAACCACTCGCAATCGACTGTCTTACCATCGTCATCACCTTGATGGTTGGCGGTCATCCACTGTGCGAGTTTCGCGAAACTTCCTACCGCGAACAACTGTTTTGTGAAACAAGCTCGCTGCGATGATATTTCCGGACGACTTGGGGAGCTTCAAGAAACGAGCGTACTCCCTTTTAAAAGGTCGGCAACGCATCTGTGATTCCTCTGGTGTTGCGGGTGTCCATAGGAGACGGTGATCATTTATCTTTAGGTGACCTGCTGGCTCGTTTGCCTGTTTGTTTAATTTTGTAGCTCATCTTTTGAAGATGAGATACTACACAATCATGTGCCACACAATCGGTCTGATAGCAGTTCAACACCACCGTTTTACCATCTTCCTTTAAAAATCTCCACCTGTTGTGTGATAGTGATACTGAGATAACTACCATTAAAAACACAGGTAATGCTTTAAGATGCTACCATTAACCACCATCAACTTCTGCTGCATCCCCGTTGATTCTATCTCAGTATTCATCATTGCTTTGGCAACATCCTACTGAAAACTGTCTGCAGTCACCTAATTCATCTTCATATAATCCAGTTGATAACCTAGTTTCTCCTCTGGCTGTAACCTCTCAATCTGTACTATCTCCGCTAAGTATCAGTATCATGTGTTCATCCAAATAAATTGTTTTTATTTCTTTCTTTCTTCAAAAAGACCAAGGCTAATTATTCATCATTCTTCTGCTCATAACTCAATTTTATTTGAGGTCGGCGCAGCATGGGTTTCTGCCTCTAGGTCTTCTCCCGCTCACTTTACTCGTTATGATCAGCTTTTCCAGGATATCACCCCTTTTTCTAGCAATGTGTCCAAAAATCTCCAAAATTCTTCGCAGGCAGTGGTGCTGAGCCTCGTCGGTAATCTGTATTCAGTTTCCCAGGTCATAATCTTCAGGGAAATTTATAAATTTATCTCTCGACGAAGTACAATTTTATTATTAATTACATTTATTTTATAATTGATCACCTAATTTTGTTAAATAATGCGAAGTAAAATTACTTTTTTGTTATATTTAAGCAAAAATTGATATTTTTTTATTTATGATTATGGCAATGTGTCTTTAAGGATACGCTCAATTTGGAATGTTATATTTTGTCGACTAGGCAATGTGCATTTATGGATACATTAAAAAAACCTTATTTCGAACTGATATGGATTTTTTTTATTATTTTTCTACCCTTCTTTAGTACCCGTAGAAAACAAATATGCAAAAAAAATAATAAAAATCGAACATAAAATGTCTTGCCAAGAAAAGGGTTAAGGAGAATCTACATAGTCAGGTTTAGTATTAGTTGTGAGTTTATTTGTATATGTATTTTTTTATCTAAACAACACAATATAGTGACTAATAGTGGAACTTTAAAAATACATTATCACGATACAAAGTCGCCACCAGGTGAAGCGCTTTGTAACGGTATCGGGGAACTGATGGATAAGGGAAGCACTGTACAGTACAAAGTATAGAGTTTGAAGGGGTTTATATTTATAAATGGCTTTTCAGTGATAAGGGCATAAACATACGATCTTGTTCTTGCCTATAGAAACTTTTTCTACGGAGACGTGGGATGGTCGGGTGCCAGTGTGGGATCTTGAACCTCAAAGATATATTTTGACTGATGAGTTCACGAGGATGACTTCAAGTCCCAGATACAGCTTGTATAAGATCTGGAGGCTTTTCTTGTAAATCTACAAATACAAATATTTATTTCTTATCAAAAGTTTCTCACTAAAGCACATTCATGCATTGCAAACATATCCCAACAATATTTGCTTAAAACAGCTCAAAAAACACACCAAAACATCAAACAGCACTAAAATTTAACTCCATGAGTGATGAAGCATAAATTTATTCAGTTAACACAAAACCATTTGTACTAATATAGAGACGCGACGCCATGTTTCGTTGCCGTTCTTAGACATAGAGGAATCTGAACCGCATTCTTTCCACTGATATCGGTAATGTAAATATTGGACAATGTGTCGTGACGTCAGAAGGTGTCAAGTAGGTTTTTATTGTAATTCTTTTTGTTCATCCGAGGTCTTAGCAGTCCAGACAGTTTATTTAAAGTTATATCTATTCAACGTCCTACTACTAAAAAACTAAAAGAGGACATCACTATGCTTTATTAGTATACTTTTACGGCGATATACGTCTCCTTCAGGGTAAATCTCAATCCGACTTTGTCGCCATAAGTCAATCAATTTATTGAACCTATTACTAACAGACCCATAGATGTTGTAACCAGCTATTTCAAAGTTATACTCATTAGATAGATGACATAACAAACATTTATTTTCAAGATGCAAGACAAACCATAAAAATCAACCAGTTTTCCATAATGAACGCCTACAAGATACTAATGCACATTTGTTTCGTAACATAATACAACAACATGCCGTTCATTTTCCCCACCAAATAACACAACACTTCTTAAAGCAAACATCGTACATTTAATAATGCCAGTGATAATTCTTGAATCTATGCCGAGAGAAGCAGGTATTGGACCAATTGTTTGATCAATAACCTTATTTGTATTTCTATATCCCATCCCAAAACCTGTTTTTTAACCTTACAAAAAAGTGTTTAATACGATAAAAAAGACATCGAAAACAAGATTAAGTCTGATAAAGTATTTCTAACACTAAAGATAGATGGGAATAAAATAAAGGTATGAGGGTCAACCTGTTAATTCTAAGACCCGAGAATTGAAACCGTTTAGATCAAGGATTAGAGTTGCAAAGCCGGATGACAAACGTATAAATGGCAATATAAATAATACTTTACAACAGCATAGTTAAAAACAAAAACTGTTAACGCAAACCTATTTGCAGAACAATGAAGAATCTTAATGAAATTATGCTGATCCCGGGGGCTTAGCACAATTAACCTGTTAAAACAGGCTTACAGTGCTTTTGTTGGCGTAAACCATACCAAGTATTTAAATACACAAATTGCACACAAAAGTACAGCTGCTCAACAAGCCGGAACAAGGCGTGGCCAACAATGCTCGAACAAAATTCTCTTCTAACAGCAAAAAACAACATTTCGGAGTAAAAACGTCAGCAGATTAAACTCAAAATTTAATTACGTAAAGTAACATGCGTTCTATTGAAGCTTATACAAAACAGCGATGGGGATAAAGAGAGTTTATAAAAGCCATCTTTGTTTCTCATGCGTATGACAATCACGATAACATATAAAGACAATCAAAGTTAGTAAAAGAAAAAGTTCTACACGAGCGATCAGTTCAAATGATTCGTTTACGTCCTCATTTTGACTTATGTGTACAGTCTATTATTTTTTCATGGAGTCTTTTCTTTCATTTTCACTTGTTCGACAGTTCGTGCATATTGGCAGCGGGTAAATTTATCACGGGATGTCTGACAGGACCATAGCGTATTCGGTATTTCGAAAATGTGTTTTTTTCTTTTAACAAACAAGATTTATTACAAACACTCTTACCGCTTTACCAATTGGTTTTCTAAAGGCATTTTTCACAAAGTTATTATACAGCCTTATAGTTAGAGTTTTTCAAGTAAATGAAATGTTCGCGTTAAATTTATTTTATACATTTTGCCTATATTTTTATGAAGGAAATTAGATTTAGGATTGCGTTTGACCTCAAACACAGGTTCAATTCCCGTTAGGAAATGTAGATGGTCTCGTTAGAATCGGCAACAGTATCTTACTCTATTGTTGGTAACTATCATATTAGTCGTAAAATACAAAGGCGACTGGTCAGAACTCTACCGCGTACAGACAATTTACTTTATTTGATACTACAAAATTAACCAGTCTTGTATTCCGATACCTTAAAAGCAATAATATTATGTATCTTTGTTTAAATATAAATTTATTATAGGCATAAGAATAGTAAGCAGTTGTAGTAAAATAAATCCAAAAAGATGTTCTAACTTTGGTGAAAGCATACAAATTAAATATTTAAGTATGCAGGCGGGCCCATAATTGCTCGCCCACGAGTTGTTCTATAACAGGAAATATTGTCTCATATGAACTCGCTATATGAAGATTAATACAATAAAACTTAATACATTTACGCTGGAAATATGAATGAAACATTTCTATGAATGAGATAATAAAACAGTGAAATTGGGAATGAACTTAAGAATAACGAAGTTGGTTAATAGATTTTGGAAATAATTAGCAATCGCTCAAAGTTTTCCTGTCAAACAAACTTAAAGGCGTAATGCTAAATAAGACCCTTTCTAACTTGTTTAATAAAGTCACCCACCGTAATACTTCCTGTTTATATAAAATCATCACAAATCATTCGGTCAGAATGCGGTACTTTTCCCTCAATAATTCTTGGTCATAATACTTGAGTGGGTCGCTATGTTGGACAATGCGTCTGAATGGTCCAAGTTACTCGTATCTGGGTCACGCGGCGACCCACGTTCTTCAATTTCTTCACTAATCAATATTTGATCTGTAAGATTGTCAGTAACGAGTCAAATCTCTTTCATTTAAATGGTAACTTGAATAGATCAATCGCCTACAGTCAATTAAAAGTTCCAACATTTAGTCTGTTACCTCCGTGACAATGAGGGAAGCTTGTTATTTTTTTCTTTGTAAAAGTTTCAATACCAGTCCTTTTTTAATTTGCCCGAGATCGACTCCATAATCTTTTCAGTTATTGTTAGAAATCAAATCAAATGAAAAGTAACTTTGTATAAGGCAGTTCAAAATTTATTAGATATTCGACTACGTGATCTGTAGAACAGGGTTCACAGTACAATAGAAACAGCTTGCTAAACTTAGGAGGTGTCATACATAAACTTGTAGCCTGGACAATGAATGTCGAAGTTTACGGCGCCTAATGTCCCTTTGTACGTGGAATATTGTTGTATGTCTAAGTGCGGACTTCCAGCAAACTTTACACGAACGTTACCTATAATTATGCTATAACAGCATTCAGACACTGAAGTTAAATTTGAAACTGCTTCGAATTTAATTGATGTTCTATAACCTTTACAAATATTAATTAGACTTAAGTTTCGTGGGATTGTAATAACAGTATAGAAGCAGTTATTGTTCGAGCCTAAGCATTTAACAGTTCTAACCATTCTAAATAACTAAAACTCAAACATTTGTTCTAAGGAACAACGTGTCCCTTATGCCCCATAAGTGTATAAAATACGCAGTATGTTCAACGCACGCCCTTATGGAAAAGACAATTTCTAAAATCAATTTACCCGTGAATAATAAGTTTTCGTTTAGAAAATTCGTTGAACGAACTTTCGTTTTACCCTAAATTGCTATAATAATCACCTGCTTGGTTATATATTCTAAAAAAAAACGACACGGCACGGAGTTTTTTTTGTATATTTATATTGCAAACATACTGTAAAATCCTCGAACATTAAGGTCAGTACATTATACAAAACAAATCACTCGATTACAGTCACTAGACAAAAGCTCCTTAAACTGATTAATTGAAAACCAACACACGTTAAGAAAAAACAAAAATCAATTTGCTCCTCAATGGCGGACGTGATTGATTACCATTTGTTTAAAGAGGCATCTATTAGTAGAGCCCCTTGTTCGATTAGCATAAAGGACTACAAGGACACCTGCTTGGAGTATTTTGTACTTAGCAGATAAACACAGGTCAGTCGACCGAACACTGTTGGTGCACGCATCAAACGTTTTTAACGGACAAAAGCTTTAACACGTACCAATGAACAAACAGATCGAGACTTTACTCAACGCGTTGGGTATCTACGACATTGTAAATATCACGCTACAAATTAGAAATGTGAGAAAGATTGCCGACAATACTTCAGAAAGTACCAAAGCATTATCAAATTCTAAACAAATGTTCTCAACTTTTATGTTTCTGTCAATTAATTTTGTGTCTGAAAGGCTCTCCTGTGACACAATAAATAATCAATCGTTAGCTCAGAAAAGTCTAGATAAAATCAGATATTCCTAAAAGACTAGACTAAAGTATTCTATTCCTTTTTACGTAGATATAAATGTAATATTGTCAAATTTCAACGAAATACACCTACGCTTCTACCAGTAACAAATAGGGACAAAGACAGACTGTTCACAAATGATTGAATATTTCCGTTTGCTGTTTTACAGAATTCATCTTTTATTTAGAGATTCGTAGGACAGGTGTTCTGTTTAAGAAAATAAAGCTATAGCATTTCTCACAATCAAGCAGTGAGGTACGCATAACAAATCAATTTATATCCTTTTCTACGCCTGATGAAATCTGCCACATTTTTTAATTTAAAAAAAATATGCCCTGAATCTGATCTTGATTGCTACGTGTTCCAGTCGAAACAAAAGTTATATTTTCTTTAGCAGTCAATAAAGAGCTTACTTTTATTTAACGAAAAACTGTTTACTAAGTGACGTCAACTACGTCCCATTTCTTTAACTTTACCCGTAGATAGTAATTACTGGTCTTGATAGCTATAATGAAAGGTTTGTCCTACTTACAGTGACGATAAGATTTTACGAGAAAGACCCCTGTGTTTACTTAGAATAGAACTCTAACATTACTTAATTTCATTACTTACCTGGTGACTATTTTTTTTATATAACATGTTCACCAATTTGCTTTTATTACGTTGCTATAAATGCAATAATTATGATTTTCATTAACAATCTTTACATATTGAAAATCATAATTAGTAGATTATAAGAATTAGAATCAGAAACCGTCAGACACAAAAGTCTAATTTCCTTTCATAAATCTTAACAAGAATGAATTCGGAACAAGGCAGCATGTCTTACGCAGATATAGTAAAAGAAAAAATGTACCTCAGCAAAACAAATTTTATAAGCAAACAAAGATTTTGCATACAAATCTGTAGCCACCTGCCATGCCATAAGAGATACACAAGGGTAATGTAATTCTTTACATACTTTTACCAGATGCGGAACCATAAAAAAATATGCCACCTGCCTGTTTGGCACTCGACAAGACGTAAAAATCTGGTATGTATAAAAGGTTCTGAGAGATTGGCTTGTATCAAAATACTCTCCGATAAAATGGCAACGTAGATACATTTTTGAAGCAAACTGATCGATTTTGGATAGCTCAAAACGTTCAACAACAAGAGGGGTCGTCAACGTTTGAACGTGCCTTTTACGGCGTATAGTCAATAGAATCTAACTGGAATAGTATTCTTGAAAAATTGAATCGACGTTAACGAATCAAAAATCCAAGTATCAGTGCAGCGTGGACAAAAATAAAACGTATGATAAATTTTAAAATATTTTTAGTTTGACGGCTAACGAAGTATGAAATGTGAAAGTAGCGGACCTTTCCGTGTAATGACGAACAAGAATCAAATCGATTCACTAGCTACTGTACCATTAAAGGCAGTAACACAGCTGCTGTAAGACAATATCATTTTTGACAGTATCACTATTGTTAAGCATTGAACCAGTAAAGTGTTTTAGAAAAAAAAGAGCTCCCTCCACCGTATGATTAATCGTGCTGGTAGATAACTACAAAAAACAAAGAAACTTTATATCGTTTATTATAAAAAGGGCATCTTTACTGTTGTAATTAACAATAAATAAATAAACTCAACCAATCAATTAGCTCTCGTCATTATTAAAAACGTGTAACGGTACAGTACTTTGGACGCACCCAATTACTCTTTGTGTAAAGTATCAAAGCGAAAGCTTAAAAAAATGAGCTGAAATTCAACCTTCTTTTTAAATTGCAATCCCATAACTTTTTTTTAATCAATATCATACATATTTGAGATTGGGATATGTTCCGTCAGTTTTATTTCACATAGAAGAGTATAAAAACGTATAGGGCTGATCAACAATACATCTCTGATTGGAGATATCTATTTTATCAACGTAAAAATATTTATCTATGTTGGCTATCTGATGATATCTTGTTTCAATACGGTTTATATTGAGTGGCGTGTAGAGACCAGAACGCAATATTCGATCTTTTAATGAGGATTTCATTTTATTTTATTGCCCTTATTTATATATTTTAATATTACTGCATTTTTGAGGTTTTATACCAGTAGGTAATATCAGTTGTCAATCAACCACATCAGTAATATATTAGTTAGAAAAAAAGTTAAAGAGCTTATTTTACTTATCTCACATATCAGCAATGTATAAAATAACTCACTTCATTCGCGTCTTTATCTCAAAATAACTATCCTGGTCAAAAACTACATAATCGTTAAAGCATAAAATGATTGCGAATATCGAGAAAACAAAACATGCATGCATTTTCCATTCCTCAATTTCCTTTCTAGTTCTTCTAAGCTATCCCGAGAGAAACATGTGACAGCGTGTCATTCTAACCGCTTACACTGCCATGCTAAAGCTTCTATCCCGACGGGATGTGCTAGTTAGAACGACGCGACGTTTAAGCAAATTAGAGGCAAAATTTATCTAACCAAATTTCCAAAGCCATATTATACAAGCAACACATTGGAATATTTCCTGGATCCAATTTTCGACATATCCTTCTCAAGAATTTATTTCAAATGGGGTTGTTATCACAGGTCCTTTACGAAAGAATATAGAGGTATTCAATGTTATAGGTTTTTTTTTACAAATGCCAAGGCTAACCCTCCGAATGTCTTTTACTTATTTCGTTGGCATTTTCACCTTCGTAGCGTGTCATGAGTTTTTACAGACTGTTCGCAAATAACGGGGATCGATACTCAAGGCTCAGAGGGACCCGAATTCATCTTCTGTATACGTTTATTTTCGTTTGCACTGTTCACTTGACACCACGTAGGTGTATCCCAAAGGGTTCGCGTAAGAACAAGTTACTTTTATATAAATATACTTGTGTAAGTAGAGATTTATTGATATATGTAGTACATTTACTGTGTTCTGTGCAATTCGTTCAGTGTCAATTATATTCCCTAGAAACCCAAACATTAGAACAACGTCATTCGATCAGTTGCTAACTAAGCAGAGCTTACACTATGAGTACTAAGTAGATAACTGATACTTGGAAGTAAATACACACATGTTTAGTTAGAAACGTGTGGGTCAAATGTTTGACTCGAGCGCGCCTTCTTGCATGGCATGCATTTTTGCGTTAAAATTATCCAACAAATCCTCTTTTTTTACAAAAAAAGGTTTAGTTTTTATCGCATACCTACTACATACAAAAATTAACAGAAAGAGGAATTCGAAAGCATACACGATATATGATGCATGCTACACTATTTGGTAATCATTGGCTACGTTGATATTTATTTATTTAGGAAAACATATTTACTAATAATAATTTTTTTAATATATACACAACAGACTAATATTTATAAAAGCTTAAATATGGTACGGCACAACTTATTGTTTATGTTGCAATTCTAAAGCAACCAAATTAACAGAAACACATTGGCTAGTAGTGGCGAAGTGTCCATATAACTCGATTCCTACCGGCTTACCTTTGCAAAAACCGCTTAGCATTGTCTATTAATCAATTATAAATCAATGACGCAACATCCACTCAATACAAAATAATATAAAACAAAAAAGTATTCTCTTACGTAAATCGCAATAATAATTACAGTAATAATAATTTTCAATATAATTATTTACGTACTCATAACGCCATCTTGTAATTAAAGGTTGTCAACTAACAACTTGTTATGGTTCAGTCAGAGAGTACTTAAAGCGCGCATGCGCGGAGCGCAGTAAGCCGGTCGCGAAATTAGGAATCCAGTACAACAGACTGTACGGAAATCGTACGGTCACGTGACACTTTGTATTCGTCGATCTAAGGTACCATATAAGCCGGTGGCCATCGGCTTATGACAAGGATAAAAGATACAACTACAACATTGCGAGAGCGAGAAAGCACTATTGCAACCAGTGGACCGACCAATTGTAACGAAGTTTCATTTCATTTCACGTTAAGTACTTAATTTGCCATTGACATTCCTTTGTTTTTATCAATTATTTAAATCTGATAGAAATCAGCCTTTCTTCTGAATTTTTAGTTTTTAATTATATTTATTTGTTTTTATATTTTTATACGGCTTGCGTCTTGACTTTGGCAGAATCATCGGTAAACGATAGGACCATTTGAAGAAAAAACAGATATTTGTATTTATTTTCTGCAAATAGGTTATAAAATTCGCTTTCTTGTTTAAAGTAGTAAAATTTGTATGTTTAATTATTTATGATTGTGTATTATGTGTTGTGCATTGGTTGACTTTATTTTTGTCGTAGTGCGTTGGGATCCTATGGAATATTTTTGTAAGTACTTGTTTGTATTGTTTTCAGCAAATTTAATAGTTTGTTGTTATAAGGGACAGGTTAATAGTGTTATATTATATTGACTATCCTATTATGTGATGTGCGATAAAACATCATTCTCGAAATTGAATTATAAATATAAGAAACGCCGGCGCTGTGGATTTACGAAACATTTTAATACAATTATCTCATTTCGATACGTATAAGTAAGTGGCTTACAGACAGTATTCTCAGATTCTAAAAGTAAGTAAGTAGGTATGTAGAATCATTTAGGATATAGCAATATAAACAATTAATCTAATTGATCAAAGAAGTCTTCCAAACAGAGAAACATTTTCGTATTTTAAGTTTATGAGTTCGGGACAACTAGGTAAAATCGAAACATTTTCTCACGAATACCTATGAACTACAGAATAATAGTAATATAAAGTAGAACAAAAGTCCACGGAATCTTCGGCTTCCCTTTTATAAAAATCCACCCTTCGCCACTGTTGGCTAGTATATTGTAGGAGTTAGTAATAAATTACAAACTTTACTCTATACATATGCAAACTATTGCAGCATATGTTTACATTACCAATCAGATTACTAATGTCAACAGTTTTATAGAAATAACTACAAACAATTCTTTTTTTGACGCAAGTCTGCCCACCCGAAAATAGAAAACCTATCCATATATACAAATTAAAGTTTTTTTTCTTTGCTGGTGCTAAATTAAATTAAGACGTCGACGTACTCTTTGCCGAATAAAGCCAACATAATCACACATTGTCTTCCAAAAGTGTCACTAAGACAACTGGAAAACCTTTTGAAAACACGTTTCGCTACACAAAAACGAACCTTATGGTACAAACATTGGAGTTGATATTCGTTTGTGTATATTTGTTCCTTCCTGCAAGGCTTTACAATGACTTTCACACGCAATCTTAACTACAATCTAATCCTCTTTACTTAGCGAAATCGTTGTTGCAATTACCATAAACTACAGCCTTTCATCCCTAACTTAATTCATTGGCACATATAACTTTGAAATACAATGGACAACAAGTAGACTGTAGCTATAAGCGTATCGAGTTCCCTATTATTCTCTGACTGTTATGTAACAATGAATATAATACTGTATAAACTAAGGAGTTAAGGTTCTCGAATGGCAACTGCGTAGAGAAAGATGCAGGATGGGCACACCCCTTAGAAGGTGGACCGACGATCTGGTAACTGTTACGGGCAACTGATAGATCAGGGAGGTACAAGACCAAAGAAGGTGGAGACTTTTGGACACGGCTTATATCCAGCAGCAGACGTCTTTTGCCAGAAATTATAAACAGAGAACACACTTGCTTTAACATATTTGATGACCCCTAGATATTTTACTAAAATATTTAAAAACTAATTAATCAAAACTCTTTTTAAGAAAACGGCTGGCACGTCAAATTTAGGGTTTTGATTTATTAAGATAATATTAAAAGTAATACAATAGATATCCGGCTCACAAAAAAGTTTTAGTTCAAAACACGACCCTCTTGATTTTCGGCGTTTATTTACTTTTTTCTGCTCTCTATGAGAATGTATTTGGTTAAAAAACCGGACAGTATTTTAAAAAAACTTAATAATCTATAGAGCGACTGAGAGTAACTACTACAGAATTTGGCGACTGGGATAGTTTCGTTTCTTAGTTATAAAGGCCAACTAAGGGAAAGTTCGTACATAAATCTTCAAGCAACAAAAGAAGGAGAACTAGATATAAATCCGTATATCAATGTCTAGCCAGGTAACAATACGCTAAATTCCTATCTGTCATTGAATGACCCTGCAATGGGACCTATATGAAATTTTATTATACACATTAGAATTAAATTATGTACTACAAAATTTGAAAACGGTCGTATTATAATAAAATTCCCATAGAATTACCAAAAATAAAACTTCGAAACAGGGCGTTTGATTAGACAAAGGGTCCTTAAAGCAAGGTGACAATGAGAAAGTGGCATACCGCCGCCCTAAGTATTGAAGGTATTTTTTCACGCTCGACTAAAAGAATGCGGGATTAAAGGTGGAAAGAAACGCGTGCAAGAATTTGTCCAAGTCTTATTTTATATCAGGACAAAGATGGCGCGGCCCTATTTGATTTGTGTTGTTAAGGTTTTACTAAAATTTTAAGAAAGTTTCTTGAATTCTAATACATTTGTGATGAAGTAAAGGTTTTTATAACGAGTGATTATTTTAAAAGCTATCTTTTTTATTAACAAGAAGAGGCAAGGAACAAAATAGAGAAATAAAAAAAAACCTTTAGTGTTTTTTTCCGAATGACCTATTCAGCTAGATTTTGTTTTTTCGCTAAGACTGGATAGTCCCTGAATAAGCAAGGTTCAGCTTACGCGATGCAGCACTCGTGAAGAAGATTCCGTTGTTAATTCGGCCACCCTTGTCGTATTATTTAAAAATATAAGAGACGATATAGATATCTAAAAACTGTTTCTTCTGAACACCTGATACAACAAATGAGATGAGTCAGAAAGACGTGTAGTCTTTAATAGGATTGTCACAATAAAATCTAGCAAAATATATGTAAAATGTGTATGTGAACTAGTCACCGTTATACTGAGTTCAAAGTGACCTCATTAAAAATGAATAGGTGACCACCGATACAACTTTTTTGCAAGTTATCAAAAGACACTAAGGAAATGTGGAATGAATACATAAGTAGGGGAGAATACACTCATGTATTGTGTAAAGTGAGGTCTTGAAACTATTTATTCATGCAGCTGAACGCCAAAAATAGGGTAAATAGGTACAGATCGTAGCTCGCCTACTTCATCATTCGTGTCCTTATACTTTTTTTTTGTAAGTTTAGACATAGAAAACACAATATCCAATACGAAGAAAGACAATGGAATAAATTGGTACGCGAGGCGGGACTCGAACCGCCTTCTCTGGACTATACGCGTCCAGTGCCATGACCACTAGGCCACACGAGCATCCGTCTCGACTACCAAATTTAATCATTGCTTAATACGGCGCCGGGCCGCAACTTAGAACACAACTGTCCAACGCCATCTAGGACGCTTGCTTCTTTTCGGATTTTTCTAGTTAGGTACCTAAGCTTTATAGGTAAAAAAACATATGTAATACAACATCCAATGTCATTCATCTCCATCCTCTTAAATTTTGTACTGAGCGAGAATCAAGCTCGAGAACCTTGCGTCGCATAATTCTTTGGAAGTAAAAATATTCTCGACCTAATATCGATTGCCAGCCTATGGGAAGAAAGGTTCTTACAGATCAAGGTAGACCCATTCGTGCCGAAAACAGCTAATCTCTTCCACTGGAAACTAGTGTAGGCCTCAAGTCCTATTAATAAAACTAGTAATAATTTAATACGGTTAAGGATTACGTTACTAATCCATTTATCAATTTGTACTAACGTTGTTTACTATTATTTATGAGTAAAATGTTTAAGTACATAGGTGGACTGATAAGAATTACTTGAACGAATTGATTAATTCGAAGGCTAAACGGCCGTTTTTATTAGATTTTACTACTGAGTCGAGAGAGTAAATGATTATGTATAAATAAACTAACCTTAAATAACCAAATAAAATGATATAAAAATAACATTTTCATAAGCCTCTAGGCTAGAATTGTCCAATTATTATTTATAAGTTATTTGTATTAAAGGAAAACTCTAATTTTCTATGCTCAAATCTCTTATAGTATTTCATAAAATGTTATTCGCTTAGCACAGGCTAGGCATTACCTATGTCTGTCAACCTGTCATCGTGCTCACTGTAAAATTGGAAATGTCAGGCTAAAAATACAAATAAAACGCCATACTATCCGTAAAAGACTATTTTTAGTTTCATTTATTTATGTCAATAACATAGTTATACAACAAAAAGTCACAAGAACTTAAGGTTTGATGCGCATGAAAGAATCGTTCATGCGCATGCCAACAGAGAGATAGATAAAATATTTTTTAAATTCTCTTCATAGTTGTACTTTGTAAACTTACAGTGTAGAAATTGCCCGATACTGTATTGATTTCTTCTTACATTTCACAAAGGAGCTTGAAATATCTTTGTAAAGGACGCGATTGTAGTTTGTACAAAGAAATTGCTTCATGCGACTTTGGAAAATTGTCATTTTTTTATCTCGATAGATTAATTTGTATGCTTAAGATTGAATCTCTGACCTTTGATTTATTCTTTTAATGGATATGGAATGAATCAGTTAAAGTATAATCATCGTAGTTGGGTACATCGAGCCTTCGTGATAACAGCCCATTAATGTCCCACTGCAGGGACGGGCCTCCTCCTGTGACGGAAAGATACTTGGCGTACTAATACCACGCTGGTCAGACGGATTGGTGTAGGATTTCATTTCAAGTTTTCCTTCTTTTTATTTCGTAAAGATATTATTCACGGATAGTCCCCATCTCATCTAACTCTCGACTAAGGGCGAGAGTTAGATGAGATGGGGTGGTGACATATTGTATTCTTACTCCATTGCTATAAATTGTTGAGTCTTATAAAGACCCAAAGACAAAGTAATCAATACCTCTAACAATTGAAGTTAGTAGAACTGGGAACTGGGACGCAAGATTTAAAAAATGAAGTAACGCACGACATATCTTTAGTAGGGGAGCGAGGGGCTTGTTGTAACAGTTTTCATTAAAACTAATATATCTTGAGATCTATTGATTAAATGTCTACTAAATAAATATGGATGGATGCTGTAACTCTTCCTGAACTAAATCAAGTAAAAATAATACCATAACTATTCTTCATTATTTTACAATAAATTATTTTCTGGAAGAAGTGCGGTGTTACAACTTACCTCGTGCTTGGGGCAAGTTGTAACATCTACAGGGGCAAGTAGTAACGCCAAAAAAAACCGACAATAATACCTCTAATCATTTATTATTTGCTTGTTTTTAACAAAATTTACATCTCTCTAAAGTAAGTATTGTATAATTCTTATCAAAAATCAACGTAAATACACTTTTTTAGTAATCAACACTTAAAACTTAAATAATTAGCAGTCTTATTTAGTTAATCACTACTTTTAATCATCATGGCACTTTGAAATCTTTATTTTTTGTTAACTTACCCTTCCCTACCCCTTTCCTTTGACTTTTTCTTTAATTTTGACATCTTTTTTTTTATTTCATCTTTTCCTCATACATTTAACATGTTACAACAAGCCCCCGAATTTTGTTACAACTAACCCCATGATATGATTTTTAACATTTATCAAGATAACTATTTAAAGAATTTAGCAATCATAAAAACTGTTACACATTATCAGAGATTAATCAATTTGAATGCAAATAAGACACAGAAAATTTGAAATTAGTCGATAATAATAACGCAAACCGAAATTGTACGACAGTACAATTTTATGTCACCTGGCAAAAATGAAGCGCATGCACACTTCCACCCATTGCGCCAGCCGGGCAGGACACTATCTATGGTAACATGATACGGCGTGGTTTATAGGTTAAATCTAGTCAAAGAAGTAGGTCAATTGCGTTTAAGATCCTAGTGAAAAGAGCCTGTTACTACTTACCCCTGTTACAACAAGCCCCTCGCTCCCCTATTTTAGGGACGTACTTAAAAAATGTGATTGTCGAGAGCTTTGAGAGGTTTTATAAGAGTGAATGTGAAAAGCGAGACAGGGGGCTACTAAATTGAACTATGTAGAGAAGAAAAATTGGCTAATAGTGTTGGTTTGAGGTTTGGGTGGTAACCTTAAACCTGCATTTGGATCGTAATTCCCAGACAATGTCTAATATTTCTTACACAAACATACGAGTGAGCGATTAGCAAACTAAGAAAAGCTATGAATCAGATCTTCAATTGTACTCTTACGTAGTTTATGATTGGGAATACACAATAAAGCACACATATACGCTTGACTGATTCATCAACGCAACAAATAAGTTATTTAAGGCAACTGACAAAACATTAGTAGTGGTGAGAAATGATAAATATTATATCCTGTAATTATCTGGTCAATGCAATATGAAAAGAAAATATTTTTTTTTTATTTCATGTAAGTCAAAGAACGTCAGAGTTTTTATAGTGATCACAGCACGTCTAACTTAACGGCTAAGTTTACTGAGGGTTCGAAACACTATAAGGACAGAGAAGACACCCACAAGAAACTCTGCTGGGTTCCTATCGCTCTTTTAGGTGATCACTTCACAAATATTTTATTAAGAAAACAGGACAATTCAGATCCAGGCAATTTTATCGTTTAAGTAAAACTTTACTGTAATATGATTTCAATATTAACTTATGTTTAATAGTAATGTGAATAGTAAACAAGACCGTGGCAGCATGATAACACATGCGTTATTTTTTTATTTAATAAATTATGGATGACTTACAGCTAATACAACCAATATAAAAGTTAGTATGTGAGACTGGCAGCCAATTACAAGTCATCAAGTTATTAAATTAAATATGTACCAATATCTTTTAAAAAATCAACTTCTAGGCCCGAAATATAATTATTTTCCAAATTTCAGGTCTCAAATAAACCGAAGATAATTATGTAAAATAAGAAACATAACCATTATAATAACTATTATATTGATATTATTATGTCTTTATAAGCGGTATATCAATTTAAAGTCAGTTCAAATAGCTAAAATAAATGGCCAATGAATGCCATGAATAAATAATTTGACATCCATATTAAAAGAGAGGAAGTCTAGATCATAAATGTTGCCTAAATTATTATGATGCACGTCATTATTGTCTATTGAATATAATATTAGTAAATCGAATTGTTGTATGACTACTTTTTTGGTACAGTGGTTATACTTAGTCCATGGTTGCTAAATAGAGATCTCGGGTTCAATTGCCACATGCACTGGTCTGGAGGTTTCTATATAATGTATAAGAATGCAGCAAGTTAGATTATCTGTTGTCAGGAATCCCATAGCATAAGGTCTGCTTAAGGACTATTAGGCGTTGTGAGAATGTGTAAGGAGTACAGTGACGACCTCCGTGGCGTAGTCGGTATACTACATGGCTGCTACGCAGAGGTCTCGGGTTCGATTTCCGCTCAATGCAAATCTTTGTGTGCATGAACATGATCGTTTGCATTGGTCTGAGTGTTTTCTATGTATAATATGTATGTATTTAAGTACAAAAAAAAAGGATTTAAGTATGTTTATCCGTTGTCTAGTAACCATAGTACAAGCTGTGCTTAGTTTGGGGCTAGGTGGCGATGTGTGAAAGTGTGAGGATTATTTATTTATTTATTATTTATTTAAGTATGTTTATCTTTTATCAAAGAACCATAGTACAAGTTGTAGATACTTAGTTTGGGACGAGATCGTGTTGTGTGAATGTATGAGAAACATAACTTAGTATTATAATATTTTTAATGAAAGAAACACTAACATCACCTTAGTTGATACGTTAATAAAATAACAATATTAATATGCAAGAATATTTCATACGTTATTGTCGCGACAGCTGCAAAACACGCGGGTTATATCATCCTTTAGAAAATGTAAATACGATGTCAGTTGAACACGATCCTAGTCCTCTGTAAGAATTAACATCAAGAGGAAACTCGTTCTATTAAATACGGACGTATGCATTCATTACTATGAACAACGTTGTTAACAAGCATAATGTTTTTAAGAATAGAGTGATGGGTTATTGTGTAGTTATTTTATGTATGTACTTTAAATGCAACTATTAGAAGGCTCTATCGTCCGATTTAGACATCGACAAGTACAGTAGTGAGTTAAGTAGTAAGTTGTTGATTAAGTTTATTTGAATAGATCTCCATCCTAATTTTATTTAAATTGGCGAGTTAGGTTGGCGAGAGAGGGGGCTACTTCGTACGATGTGTTAATCGGGCTTATGTTACTTATATGTCTGGGTATAGATACAATTATAACTAAAACAATACAGAACGTAGTAAGCATACGCCTCGTCTTGTAGCAGAACGAAATTTGATCTATTATAGGAAACTGAAGACAGTAAGCTCGGGCCCAATATACCTACCAATATCTAAAATCACGTTTCCTGTAGAATATTGTTATATACGCCAATGACCGTTTGGCTAGAACATTCATAGACCTAAATCCTTTTGATACAAAGACTTTGGACGTGAACGTTGATGATGGTTGTAATGAGACATTTATGGGCGTATATAAAACTCTACCATCATTGTTGTAAGCTAGTTGACGGATTTCCCATGACCTTGTAAAACGTAAGTACTAATCGAGTTTTTTTATCATACTCAACTAAGAAACAATTAGCGCTGAAATTATAAAATCCAATTAGACTTGTTTATGAATAATATTCATATAAGCATTATCCGTGTGGTGACGGAGTAAGAATACAATATGTCACCACCCCATCTCATCCCGTGGGTGTCGTAAAAACCGACTAAGGGAATAACCGTAACTACTATCTTTACGAAATAAAAAGAAGGAAAACTTGAAATTAAACCCTATACCAATCCGTCTGGCCAGCGTGGTATTAGTAGGCCAAGTAACCCTCCGTCACGGGAGGAGGCCCGTCCCTGCAGTGGGACATTAATGGGCTGTTATGATGAAGCAATTGGAGCAATTAGAACTTGTAGATAATCTGAATCTATCCTGTAGCTAATTGCTAACACTTTACCTCTGATAGTTATTTCTAGAGTCTAGGTGCGCTTTTTACGACTTAGTTTTTCCGATAGACAAAATAAAGGACTTAAAAATGTTATCTGTGGAATGGACTATATTTTTATGTATTGCAATAATGTTGCAAACATGACATTGGCAGCAATATTACTAACAAATATTTAATTGACAAGAAATATGATCAGTTTTAACAACATCGCAAGTTTAATATAGCCTACAATAAATCAGCAACTTCATCAAAAAGTAAGCGACTAGTTTCTATCGTAGTCTTTACAATATTTTATAAAGTTTATATTTCAGACACATTACGCAATAAATTCTTATTAATTACGCATTATTTTTTCAACTATAGGTTTGATTAATGAAATGTAGCCATTAACATCATAAAAGTTTTCACTACTTAGACGATTATACAGTAGGTAGAACATCCATTGGGATATGAAGTCTATTCGAGGGTTAAAATATCCTTTACTATTATACTAGGACCGTGTTTGAGCGAAGGGTCCTCAAACAAAATATGGATCACGGTAAACGATGGACTCGGTATGCGTCTTTCACGGACAAGATCGCGCCATGTAAAATAAGTATTTGGAACGATGCAAATTGCACTGTTAATTTTGGACCTTTTAGACTTTTAAATAAATCTCAATATACTTTTTCAAACTTGACTTTGTTTTAATTGTAGCTACTGGTCCCCATAACGAAGACCGGGTATGTTACGCCATCCAATTTCTATCCTTGTCTTGTTGGCATGAGTTACAATTATCCTGCCAATTAAATATCTGTTTGTTTACTAAACACAATCTCTTTAGCAGGAACTAAAGCCAAGAAAGTGATAACAACAATGCATTTTTTTAATCTTATCTTTTTAAAATACTACTCAGATATAGTATTCATAGTAATAAAGATATAAATAAATACTATTACATGTGTTTAGTATATGGTTGTCATAGTAACTATTACACTGACCTAGAACTTTGAATCATTAAGGAATTAAAAAGGGCTTGAACAACACTTAAGTTGGTTGGTTAAATATTCAGTTATACATTAAGTAACACAATGAATTTGTAAGTATGAAGATTTAAAAGATCTTTATCCTATGTGGCAAAGAGGTTGTGTATGAGGGTGCCATTTGCGAGGTTCAAGATCAAATCCCTATTTTACAATTTGATACTGTTTTTTGTTTTATTTCAATCAGATTTAATCCTGGATGCACTTGGTGTATGTTAATTTCATGCGTCAAGACACAGGATTAGATCCTACTAAAGAAAGATGTCAAAGAGTATTTTATAGAAAAAATAAAATTATTTAAGTTGAATACTTTTTGTTGCTATACATAGGTATAGCAACAAAAAGTATTCAACAAACTATACTATAGAGTATAGTATTTTGTTATGAATAAAGTATGTGTGACTTCAATGAAATGAAGACAATTAATTATATAAAATGTATGCTGTAATTTTTAGATAATTTTAACATCTTTTATTCTATTTGTAATAATAATTCCAATTAGATTTGTTGAATATCTCATTTTAAAACATCTATGCCATAGGAATACTTTTAGTCGAAGAATCAATACAAGTATTGTCTAATAAATGCCAAGTTTATCCAGACTAAAAAAAAATGGTTTGAGGGTAACACAAATAAATTGTGTTATGTAGGAATTTAAATCTATGATATAAGTTAAAGTTCTGTTATTCTTTATTATCATCACACACAAGTACAAGGGAAATAACAAATCATTTTCTCTCGGCATTGTATTGTTTGCAATAAATTAAACAAACAAATAAATTGGAAATTGTTCAATTTCATCTGTTGTAGTAAACATAAAAGGGCATAGTGGCCTATACCTGCAGTGGGCCATTCAAGGACTATAGAAGTACCGATTTTTAAGTGATTGTACTTCTAAAGATAAGATTATTAAATTGTTTTATATTTGATAATACTTTATTTTTTGAGAAACCTTTTTTTAAATGGTTATTTTTTTGAGGCAGCAATATTATTATTTTCATTAGTTCTACATAAAGAGGTCATTGTAATAAGTAAGGAGTACAAAAGCAGTACAACCTTAGACCTATTATTACCTGTCACTTTATAAACAGTATTTTCACTACTGTATTTATTACTAACATTTTGTTAGATCATGAAAAGTAAAAACCAAATATAGTTGTATGAAATAAAATGTTGTTATAAGTGAAATATCTAAATAGATGTGTAAACTGCAAGTATCATATATTATAGAAATCGCGCGCCTTCGATGAGAGGAGCGCGCCTTGAGGTGCGCGTGTGTGAATGCATTGGGCATGCAAGAAGTCGTCAAGCCGGTCTTGTATCAACACCCACACGCGCCCAACCGCATATACCTTCCACCAATCAAACCAACGCTTAACACCACGAGATTTCCACTTCATATTTTCGAAACAGCCCATCAAAAATAAATTTATAGCACCAAAAAGAAACAAAACTATCACCTCATATTTAGAACACACTGAAACATTATTCCTGAATGAAAAATGACTCAGTTAACGAACAAAAATAAACTCGCCCCAAATTTCTACATTACGCACACCGGTAAAATTGGGTAAATGATAACAAAATAAATAATGCAAACGTAAAAATTACGTACCTTCATTGTCGTTGTTTCCTTCAGCGCTGTACACCGAAGTCACCAAAACTCCGACGCACAATACGCTCAGAAACCTCACAATCATTTTAACAGATTTAAATATAGCACTCAGTTCACAGTTTTATCGAAAATAACAAATTAAACACTCGTCATAATCAAACTAATGACACTCGCGCTGCTGAGCAGCGATCAGCCTTTCGCAAATGGCGGCGGATGACGGATGTGTTCATCGATTGCACTCGCTCCTGCGCGTTTACGAAGAAACCTAAAAACTAAGTTGCTATATAAAAAAATAATTCATTATCTAACTTCATTAAACTAAATATAAATTACAAAAATGCAGTTAAATATCTTTCGTTATTTGTTTTGTATTGTTTTCCTCAGTTAAAGAAAATACCGAAAAGGCATCTAGTTATTTAGTAGTATATCAAAATTATTAAATGGTAACACCAATGTTTTGAAGAAAAAATTGTAAAACAAAAATAAACTGTATTGATTCTTTGAGGATTTACCAATAACATAACAGACATAAAATACGTATTTGGCTCTACTTTATATTAATGTCAAATATTATGGGTGGGTTTTATTTGGAAGCATACTTTCAATTTTGTTAAATTCGGCTTATACTGAGTATAAACAAAAAATTTGCCAAAAATAATATCAAAGATCTTTGATATCAGGATATAAAATATTTAGCTTTACCTGTATCTTTATTATCATCATCTCAGGCAAAAACTACTTCTGCTGGATATAGTCTTCCCTCAAATGTTTCCTACCTTTCTCTGTCCTGTGCTTCCCTTAGCCATCGGCTTCTTTTGTAGATTGGAAGTTCACGATTCACGAATGGCGACTAGTTTTTGTCTTTGTTATTAATTTACCTATGTAGTCTTTACAATTTTTTATATTGAGTTTTATATTTCAGACACATTATGCAATAACTTCGTATTAATTACGTATTATTTTTTTCAACTATAGGTTTATTAAATAAACCTAAATAAATGGCGTCAGTGTACCTGAAAACGTACGGTGAGCAGGATTTCACAAAGAGCACCGACGATCTAGGTTCATTTACCTACTGAACGTTTTCAACGCCCAATCAAAACTCAAACCCAAAAATTATTCATTTGGGATTCGTAAATATGTCAGATCCCTTGTTGAGTTGGTTGCGGACATATCTTGCTGATCAAATACTCATGGTGGTGATGGATGGTAATGGTTCTGATCCGTATGTTGCGGTTTCGAGAATTCCCCAGGGATCCCATTTAGGCATCCTTTTGTTCACATTACTTGAAATAAAACAGTAACATATTATTCTAAGAGTCAACATACAGCATAGGTATATATTATATATTTATGGTAATCTGTGAACAGCGCTGTGGGCTGCATTATTGTTTATAAGATTTTTTTATTATTTTTAATGTGTATATCTATAATGTAGCTGTTTGTTGTTCCAATTTTAAATAAAATAAAAATAAAATAAAAAATAAAAAATTATTCATAAATGACATAAATAGATGTTTTCTAAATTCTAAAATTATATCTTTTCGCTGGTGATCTCAAAGCAATAAAAAATCAGGGATCCTGTTGACTCAGCCCTTTTTTAGGGTGACTTAGACGGGTTAGCTGATTAGTGTGAGCAGAATAGGATGTAATTGAAAATACCGGTAACTGCAAACCGTTTGAATAATTTGAAAACAAAGTTACTTAATTGATTATTCATTTTTATTAAATATATCACATCCAAATGAAATGTATAACTCTTTTTTTACTACATTTCATAAATTATTTATTGAGATTTTTACCTGTAAAACATTTGCAGTTACTAATACATTAGCATTTAATGACTGGGCAACAGCGGAGTTACACAAAGATAGGCAATTATTGTATAACTTATATGAAGAAAAATCAATTAACACCAGTGATGAGTTCAAAGAGTATGTAAAAGAATTTTAAAAAAACTTTAAAATTAACTGTAAAAATACCAAAGCACAATATATAACCTCTAAAATAAAAAACAGTAATAATAAAATTAAGACTACCTGGAATATTATAAATGAGGAAACAGGTCGAAAAAATCAACAACACAAAGACCTAAAATTAAAAGTTGAAGATAATATTATAGATTCTGATTTAGATATAGCGAATACATTTGAAACATATTTCACCAATACTTCTTTAGATATTACCAAATCTTTGAACTCCTCACCCCATGCGGCTATCAATCTCTTAGAAGAAAATGTACCACATTGTAACGAAACATTTAAAGAACAATGCTCAAAAATGTATGGACACCGTCCCCACTTTGTAGCACTTTAAGATATATGTTAATCGAAAGGTATTCGTCAGCTCTCCATTTTATTGTATGACAGCAAAGCTCAAATGTGTATCCGAAAAAAGTTATATCGACATAAAGAAACCGAAATCAGTCACAATGATAATCATATTATTGTTCATTATGTTTCTTTTATTTTAATTAATACTGTGGGATGAACTTATTCTGAGTTTTGAAATGACTCCTGCTTTTTGTAAAGTGGCCATGGATGGTTTTTAGAAGTTTTCAAATAAAAATACCTTCATAATCGCAACTTTTTATTACAACATTAATCAGTATTTTCAATGTCTATTACAATATTGTCCCAGGCACTGGCTGACCCATTGAAATTGTCTTAATGCCTTCCAATACCAAAGTACCACACGATACTGACGACATGCGCGCAGGCACCAACTGTTCTCATAGCAGTTAAGCATGAACAATAATATGCCTGAATGGCGTTTATATCCTGTGGGTTCTTTAAAACCAAATAAATACCTACCTAATAGGTCGCATTTGACCTATGTTTGAAAAAAATCCGACCCCTCAAAAGAGTGCAATCTACCGTGTTTATACCGTATTGGTTCATAATTGGGCTTGGAGTTGCACAAACTTCTATTTTAAGCTGCTAGTTTTAAGTGTGATATGTCCCCAAACTAAACAAAATAATATCCTCGTTTGAAAATTCAGGGAACGGTATATTTATGGACTCATCAGTAAATGTTCTGAACGTAGCCCGCTGCCTGTAACGTAGTTACCCAAGTCATTGTTGATGTGAATTCTGCGATGAATTCGTTCAACGAAGTCTGTGGCATAGACACTGTCATGAAAAGGCTCCCTGAATGTATTGAGAATCGCTCCAGCTATTCGGAAGTCTGTGAAGAGATGAGGAAGTGTATTAATGAATACTACATTCCTGAACATTTTAAAATCACGTTTAAATCTCCCGTTTATGGCCTCAATAACCCAACGGACAAATTGTTACTAGACGGGATTTATTTGGTTCTTCATTCGTGAATCTGCGTCCAACGCCCTCAGCGAGTGGTTCTAGAAATGGAGGATAACAGTCAACCCCGCAAAGAGTCAAGCGTCGATGTTTCACAAGAAAAGGAGCCGCAAAACTCTTTCGGCAGAGACACCAAAAGTCAAGATGTTCGGCTCCCCGATCCCTTAGGCGAGGGAAGCCAAATACCTTGGAGTCATACTCGACGATAAACTCTCGCTCCGTCCCCACCTAAACATGGTTCGCAAGCGGGGCTCGTTTGTGATGGGATGGCTGCACTTACTCTTTAGGAAGGAGTCTAAGATGTCAATCCGCAATAAAGTTAGGATATACGAGACTTGTATTAGGCCAAGCATGACGTACGCGTGCGTAGTTTTCGCCCACTTTAGGCCACCATAGGTCACAAACAATTCAGAATAGCTTCATACACAAAGCGACGGGAGCACCGTGGTTCATGCGTAACGAGGATCTCCACATCGACCTCGAGGTACCGAGCATCCAGCAACACATGAAACTCTGTTCCCGTCACTACTTTGAACGGCTGCCACTCACCCCAACCAACTAGTAGTTAAGGCATCCGGGTACATCCCCTCTAGAATATCTAAAATTAGAAGACCTAGACATGCTCTCGAAGAACCGGGTGATAAGAACGCGATCAGTCAACTAAGAGCTTATACGGCTCGCCAAACCACAACAACACGTCCGCGGTTCCGTCCTCGCCGCCGAGGGAGGAATACGCGCCCCATTCGCTTCTAGAGGGCGTGCCTTTTGCAGATCCTGTTAGTCGGTGACGGTCCAGGCCGAGGTTTGTGCCCACAGGGGGTGCCCCTGAGGTATGGCACCTAAATGTCTTAGGTTGAGGGCCATCCGCCCCACAGCCAGCGTGAAGTAGTAAATGTCCCAGGAGACAAACTACTCGTGCTCACAAAAAATAAAAATCGGGACATTGGGCATAAACGGCGCGTAATAATAAATAAATAAATAATCTTTTATATTTTTCTTATATTCTACACTGTTAACTACGTATTTTATTGGCTATCATTTCGAAAAAGTACAATAAACTGCAACATTATTGGGACTGATTTCGGTTTCTTTAAGGCCATATAACTTTTTTCGGATACACATTTGAGATTTGCTGTCATACAATAAAATGATCAAAATACTAAGGCCTTTCGATTAACATAGGTTTTAAAGTGCTACAAGCTGGGGACGTTTTGAGCATTGTTCTTTAGTCATGTTAGCCCACTTGACATTATTAAAACTTTTAATTCTCTAAATGTTAAGAAAACAGCTGATCTATGGGAAATCTCTGTTAGCATTTTAAAAACAGTTATAGACATCATTGCACCGGAATTAGCTTTTATTTTTAATAACAGTATAGACCTTGGTATATTCCCAGACCTTATGAAACCAAGTAAAATAACACTTCTTTTCAAATCAGGTAGTAATTTAGATCCTTCAAACTTTAGACCAATATCTGTGTTGCCTCCGTTTAGGAAGATATTTGAAAAACTAATTCTTAATCAATTAATTAGTCACTTTAATAAGAATGTTTTGCTTCACGATAGACAATTTGGATTTACACGTGGTCGTTCAACTACCGATGCCGGAGTTAATTTAGTAGAACACATATTTGAGGCTTGGGAGGAGTCACAGGATGCTTTTGGCGTTTTTTGCGATTTATCCAAAGCATTTGATTGTGTCGATCACGAGACTTTACTAAG